>CM056204.1:25478912-26109537 GCA_029692085.1 Gymnothorax javanicus | reverse complement strand
GTACCTATCGACCGTGGTCCAAGGAGGGACAAACCATGAAGCCAAGTATCATCAATGCACAAGGGCAATGAAGTCTAGCCCGTCTGCTCAGAACTGACGGAAGGGCTTCTGTGGCACTAGTCACAGATAATTTCAATGATACTTATGTGAGATACTGTATGTGTCACAAAACACTTTGTATTCCACCCTGCTGTGTCTAGGGCTTTATAGCTGCAGATATATTGGAGTGCCCATCCTAACCTTGGTCCACCACTGCAAGCATCTACAGTAGGCACGTGAGCTTCGGAACTGGACCTTGGAGCAATTGAAAAAGGTCATCTGGTCCAGTGAGTCCTGTTTTCTTTTATATCGTGTGCATCGGTTGGGTATGCATGCACCATTAACCTGGCAAAGGGCCTATTTTTTCTTGGCTTTTGTGGCCACGCTGTTTGACATAGTAGCTTTCAAGAGCACATCTTGTGGTTCTGTTGGTGGCCAAAAACTGGTGAGAAAAAAATGTAAAATATTCTAGCAATTACAACAGCTTTTTAACATGCTGTTATAATAATAATGGCTTGCATTGTGCTTCACTGAAAGCACCTTGCAGTGGGGAAACTCTTTCTTACAATGATCAGTTTGTAGTTCCCTCTTCGGGGGAGCACAGCAGTCATTTTGCGCTTGAACAATCACCGCGCATCAACACAGAGGAAGTGGGGGAGCTCAATTTTAGGCAATTAAACAGGGGGTATTTATGTGGCAGGTTGATCATTTTGCCAGTACACTCCTGTTTTTGTGGTAAGTGTTGTGCGACCTTTAATGAGCACAAAGAGTCAGCCTGGTTTAATGTCTCATCTGAAGGGCAGTGTCTCCTATGCCATAACAACCCTGCCACTGCTCTGGAGCACATTTTTCCAGAGGGAAATTTCCACTTCAGGGCTGATTTTCTGAACTTATCGGTGAGGCCCAACAGACAAATTCCCTTTTGTATATGAGCTCTCACTGAACAATATAAGGTACAGTAGTGTGCAGTGATGATTATACACTTAACAAAATGTAGATAAATTAGATACCAAGTTCTATTCAAGTATTTATTTCATGTAATATTGGATCATATAGATGAAAATAAGTAGCCTAAACAGATAAGAACATATAGTGAAAACAAAAATAATAATGCCTTTTAGAAATAAAAAGTCAATATCTAGTGTCTCCATAACAGCATTCAATCTTTCAGGTATAGTTTTCACATATTATTTTATTTCCTCACTTACGAAACCATTCCTTGTGGTTTGAATTGATTGATTGATTGATTGATTGAGGTAAAAATGTATACATATACATTGACAATAAAAATGTATAAAAAATCACCGAGGATAGCACATTAAAGTATTACAAACAAGACTTATTTCCAATGTGGTCCTCATGCAAATAAAAAACAAGAAAGAATGGCAACAAAAAATACAATGTAGTGTTATGACTTGAAAATCACAACAAAGAAAACCAGCAATGACAACTTAAACAAATTTATTCTTCACTGATTAGGTCCAAAAATCTCCACAAATAATCCACTGTGCAGTCTTATAATAACATTCTAATGCCACTATGTAACTCTAAAACCAAAACAAAACTCTCTCCCTTCCACTGAACAAAATCACAGCATTTATATAGACTAGGAACATTCTGGAAAGATCTACAGGAGTCCTGGGTGATCCGGCCCCCTCCAGGCAAGAAGAAGCTAGAAACTTCTAGAAAGCACTAGTCTATTTCATCACAAACAAGTGGTATTGCATCAGATCATGTTTTTCTGCAGACATACCACCAGAGGGTGCTAAATGATGAACAAAATAAACAAATAGCTGACCAGTAAGCAGCACAAATCTAACAAATCTCCATTTACAAAAGATATACAGTGCTGTACATAAAACACTCATACAGAACAGTAGTAATAATAAATAATAATAATAAGAAGAATAATAATAATCATCATCATCATCATCATCATCATCATAATCGTAGGATTAATAATTATAATAATAGTATGAATTGTACAGACCAAAAAGACTTAGAGTTGATACATAAATTCAATAAATATAATGAAAATAAAATTAAATAGCAGTAATAAAAATGAAAATAATAATAATGAAGCTAGAAACCCAAAATATGATAGAAACAAGTGAATATTGATGACCAGATAACCATAACAATTATATAAACTGACTAGAGGTATGTATTGAGAATTTGTCCCAAAGATATGCCTTGACTTGTTTTTTGAATATACTCTTAGCAGCAGATTGTTTTACAGAACCAGGTAATTAGTTCCACACACTAATACCAGTATAGTAAAATTAAGTGGACCATGCGCTACCAACCGTGGGGAGATGACATGAAAGTTCACTGTTTCTCGTGTTATAGCTGTGATGATTTACATTTTGACATGTCGAAATGTCATTTCCACTAGTGGAAAATAAATTGCAACTAGTAAGCCCTACTGATTAAATGTTAAAACGGCTTGCCATATAACAAGTGTCCTGCCAATATCATCACAGTTCTGCAATTTGTGAATAGAGAAAAGATCTGCATAATTGATTGATGATACCATAAGCTAACTGTTGGCTGCTGCACATATGCATTGTTATCCATCCTGAACTTTTTTCCTACTTTCTCAATATTTCTTGCTAAAATGCTCTGATGAAAGAGCATCAAGTTGACCTGTACCATGGAAGCCAATGTAGAGCTCTGACTAGAATTACTGTATTTGCCCTAAGTAGAGGAACTCAGAATGCTTTGTAGTAAATAATAAATCAAGGCTTTATAGCTGGCCCAAGAGAGCTGCATCCTCTTTATTAACATTTAATAAGAATATAAATTTGTGGTAAAAAATAAAAATGTACTTACATCTGTGAAATTATGTTTTACTGCACTGTCTTCATTTCATTTATTTATTTACTTTTTTTAATTAAAAAAAAAAATTAAGTGACCATTACTGGAAACATTCTTCTCTTAAATTAGAATATGCACATACACATTTCCACAGCATTACCAAAAATTTAACCTCAAATTTGAAGAAAATGATCAACAGAAAGAAATCAGTATTATCTTAAAATGAACATTCTTCCCAAGAACATGTGCAGCACAATTATTGGCACCCCTTAAAATGAGGAGTGGTCTGGCAGATTTTTTTTTTTTTTTTTTTTTTTTTTTTTTTGGTGTGTTGCTATCTTGAAAGTGATTATGCAATTGACAAACAAAAACTTAGGGCAATGGCCCCGTATGTTACTGTTATTTTAAGGGTACATTTTTAAGATCGTAATATACACATACATGGACAGGTGTACCCTCTCAAGGACCCATCACTGGCAAGAAGTATAGGGGCTGGTTGCATTGTAGACAGAGGAGCAGAACAAGGCAGAGACCCTGGCGGCCTGGGCCCCGGTTATGGAAACTGGCTCTTGAGACATGTCATTGTGCAGGAGGTTGAGTGGTACAGGCTAGATATAGTTGGACTGTCCTCCATGTGCCGCATTGGCTCTGGAACCAAACTCCTTGATTGGGGTTGGACTTTCTACTTTTCTGGAGTTGCCTAAAGTGAGAAATGGCTGACAGGCATGGTGATACCCTAGGGCAATCATCACCTTATTTAAACTCAATAAGGCTTAAGTGGGATCACCTGCTTTATAAAGTTTGTTAAGTGTGGCCACCTTCAAAGACACTCTTATGGGAAATACCACAGTCAATGTAGAGATCCATTAAGAATTATACCTTCCTAAAATGAATATCCCAAATGCAAAAAAATTTGCAAAGCAGTGATTAAATCACTATTTTTTTTTAAGTTTGTTGCCAAAAATTCACTTGAGATAGCAAATAATATATTATTAAATACATTTCAAGTTTTATTTTCCCCCAAGTAATTCTCTACTTGTGTGAACACCCTGATTCTCATGAGACAGGTTGATTTAGATTGAGGGCTGAGTGTGGTTTAATAGATCTTGATTAAACGATTCAAAACGTATATTTTTGCATGTGTCAGACTGAAAAATCAGGGAAAGATGGAAAAATAACTTGTAGTTTCTCGCTCTTTTCTTTCTTTCTTTCTTTTTTTTTTTTTTTTTGCACCTCATGGCTAACCACATGCTTGCTGAGCTTGCTGAGAGTTGCAATGGCAGGAAATGAAGCAATAAATGCAACCATGATGGAGAGTTTTAATTATCTGATTACTGGTTTAAAAATGAAATCACTTTAAAATGGAAAGTGATATTAGATAGTGTTGGAATATACTCAGACTGCCTTCCCTCTAGGGTGGGAGGGAGTGAGAGAGTAAGGGAGTGGGAGGAAGGGAGGGAGGGATGGAGGGAGAAAGGCATGCATTGGTTTGTGTTTTTTGTTAACATGGAGTGGTTTATGTAAACTTAAATTGGCAAAATATTGGCATGGACTTGTGACTGTTTCCATTTGAATTGAAATTATGATATTGTCAAATTGATATATGAACACAACAATCCACAATATCACTGCACTTTCCAAAGCACACAGTTGCTCTAGTTTATCCTTTTCAGCATGATGCACTGACACAACCAGACATATCACACAAGTAAATGGACACACACTTTCGAATGTGCATGTACAAGCACAGACACACTTACACACACACACACACACACACACACACACACACACGCTTTCTGAGTCACAATAAAAGCCCTTGAAAAAGCCTAGTCCTTGACGATAAAATGCTGCAAGCTGAGATAATGAAACAAGGATAATAAAACTAATTATAAATTATTTTCAGTCGAGGAAAATGCCAGAACAAATATACACTCTAAAAATATATTTTTTATATTTATTTACTTTATTCAAGTCTCGTTTATGTGTGAAGTAAGCCATTGACTTTACATTTCTTCAGCTGCTATTAACTACTTGAAAAATCAATATCAGATAGAGAAATATATGCAGTTTTCTGGCTGTAAAAAACAACAAAATGTACACTACCGCTCAAAAGTTTGGGATCACTTGGAAATTTTCTTGTTTTCCATGGAAACACACATGAAATTAGTCTGAATTTGAAATATAGCAAATGAACAGAATATGCTGACATTGTCTGAGTTAGAAATAATGATTTTAATGGAAAATGATGAATAAGGTGGTAAAAAACCACCTTCACTGTTGATACTGAAACTGGTGTTTGACGGGAACTATTTAGCGCAGCTTCTAGTTGACAACCTGTGAGGCGTCTTTGTCTTAAACTACACACTCTCAGATATTTGTCTTCTTGCACAGTTGTGCATCGGGGCCTCCCACTCCTTTTTTCTGTCCTTGTTAGTGCCAGTTTGTGCTGCTCTCTGAAGGGAGTAGTTGACCGCATGGTAAGAGATTTTATGTTTTCAATTTCTCGCATTGAACAGCCTTCTTTTCTAAGCACAACAATAGACTGATGGGTCTAGAAGTTCTTTCTTTCTGGCCATTTTGAGCCTGTAAACAAACAAACAACTGCTGATGCTTCAGGTACTAAACCAACCTCAAGAATGTCATGCTCCCTTTTGCGCTCCCTTATTAGTTCAACGGTTTTCAGTTGTGCAACACATTTGCAGAAGGGTTTTCTAATAATCAATTCGCCTTATAAAATGCTTAACTTGGATTAGCAGCCATACCAGGAGATTGATGCAGAGGACTGACAGTTGCTGATAATAGGCCTCTATGCAAAAATGTAGATCATTCTTTGAAAATCACCTGATTAATTTTAATCGTTTGTGAAATGGATAAAAATGTTTGTGAAATGCATGAAAATGTATTTTTCTTTGGAAAACAAAGAAATTTGCAAGTGATCCCAAACTTTTGAGCAATAGTGTATATAATGATATCATCCATTGTGCATTCTGCAAGTATGATTTCTTTCAGACAGCATATGGTGCTTCAACTGCCTTTATACCACAGAAACGAGGAATATAATTTATGTAGTCAAACAGCCTGTGATGACAGAGTGCTGGTACAAAATAATTCACCTCCTGCACTGAAAATAATTTCAATAATCATATTTTTTTATTTATGTCCCAGCTAATGTATCATTGCAAAATTATTAAACTACAGTTGTTTAAATATAATTGTAGGCGGGAATTCCATCAGTCTGTCTGCTAATACCGTCCAGCAATACTGGCAGCTCAGTAAGAATTCATAACGACTTTGGTGTAAAGCAGTGGTTCTCGAATTTGGTCCTGACGCCCCACTGTGTATATTGGTTTTTTTTCCAACCACAGTTGCAATCTTAGAATTTTGACAAGTTGTTGATTTGTCTTAATGAGGTGCATTCATGTTCAGAGCAGTTATTTATCTTATTGAGTCACAATTGAAAAATCTATACATGCCATGAAGAATAAAAATTTCATTTCCACTTTGAGATATATTAGAAACTGGTATAAGTAACTGCAGAGGGAAACAATTTAACGTAAACAATCAATAGGTTCCTCATTAGTGGAATTGTTGACACATGGTCGCAAAAACTAACGATTTATTTGGCAAACAGCAGAGTCACACCTGTCTTGTTTCATGTTTATTTTATCAAGTTCAGGCAAATTATTTTGAAAGAATTCAAAACACCTGTGTTCAGCAACCTAATTTGGAGCTTACTGATTTTGTCAGGGTCTAATTGGATGTTCTAAAATGTTCTTACCTGAAAATCCTCACAATATACATTGAAAAATAAGCACAGTATGTTCAAGGGTTTTTATTCTTCATGGCACAAGGGATATGTCCATCAAAATGTTGCTTAAGATAGTAAATAACTGCTCTAAACACGGAATTATGCTTATTCAGACAAATTAACAGCTTATTAAAATACTACGATTACAATCACGGTTGGAACAAAAACCAGTATACACAGTCGGGTGCCAGGACCAAGTTTGAGAACCACTGGTGTAAAGCGAATCACTTTTTTGAGCAAATGTCTTACCTTTGCCTTGCATGATAGGTTAAAAAAAAAAAGTAAAGACATTTTCAGAGATAGCGGTGGATTAACAATTATAACCACTGTGATAATTGTAAAATAAACTAAAATAATATCATGCAATTGCCCTGATATGCTTACCCTAACCAACCAAACTCCTAATGCCAAAATCTAGTTAGTCCTGCCAACAAAGGGAAATGTATATTTGGCAATTAGAAGTAGAGAAGTCTTGTCATGTCCTCATCATCACAGGGTAAAAAAGATAACAACTTGCAAACACTGATGTACATTCCTGCTTGACTGGTGAAGGATGCACAGCCACCTGCCACTATCTGAGCCAATACCTATAGTTTGTAAATTGTCCTACTGGCGCCAAATAATTCAATCCGATTAATTTGTCAACCTGCAATTCTCTCCTCAGTTTCCTTGAACACTGCTTATTCTGTACCAGAATAAATGAAATTAAAATGAAATAAGCAGGCATGTGGTTTTTCCAACTGCAGTCGTAACTCTGAATTTTTTTTCCTTAAATTCTATTTTGATTGTATAGGTATGGCTTATGACGGCATTTCAGCTATCTTAACTAGCTTACCCATAAAAAATGTTCGCAAATATACGAGTTTATGACTCAATAAATTCTTCATTGTTTGCAAAACTCCTGTCTGTATGTTTTTTACTTCACCTAGCTATGTCGGAAAGATTTCTGCCCATAACCCCTGCCTGAAAATATTGGTTTCTGTGGTATAAAAGACATCATCTTGTTATATTGAAGTTCATTTTGAATTTTGGGGCGGGTATTGCGGGCAGAGGTCATACCAAATAAACTTCAATATGACCTTAGATGATGTTGTTCATATCACAAAGCCAGTATTTTCAGGTGGGGGTTTCGAGCGGAAATCTTTCCGCTATGTGTACTCTCAGACATCACAGGGAAAGTGGTTGCTCTGGTCAGATGCTATAACATTAGGTGAATGAGGAAGGGTGAGGAGCAAGGTAATTGCACTAGGGTTGTAGCGACTATGAAGCCTGAGTAGGGGTTAGTTAGGCGTGTGAGTTATGTTGGACCTAAAGCCCTTTTTTTTTTTTTTTTTTGTCATGAACGTGGCTCTGTTTTAACCAGGTTAGATTGCTGACTATGGTATCTGATTGTGACCTTGTGGTTTGTCCCGCCAGCTTACGCAAAAAAAGCCTGGCTAAGTTTAACTTGCTTCGTAGTTGCTACACCCATAGGCTTGGGGTAAATATGGTAGATAGCTGGCTGGTAAATTCAGAGATGGCAATTGCATGCTAGCTAATGATCACTGTGTATGTGATATTACAAAGCATTGCTGCAGTTGCAGCTATTTGAGTTTTAAATATTAATTGTGGCATTCTGTCTGGGGTAGCCAGTGAAAGCCCTTCAGTGACCTTTGCGAACTCAATGCTTTCTCCTTCACGAGCAGTACTCCCGAAAAATGCAAAAAAAGCAGTTTTCCATCAAGGCATTGCTTAGCAACAAAATTAATCTATCATACTTGTGCAGAGTTGGTTAAGGTCTGGCCTTAAACCTAAAATAGTAGTGATTTTAATTGCTTCCTTTGTGAATAATATGTAATTGATTTAATATAGGCTACAAAGAAACTGCACAAATGAAAAGAAAAAATAAGCTTTACAACCATTAATGTGTTGAAAATGTCAATCAAAAGTACATCCTTTGCTTATGTGATGTGTTTGTTTGTAGTCAATTATCATATGTGGGAAATACAGAAATGAAAGCCCCATCGAGGAAATCTAACTCCGATGGGTTTTTCCACATCCAGACATTCAACAGCAGGGAATGAATGAAAATTAAAAAAAAAAAAGTATTTGTTTATTTGATAGGAACCATGCACATTAATGAACCTCAGTATAAAATACAAGACGTAAACATGCCGGAGTTTTACATCCTTAGTCCCTAGGGAGGTAACATAAACACAAAAATTGCAGTTAACAATACATAAACAATACATGTTCTGGAAGTAGATGTGTTACCAGGGATCCATGTGAAGCCAAATTTTAACTTGTTAACATTTGTGTAAACAGAAGTGATGGATGTATCATAAGACTGACTCTGTGTATATGTTGATGTTCATGGACATCTGATTAGGAGTGACATATCTTGACTGTTTAAGTCATAATAGTGACAGAAGTTAGTGGTACAGTTTTGACAGGAGTCTGTTATGTTGTCAGGTGGGTATAAATCAAAATTACCTACATTAATCAGTAAAATGTGTTAAGTATTAAAAGTATTAATCTTTTGCACTTATTTAATGGAAAAATTATGAAAACCCACGAGTTTCAAGGGGCTTTGTCCCCTTGTCCCCTCACTGGGGTTCCATCCTGGACCTGGCTGGGGACCTGTGGCCCCCAGACCCCGACTATTTTTCAGACTTCTTCAAATTGCCCAATCACACACCTGAGTAAGATGGTATTTAAATTCTACAAATGTCTTGTTTTATTCAAGTTATTTTTCATCTCTCTGTGATGTCAAAATCTTGAATCATGAAGCCTTAAATAGGAGAACAGATAAATTGCCAGATTTAGCTTCTGTGCAAAGGGGTTAACTGGTTTATTCCAAATAATCATGGGCAGTGGGCACAGAGTGGAAAGTGTGCAGGAATCAAATGGACTATTAATCAGTTGCCAATGGCAGGACTGGGACCACGTTGTACATAAAAAAATAGCATTTCCACTGTTAATCTGCCGAAAAGAGAAAAAGAAAGGAAGGATACAGAATATATCACTATTCATAACCATACATTCATCTGTCAACTAGCCAGGGACAGACATTGATTCAGTGGCTTTGGAATCATTCCTGTTAACCACTTCAATGTTAATGATAGGCTGTCACACGGCAATGGAATGCTTGTATAAAGAAATACTGGTACCATATTTATTCATTTATTTTAAGATTTATGGATTTGTGTGAAGAGAATTCAAGTAAACAGGGCTACATTTACACTAACATTAAGTATGCTATACCCACTACTTGAAAATGAAGCTGAATTTTCATAAACCTTGTCAGTCTAGAGGGGAAAAAAATGTCTGAAACCCAGCACTTAAATGTGTGTTGGTTATCTTCCCAGGGAAACAAAAATACATGTTTTTATTTCTTTATTTGTGTGTGTTTTTGTGTGTGTTCGGGGGTGGTCGGGGGGTTACGATAATTTAGTATGGGCGATGACTGCAAAAAAGAAGCAGGAAAAAGCACCATGTAGCATCATCAATCAGGGTAAAAAAGAAAAACTGTTCAAAGAAAAGTCCTCACTCAGGAACTTGACTGTGCATTCTTATGGTATTACACGCCAAAGTTTCAGTGGTATACTCTGTTTTTGTAAAGGGTACAATTTGTTTTTGTTCATGCTCTCCTGTGAGAGTTTGGACCAACAGTAAATCAAAGCATCGGGTTAGATAAATAGCGTATTAGTGCTCTGAAAATTGTACAAATGACTGCATGCACAAACACACACATGCATGTGTACATTCTGTATGTGTTCATCACAGGCCATATATTTTCACTCTCTTACACGCACTATACTGTATACTCTTGCTTTCACTCAGAAGTATCACAACCCTCAGTGACATAGATTCTCACTCTCAAATACACGCATTTTATTCTCACATTAACATATTCTCAGAAATATATGAATGTGAGAGGATAATTTATGTATTTGAATGCGGAAAAATCTATGTATGAGGAGAATATGTGGATGTGAGAAGAGAATATGCGCATCTCTCAAATCATAGTACGTCAAGGCAGAGAATTGCGTCTTCCTACTGACCTCCATCTCCTTTCTCAGGAACAGAATCTGCCTGGAGGGACTGAACATGGGGGTGTAGAGGGTGGGGGGGGGTCTAGCTTAACTTTTTTCACCAATGACCCAAACTGTTTCGAAAAAACTTAACCCCATTAAACCCATGCAAATGCAACTGCTGTATTCAACCCCATGAAACTTCAAGGCTATTTTAAATTCTAGTGAAGATGCCAAGGTTTCCAACAATCTCAAATATGCCCTGCTGAATTAAAGGGAAATTTGTATAAAATGATGCACAAGATCTAGATATTTTACATTTCATGTATTACTGTGGCTAAAAATAAATAATAAAAAAAAAGAAAGAAAGACATGGCGTCCTGGGTTTGAGTGTTTCTCTTTCTCTCAGTATATGCGTTATGTAGCTTCAGTGGACCTCAGCAACCTGCAGAACAGAATCTGTACCTGATGTTATCCTTCAATATGTTTAAAAAAAGAAGCTTTTTCTGACTTTGAACAACTTAAGGGAAAACGTTAGTGAAAAGTTGGAGTTTAAGGGGTTAAACCGTCCCAAAGAGTATCCTGGCTGTCCCAAATCTAAAATCTTTGTCTTTCGACATTTTTTTTCCAATTTAAAGTGATAAAAAGAAATAAGAAAGTGAAAAAAATAGAAATAGTTTAATTATGAGAAAATAACATTTCATTAATGCTTTTTCTCAAAAAGATGATTAATTTTTAAATTTATTTGCAAAATTATTGCATTGGAAACAAAGTTCTGCATTTTAACTTTTTTATACTCCCTCTGTGTGTGTGTGTGTGTGTGTGTGTGTGTGTGTGTGTGTCAGATTGTGCCAGACTGACTGTTATTGGCGTAGTGGCCTTCTTGCCCTGCAGCCGCTGCTCCACCTCTTGTTAATTGTCTTTTTCAAGAACTATGGAGACAGATGCATATAGAAGGGTTTTTATTATACTGGATAGGTCCCTCACTTGGGCAACCATCGTCATGTCCTCTTTTCCTAATAATGATGTGTAGCTAAAAAGTGCATGTTTTACAAGACAGAAAAATGGATTTTTAGGGAATGTGGCATCACCTTAAATGTGATTTCAAAAAATGTGTTATTGTCCCTTTGTGAGTTCTGAATAATCGACAATCATTTCTTTTTAATTAAAAAAAAATCCACTAAAAAGTGATCACAAGGATATGCAATGCAGTTTACGCAACCTCCACCCAGCCGCCAAACCTGTCTGAAATCAGCCTCCTGTTAGTCTCTGTATCTAATTTTTTGTCAAGCTAGCTAACATCTTTTTATGGTTGACAATAGGGGATGTAACAGCGATATTTACAATAGTTGTATAGGTCAATTTTGGGGAAATAAGCACATTTGGACTGCACCACTAAGATTTTGAGAGCAAACAAAGTTGTTGTTCATATTATCCATATCGCATCCATAATTTATCTGACGGAATCCAGTGTTCACATTTGTAAAAGACACATTCATCCACAGGCCTTATTCAGAAACCTTAAAGTGTTACTATCCATAGGAATTATGAGAACTTTTTTTTTTTTGACCTCTATGCGTGTGAGTGTGTGTGACAAAGAATGCGCGTCACTGAAATTATTCTGCCACAATTCCACAATGATAGCTTCATCAAAGAGATAACATTGTAGTGATCGTAAATTATTTTACCTTCAGTCTAGCATTCATTCCTAAATTTATTTTCATCATCCCTAATCAATTTCGTGTTGTCCCCAGGATGAAGGGACATGCTGAAGTGAAAGCCATAATTATATCCCCGAAATACGAGTTTCGGGGATATCATGGTTTTGCCCCACCCGCTGCCGCTGCGTCCGCAGATTTTAGCCGTTAGCACAATAACTCATTAAATACTCTACATTGGGTTCTCATCTTTAGCATATGGGTAGATATGGTAAAGAGAATGAACTGATTAGATTTTGGGCAAGTATGCACTTCTAGGTTTGCCACCAGGTGGCGCTATATCTTGAAAAAATCAGTTTTTTAACCATATCTCTGGAACAGTTACTTACACCGACCTCAAATTTGCCTCATATTGTAGGTCTAGTAAAGGGGAATCTAATAAAGGGGGCTTTGAGGATTGGGGAATTTCGGGGATATACCCCTCGCTGTCGGCCGCCGACAGCGTAGGCCTAGTTTGGTAGATGCTTTTATCCAAAGCAACTTACAGCAAATGCACAAAATAAAGTCATTAAAAACACTTCCACAACAGATCAGCCAAGGTACTTGATGTATGGAGCATCAAGCCAGCTTAATCATGAACAAATAACATGTAGACTAGTCTGTGGGCACATGTCAACAGAATTTGAGCATTTGCAAAGGATAGGGATGATACAGCAGAAAATTGCGATGGGAATAAACAGAAGCGTGAACACAGATAGACTGAGGACTAACTTTATTGGGAGGGTGTGGTGGTTCTAGGTCAGGTCCTGTCTAAACAGGTGAGCTGGTTAATCTGCAGAAACGTAGTGGTTTGTAGGGATATACGCAGGTGATTCCACCACTGGGGAGTTACACTGCAGAAGTAATATGGTTTTGATGAGTGACTGCTGTTTTTTTACCCTTTTTTATTTAACCTTTATTTAAAATAGAAAATAAATAAATAAATAAATAAATAAATAAATAAATAAATAAAGAAGTATAATGGTCTTGATGCGTGACTGCTATTCAGGGGTGTTTTTCCAGAAATCACAGATGTTAACTTACATGGTTGGACCCATTGACTGTGAATGAACAAACTATGTAATTTGCTAACCTAGTTAGCAAGTACGCTTTTGGGAAACGCACCCCAGGATGGGACCATCGCAGACACACAGCGCATCTTTGGATTTTTCAACCTCATCTGATGCTTCATTAGAGACGCCAGCTGAACTAAATGAGTCTACTTAAAAAACCGAAGGCAAGTCGTTTATTAAATTGTGATTGGCTGAGAGGCTGGGACAGCTTCTTGTCATTTTGCAGTTCTCGTCCAGTACCTGGGCTCTCATGTACCACGATGGAAGAAGGGTGAAGGCAAAAATGACAGCGTTGAATGAGTGCTGAATAATAGTTGATCTCTGAGTGGCACACTGTAATTACTGCTTTGTCAGTAAGGTTTATCTATTGAGGGGCCAGCATCATCCATTCTGCGCCTACTCACAGCTCAACTTTCAGTGAGTCGAGAGCACAGTTTAGACCTGCTGATGTTGAAGTGCCACATACAGATGGGCTTACTGGAAATATAGTTAGTTTGAAAAAAAAAATTCTGAATTTTGGTTTACAACTGCAGAAATTCAGACCAAAGCAGGCAGTTTAATTTGTTCAGTGGTACAGTCAGAAGTATGTGACAAAATGCTCTAAAGGAACAATCAAATGCTTTTGTGACAGTCACTACTGGGAACTCAACTGAGGTGGAGAGCACTGACTTATAATGTTGCCAAAACATTCCAGAAAATCTACTCTTTAAAACTGGGTTCAAGAACAGTGAGAAATTAATACTTTCTCCACCTAAGTATTTTTTTAAGGTGCAATCTTAGCCAAGAAAGAAACATAATTTCCGTCGTGTAAGGTGCACCAGAACGCACCTTCTTCTTGTTCATTTGACATTCTTGTCAGAAGATCCCTGACAGCGCCCACCACCATATAACAGAGAAAACGCCGATTGACAAAAAATCTCGTCAATGGTGGGCAAAGCGTTGAAGAAATGGCCAATTTTGAAATTTTAGGGGGAGTGACTTAACATTTTGCTGCATGCGGACAAAGGCCCTTAGAGTAATAAAAACAGAGAAAAGAAAAACTGCTTCTCAAAAGGTTAAGTCACACCCCCTAAAATTTCAATATAGACCAGTGACACAACAATGGATAAAAAATCCTTGTGTAACCCTGCTGGAGTGCTGTAACACTTGGTAATTACTTACGGGTCAATCAGCTTGGCAAATTTTGTGGCAAGACGTGAACTTTTTTGTTTGAACACAGAAAACTATAGCCCGTAATGGAGCAAAATTCACTCCTCCACCAATGAAAAGAAGCAGCATTCAGCGAGTTGGTACAATTTGCGCTAATGTAATTTGACTTCACTGACACCGCTGCATATGTTACTGAGTGGCTGTAGCATTCATTGGCACCTCTGCATTTTAAAGAGAAAGGATAATGCACTTGGGGGATGTGGTTGAGTTCAGGTTTGGACCTAGAAATCTGTGCTGTGAAACTGCAATCTGGTGCATTTTGGTGGGTAATAGACGCTTTTTCCATTGATGGCTCCTTCAGTTCGAATAACATCAGCTGCCTGTCATCAGTGATGCACCAGTCAGAAAATTTCTCACAGAGCCATTGCACAGTCAGCTGGAAGGGAACATTTAGTGTGCTCTCAAGCCATTGCTATGCTACTAGGGAACAACCAGCAAAAGAACGGAATAATGCCAAGAGCAGGTCCAAAAGCTGCTCGTTTTATGCCCTCCCTATACCTGATAGTATAGCAGAGGCACTAATTGTTAAATTCATAGTTAATTACTATAAAATAAAGGAAAACCAGGGCTAATTCTAGATTTTAGCTCAAGGTTTGGTGCAAAATGTTTAAGCAACGCATGCAGGTGAGAGAATAATGCAAGTGAGCATGTGAAAATATACGTATAGTATGAGTGTGAGAATACATGTAAGTGAGAGGCCTCGAATGAATGGCAATACACAGCCCTTGATAGATGCACACACTTGCACATGCAGGCATACATGCCCACACACATTCTGACTCATACCCACACATACTCTGTTGCACACATACATGCACACGCACATGCCCGCACACAGGCGCGTACACACGCATACACACATACACACACTTACACACTCTCTCTTACTGTTATACATACAGAATGTACATGTATGTGGAATAGTCTAATATATGTTTTGTGGAACAGTCTAGAAAATTCTGTGTATTTTTCAACTATTTCAGAAAGCTCTAGTCACAACTGGACAATATCGACACAAGACTAGAAGTGATTACATATGTATAGAAGGCTCTTAAACAAAACACAGATATCAAAAAGACTGTGGAAAAGTTCTTCTGGGTATATACTGTAAATATTTCTAGACTTGTGAGGCAGTTGATCTTAGATTTAGCAGTTCTTGGACACATTACAGAAAATCTTGGATTCAGTCAAGTCTGTGTTTTTTACTCTACTTTGTTGGCTGTACAGTTTCCTTGTCAGTTACATCACTGCACACTGAAATTCTGGAACTTCTTGGAAATCCTTGGACTTTTTTTTTTTTTTGAAATCTCCTTTGGGACCATTCCATCATCGTATTGGGACATTTATGAGGATTACCTTTGACACTGTACCATACAACTAGGCAAATATTAACCATTTACTTTAATCTTATTCATTTGCTTGTCTTCATAGTTTTAATATAGCAAAAAAGGTACTGTGAATCGAGGATATCTGAGTGAATACAGTTTTAAATGCAGCAATCTGGGTTTGTTTGTTTGTTTGTTTGTTTGTTTGTTGACAATCACAGATCTTGTGTGTATAGAATTAGAAGAATTCCTATACATAACACTTACATACACACACAAACAAACAAACTAGCACACACACACACACACACACACGTACACTCTCACTCCCATACACACACCCTAGCACACACATAGACTCACACATGAATATACACATGCAGTCTCACTCACACGTGGACACATGCCTCCACACACAAAGATGCAGTATGCATGCTCTCTCTCTCTCTCTCTCACTCTCTCTCTCTCTCAGGCACACACACATACACACACACACACACACACACACACACACACAAACCAGCGAACAATGCCTCCTTCAAAGAATAAGAATAGCACCACTTTAATATTGCAGTACTGAAATGGCATGGGATGGGAATGCGGCCGAGGATAAAAAAGACATAACTTGTCATCAATTAGTTTCTTATTTTTCATGGAAATGAGAAGATAATTGTTGACATGTTATGTGGACAAAAGTGCATTTATTCATATTAAGACTCATTATCCTAGGTAATTATTCCAAAGTAATGAATATGTCACCTCTCATTAGATGACATCATACAAGCCTTCCCTTTCTAAATTCATGGCATTCTTTGTCTTATGTAAATAGTTGTTTGTTAATAAATGCAATATGTTTACACATTGTGCTGCATTATTATTCTAATAGGTTCAGCTCTACTGATTAGATTAACTGAAATGAATGACATGTGTGGTCTCATTTTACATTCTTATTCATTCTGAATGTTAATTGACTGGTACTGAATACCCTCGGTCCCCAGATCAGAGGTAGATCACTTCAAAAGTGAGTCAAATTTAATCACTAACTGACAATGAACGTAACTGAGGGCCACGCTGTTTTGATTGATTTATCAGGCACTCTTTCACAGTTTACTGAATTTTAATTTCATCCAAATAATTTGAAATTGAATTGTCAAAATACATAGCAGCGATAGCAATGCCACTGATTTTTTTTTTTTTTTTAAATCTTCGGTTCAAAACACAAGTAGCTTAACACTCCATATAGAACCTGATCCAAATTACTGAACAGCATCTACAGATGTACAGATTAATTGGATTAACCCTCTGGAAATCTCCCCAATATCACATACTCTTGTCAAGCCACTTCTATAGTTAAAATGAGCTGGATAATAAATTCTTTAATTTCTGTTCTAATTATTTAGACATTTTCTGTCTTTTGTCACTTTTTTTTCCTATCACTGTTCAATGGAAATTAATAGTTCAAAGTAACTGACATGAAGACACAGGACCCAGCTCACCTTATAGCTCTTGGATTTCAGTGTTTTCACAGGTGAGGTCTGATATTATTTGCTGGAGGAAAAAGCCATTTCTGTACTTCCCTCTGCTATATATAAATCAAGTAAAATAGCATACATGGCTAGCCTTGAACTTTCTCTATGTACTTTAACATTGTGTAAAATGATCAGTATTCTTAGGTGAATTCACATATGCCTCACTTAGTAATGTGAATTTCTTGTCATGAAATTGGTGTTGGTCAGACAATGAGCTCAGCTGTCAGGTTTCGAAGCAGCAGCCTGCCTGAACCGTTTCTGTGTTGAAGGAATTTTTTCAGTGCAGTCCTTCAATGAGGTGGTATACTATAATGAGTTATGAATTCATGCTATTTTTAGCTCTCACCAGGCAAACTCTATATTGAGTCTGATATTATCTAGCATAGTGTTGTGGCTTCAACACATCGATATTTTTTTCCACATCTTCTAAATGTACCAGATACTTTTGAAATGTGCAGTCGGTACTTTGTGTCTTGATACTGTTTCTTACGCAATGTAGCCTTTACATATTAGAGGAAACGTCGATGGATAGTCAGAAATGACTAATTACTACTACTACTACTACTACTACTACTACTAATAATAATAATAATAATAATAAGAGTGCCATGCTTTTCCTATGGTGCTGTTGCCTTACATCAGGGGTGTAAAACTGACCCGTAAAAGGGCCAAGAGGCTGCAGGTTTTCGCTCCTACCAAGCAGAAGCACACCTGAAACCATTGATTTAATCAACTGATCTAGGCCTGCACAACTGAGTAGTCGGATCAGGTGTGCTTCTGCATTGTTGGTGTGAAAACCTGCAGCCTCTTGGCCCTTTTACGGGTCAGTTTGACACCCCTGCCTTACATGAAGTTTGCGTGCTCAAATCTGGCCTGGACCTATCTGTGTGGAGTTTGCATATTCTGCATATGTTCTCACAGTCCAAAGACAGGCATGTTAGGCTGTTAATTGCCTATAGGTACTGTATGAGTGTGTGGATGAATGATGTGTTATCCCAGAAATGAATTGGTGAGCTCTCCCAGGCGTGTTGATACCTCTTGCCCATCACATAGTGAGACAGCCCCCCCTAACAGCCCCTACACCTTACTGAGGAAAAACACCAAGGGATCTGAACATGTCTTTCTTTCAGCGAGAATATGAGGGAATTCAGTAGTGTTAATTTGAATTAATTTATTTATCCATCCATCCATTATCTGTACCACTTCTAGCTAGAGCCTATCCCAGCTGCCAACGGGCAAAAGGCAGGGACACACACTGGAAAGCTCACCGATCCATCGCAGGATGCACACACCATTCATACACACTCTCAGCTATGGGCAGTTTAGAGTTTCCAGTTAGGCTGACATGCATGTCTTTGGACTGTGAGAGGAAACCAGAGCACCAGGAAGAAAGCCACACAAACACTAGATGAACATGCAAACTCCACACTCCACAAAGGCTGCAGGCTGGATCTGAACCCATGACCATCTTGCTCTAAGGTGCTAGTGCTACCGACCATGCAACTGCACTGCCAATCTTAATATATTGTCATTATTATTATTATTATTATTATTATTACTACGCATAATTGTTGTGGTAAATCTAATCATCTTAGCCTGAATTATTATGAAAAATATTTGTTTAATTATGAGATGCTCCTGCATCAATGTGTATATCACAGAAACATAACACACAATGGGTTTAAATACTAAGCCTTTTTTTATTATGAATATCATTATGACTGACCGTCAAAATAATGAGCTTTCCAAATGATTGTGCAAATCGTGTAGGGCAATATAATTACCCAAATTGTATTATTAATGCTTTTGATATCTGAAGCCAAGAAGTGTTTAGCCTCGGGCTGAGGCTGGTGGCAATGCATTATGCTATTCTTTTTGATCTTGAGTCTTGAGTTTGAGATTCGGCACAATTGAATCTGAGGGACAAATGCTTTCATCTTTAAAATAATGACATGCATTGATTCTTTTTTTTTAAGAAAAATATTGCTTAAAACATTGTGAAGTTAAAGTGCTCAATCGTGGCACTTCGATGAAGCCCAGCTCAATTTATGAGGGGTCTGATCTGAGTTCTTCAGAAAAGCAGAACAATCGTGCACTTAGTAGCTTTGTGCTGACACCTTAATTTTATAATTTCCCCCAAAAAAATACTGTTATTACATTTTGCTTTATTATTGTGAACTATTTGAATACAGAAACACGCGCCCACAAACACACACACACACACACACACACTAAAGTTCTCACTCACACAAATACTGATATTCACATTGTTAGAACAAATGAATGACAAAAAAAACTTCAATAAACGTGATTTGATATACTGTAAGTACAACACCAATGAAAAGCCCGCCACTCTGTACACAGTGAGTCATTTTAAGAATTTCAAATATCCATGGACATACAGTTTATCAGCTGTGAAAGCAGCCCTTCAATGAAGATATCAAAAGAAAATTTGGAATATTTCTGAGGACCAAAGAAGTCAAACAGTCCATTCTTGAATTGCTGGTGCACTAGACACAAGAAAACAACAAATAATGTTTCATGTGGTAATACAAACAGAAGCAGTACTGAAAGTTCAAGTGTAAAGTGGAAATGAATTGTATTGCCAATGAAAATCCAGTGAAGCTCACTGCCAGGAATGGAGGAACACTTCCCAGAAAGACAAACGATCCAAAAACGAGATCCTCAGAGATTAGCACATAATTGATTCAAAGTTATGAGCTTTCCAAATCAAGTATTGATGCAGCATCACAATTAGACATATTTCCTCAGTTCAGTGCACTTGGTGCTTACTTGGTGTAAACAGCACAAGATAAAGTAATTTGGATCTGAATGGGCTTAGATTTAGAAAAAAAAAAAAGGCCAGACTTTAGCCAGTGATGTCTGTTGTCAGGAATTAAACATGTTACTGTATGGTTTGTGAGGTCAAAAGTATAAAGGGAGTTTCCAAGGTATCTGATTATTCTGTCTGGTTGCGGTAAATTTGCAAATGGATGGAATTGATTTTACAAAACCGGCTCCTCTGAATGTTGCAGGTAATGTTTGATCTTGATTTCCCTAATTCCTACATGATAATGCTCTCATATGTATCACTAAACCAATTCAAGAATAGCTTCTTGTCTATCAAGATGAAGTCACTTGCCTTCCATTTCCTTCACAGTTGCCTAACCTAAACACCGTTAAACCTTTATGGGAGTTTTATAGTGAGGAAGAATCTCACTTACTCATCCCTCAATGTACTAGAGGTGCATTTTACTGGAGTTGGTATTTGAAGTTCAACAGTAAATACCCTGTATAACAGCAGCCCAAGGACTGAAGCTTTCCTGTTTCTCTGTTTTCTTATTGTTGTGAGCACTGTTGTAGGAAGTGTAATGTTGATTTCCCCGGTCTAAGCAGCTTATGGACAGTTGGCATAGATGTTAGCAGAATGATGCCAAAAGCTAGAAATACAGTTATAATAAAACTGGATGTAACATTATGTAGCATAGACAGAAAACATCAAGCACCAAAACAGTGCATGACAATAAATTTCATGATGCTAGCAAAATCTATGCCGAATAAAATATTAAATATCCCACGGTTTCAACTTATGATTAGTTTCCTGTATGTTTGCTCTACATTCTATGCATAAGTTGCATTACCAGGTACAGAATATCAAGCCACAATTGGCTGAAGAAATATTGTCACAGTTTTGTATCATAATGCTTATTTGATTACATCTTTGCACAACAAAACATGCATGAAGAAAGAAAAAACACATTGTTTGATGCACTGAGGCAACTCATAGGACCTGAACACGATAGTGCATTGCCGTAATGGCTCAGATATCAATCACTGCTTAACTAAAGCTGTCAGTAGGTTGCAGTCATAATCGAAATCATGTTTCCTGTACATGATTCCGGCCATGCTCCCTGACCAATCTTGTATTGCTGAAAAAGGCCATGGTACTTCAAGCAGAGGTGCAGTGTTTAGGGGAACCCAGCCCGAGGCCATCAAACAATACACTCTCCTTTCACATAGAGAGAGCACCTATTACCCACGGTTGTTGCACCTTTGGGCAAAGACTCCTCTGACCCTGTGAAATTTCTGTCTAGCGGTTTAGCACTTTGTTCTGAAGCATGAGGAAATATAATTGAGAAATCAGCAGGCCCCTCACCTCCTCCGCTCCCTGCCTCAATCCTCTATTTTTTCCACTTTCTCAAAGTCATTCGCTAACATACTGTGTTCCCACACCAATCATCAGCTTAACAGCTTAGCAGTATTTGCACTTGAAGATTGTGTGGCTGGTGGCATCCGCCTCTCATCCAAGCAGAAGCTGTGAGCGAAAGCTGCAAACTTTTGGTCTGGCACGCACACCGTATTGATCTATTTGTGGAATTATTCCCGAGGAGAACTTGAATGATTTAAGGTGCTATATCGCAAAAAAAAAGTGTCCCACTACATAACCTCTAAACGTACAAATATTTTCTCTAGCTATCCGGTTTGAACATTGCTGTCATTGTCTCTTACCACAATCCCACAGGATCTGGACATGATCAAATACAACGTGATCTTGGAAATGGATTAATCTGCTGGGCTTTCATTCGGATAGCTACAAATTCTCCTTTTGCGGGGCATTTATTGTATTTCTTCCATCACTAATGCAAATGAAGAAGCTAACAATTTTCTAAAGAACACAGCTTTAAAAGCAAAAACATCATAACTATAATGTATAGAATAATATAACAAATAGAAGCCAGACTGTGTTTGTTTCTTATGCACTTCTGTGAATATTTATTTTAGAAGAAACAAAACATGCATGAAAAACACATTATACGTGGTTATGGTGCAAGATTCGATGAGCAGAAGCATGCATATGCCTTGTGCTTTAAGACATGATAAATCTTCCCTGTGCTTTCCATCAAAGTGTTCCCCTGACGCAGCCTAGTTTCAAACCAACCTTTCTCATTATTGAAAATTGCCGGTGAAAAAGTGTAAAATCACCTTCACTACTGTGCACCTCCTGGCTCTGATCGTATTGACTACTACTGCGTCAAATCCCTGCTGTGCAATTCCTCTTGTGTTTCGTCAGTGCAGAACGGAGGCGGTAATTACAATGGAACCACACAATCCCCTTTTTAGCAGTCGAATCCATCCTGACATTGCACAAAGAGGGATGAGTGTTTCAGGGGTACCTTTGCACATCAGGTAACAGATGGCGCATCAACATCTAAATGGGCCTTAATGACCCGTCTTTCCTCAGTATGTCAGCTCTGGGAAGTTACACAGTCTATATGAATGAAATGATGCCAGCCTCTGACAGCCTTACTCTATGAATTATTGCTCTGAATTTGTATGGCTGTTATGTGCATATGTATTACAATATAATTTATCATTAGTAAAGTAACAACCCGTGAATTGACCTGGTAGTGTGTTAAGTAAAGGCAAGTGTCCAGTGAGCAAATGTTTTCAAACAGTATGCGGCCTTTAATTTCTCATGTTTGGTTTGTATTTACATAAGCTACATCAAAAACAAAAACAGTACGAGCAGCAGTAGCCATAAAAAAATATTTCTTTTGCCAATTGCAGAATGCTTTCAAGCGTCCAACAGTATTGTTAAGTGAGTGTATTTATTTATTGATTTATTTATTTACTTGATGGTTTCGTAATCTGTTTTAGTGTTTGAGTTTATTTCTATCGATTTTAATTTGTGGGATTATTGTTCTGTTTAGTTTATTTCTGATTTCTTGTCTTCTCCCCTCTGAAAGAGAAACTCTCTTTCTAGCTTTTAGATTTTTAAGGAACATAAAAAGTGAGTCTCTCTCTCTCTCTCTCTCTCTCTCTCTCTTCCCACCTCTGTGCCTTATTGCTTTGCGTTACCCCATTTATGACCTCGCCTTTTTCCTGCTTATCTGCTGCCATGTTCACCTGCTTAACTGGTTTCCTGTGTTTTGTCTTTATTTTGTACCCATTTTAATTTGTTATTCACTGCTTTGTATATTTCAGTTGTTTTCCTTTTCTCCATGCTTTTAGTTTCCCTTGTACTCCCTTGTGCTTCTTTTGTGTTGTTGCCCCCATGTCTTGTTTCACATTTATTTCTCCTTGTCTTCATTATGGTCTCGATCTAAGCTCAAGCTCCTTCATGTCTCACTCCCATTTCTCACTTGTTGCTCTTTACCCCTATCTATTTAAGTTCTGTCTTTTACAGTATTCCTCGCCGTCTTGTCTGATGTTTCTCACTGTATTTCTACTTTACTATCATGAGGGGTCCTTTATTTAGTTTACTGTGCTTTCAATGAATTTCCTGAAAATTTTTCCATTTGCGTCGACGCCTGGTTCCCGTCCCAAGTCCTGTTGTTTATTTATTTATTTATTTAGTAAATTAAATTTCAGTCTTACTATCTTTATGCAGACTGACAAGCTGATTATGAATTACTGAGAGGGGATGGTGGGGGCGAGGGGGATTTCCCCCCTCTACTTTTGATACCCCCTCACCCGTCATTAATTTTGATAAGCGGTGGGAATAAATTTTTTTTCTACTACTTCTGACGAAACTGAATTAAATCATTGCACTACCTTCACTTTATATGGCATAATGCAGCTCGCCAGGATCGGTGATATCTGAAAGATGTCACAGATCATCCCGAGAAGAGCGAATCACAAAATGCACGTACTATCTATTGAACTTTCACTGTAAACCTCAATGACAGCTCAATGACAGCAGCTCATACCTTGAGTGATAGGCTGCGATTAATCCACTACCATGGTTTGCGCCAATCAGTGTCAACCATTTTTCATGAATATTTGTTGGCATACAGTAACTAGCAAGCATTTGCTTTCTCTAGCTAGCACCTTAAAGTGAAAGGGGGGGGGCAGTTGCATTTCATCATAAGTTGCACAACTAAACATACCGACTAAGCACAGAAATGAAGGTGAGGAGACAAGCAGTGGGCATCACAATGCATTGCCCTGTCAATCTGCACCTTCGGACTCGGGTCTGATAGAGGTGCAAGCAGACATAGAAACTTAACAGTTGAACTGTTCTGCTCCTCCTGATCGGAGGTTGCATTGCTCGATCACTTTGCTTAATGGAAAGAGGTACGTGAATAGCTGATTATATGTAGCAACTTTGCTCTATAATTCCCCTTTGTGTGAAACTTTGTTGCAACTTGCAACATTAATGTTGAAATTATGCCTTCATTGTTGCAGTATGTTTTCAAAGACAGTTTTAAGCTGAAAATGAGAGCGATAAGCTACATGAAAAAAGTTTTCAACAGTCTCATCAGCTCAAAGCATCTCACAGCAGGATTATTTTAAATTCCTTTTCCTCGGAAATATCAACCAGGGAACATTAGAGCATTGTTTTTAAACCATGCTTTGCTTCAACAGATTTCACTCGTTCAAAAGAGAAGTGTCCGCAGTAGCCTGAGATTTATTCAAACAGCTGAAAAAGGAGGCAGCGTATTGTGATTTTTATTTTTCTACTCTTCCTGATTTTCTGTTCCGCCTTGAAGTCCACTGCATGGAGAAAGCTGTGTGCAAGCTACGGACCCAGACAGATCATCATCCGCTTTTATTTTTGTATTTAACATTACACTGTCGTTAGGGATTACCTTAGATGACATTAACTAAGCCATCAGTTCTCTTATTTTAGAGACCTGTGTCAGCCAGCGGGCAGAATGCTTGATTATTGATTTGGTCATTAGACATCACCACGAATATTGTCTTTGACACTTTTAACATACTACATTTGACAAAACAAGTTACACTATCATAGGTTTTTGAGCCTACATTAACATTCTATGAGGGAAAGTATACTGCCCTCTGTTTTTTTTTGTTTGTTTGTGTTTTTTTTTAATCCCCCTGTTGCTGGCATGCAGCCAGAACACTATCACAACTTTATTCCGGAATCTCCACAAACACTCAGTTCTCCCAACCAATATCGAAACTTAGTGGGATTAAAGATAACTATGATGAAAGTTCAAAGGGTGCATAGCTTGTGGTGCTAGTTGAGGCATACAACTCAAAACATGCCCACATTCTCATAGACAGTCTTGTTCATATCTGCTACTGCTTCACCCCGTGGGCTGTTTAACTGTTTTAACTGCACTGGTCTGGTGACAGACCATGAGGTATAACTGCGTTTTTATATGGTCAACAATAATGCTGCGTAGTCAAAATTTTATATCATTCAAAAGTGTTAAAACTCTACATTTTAAATGCTTAAGCTATTATATTTATTATACTAATACTTTAGAAAAAGTAGTAGTACACATTATTTCATAACAGGCCTCAGCTTGACGATGCATTCACATGGGCTTAATGGTGTCGCATTGAACAAATCAGTCAAAATACGTTGTCATTGATGTTCTTTCCTCGGTAGAGGCCTAGTGATCAAAACCCATAAAGTTTTTAATCCCCAAAGCATTCAAGCTCAGGCAAGCATTAATAAAACTACTCTGATATTGATACAGTAGCTGTACGTCCTCCTCAATTTCATCATGATAAACCTATTTTACATATGAATGCCAGTATGCTGAATGTATAGTAGCCCTTTAAGCACAAAATAAGGTCTACCGCTCATACGGGGGAGTGGAATATCCTGACACTCCCAACTGTCTTCTCTTTATGCCTCAAGCTCAGTGGGCTTAAGGGCGGGCCATGGTCAGAGCCTAGATGCCAAACTATCATTGAATTCATGATCTAATCCTGTAATTATCGGCCTACACATGAGTTTGCTGATTGAAACAAAAACAAGCGTACTTAAATATCTCAACAATGGCATTTTCACATCTCTCTGTATTTCAGTTCTGATCTACTTCCCCACTCCTTTATACATCACATTTCTGTCATGCTGCCATGGCAATATTTTAATAGCTTTTTTTCTCTTCTTTTTTTAATTAAGTATTTTATTTGTAACTTGAAGTGCCGGAAGTATCTATAATCACTGGGATCACAAGGGGGCCTTTTACAAAATGCATTTGGCAAGACCATGCCTCCTACATCTGCTTTGGGTGGGGAGTCCGATTAGCTCGCCTCTTATGCACACCATTTAACTTTACACATCACTGCTGATACACAGATTTTTTTAATCGGGTATGGGGTTAAGGGGTACAGCACTGACTAAAATTCCAAGCTAAGAAACAACTCAATATTTTTTTCTTATTGGTGTGCATGCCAGCATACTGTGAAGCACATGTCAGTTCAGAAAGGTACATTAATATAGTAGCTGGAAAGCACGCTTGATTACCTTCATCAGTATAAAATTAACTGTAACGAAGTATGAACTATTAAACATGCCGCAATAGAATTCAGCCAAATTGCTTGATATGGAAATGAGAAGTTTCCTGGAATTAATGCTAAATTCAGTGATTAAAAAAAATGTTCTTTTCCAACAAGAAATATGAGGTTGGGGAATACATTTTAAATCTAACGGAACATTGGAGATGCCCTTGTACTGCACCCTTCCAAATAATCCAGGATCCACAAGAAATTAGAACTGATAATATATTACAAATATACAGTATAACATTGTATCCAACCCTCCTATTATGTTTGGAGTCAGTTTGATCCAATTCGATGTTCACTGTCTCTAAAAACATGGTTATCATACTTTTTTCAGCAAGATTTTTTTTTCTTAACCTTATAGGAGAAACATGAGATTAGCCCTAAAAAAAAGTTATGCCCTGTACATATGTTGTAAGCATTGGTGTTGTTTGGGTCATTTTGACCTCAGAATCGATTATTATACTTAGCGCCATTAAAAACGCAACGGTGAGGTATGCACTGTACTTGCGGCAAATTGAAGAATCGATGTCAGAATCTGTCATGTACAGGCTGTAACCAGATGTGGCGCTCTTGAGCTACCATAGTCACTCGTGGCTGCCCTAAGCGGGGTCGGTCAGTGACAGTGCGTGTGTTTCATTCTTGGATAGACAGCCGACTGATTTTTGAACGGCGACAGTGCAAGTGACGCATCACGTCTCGGCGGCTGAGACCTGCCCGTAACATGCTAATGGCTCTTTTTCTCTCTCCTTTGCCACAAGCCGCTCCATTTTCTTGATGAAGTAGCATTTTTCTTTATTTGTTGGCTTAATGTAGGCTATTGACCACACCCAAAAGAACAAGTCAAGTATCACTGTACATATCACAAACAGCTCAATGTTTGTTATTACTGAAGTGCTGGGCGCGTTCACGTGGCGCACGTCAGGATTACAATACCACGTGCTTTTCTTTATTTCCACTCGTGCCTTACTGGAAAAGCAATAAAAAAACAATCGATTCTTCAATTTGCCGCAAAAACAGTGAATACCTCACTGTTGCGTTTTTGATGGCGCTAATTACATATAAAACCATCATTTTGATCTTGCTTTTGTAGTGTTGCCTAATACAGAGGACATTTTCAAATTAGTTTCTCAGTCATTTCCCATTTTGTCTCAGTCATTTCAGTATAATCATGTAAAATCAATGCTTGATGAATAAGGGGAGGATGAGGGGTCGTGTTTCATTTACTTGGCTATTAAAATGGTCACTTAAAAGGCATAAAGGAGCTGAGAGAAGACTGTGTTACTCTTTCAGTTACAAACATCTAATGTAGTTTTACATCGCAGGGATCAAACCGACCTCAAACCAAAAATGGTTCGTTCATTTGAACATAAAAGGAGGGTTAAGTAAAGATGGCAACAGTGCCTGTTTATGAAAATAGGTGTGGTGCTTTTAGAACAGAATGTTTCATTACTTGAATAGCATATACTAAGCCTTTTGTGTCTTTATAACTGTTATTTCCTTCATTTTTGCCCGGATTTTTTAATATTTATCATCAAATGGTTTTCATTCATCTGAGCCAAACTCTGTCGCCATGGTTTCTTTGACGCCATCAGCCCCACGCATTTTTACTGAGAGCTGGGAGTAAATTATTCCTTATTCCGGACTGTAGACAATCAGTCCTCAGACTCCAGCGTGCAGCTGAAGTTGAAAGTTGTGCAATATTTCTGCAAATGTCATGGCTACAAGAACACACATTTTGCAAAACAGCTGCCTGATAATGTATGGATCCTAACACCATACAGCAACCTAGGTCACCTGGCAGCAGCAACGTCTGATCTCCTGAGAGCACTTTGCTATGGAGTATACTTTTGTTAAATGTGTGAAGCACAATGCGGGTCTCAGAAGGTCAGAACATTCTCTATGGCTTGTTGTGTTTTGCACAATATTTTCATACACAGCATATATACCTTTAACCTCAAAGTGGAAGCACTCCTGAGTTTCAGCTGACCTAATGGATATACAGAACATATGTCCAGGTGTCAGAGAACCAGGGAGCTCTAAAACCAGCAGCCAGCAGGCAGATGGGTCATCACACAAGGGAGCTGTTTTTAATTTGTTAAATATCTCTCATTAAAGGAAATATGGTTTCATGGTGATAATTGACATGCTTTTCATATTGATGAGAAATTAGTGTTTAATGGGAACCGTTTTGGTCTGCTAAATGCCATTTGCTACATTTAAGACAGCGTTAATTTCTAGAGTGAACAAATTACAATGGCGAGATATGTATTTATGTAAAAGGCTAAGCTATTCATGAAAAGAGATTGCATATAGCTGTAGTAATAGTGGTAGTGCGAATACTAGTAGTAGTTGTAGTAGTAGTAGTAGTAGTAGTGATGGTGGTAGTTGTCACAGAAATAGCAGGAGTAGTAGTAGTAACATTAATTTCATTATTAGTGCAGGGCAGAGATGGCTCATTGAACTGGGGAGGGCCAAGTTATTGTGTGGGACAGGGGATGGAGGCAAAATTTGAATGTGATTTCACTGCATTACTGCCAGTGACAGAGGAATAAGTGAGGACTGCTTGTACGTACTTGATAAAAGTCCATTAAAGGAAAAGTATACCCTGCATCAAAGTCACATTGGCTTTGCAACTGTGCCGAATAAAATCAGCGGATGCTCTCCACTTAGGAGTAATTAAAGATTTAATTTCAATAGGCCTCATTCATGCAGCGCGCCATTAGGTCTCGGTATCACCTTCCTTACGTGTGAACCGTTGCGAGTATGACGTCAGCGCCACCCATTCATTGTGTACTAAAAAAATGGCTGCTATGCATTTTTCGTGTTCTTTGTGGCGGGCTATTAAATAGAATTGCCTGTAGCTCCTCTTCAGTAAATTAAGGCTCTGATAGGGTTCGATCTGAAAACTGCCCTCAATTATGCATATTTTGTGGATTTATTGTGTGTTTTTTTTTTGTCTCAATCGATGGGTAGAAGTTATTGTTTACAATGGTAAGCTTTGTAATGCTTGGCACATATGTCACATCCAGTTAATGAAAAATGTGACTCCAGCACCTGGAAGGTGGTGCACGGTAAGTTTAATTAATAAATATTCCTAATTTGAATGGGTGTGCAGATTAACGGATGAGAATGATTACTCTTTTATCATTACTGGTTCTTAATATGCTGTAAAATTACAGGGTATAGTTTTCCTTTCATCCTCCTGCTCTGTTCGTTTAGGCTAACACTCATAATGTTCCCGGTCACATTGTATTTGATTATAAATCCACAATGATACATATATTATCACCTAATGTTGTGTTAGATCTTTTTATCAACTTCAGCTCTTGTGAACATTACAAGTTTTGAACTTCTATTTGCTATGTATGTGCTGTAGGCCTAATTTACCTGAGGTCATACAACTCGTTTTTAGAAAAAAAAAAACATTATATAGATATTATTTTGACTATACCAAATACTTAGATGAAACATATTGTAGTATTTATCACAGAGTACTTCATTTCAATGTTTACCAAGGACACTGTTTTGAAACCATTTCAATTTTCTAAATAGTGGCACAAAATAACATCTTTTGTGTTCCCGGATCAAAACTGACCGGTATGATTTATTTAGTAAAACAAAAGCCAAAATTTACACAGGAAAACTTAACCATGTTATGAAAGTAATGTCTGAACCTTAGACTGAATGTACACATTAACAACTATTTTCCCACGCATCCCTTAAATCAAACGACAGGTAGCACCAAAGTGTTATTCCAGTGTTCCTCAGTGTTGCATTATAATTCATCTTTGCTCTTCACCTCCTTAGCTCTACAACTGTTTTCATTCTTTTTGAAGATCAACAATAACACTACTGATAACAAAAACAAAATTTTCACAATCTGTCAATCATAACAACAAAAACAAAATCTTCACAATATGTCAATCACTGGTCAATCACTTACATCACTTACATTAGAGATAGGTTCCCGTGGGGGTTACCATGGAAGCTGCGTGTGTGTGTGTGTGTGTGTGTGTGTATGTATGTGTGTGTGTGTGTGTGTGTGTCTGCTCAAAGACACCTGCATGTTGCGGTGTGGGAAAGGAGTGTGGGAATGTGCTTGAACTCTATTTTATACACTAATTGTGGTCTTACCTATTCATTTCTAATGACCGGTCATTTTTGACCGGGAACACCACAGGTGTATACAAGTTCAATAAAACACACAAAATTTAATAAAAATTCTCCAAATTTATTTTATGTGCTCAGATGCCATGTGTGAACAAAGTCATGGAACCTTATGACAAACAGATGAAATTAACTGCATTTTTTTTAGAGAGAAAACTTGTAAATTGGTCAGATTTGACCGAACACAACAGGAGGGTTAATATTCTGGTCAGTGGTCCTGGGGTGACTCTGCTGCAAGTCAAACTTGGCAGGTGCTCATGGTAGTAAAACGAGGGCGAGACTGAAATTATTCTTATTACCACAACATAAAGAAAATACTCTCCTGCGTAAAAATAGCCCTTCACCCTCCCCTTCCTGAAAGACCCCACCACCATTTTTTAGGCATTGTTTATAGGGTAGGCTACATAATTTAACCTCCACTACCCCAGACTTGGCATTGAAGGGATTATATCCCTGCTCTCACCTCGCCTTAAAGCGTATTACTTGCTCCAAACCCGTTCCCATTTACGTCCCACAATTAGCAACTAAATGTTAATGCGTTCAGTTGCAAGGATCAATCGCTAGAATTACTGTCCATTTCCCCTCAGTTTGCATTATTGTTCATTGCAATAGTTATCAAGCATTTTCCTATCCACATTAATAGTGACAAAAAGGTCAGTGTTTTTCAAAGCTTCTGAATTCCTGTAGCTCACAAAACAGTATGTATTTATTTTTTTCTGCTCCAGTGTCTGATCCTACGGAAGCTTATTGCTGCCAATGAAAAAAAAAAAATTTTTTTTTTTTTTTTCCACAGCTTATTGCTGCCAACGGGGGGGAAAATAAAAAAAAATATATTTTTTTTCCACAGCTTATTGCTGCCAACGGGGGGGGAATTCCACAAAATATTCTCCTGACTTACTTAACATCCAAATTTGCAAACCCTCGCTTTGCACTGAATTCACTTCTTGAGCACCCACTGACTGGAAAACAAAAGATTCAGTTGCCATCTCCTGCCACAGCTGAAAGCCATCTCACTGGAACTGCATGTGCAGAGACCACGAGTAACCAGCTGGGATTAGTTTCAGTAAAATGGAAAACTTTTGTTTCTTCTGTAAAATAGAATACATGCTACCTTTATTTCTTTTCTCATTGCTTGCCACACACCCAACATATTGGACGGTTCATGGTCAAACATAATGAATAATGAGAATCAATCAACAGCACTCCTTTCTTATGGTAGAGAAGTACAGTACCATAAAATGGGGTAATAAGGGACGGCCGGGTCGACAGAAGAGCATGTAGACAGTTTGAGCCGAGACTGTATAATTGCAGCCGCGTTTCAGCGCTTGAATAATCGTCGTATTTAAGAGATATCATTTGGGTTTTGCCCTAATCTCACCAGCTAGCTAGCTGTAACCGTGACTGCTCTTAAGATAGCTTGCTAGCAAGGTAGCCAACGACGTGCTCACTCTGGGGAGGCATTATGATGAAGTCATGGTGACTGGACTGCGCTCCTCCAGCTGTAATCATAGACAGTAAAGGCTGTAATAGGCACGACCTTCTCTGATATGTTTTGGGGCACTTTCATACTTGTGAACTGAGCTTCCAGACAATCGGGACGTTGCCTACCCTGCTAGCAAGCTAGCTCAAGACCAGCCTCGGTCACAGCTAGCTAGCTGATGATGTTAGGGCAAAAATCAAATGATATCGCTTAAATAGGACTATTATTCAAGCGCTGTAACGCAGTTGAAATTAGCGATTCAATAATACAGTCTCGGCTCGAACTGTCTACATGCTCTTTAGTCGACAGAAGCCATTAATCGAGATTCAAAGTGTGGGTGGTGAGAGCCATAGCAAACTTCACGTTAAACGGTCACTGAGACGCGAACCAGGTATTTGCGAACCAGATAGCTAGCTAGCTAGCTATGGGAGAAGTTCTACTGACCCTGACTGGTCACTTTCAACACCCACACAACCTCCTTCAACCCAAAGCCATATAGCCAGACAACTTCTATGCATGGCTCTGCTTCAGGCTTGATTAACAGGTTCTGTTAACTGCGTAGCAAGCAGGCAGTTCGGGCTGAGATGTATTATTTCATTGCTAATTGCAGCTGAGCTACGTAGCTAGCGTATGCAATCGCGTATTACCTATCTCTTCAGACTATATGGCCATCTTGCTAACTAGCTTACGGTATTTAGGCAAAATCTTTGTAAATAATCGTCGTAGTTTAGCGACATCATTTGGTTTTTGCCCTAACCTCACTAGCAAAGCGTCCCAGATACCTGAAAGTACAGTTCAGACGCACGAAAGCGCCGTACATTCTAACACATAACATTTTCAAAACTTGCTATCATCACTAGCTATTGCTAAACAAGCATAAGACGTGGTTGCCTTTCAGACCGTAAGAATACCGTACTCAGCTGACTCACTAGAGGGCCATGGCCATTTCTAAATATAGTAACACTGAAAGTGGGAAAAAAAAAAAAAAATTAGCTTGCTCGGTTGCTAAGCTAATTTTTTTTTTTTCACCTGGCAGCAACATTCATGGTTGGAAAAAAAAAAAATTTTTTTTTTTCACCTGGCAGCAACATTCATGGTTGAAAAATTTTTTTTTTTTTTTTTTTTTTACACCTGGCAGCAACATTCGTGATTGAAATTTTTTTTTTTTTTTTTTTTTTTTTCACCTGGCAGCAACATTCATGGATGAAAAAAAAAAATTTTTTTTTTACACCTGGCAGCAACATTCGTGATTGAAAAAAAAAAAAAAAAAGGTTCACCTGGTGGCAAAATATGGTCGCACATTACGCATGCCACACTATCTGCAGATCTTATCCTCATGTATGTTGGCATATTGGTACACATGTCACAGAGACATGACGTAATTAGTAATACAATGTCTTGAAGAAAAGTTTATGTTCAGAAAGGAATATTTTGATATTCACGTTGCCATTGAGTCATCTCTGTCTTTGTGCATATCTCAGTGATTATTGTTATACATTGATTTTTGTACTTAGGAAAGGAGGAGTAAATCTAGAACCATGGTTTTCAATGCTGGGACCCAAGCAATGAACAATTTTCTTTAGGACTATCTGAGAGCAGCCTGATTTTGGTAATCAAGGGCTTTGTCATTAGGTGATCAGCGCATCTTGTGTGTTAGCGCTGAGTAAGAATAGAAATGCACACCTCATTCTGGCCCGAGGCATGCAATTTGAAACCACCAGTGTATTAATACACTGAATTGACGAAAGAATGGGGAAATCTGCTCATCCAGCATCTCATTCCAAAATTGTGGGCATTAAGAAGGAGTTGGTCCCCATTTGCTGCTACGACAGACTCTTCTGGGAAGCCTTTCCCACTAGATGTTAAAGCATCGCTGGATATTTGTAACCATTCCATCCGCAAAAGCATTTAAGAGTTTGCATAGTGATTGCAGCAAACCACATATGCACCTCATTCTGAGCACTGCAGTAATGCTGTGACAAGACAAGGCCTTCCCCAAACAGCTCAAAGCATAAAATAATCTGGTATGTGATTGATTGATACAGCATTAAGATTTTCCTTCAGCAGAATTAAGAGGTCGAGCCTTAATGAAAAAGATGCCCAGACCAAATAGTCACCACGAACATTTGGCAATATACCGTAAAATGGGGTAATAAGAGACACTTTTGAGATATTTTTTTGATTCCTCCCAAAGCATCCTGGCCAAGTATGTGTCAAATCTGTTTATTGCTGTCAATCATAAAAAGAACAATAGAATCATATCCAACTCACCTTGCAATTTCAAAGTACCTACCAAGGTATCATAAAAATAATGTATCATGACAGGGAGTGTCGACAAAAAATTTGAATTTGCGTTTGAAAACTTTCCAAGAAAATTGTCCCTTGTTACCGGGCGTCCCCTTATTACCCCATTTTATGGTACTGTACTTCTCTACCATAAGAAAGGAGTGCTGTTGATTGATTCTCATTATTCATTATGTTTGACCATGAACCGTCCAATATGTTGGGTGTGTGGCAAGCAATGAGAAAAGAAATAAAAGTAGCATGTATTCTATTTTACAGAAGAAACAAAAGTTTTCCATTTTACTGAAACTAATCCCAGCTGGTTACTCGTGGTCTCTGCACATGCAGTTCCAGTGAGATGGCTTTCAGCTGTGGCAGGAGATGGCAACTGAATCTTTTGTTTTCCAGTCAGTGGGTGCTCAAGAAGTGAATTCAGTGCAAAGCGAGGGTTTGCAAATTTGGATGTTAAGTAAGTCAGGAGAATATTTTGTGGAATTTTTCCCCCCCGTTGGCAGCAATAAGCTGTGGAAAAAAAAAAATATTTTTTTATTTTTCCCCTGTTGGCAGCAATAAGCTGTGAAAAAAAAAAAAAAAAATCTAATTTTTTTTTTTTTTCATTGGCAGCAATAAGCTTCCGTACTGATCAGCTTCATACGCCAAAGAAAATGTTTTGAAAACCGTAGTTTTGCCGACTCAGGTCCGCGTATTAAGTTTGCCTATGTAAAAATAAAACTGTCCACAACCAGTGACATTACCATAAAGCAGGTTAACTCTCAACCTCTTTCTGATAAAGAATTGGACAAGTTATTGAATAAATTTAGTGAGCAAACAGGCTACCAGTAAGCTGCATTGCCATGGATGATATATAGCTTTGAGTCAAAGTCATGTAATATGCCTGATATTACCCCAGGGATATGTCACTTTTGCAAAAATTTCATTAGGTGAGAGCATGAGGGAAAAATCGCTCCACGTTACGTCTCTCTGTTAATATTTAACCAAACTTAACATCAGGCCTGGACTGGCCATCTGGCGTACCAGGCAATGCCCGGTGGGCCGACACACATTTTGGGCCGTTGCAATCATAGTTTATAAAATTGTAATAACATCGATAATTTTGAACGACTGCGCTGGCCTTTAAAACACGGAAAGCAGCCCATTAGTTCATTTTCTACACTGAAACAGGGCTGGCCCAATGTAATCTCTGAGCCCTCCCTCCTCAGGGAAAAAAAAAAAAAAAAAAAAAAAACGCATTTGGGTACAACTCGAAGACAGCCAGTGGCCCACATTAAGGCGAGCAAATGGCACACTTATTTAAATTACTTATCAGTAGAATTTCATTATGTGAATGCTGTATACCTCCCCTAACGGCATGTAATTCAGAGAGCTTTCCCTTTGTGGAGATTATCCACATTTCGGTGATAGGGTGATACATGCTTTATATACAACTTTTTATTTTTCTACTTCACTATTCTGGTCATCTTGCATCTTGGCCATTTTTCAGTATCTATTTTTATATTTGTTTTATGATATAGGAATTACCGAAAAACTCTAATCTTGCAGATAAAAAAAAAAAAACAATGCATAGGCTTAAGTCATGTACAGTTTATTTAATGTTGCTTTCGTCCTAAAAGTTTAAGAAGGTAGGCTTGCTGGTAAATTAGTTTGACCAATGGCTTTGCTTGTCCCCAGTTGCGTTAACAGTCTAAAAACGCGTTGCGACTACGAGCTTAGACAAAAATGTCAGAAAGCAGTGGAGAGGCGGAAAAGCTTTGAGAATAAAGTAAACAGACATTGGAGCCTCAGGCTTTCAATCGCTAAGAAAATTGAGCAGCTGTTTGGCCATGATGATCCTCATGTTGCAAGCAGTTTTCATTTGGAGGCGGACACGGAAAGCAGTAGGACTGACGTTAAATTAATAGGCTATCGCAAGTATGTATTCGGTTAAAATTTGCTTGAGCTTACAAAAGGTCCCCACTGATGGACCAGCTGCTGATTACTTACTATGATTCGTTGTTTTACGGTGGCAAATAAAATTTTTCCTGGAATACAAGCAGGACTTTCAAATTTTCCTATTTAAAACCCTGTCTTGACGTTCAGAATCACCTGCCAGTAAACTTGCAACCAGCGAGTACTGCGGTTCTGAAGCTAGTGAGCTATTCTATGCCCTGTTGAGTCTGTAAGATATGTAATGTTATTTAAAAAGGTAATGTATGAATCAATCCAAATAGTGCAATGGTCTTATTGAAAAATTATAAATGGCCCAAAGTCACATTCCTTTTTCACATTCATTCATGTAAATATATTATTATTATTAATATTAATAATAATAATAATAATAATAATAACTTCTTCTTTGTCATGGTGGTGCAGTGATTAGCACTGCCACCACACAGCAAGAAGGTTGTGGGTTCAATTCCGGCCTGGGGCCTTTCTGTGTGGAGTTCCAGGGCATGTAGGCTACGACTGAGCTTAATTTTAACTTTTGGTAACAACAAAGTGTGCGCGTATGGCAGGCCTTCACGTCACGATCAGGTTGGGTTGCCATGGCCAAAAATGCCAGGGCCGTTTTTTTGTCCCAGTCCAGCCCTGCTTAACATCCAAGTATAATGTTGGGTAAATAGGTATGGCTCAGCGCTGTCGCAAGCTAGCTAAGAGCCTCTCACATAACTAAGTTAATGTTACTTAGCTAGCTAGCTACTGTGCACGCAGCAACTTTTCATAACCATTTTGTAACAGTAGTTTGTTAGCTATTGAGCTAACATTAGCTAGCTACTCAGTTGACAGAATTTACAAACTGCTCCTAGTTCAGACGTGAATGTTTGCGACTCAGTGATTAAGTCCACAGAACAATACAGTTAGCTCACTGTTAACATATAATGGGCACTAACAGAAATTACTTTTGTTTTCTATTAAATTACGCAATTCAGTCATGGGATAAACAAAATCTTATACTCTTGTTCGTGACATAGGAAAGTAATGAAACTTGTTGTGTGAATTTTGGGTTTGTTACTTGCTAAAGCTCACAACAAACGCAAAATTTACTTGTTTCATGACTTTCATATGACACTACCCACTTGTGTAAGATCATCTATGTCTCTTTTTAAAAAACAAACAAAAAACAAAAAAAAAAAAAAAAAAAAAAACAGGTTCATGCTCAATCACCCAATTAAGAGCGCATACTCTAGGGCTTTGGAGCAATTGTAACAAAGCGGGTACCTTAACCCATGTTAAATCACCAGATTTAACTTTTTTACCAGTCTGTCTCTTGGCATTCCTTCGAATGTCCTATGAAGTCTGGTAACTACCTAGATTGATCAAAGTAATCAGTGAAACCTAATCAGGAAGCCATAACCCTGGTATTGTTTTGAGTACACTATTTTTTGGTGGCTATGTGATGAGCCAAAGCAGCGGACATTAACTTATTCAAATTATCTTCATTAAAAATTTTTTGGCTTCGCATTTAGTTGCTGTAATGTTACTCTGACTTTCAGATGCATTCGTCAGAAGTTACACCACCACCATGTAAAGATAAAACTGTTTATAAACAAGATCCATAAATGCTGCCACCTGGGCCCACACTCATTGAAAATGGAGTGAAAAACTGTCCTGTGTTATGACCAATGAAAATGTGAAATTCTTTTTGGAAATCTTAGATGCCACATCCTCTGGGCTAAAGAGGAGAGGGACCATCTGGCTTTTTATTGGAGCACACTTCAAAAGCCAGCCTTCATGGTGGTATGGAGGTGCATTAGTTCTTATGGCATGGGTCACTTGCGCACTTGTGAAGACATCATTTATGCTGAACAATATATTGTATACAGATTATGGAGCAACATATAATGCCAACCAGACAACATCTTTTAAAAAAAAAAAGCCTTGCTTATTTCAGCAGGACAATGGCAAATGGCATGTCTTGCGACAACATGGTTACTACAACGACATGGTTCTGTAGTAAAACAGTCCATGTGCTAAACAGGCCTGCCTGCAGTCCAGACCTGTCACCCATTGAAAATTATGAATTGAAAATTATGACAAAGGCTGAGGTGTGTTGAGCTACTAAAGTCCACCAACAAGCAAAAATCAGAGGACTTTTTTTTTTTTTTTTCAAAACTATGGCAGTTGGTCAAAACTACACAGTGGTAAGCATGCCCCCATCTCAACCATTTTGAAAAGTGTTGCTGGAATCAAAATCAAAATGAGGATATCCTTTAAAAATAAATAAATAAATTTTTTGTTTCAACACCTCATATGTCGTATTTGTACTATTTTGAATTAAATATATTGTCTAGATGATTTGTAAATTATTGCATTCTGTTTTTATTTACGTATATCTGACGCAGTGTCCAAACTTTTTTAGAAACAGGGTAATATAATTATTAAATGGATATTTTAAAAATGCAAATAAAGGTTGTTGAGCATTGCTGTTGAGATGATGAAAACACATCCCAATAATTTCAAGAGTAACCAGATCTATATTGTCTGATATGAGGTCATTGCTAAGTATTTGAACATATTACAATCGTAAAACACTTGCATTAGGAAGAAATTGCTACTGAGATCATGTACCATGCATTTGTCTATACAAGCTAGATGTGCTGGCCGATTGTAAGCAGGTTTTATCTTTTTACAAAAGAAACCGGTGTGCAGTGCTGTAAAAAAGAGGAATACTGATGCAGTACATTATGCATGTGTGTTGTATAAAGCGAACAATCAAATCGCTTTCATCAAAGCTGGAGTTTGCCATTGCATTTCATATCAATCAAGATACACATGCAATGTTTTCTCTGAGGTTTTTCGGTTGGGCTGTAGCTGCAGAGTTGTTGGCCTGACAATGCTGATAAGGCCGGTTCCAGAACTGGCCAGTATTTCCTTGGGGCTTGTCCTATTTACTTTTGTAATTTCTCAGATCCACACTACGCGGTGTAATTCAATCTCCTCTGAAAATAAACAAGGAAACCAAAGCTAAATAAATGGTACTTGAAATGACATCTGTTGGTGCTCTGGGTGAAATGCAATGTACCCCTGCTTTCATCTTAATATCAATCAACAAATGACAACTATGATTCAATTTATTATGGTTAGCATTCACCATAAATCATTCTCACCTTCAGTTTTCATATTTCCCAAGAAAATAAAACTTGGGCCCACTGGTACAAACCAGCACTTGATGCGAACTACAGTAGACTAGTCCACTGTTGGGGAATTTAAGGTTTGATCAGAGTGCAAATTATACAGTGACAATCGGGGGGGGGGGGGTCAACTTTTTTTCTCCAGGACATAAAGGGAACCCAGTACTACACAGGCATGTTTTTCAGTAACTTACAATCCTTAGTGTATTTTGCTAGTTTAACGTAATGTCTGTAGATAATGATATACATAGATAACCTATTATACCAGCTCCTGAGTGAAAATAAAGGGGATGCCTATTATAAAAGCTAATATCAAAAAGTTAAAGACTAACTAATCCACCACAGTCACACAAAAGGCTATTAAAATGAAATAATAAACTCTATATTCAGTGGTGGAAAGCAACTATGTACATTTACTGAAGAACTGTGATTAAATGCAATTTTAAGGTTCTACAAACGTTTCCCTTCACATTGTTTCAATAACTGCTTTAGGCCCAAAGAGGCAAAACTCTCCAATATTACAAAATTGAAAAAAAATCTGAAAAATTAATCCAATTTAGCAGAATTTTTTTCTTCTTTCTACCCAATCTGTCATCTCACAACCTCTGAGATCTATTCTGTAACCTTTTCAAAGCAGTTCAAACCAGTTCTACATTAAATGCTGCTTATGCATTTACTCATTAGTATTAACAATGTTACATTTATTTAATATATCAGTCACAGTACAGTTTTCTGTAAAACCAGTACTTAAATACCTTACTTTTACTTAAGTAGGATTTTAAATGCGGGACTTTTGCCTGTATTTCAGTATTTTTATATTATGGTATTGATATTTTTGCTTGCATAAAGGATCTGAGTAATACTTCCACCACTGTTTATATCAGAGGTTCTCTAACCTAACACTGGTTCTCTAACACTGTGAACCACTGTGGTTCAGTAGTTCTCTAACACTGTGCATTCTGGTTTTTGTTCCAACCACAACTGCAATTGAAGAATTTTAAAAAGCTGTTAGTTTGTCTTAATTGGCTACATTTCATGTTTAGAGCAGTTATTTACCATCTTAAACCCCATTTTGAGGGACATATCCATTGTGCCATAAAGAATAAAAACCCTTGAACATATTGTGCTTATTTTTCTATATTGTGGGTATTTTCAGGTAAAAAAACATTTTTAAACAGATCAAATTAGACTGAAAAAATCTGTAAGATCCAAATTAGGTTGCTGATTACAGGTCTTTTGAGTTCTTTCAAAATAATCAGCCTGAACTTAGGAAAATGAACATGACATGAAGGAGGTGTGACTCTCTTGTTTGCCAAATAAATTGTTTGTGCAACCATGTGTCAACAGTTTCACCTATGAGAAACCTATTGATTGTTTACGTAGATTAAATGTTTGGTTAAATTGTCTCCCTCTGCAGTTATTCATGCTAGTTTCTAATATATCACAATGTGGATATTAAATTTTTATTCTTTCTAGCATGTATAGATTTGTCAGATGTGACTTAAGAGGATAAATAACTGCTCTAAACATAAATGCACCCAATTAAGACAAATCAACAGCTTGTTAAAATTCTAAGATTGCAATTGTGGTTGGAACAGGAGCCAGCATGCACAGCGGGGCGCCAGGACCGTGTTTAAGAACCACTGGTTTATATTGATGTCAAAACGCAATGTTATCTGTACAACTAATCCTCCATAGTCTCACCGCTCATCATGACTGAGCACCAGTGTTAGCTAGCATTAGATATGACCAGTGGCTTGCTGTCAGATGTTAAGAAGGCCTTCAGTAACACCACCCTTTGCCGCATCAAGTTCGCCTGATTAAAAATCAAACAAAGTATTGATTGAACAACCAAGACCAATGCATGACCATAAAGATTTAAGAAATGCAAATGATAAAGCAATTCCCTATTGGCTATGGTGACAAAATTGATGTGACACTACAAGGATGGCAATAACTGCAAAAACCAAAACTTTCACCAACTTTCATCTTTCTTGGATTTTTTCATTTATTCGGATTATTGCTCAGTCACTCCTCTGTGCGTCCTGCCTCACAGCGCTCTTTAATCACAACTATATTCAGAATATTGAACAGATTATTCTACCATTATTGCTTAATGAGCATCGGAAACTAATTTACGTAAATCTGAGCCATTTCATGAGCTAACGTTACATGACTTTAGAATTTATCAAGACATATTGACATTTTATTACATCTTTTATGTGCAGAAGAAAACTTTGTGATGGAATGTGAAATATTCAACCGATTCGTCCAGCAACTGTTGCTAATCAGACAAAGTAAACTGCGAGAGGATTTGGCAATTAAAGATTGAAAGGTGAGGTTACCATCGACGGACCGCTATTGGATAGGAAATTTTATATTGAAATGCCAAGCCATAGATACACGTTAGCGTACATCCATAGACACTTGACACAATTTAATTCCAAAACTCTGAGGGTAAGAAGGTAAAGTGCATTTAGACTTAGCTAGATAGCTACTTACATGAGCCATTACCTTTTCGCGCAACACATGCGTACATGTGAGTCAATAATGGGAGTGGGAGTGACACAGGCAGACGTCAAGGTTAAGAAATGGCATGGCCCACTTTAGGGGTGTCTGAAATCGTATTACAAGATTCTTCCAGGCATAATTATTAGAAATACATTGTAGTATTTATGATAACAGGTAGAAAAAGGAGAAATGTTTCGAACCCCCCAACCTGTTGTTTTTACCTCTTTTGGGGGGGTTCAAGTCTTAATCAGGGGGGTCAGATCCCCCCAATCTCACCCGTAATTAGAACTATGAGTTTGATAATATGAGCATTGCACTATTTTAACACTATGTTATTCCCCAAAAACTCCAAACAACTTTTGTGCCTCGGTGTGATTAATTCTCTTTCATCCCCTCAGTAGTCAGTTCAGTGTACATTACAATTAATTCAAGGGAGTTTGCATTTTACTATCAAAATGGACTACCCTACCCTTTAACGGCACCTTGTTACACGTGACAAAAGCAACGTACTGGACATTACAGTATATAAAATACTTTCATCTTGGTCTTCAGAATGAAATTGAACTTGATTATAAAAACACTGCAATAGTATAGTGATTATGAATTGCTGACAAACATTTGTACTGTATATTTCTCAATGGCCTTTATTTATTTCTTTATGTATGCAAAGTTCTTTTAATTTGACATGCAGCAAGTGTACATCTTGAGTGTTTTCTTCATTGTTTTAGCAGTTTTTTTTTTTTTAAGTTTTGGTTTTGTTTTGTTAAGTGATTCTCATCGATGAATATTTGTCTCATTCTACTTCCCCACCCCACGCACAACACAATCCTTTTTACTTTGTTAAGTGTTGTCTTTGTGTATTTAAATGCCTGGTTTTGTCTCCCCTTTACTTTACTTTTCTCCCCTGTCTTTGGTGTCTAAACTCTAGCAGCAAAGTACCTGTCTATTCTGGAAACTCACCCCAGTACCCGTGGGTCTGGCGAGTGGTGCTTCTCCCAGTGATTCTCCATCCAAGTCCGAGAGTCTGCTTCTGCACTGCATGCCCTGATCGGTTCGGCTTGACACCTTGGCTACTAACCTCAGACCAATTGCTTCAACGGTGCCTAGCCTGATCTCATGCGTTCCTGTTCATTCCCGCCTAACATTGGATAATTCTGATAATCCTCCTTATTTGTGTTATTGAAAACTCCTATCCTCTATTCATTAAAGATGCCCCAGCAGCTTGTCTGTGATCTGCACGTGGTTCCTGTGTTCTGCATTTGTGAGAGGGATAAACATTTAACATTTACTTAGTAAGGCAAAGGAGATAGGAACCATACAACTGATAGATGGAATTTATGTTGATTGTTATATATAGTTATGCTTTTTGTATTACTGTTGTTTAGCTGACTTCTTATGGAAAGCAAATTACTATTGATTCAACTATGCATGGCCCTAGACTCTTGGAGCAATGTGGGGCTGGTCTTGTTCAAGGGCTCATCACTGATCTTATTGCAGCAGCATCACTGTCAGCCTTCTGAGTCCCAGTCAAACACCTTAACTGTGAGGGTTCAGATTCCCCCAGTTTTTTAGAGTGCATTATGTCATGCATCTCGCTGTATTCATCATTTTGACAATGAAAAACACAGTTATAGTCCAAAGTAATGAACACATGCAAAACAAAATGTGAACTAATTGACACAATGATGATGATGATGATGATGCTGATGATGACATTGATATAATTCAACAGAACAGTTCAAGGATTGCAATTAAATTTAAATAAAAATTGTATTCACTGAAACTACAAGCATGTACTGTAAGTAGTATTTAACTGTGAGGATCATCCACTAGAAAAAGTACAGAGTGAAGTTCAGTGGCATTTTATAGATACAGATTCCTTGTGAACAAATATAGTATTTTATTCCAGCAGGGCTCCTGTGGGATTCGTAACACAGCATACTAAGTCCTGCTGGAATCCGGCAGGATTGATCATTTTCTGGAAACATAGGAGTCCTACTGGACCTTTTTGGTGTGCAGTTGAGACCATTATTGTTTTATGGTAGCACATTATACTGTGAAAGTGTCACTTTCACAGATTTTCCTCTTCTAAAATCCATGCGAGGAAAAAATAGTCTGCTTTTATGAATGGAAAACAGGTTCTGAACCGTCCCATCTGTTTGAATTGCCAAATTTAATAGATTCTCCTCGTTGAAAAAAAAAGAAAAAATACTTCCTGTACTGTCACTCCAAGGCTAGACTACATGGGTCATACGCCAACTCCACCACAGACCTTGTATGATAAATTGTGTATTGATTATTCTCCAAGATATCGCTACACAATGGGAATAAACTACTGAGGGCCGGCATGAGATTTTCTATGAGCTAAGTGCAAGTGCTAGCCACCGGCATAAACTCCCTATGGGGTTCAGCAAATGAAGAACCACTGTTGGCTCGTTCATGTAGGCCTACTGTGGACAAGCCACAGTGTGGGCTGCCTACTGACCATAAGCTATTCTGAGAGCCCAGAAGGGAAATGCACCCATAGTGTGATTAGTGAAGGTCTGTATCAGCCCATACTTCCCATAGCAAACCTACAGTGGGTTCAGGGGGGCATTGTTTTTCTGGAAGCCTATAGCTCAGATTGTCTGCTATGAGGCAGCATGTTTCAAAAAGTATATGTTTGTCACATGATTTCATTTGTTCAAACACATTCAGGTTTAGTGCAGTTAAACCCCCCACAGAGCTGTGTGTTATAACATCAGTCCATAATCAAAACAGGATGCTGCCCTTTTTTTCCAGTAACAACCACCAACAAAGATAATTTTATGGGCCTTTCAAATGGTGAAGATGTGTGCACCTTGCCACCACAGGCAATAAGCTTTATCCTGGCAAGAAACTTCCCTATTCATCTTTTCTGTCCAGTGCCTCTGAGGCTCAGTGATTCTGCCACAAAATTGAGATGACCGACAGACTTTGGGAAAGAAAAAGGAAGAAACATGATTAGATTAAATCAGCATTTTGTCCCCTACCTTGCTTAAACAATTGTTACTAAGAATTTAATTCTGAAAAAGTGCAGACAAGGCATTTTTTTTCCAGCAAATCCATCTGTCATCAAGTTCGAAGAGGGGTGGAGGGTCAGGTCCTTCGGGATGTGATCATATTCCTCTTTTTCTGAGTGAAAAAATGTCCCATCTCCGCTCACTGCCAGTCTCTGCACTCACAACCATTGTTGCTTACACTGCATGTCTTTGATGATATCCTCTGAACAGATTAGGTCTGAATATACTTACCTCTTTACACCTCATTTCAAGGAAATTGAGGATTGGAGATGCAAGATGCCTATGACTAACTACTCTTGTTAAAAACAGAATGGTTCTCTCAACTTGATTTGTCTGTTTTTAGTCCATATTTATTAAAAAGAACATATCAAATGAATGTAACGCATCATTGTTGTAATATTTATGGGGATTATATGTGGAGGGAGGTATACATGTGATCCACCCATGTCACTATTTCAAGAATGCAATTTACAGTCTTTCGAACAGACGTGTGTGTGTGTATGTGTGTGTGTGTGCGTGCGTGCATGTGTGTGTGTGTGTCTGTGCATACTGTTGGTGCCAAATATGGCGGTTTTAGCGGGTGATGATTTTTCAGCACACACTAGGTCCCTAAGTAACAACTGTGCATCATATTTACACCAGACCTAAATGATCGTTGTTGAGCATATGTGCGGCCACAGTCATCTTTACATGGATGTGTCCAGCTGAATAATTTGGTATCTCACGAAGGTGTTGATTTTCTTGAACCCCAACATGCTCTGCATTTCACTGCATCAGTTTAGAAGTTCGTCAGCCATCTTGACTACAACTGTGTTTTATAATTCAAACCATTTGAACTCACCAATGAGTGCAAAGTGTACATTTAGACTCAAAGTGTTTTTTTTAGATGAGCCGTAATAGAAGTTTTAAAATTCAACTCATTAAAATAGGACAAAAATCATAAAACTCCTTTTGAAAATTATTGAATAAAAGGCTTGGATCAATCTTCATGGCTTAGAAAATACATTGAAAGTGAACTGTGGAATACAAATCTCCAGACCAGCCACTCTGCCTCTACGCTGATATGTTTAAAGGCTATTTTATTCTCCAGAGAACACAGTGTCTGCAAAACATGACATTGCCATTGTATATTCAGCCTTTAAATATTTACAGTGTATGAAACAGAGGACTCAAATCAAGCTTCTAAAGTCTTGCTTTGTGTCCCCCCTTTTATATCATCATTTCGCTTTTACTTTCTGTCCTCTCTTTCACTGTCTCCTCTCATCTTTTTCTATCCCTTCCTCTCACCTCCCACTCCCTCCTTGATGTATTACAACATTGAAATGAATGCAAACAATTTTTACATTTTTTTGAGAAAGAGCATTTATATCTTGGCTAACCTTGCCTTGTAATATCCATCTGCTATTGAGATAATGATATCGGTGATGATGATGATGATGATGACTCCTGAAATAATAATAATGATAATAATGATGATTATTATTGTTATTATTATTATTATTATTATTATGCATGTATTTATTTATTTATTTATTTTCATAGTAGTAGTAGTAGTAGCTATGTGATGGCCTTTTATTATTTTGTATAACAATTTTAGGTCACAAAAATTGGAAACAGTTCATCAATATCTTTTGGATATTCATAGCCATGAAAAAGCACTTTGGTGAAGGTCGATCAACTAAATTATCTGCATCCAATTTTTGATTAGAATGTTTTCGTGAATAAGCTCATTTTGGAGTAGACAGTACCAAGTCTGTCAGTCTCTCTCTCTCAGGCTGTCTCTCTACTGGTGGGCGTATCTGTGTTTCAGTGTGTATTTGTGTGCATGTATGCACAGAAAAACCTGCAAAAGTAACAGTTGTTGGCAGTTGTTGGCAGTTTGAGGTTGCAGAGTTGGGATTAACAGACACTGTAGGCTTTCGGAAACAAAAGCCTGCATTGTGTTGCTTGCAGAAAACATTTTTCTCCCCCCTTATTTATTCAGTGCATAGTCGCAGAACAAAAGATTGCTTGAAGGCATTGTTTGGTACATGTTTATGGGGTGTCTTATTATTGGGTGGCTTGCAATGGAGGTCTCATATCCTGGGGCTTTACACAAATACATTCACAATACTCTGTTCCTCAGCCATCTTCATTAAAAGTAAGCTGAGAACTATTTTCGTTTACTCCTTCAGTTGATGAAAGGCACACAGTTTCGCAACACAGAACTGAATTGAAACAAAATTATGTCCACTGTAAAAGGTACTACAAAATTCATTGTTCGTTGTAGCAACCAATGTTTGGTAAATAAGACAAATATTTTGAAAGTAGAAAAATGACCTCTCTCTCTCTCTCTCTCTCTCTCTCTCTCTCTCTTTCCTTCTTTCTTTTTTGTGCAAGGTGGGGGATTAGTTTCAGGGAAATTTTATTTTGAACAGAAATGGGGCTGCTGCATCAGAGTACTCGATCTTCCTTTTATACAAGTCAGATGAAAGCATGGAGCTTGGTGAGAATCAGAGGGCCTGTGCTCAGCAATTCTCTGCACTGGCAACTAGAGGATCTACTGGTTAATGGAGCATCCTCAGACCTTTTTCCAGATATCTTACCCAAAATCTTTGAGCCACAAAATGCACGCATTCTCTGATAGGGTTATGTGGTTGGAGGGAAAGAAGCTGCATTTGGTTTCTCATGGCCAGAGTAACAGTTATAAATAAGGAAAAGCTCAAAGGTGGATCAAACACCCCATGGAGAGAGTGCTTCAGGGTGCAGTCTGATGTCAAACTGGTCTGGAGAGTGCTCTACAAACCATTGACCAAAGCCATAGCTTCCTAAACTGTGCACGGCTTCAGGGAAAATCTGTTGGGGGCAGTCTTTGCCTGTTTGGTGTTTTCAAGGAGTTTTTGTTTTTTGTTTTCCATTGGCTGAGGGGAAAAAAGAAAAAAGGGATTTTATAACCGGACAGGTGAAGATGGTAGTTTACCTCAGTTGGAAACTGAAGGTACAGTCTGACAAAACAATAGATGTGGTAAAGGTTCTCAAAGGGTTGGTGAAGGCAAGGGGGACTCGTGATTTTTTCTTTTTCCAATCAATGTAAGACCTGGGGGGTTTTAGACAGGTGAGGGATTATGACGTGGTACTATGCACATTTGAAGATTGAACGCTCTATTTTTCTGATTGGTTAAAATAATTTTTTTTGATATTGCCTGCTGTTGTATGTAACGCTGTTCTTGTGTTCCTGTGTATTTTAAGGCCTTTTCATATGTAGGCCGCATGTGTCCTGTGGTATACGCTCGCACTTAATGTGTGTTTGATAAATAAAGGGCAGTTAAAATTCAAAATTCTCTTTCACTCTTTCGACATGCAACATAGTCAACATAGATAGTTCTATGGCATCATAATGTCTGGGACAAATTATGTCGCATTTGTTTCAAATTTGAAAAATATGATCCGTAATCAGCCTTGTGCAACTGGAAGATGGTTTGGCTTCTAGAGACAATACTGCAGTCGGCAATGGTCAGTTATTGTAAGGCTTGTGCTCCGAGCATCGGTGATGTGTACTGAGGGCAGGAAATGCAGGACTGGACTCAGGTGCGGAGATGGACTTGGTTGAATTTACGTTGTATTATGCATTCTGCACAGCGAGAAGGCGACGCAGGATACAATACGAGGAATCAAGGTTCCTGGATAAAAGTGGTTTATGAGAATTCACACTCTCAAACTCTCTCACATACTATTAAACTCTTTCATGCGCTATAAAACTCTCATGTACCATCAAGTCTCTCTCACACAATATCAAACCTCTCTCATGCTTTACTGCAATATTTATGAATATTAAACTTCCCTTTTGGACCTCCAATGAAATAATATCTCGCCAAAAAACAGCAGAGACCTTTAAAAACAATAGATTCTTTATGCAAAAGTACGAATGCTGTACTTGAAATAAATTCTTGACCTTTCATTAGTTTACTTGAAAAATAAAGCGAAGAACACACAACTGACCATGAAACAGCTGTGCAGCTAATTATCAAATTGCTTTTTGTATCTGAAAAAGGGGGAACCAGGTATAAAAAGCACTGTAATTCTTAATTTTCTAGTGAATATTTTCAAGTTAAAACTGAAAGTGCAATTTGAGGTTGTATGCATTATTATTAATTTAATATTTAAAATAAATTTGGCATCTCCATTCCCACCCGAATCTGGAATGCCCAGTTAGTGAACTATGGACATGAGCTTGCTCTTATGCGACCCCATGTTGCCATCTTGGGAGAGCGAAGACAGCTCGCGGCTCTCCTCCGAAGCACGTGTCTGTCCGCCGCTGCTTCTTAACACTCATCACTTGAAACTTCACAAGCTCAGAACGAAGGCGGAGGATACCCGAACATGTGCAAGCTTAGACAGTACTCGAAAAGTCAATTTTGTAGTAATCAGCCATAATGCAAATCTGTTTTGTATATGTATGCATTCTAAATAAGGTGTATATTTTGTGTTAAATGTGTTTTATAATTTAAAATAAATGCGAGGCTCAGAATTATATTTCAAAATATTTAATTTTTTGGTAGAACAACTTTTTGTCTTTTCGGTTGTCTTTAAACCTTGTGGCTTTTTACTGGACAGCGCAAATATGAACATAATTGTTGTAAATCTACAGTTTCTACGAAAATGATGCATCCATAAAGTGGCACTTTGAAAGCATACCATATAGTCCCATGATTAATCAGGCCAAAATAAATCCAAGAAGAATAACAATGAGGTAAAAACTAATGGATCTCCTTCATTTAAAAACTGGCTTCCAAGAGCAATATGAATAAGCAGTGGACAATAATTAATGACAGAGATGCATATTTAAACTGATACTTCGAAAGCATAAAATGGTACGATAATTCATTGCTGCCTCACAGCAAGAAGGTTGTGGGTTCGAATCCGGCCTGTGGCCTTTCTGTGTGGAGTTTGCATGTTCTCCCCGTGGTCGCGTGGGTTTTCTCCGGGTACTCCGGTTTCCTCCCACAGTCCAAAGACATGCATGTTAGGTTAATTGGAGACACTAAATTGCCCATAGGTATGACTGTGAGAGTGAATGGTCTGTGAATGGTGTGTGCGCCCTGCGATGGATTGGCAAGCTGTCCAGGGTGGGTCCCTGCCTTTGCCCGTAGTCAGCTGGGATAGGCTCCAGCTCGCCCCGCGACCCTAGTGAGGAATAAGCGGGTATAGAAAATGAATGAATGAATGAATTCTATGTAGCAGGATAACACCACAAACACCTGTTCTGTGAAACTCGTTACGTTACTTTGAAAATTTTAAGTGCTTTATCTTCAGTCTTTAGTTGCTCATTCTCTTCCTATCATCAATTTATAACCAACAAGTTTTGGATTAAGGTACCGCCCTCACCCGACTGCCTGCCCCTTTCAGTACATTTACGTTATCTGACAATAAAACGGTGGGAAATTTTGATTATGGATTATGATGAGAAATTAGCTCATGGTCTCAGCGAACAGACAGATGTGATTTAAGCCATCACGTCAATAATGAAGCGTGACAATACATCTTATGTATAATATTCTGTCTAGGGCACAAACCGCTGGGGTTATCATCCAAAAAATATAGCCATGCTCTAACATCTCAGAGCCTCTTGGTGAAAGCCACTGTTAATGTTTGGCAAACAGTGAAAGCTGAAGCTGGCTGTAACAAACGCTGACATATCTTAAAATTTAGTCAATGTATCATGCTAAGATATCAACTCTTAAGAATCGATTACTTCATCGTCACTTGCCTATATTGGTTGCTAACGGCATTACACTCTATAAATCTAAGTTTGAAAAATCATGGTGGTCAAAGCACACTGTATAATAACAAAATAACAAGGCTAGCTTGCGACCTATCTCATGCATCACGTCAGTCAGTCTTGTCCGTGAACAACAGAAGGCTTAACAGCTTAAAAGTAGCCAAAAAATATGGTCTTATAAAAAACTGCCAAAGTGGGTCTGGGTTGTCAGCTGCAACCTTGGCTACTTTAGTAGTCATCAGGGGAATATTGTGACCCATACTATACCTAGCAGAAGGCAAGAAAAAGGAACTCAAAAAGAGCAGTCATGACATTGTGTCTACAATGTGCAAGTACACCGCAGATCTGTCCAAGTGAGTTGCTCAGTGCAAGTGTAAAATGGCAATCTTGCGTACCATTGAACGTGCCGGCAGACAGGGGAGGGGATACACACCTGAACTACAAGTGACATCATGAATGGCTGAGGTTGAATGGGCAGTTCTGTGTTGTACATAGCAACGCTATCCAAAGCAGGAATTGGCAGCAGCAACACGTGGAAAACACTGCGCGTTTGGCAGATTCCATCTGCCAATTTTATTTTAATATTATTCACTATATGCATCCAAAAAAAAAAAAAAAACACCAAAGATTGAAATTAGTCTTAAGCCCTTTGCGCAGATATAGACGCCGGTGTCCGTAAATTCCAAAATTTAATTCCTAAACAATTCTGTAATTGAATTTCCAAATCTTGCTTCACTTGAATAATTTTCCAGAGTTTCTGTGACACAAACACTGAGTTATAACGCCTTAATATGCTCATTCATCACAGGAAAAATTGGAATTATTTTGTATTCTGCGCAAAGGGGTCAATCTGTTACCATTGGAATTAGAACTTAAAGGTTGCCATGGACACCACTTGATGCCACTTAAACTCTCAAATTCAGAAGCAAGCAAGAAAGGTACATTGTTGATCTCTGTACTACTTCAAGAATACACACATCTATTATTGGGGTTGAAACCTTATTTGACACAATCAAGACCCTCACCATCACCTAAAAGAGCACCAAGCATGTTAAAACCTGCATTTGAGGTGCTGGGTCCACATTCAATTCATGGATTAAACTGTGAGTCAAATATACTGTGGCTGGTCCCTAACATACGTAATGACTTTATCAATGTCCAAATATTTACAAACCTGACAGTATTTATGATTTTGTGTATAATGCTTTTGCAGTTCTACATCGCTGTGAGCACCAATAATAATAATAATAATAATAATAATAAATAGTAATAAGAACAATAATGCCTTTCACAGACTCAAAATGCCATAGAATTACAAATACTAGGTTTTTCATGAAATTGCTTTGAAATACTACGTCCTTTGAAGTAGACTTTCTGATCAGCAACAATGAGACTGATTTATTTTGCATGGAGGATTCTTCACACGGCTTATACATTTTTATTGATGAGGTGATAATGTAGTCGACCCCCGTCATTTATTTCTGGTGAAGTGGATCCTTCACTTGTTCAAAACATCGAAGTAAACTGAGAAGCTTATTCTGAGCCATCATTATAAAGAGGCCAGTCCAAAAGCTCATTCACATTTAAAATTGCCGAACAATGCTGCAGCCCGTCAGGGGATGAAGTCCATTTATATAACAGATAGGAAAGCGACTCTGGCTATCTGCTGCCGATATTGACAAAGAAGGCTCAGGTGTCTCGGTTGCGCCGGTGAGAACTGTACATTTGTATCTGTCTGTCTTGGGGACAGAGAGAGAAGAAAGTTGCCAAAATTGCAGAGTTCATAAACCTCTGGCATTCAGTACCTTATCCACTGATCTGTGAGGTAGAATGGAATACTTTGCTCCCTGATATTAAAACACAGTTGCTTGAGGCATCAGTTAGGAACGTCTGTTCTTTATAATCGCTACATAAGTTTCTGCCTCACAGAACTACTGGGCAGGAGGTGTGAGACAGTGCCCCTGGGCAAAGATGTAGATGTAGACAAAACCAGAAAATGGAGAACACCGGGCTAATAGGTTACAGATAATGTTGACTTTTAAAGGGGGTATGTTCTGTTCTGTTACGAGATGGTGTAGCTGTCAGCTCTGTGACTGTGATGTACATGCAGCAGCTTCTTGTAAAGTTAGTTTCCTTTTTGTCCTTTTAGATTATAGCCATATTGCAAGGCTGTACAGCAAGAGCAATTTTATGCTGCTTTGGCTGACCTTAGCCTTCTTTGCCCTTGAAGAGAATAACAATTGTGTCCAACTGTTGATGCTTGCAGTCAATGGTGGTGCTGCGATTAATATCGATAATGTCTGGGCCCAGTAAATCTGCTTAGGCTTGAGTTTACTGTAAAAAAAAAAAAAAAAAAGAATATTTGACACCGGACTGTCTAAACTTATCTGATCTATGCAATTCTGAACAGTCATGAATGAGTTTTGCGATGCATTGCTTGTAACCACATTTGCCTTGTTATATCAAGCTCAATTAGATCTGGCCCACATGTTAATTTTACTCTAACTTGCATTTATCAGTCTCATGTCAGCTGTCTTCCTCTTGGCTTGTTTTGGTAGCAGACAGCTGTCATGAGAAGGATACAGATTAGCATGTCGTGTGAAATGCTACAGCTATGATACCTTTTCTGGCCTGAGAAGTACTGCTCCGAGCAGTGTGGAGCTGAGTGAAGTTGTGGTAATTAAAGGTGGTTTTACCTGAAGTTAAACTTGAAATCAAAATAAACAGGTTCCAATGGCTATTTATTCATGACTTCTTCCAGCTTAAAAATGGAGGTTTTACAGGTCTTCAGGATTGCAGGTTGTAATTTGTCTGTGTGGCTCTGCATTTGGGCAGGGATTAGCTACAGTGAAGTCACGTCAGGTGGAGTCAATAATCAGTGTCGGCAGGGACAGCTTTTCTTGTTAATTTTTAATATTCAGGTGCAAAGTTACATCAGTTGAGGCAGCCCTAGGGTTTTCCTGCCAGAAAACTAGAATTCTGTTATCGCGCCAAATTGCTTCGGCATAAATCATGCCTACCACTTAACAACTGTAAGAATTAAGTCACTGACATCCTTGTAGCAGTGCGGCAAAAAAACAAAGATGATATTGCTTTTATTCTTTAGCAGGATGAAGTACTGTTTTTGTGTCTGCATTTGTCTCCCGAAGGTTGTGGCCCAAAATGATGGCGATGAGTGCATATGGCTGCAGCCTGATCTGCCCACAAGTATTGCGGTATCTATAGAGATAGTTTTTTTTTTATATTACTGCTAAAAAACCTAACTATGAAGACTACCTTCTCTGTTATCCTTTCTGCTAAGTTTACCGAGACAGCATTGTGAGCAATATAGCTTTATTGACTGTGTTTGCAGTCGATACAGTTTGATATTTTTGATTGCGTTCTGTTTGTGTTTCTATATATAAAGATAGGAATCTGAATCAACAGCAAAAAATGAGAAATGAGAATTTCTTTCTTCAGAACTTCTTTTTTTCTCTCTCTCTCTCTCTCTCTCTCTTAAATTACATAGAGCTCTTACCTTTTGATGTGTGTGCTCCCGGGCTCTTTTGTCAATACTACCGCACTCATTCAAAAAGCATGTACTATACAGTGAGTGAATCACTGAGCATTTCAACAGTATAAGCCCCAAAGCTGGTGATGAGCCAGAGTCATGGTGTGTGTGTGTGTGCTTTGAAAGAGAATTTTAATGAATTACATTAAATCACTGTGCACCTTTCATGTATTGCATGATATATCAATCCAAATATCTCTGGATCATAAAAGTGAGGGCAAGGTGTCCCCATGAATAGAATGAAAAGGGACAATAGATACATAGGACATGGATATCATAAGATTTATTTTATCACACTTTACACTTTATCTTTTTAATGACACTCTCCATATAAATTTGTAATGTGTCATATTTTACAGAAATCTAAAGACATCTGTAGATGGCTGTGGATATGTAAAGCCTGCATTTCAACAAAGAAAAAGTACTCCGGGATTTTTTTCTTCCTTGGTTAACCTTGGCTTCTTTTACGAGATTAAAAGAACCAGCTTAAAGCAGTAAATAACCTGTTGAGGACATAACTCATTCGCTGAAGGGCAGTGAATAATTTATTGTAATCTTGCGATGCTAGGCTGTTTATCATATTAATGTGATACATCAGGGTACTGTTCTCTACTGCAGTCCCACATCCTGCAATCTTTCAACAACATAATGCTAAGACGGCGTCCAGGCCTTCCCACAATGGCAACCAGTACTGACTGATTATGCTGCAAGTTATATCCAGCCCTCCACTGAAGTCTCAATGTCATCTATCTGTATTAATGACTGGGAATGCAAAATATATAAATATATATCCCACAAATTATAAAAATTTGGTGTGATACAACCAACGAGATACAGGTTTGGTATTACACATGTGTAATGCAGCTTTGCGATTGTTCAGATTCCGTTCATTAGCAAACTTAAACCAATGAAACGCTCCAACTGTTACTGGACTACTGTCTTTACAGCAACCAAGGTAATCTGCAAAGTGTCAGAATAGCTGACCGGAGCCCTGGTGACGTCTTTGGAGGAGTTAATTACTTCAGCACAAATAAAACATAGCTGTGCCTCTCAATGGAAGCCGTATCCGCGTGGTTGAATCCTCCTCTGAATCGTCGCTGGAGATGTAATTTCCATTCTGTAATTCTGTACATTATTGTAGTTTCACGTTACTACATGCAGGCTTCATATAGCATGTTTGCTGCGTTTGCAAGTTAGCATTTCAGATCATGATGCACTATGTCACCGTGGCGAGTTTCCGAGGTTTAAAAATAAAAATGTTGCTGCATGATTTGTCTGGCTGGCAGTGTTTTACAGCACTGGTACGCATTGAAATAATATCCCTGTGTCATTTTTACAGTGTAAAATTAAAGCTGGTACAAAATATGAACCATGTTATTTCTTCTTGTGCGCTCTTACTGTATGGTGATTAGTTGCTTTGCAGTGACCTTGAAGTTTCCTTTTTAATGTGCGCTAGTTGTTTGACACTTTGGGAAAACTGATTTTATTTTTCCATTTCTTGAATAAAATGACTTTTACATTCATATGATAAATAGGATCTCAAATTTGTGAGCCCCAGATATCAAATTTATGAAACTCAAGTGGTAATTTTCATGCATTCCCCACCAAAGGCTTGGAATAAACGAAAATTACTACTCTCATTTCATAAATGTGATATCTCCGGCTCACTCATTAGAGATCCTCTATGTATACGTATAATGAGCTGTTTAATGTTTAATGTCTGATCCAAAACTATGCAATTACTTATAATCTGAATATGCGTACTTACAGTTGTGACAGCAGGACAGTGAAGAATGCTTGGAAAACAACACACGCGCGCACACGCACACACACACACACACACGCACACACACATTTCAGTTAATTCAACTTCTCTTCAAACTTGTGTCGCACTTATCCTATGACATCAAGCATTCCTTACTCCTGCGATAGGTGGTGGACGTGTGTTGCGGGTTGTGATTTAGTCGGTGAGGAAAGCCATCTGAAGCATTTTTAGGCTCATTAGAATGAACAGCTGGTTGGTTAATGAACAGGAAAGCAAGTGTCAGAGGTTTCTAAACCATCCCCAGAGAGGCATACAAAGAATTTGAGTTGACACTGATGGGCAAAAAGATGGCAATGATTCATTAGCTCTTAATGCATTAATGAGGTTCACATAAATTACAAATAGTATCCCTCAAAATTAAATATATGAATGCATTATTATTATCCTCATCATCATCCTCATCATCTTTTTCATGACCTTACAGCAATTAGCATGCTACCATACTTCATATTTTTATTTATATTATCAACCTTTTTTATGTTTAATTGTAGATTTTTGAATGCATGCATTTATAGATAGTCCAAAGAACTCAGGCATTTTCCTGAGGGTCGAGAGAGTCACGGAGAGCTCTCCTTGGTCCTGAAATAAGGACTGTGAATGTTCAGACATTATGATTGTCATACCTGATGAATCATTTGTCACAGATCACATTGCCAATGTTGTATTAACTGGAATTGTCAGTATGTGCTTTGTACAGATGATGTGTACGTAATGCACATTCCCATGCAATTTCAAATGTACATATCAATATACAGTACAGGGAGGGGGTAATTACACTGTATCATGCTGCGTAAATTGAGGCGAATATTCTTTCTTTTCATGGGCTTGAAGCATGTGATACCTATGCTGCTGAAAGATTCAATACATTCTGCAAAGATATGACTAAAGGCCAAGAGCCAGGCCTTGGCAATCTCATATTCCTGCCTGCATGCACTGTCATGTTGTATTACTGGAGAGACACGATAAAGTCAGAGGAAAGAGCACTAAGACAGACTTTGATGGACTCAAACAATGAATAAAATTCTCTTTTCTCCCTCTGCAGAGGCCATTATGCGAAGCCCATGAATGCAAAAGTATCTGTCTTTTCAGGCGCTGATCGATGCTTTGAACAAATCGCGAATGAATCCTCCAGAAAAATTTGTGAAAGCGGTCTCAAACATCTTGTTTCCTATTACTAACTGGCATTTCCTTGCATTTTTGAGGGTAGACTTCTGCATTTAATTTTTTTTTTTTTTTTTTAATATCCTGAATGACCTCTAATTCATACAGTATCTATTAATTAAGGTGTTGGCGCTTCCTTGTGGCACATTCAACAATTAAAAAAAAATACATTTGGAAAAAATAAGATACAGTTGAAATGAAAAGGTGTAAAGTGTTAACCCTTTAGAGCGCTGAAATAAATTTTTAGAAAACATAAATTTAATTATCTTGTGCTGTTGAAAACCTATCATGTGGCGACTTATGAAAAAGAGCTCCCCTGTGGGAGCTCTTTTCAACAAGTCGCCACATGATAGGTTTTAAACAGCTTTGATTTTGATATCTTACATCATTGAGCAACAATAGCTGCATTTGGTGCTCTAAGGGTTAATAGCCAGGATGTATTCATTATTGCAGGGCAGGCATTACACAAGGCTTGCATCAGTGGGCTGCACAGATGTGTACGTTATTATCCATATTCCAGTTCTGTTCATATCATGGCTACAAAGCCTCTTTAGAGCAGACTATCTTTGTGCCAGGCTGAGGTGCATCAGTGCATTGTGACTAGATAAATGTCAGCTGTTATTGTATAGATTTGACAGGGACAGAATGGTTGTTAAATATTTGCCCTCTTTTTTTTTGCACCTTGCGTAGGATGAATGAACAGCAAGTTCAGAACATATATACTGCATATATGGAATATATGCACACATTGTAAAGAATAACAAGTTGACTCCACTTAAAAAAAAAATGTAGGCGACCAGCTGCACAACATTTTATGTTATGTCATAGACCCATATATTTCATTGATAATTAAAAGAACTGAGGAATGGATTGTATTCGGAAAATAACTTCACCAGCACAACACATCCATGTTTTGGAGCGTTGTTAATACACTCAATGATTAACCAGGTGGTTGGCTTGTTTTACTTCCAGAGAATCATGTAAAATAGAGTGAGTAAGAGGACACTGTCAACACATGTGTGTGTGTGTGTGTGTGTGTGTGTGGGGGGGGTGAAAACTGCTGAAAAATGAGGAGATAAACATAAACATTGCAGATATTACATACTTAGCGGCCATACTCAATCAACATGACTAGAAAAAAAATGTTAAACAGACTTTAAAACAGGGCCCCTTAATGGTGCATGGAAAAGAGATCAGGACATCAGTAGGGTCAGAAATTGTGACTGAAAGCGCAAATTTGATGGCCTTTATGTTGTGCATAAGTGTACCATGTATCAGGCAGTATCAGCAGGAGCAGTCTGTTGACAAAGGCACTGAGAGGAATATGACAGTGGGGTAGAAGATTTCACATCCCTTATTATAAAGGCAAATGCCCAATCACGAGTTCAGAGGTGAATGACAGCATAGGCTCTGTTGGACAGAAATCCAGCCTAGTTCTAAACTGTTATGATTGCGATCAGACATTTGGGGTGGGCAAATTTTTATTCTTATCGCAGTATGCTATACTGCAGCCTAAATGCCATTTTCCTCGCTATTAAAGAGTCAGAATGCTTTACATGTGACATTACACATTGTATGTCTAGTTACGTACATTAAAGTTATATCAGTGCTTGGAGTTTCTGCCAGGTAGCAATGGTGTTACTCAGGGTAAGTGAATTCACTCAATTCGCTCATTCTGATGTTTGCCCTTTCAGAATTTTCCAGAATAGAAGCAAGTCAGATTTACCTGTCAGGAGTCATTTTTGGGATGATAGTTACAGGTGTTTCTTTTGGCCCTCTACAGTGATAATGATTCATCTGCCACAACTGTGAGAATTAAAAAAAAGAATTTATGTTAGTAATACTGCAAATAAAATGTTGCATTCTAAAATGTAGTATCAAGGACCAGGTCTCACACAAAACACAAAAGCAAATAATGGGTTTTCTGTAGGACGTCTCAGACCCCTTGTCTCATGACCAGTTTGGGTTGCTGTAACCGGATGTGGCGCTCTTGAGCTACCATAGACACTCGTGGCTGCCCTAAGCGAGTTCAGTCAGCGACAGTGCCTGTTTTCCATTCTTGGGCAGACAGCCAACTGATTGTTGACAGGTGACAGTGCAAATGACGCACCACCTCTCGGCGGCTGAGACCTGCCCATAACATGCCAATGGCTCTTTTTCCCCTCCTGTGCCATAAGCTGTTCCATTCTCTTGATGTCATAGCATTTTCCTTTTTTTTTGTTGGCTTTATGTAGGCCATTGACAGCACCCAAAAGTCAAGTGTCACTGTACACATCGCAAACAACTCAATGTTTGTTATTTCTGAAGTGTTCGGCGTGTCCTCCTGGCACGTGTCGGGATTACAATACCACGCACTTTTCTTTATTTCCACTCATATCTCACTGGAATAGCAATAAAAATTGATTGATTCTTCAATTTGCAGCAAATACAGAACATACCTCACCTGTGCGTTTTTAATGGCGCTGAGTGTATGAATGTTTTTGTGCATGTTAGTGTGTTTGGACTGCAAGTAAGTCACCATCATCAAAACACCAGATGAGGTATGCTCTAGGAAAATTATGTTCCATCCCCCAGCAGTTTGTGAAATCTTACACCATGGAGCGATGAAACCTCTGACAACTTGTGTTGGCCCAATACTTTATCTAGACACTTTATGTTAGTTTTTATTTTAAAGTGTTGCCAGTGTTTATACTGCTACTGTTTTAACCTAATTAGCAAGATCTGTATATTCAGTATAGATAAAAGTTTTGTAGTTTTGAAACTTGGCTCTTTTTAATGGTCACTGGAAGCTGCTGCTATCTTGTCATAGCAAAGTAGCCAAGAACTAAGCTACTAACTAATTATCCTTTGTGACTGCACTTTTGCAGACAGTCGAAGCATAAACAGCTATATGAATTATCAGCACAATTTCAGCATGTTGTCTCGTAGTTATTTTTAAATCGCTTTGTGACTGAAACACCTCTTTAGAAAGGAGCAAAGCACATCACAGAAGTTAATCTTCTACATGACTCAGGCATTCACACAATCAATGATGAAGTGGCCCGTGGCTCCAAAACAATGCACCAGTGTCCTGAAATGCCCTGGAGAGGTAGGCGTTAATTTATAGCGGACTATATTCCCCATTGCTCCCCCCGTCATCCCTCTCAAAATTCTTAAGTGCTCTCCAGGCTGACAGCCGGCTGAATTGCACACTCAGTAAGATGAGGCTGGTGGACTTTCATAACTGTGTCAAAGTAACAATAGACATGTTAATTAGAGCTGTCAAAGTTAACACATTAATATAAATAATAGAGAGGGATTAATTAAAAGAAGAACATGTTTTAAAGTTATGAAAATTAATTCAGTTATCCTTTGACTTGTATCAGCGAAATCTTGCGGTCCCACAATGCCGCAACCTACCAATCTGTTTTGGATCTTTCAATTTTTCAGTCCAGCAGATGTCGATAAGATAGATTCTGGCTGCAAAAAATCTGTCATTATTATTTGGACAGTGACATTATTTTCATCATTTTGGCTCTGCCACCACAATAAAATTGAAATATATCAATCAAGACATGCTTTCAGCTGTAGAGTGTTTTAACATAAACATCAAATGAACCACTACAGCATTTTTTAGACATGGCTTCAACCCCTATTTTAGATAAACTAACATATCATAGATTAATTGCTATTTTTTATCACTTAGCTCCAAATATTTTGCTCTCAATGACTGTGAAGTCTGGATCCTACAGACATGACCATGTTTTTTCCCCGGTGAATCACTTTGAGGCCTTTACTGCAACTCTTCTCACTTCCTTCTTGTTCTTGGATTATTATACCCTCAATTTTGTCTACAACAAGTAAAATACACCTCTCACTAGATTCAGATCAAGTGATTGAATTGGCTGTCATGCAACATTCTACTTCATTCCTTCTGCTGCCTTGGTCTGCCATTAACTTTATTAACAAACACAACAGAATCAGTTCAATCAGCATCCATGCACAAACATTAAAATGACCACAGGCGACATGGAATGCATCACATCACGAGCAGCTTCTTCCTATATCCAGTCTTCTCTGCCCATCATTCTGGTATGAGTTGATCTTTGACCCTTACCAATGGTTTGCATCTTGTGGTAAACCACTGCTCATGATTGTTGACATTGATAAAGATGCGCCCATTTCTTGATGATTATTCTCAATCAGGTCAGGTTTTTTTATTATTTTATTATTTTTTTTTAAGAATGAATGAATGAATGAATTGCTCAATAAGCAGCAGCAGCAGCTCTTTGGGCTTCATATTGAGAGAATTAAAAAAGAGCAGAATGCAAATGCCACACTTAAAATAAATTCGACCTTTTATCTGATAATTTGCAAATGAGGGGATAACATACACCTTGCCATGGTACAGCAGAGCAGCCAATTCTCCCAATTGCTTTTGGTTTCTTAAGTGGGGGTCGGTTTGGCAGGTTAGCACATATAAAAAAAGTGCTATAATTCCTGCACTGTTAAGGGTATGTTAATGCTCTCAATTAATACTGGAATTCTGTACTTTAACCTCATATCTAGTATTTAATTTTATCTCTAATATGCTTTGGTAGATAGATAAATTAATAGGTTTGTCAATATCCAAATATGTATGAACGTGACTAGTTATATTTTTGATGCAACCCACTTTCCAAAAATGTAAAATTTGTATTATTTTAGCACAGCAACACTGTGACAGCCTGTATCGCGGCGCTGGTGTGCTCCCCCTCCGCACACACACGCATCTTCGACTGTCATCTCAGCTGTTTACGTCTCCTCAGCAACAACAGCCATCTCTTAGTCACTCCTCCGGAAACGAGTGTACACAAATAAACTCAGCGATTTGTTCCCAGTTCGCGCCAGCATTCAAACCACTTCCTATATCCTTTGCTCATTTGTCAGTGGGAGGGAGAAACACAGAGCCTTCAAACAGAGCAGAACGCTGATTGCGTGAGAGTGAAAAGAAATTAAGGTCGGTTAATGCCTGTTTTTCTTCGACACTTCAAATCCGCTTTACGCAGCAGCTTCTGGTCATTGCAAAAAAAAAAAAAAAAATCCTGTGAAAACTCCTGGATCTCCTGTCATCACCGCTCCACTCAGCTGATTAACCAACGCCAGCCATTCACTCCACTACAAACGCGAAAAAAAAAAAAAATGATTTGGATGGATTTCTTCAGACTGACTGACTGGACTGGTTACTGCCTGACGAGACGTTGCTGGGGGCAGTGAGTATAAAAACTTTTTGATTCTTTCCTTTGTTGGTTTGAATCTTTGGAACTGGAACTGAACTGTGTAGTATTGTGTGCTGTGGAACCAATATAAACAGAGGTGAACTGAACTTTTTTTTAAATTTCTGAAATGTTGGTTGAAACTGAATCCCGGAGAGGAATTTAGAGTTTGGGGACATTCTGCATTGTTGGCCTGATTTAAGTTCTTTGTGGGGGTATTTTTGTAAATATTCATTGTACAGATTGGGTTTATGCTGGTTTATGGGGATCTGGTGTATACACTGTTGTTGGTCTGCACAAAAAATATTTGAAATGTGTGTGCTCTTCTGCATTTGCTTTGCATTTTGTGTATATTGTAAATAATTTTACATCATTTGTGCGGTTTGCGGGGCCTCTAATTAATAAAACTGACCGAGTGGTTGATCTTAAATGCCAGCAGAGAAACCTGGCTGGCACCTCAGCAAATAATAATAAATAAAATAAAACCAGGAGCGCTCTAAAGTCAAACTGTCACAACACCTCGTTGATGATTTTTGGAGATTCTAGAAAGTCCGGCCTCTTGAATGTAAAGTGTCAACTGGCATTGCTAATGGTCGGCGATGTGAATTCACGTGTCATTCCTCTTCCAAGTTGTTCTCCCATAGAAATGAATGTAAATTTTGTGCGAACAGAGCGAGAAATCTTCAAAGTGAAAAAATGAAAATGATTCCATGGTCAAACTCCCACGAATAAAGCGAGGAGAAATTCTGTTTCACATTCGGTGGAAACGTAGAGTAAGGCTTGGGAACCAGTTCCTATTAAGAGCCATTCCACGATAGATTGACATTTGGTGCGCAGTTGACCCCCCTGGAATTGAATGAAACTTGGCAGATAGGTAGATATGAGTGTCTCACAGAAAAAGCCGAATTTGTAGATCCTTATTTCACTGTGCCTGCCGATAGTGCCATCTGGAATCCACTTAAGTGGCTCAGTTTTGCTGTTGACACCACATTTTACATCAACTATCATGACTTAAGGGTACAGAGTACCAAATATGTTATACTTTTATCATGACCTGTGACACTTCAAGTCCGGTTAGGCTTTAGCACCACATTAGTGCCAAGCTGGGTTACTGTGTTATCGAGCCAGAATTATTTGAGAAATAACAATAAAAATTGAAAATGGGAATAAAATAATACCCCAGACATATACCAAACTAGAATTTATTATGTGTTTACACACAACAAGACTATCATTTTCAGTGAATAGCACCTTGGTATCTTGCTGTGTTTGTGCAATAGACGGCCAGAAAGATGGTTGAAATTCATTTTTGGTGCATGTTTGCGGTATGTTTTCTCTGTAACCCAGATTTGTACTGTGAGGGTAAATGCTGTTTGCTGTGCTTTTGGAACTCTATTTTCAGGAATACCAAGCATTTCTTTGGTAGTATCTACTCTTTCAAGCTAGATGGAGCCAAAGTTGGTGCAAAACTCAAAATGGACTATTTCATGGCAGATTTTGCCTATGTTTAGGTGGCATTATTTTGTTTACCCAACAAGATGGAGATCTGAAATTCCCTGGATACATAGTCCCTTTGGGGTACATTACAGCATTAGTAAAATCTCAATGGTGGTATTTTCAGTGTAGATGATTTTAAACATCAAAAGTCGGAAACATTCGCCTCCAGGGGGTACTGTATGCTGGATGCAAGTACTGCCCATCCCCAGCAAAGTACCAAAGAAATTGTTTTTGAATTGTGATGCACACAGCTAGTTTTCTCTGAAAATGAAAAGTTTAGCTTGGTGCTATTCTGAGGCGCGTTTCCCAAAAGCGTAGTTTCTAACTAAGTTAGCAACTTACAACTTACATAGTTCGTCCATTCACCTTCAATGGGCCTAACTATGTAAGTTAGCATCTGTGATTTTGGGAAATTGCACCCCTGGGTGAATGGCTATCTGACCAAAAGTGATGCTCTAAAGACCTAATATGTTACCGACCTAACATTCCATATTCCCAGACATATACCAAAGTTCTGTCTTTTCACATACATAAAGTACGTGCACAGTTAAACATAAAATTTGTAATGTCTTTGGTATAAAGCTGGGTTGGTTGTATATTGGAAAAGAATATTGGTGGTGATTGTAACATTGTGTCAACATGCAAGACTTTTACCAGTAGTCAGTACAGTGTACAGTTTTGTAGTGTTGGAGAGTTTCAGAAAACAACAAATTCTCTGCATTTTTGCATTTCTATTAGAATCAGCAAGCAGGCTTCAGTGTTAATTCTAGAATTTCCGTAAGGTATGGTGCTTGGGTATGAAAAAGGGCACAGCAGTCGTGTCTAGCGAGTGGTTGTCCTGATAAAAGGCACAAAGGTCCTAGCAAGCAAATAGCAGCCTGCCAAGAAAAGGGCAGTTCATTTGTAGGGGTAACTTGCATGCCTTCATTCCTAACACCTCCCCATGATGTCTAGCCTACGGGATGCCCGCTGGGTGGGAGGGTGGAGTTTCTTTTACAGACTTCCCATTTCCGTGTGTACCAAGCCATGGGTGTTGACGCAACTATTGTGCCATATAGGCTGCTGCCCTCTATTTAATTCAGAGACAGACATGCTCACTATCAACGGCCTGTAAGCAGTCCTGTAGAGGCCCAGGATGCAGTGTAGTAGGGTTTGCCTCGGGCTCGACTGGCTCCGTGGGTAACATCGACCCGGATCCAATGAAGAAGGCCGTGGATGGCTACTCAAGGCTAAGGCCAAGGAGCACCTCTGGTGCGCACCACCAGGAGCCACCAACCCACAATCCAATTTCAAAAACAGACTGACGGATAGAGCTAGTCACATGCTTTGTTGACATAATTTTGCTTTGGATAACATGAAAAGTAAAAAACAGTTTTAACTTTTGTACTATACATTCTGTCTTCATGTGCAGGGTTGTGTGACGAAGACTTTTTTTCAGAGTTCAAATTATGGACTGTTATTTTATGTAAGTGTATGTAAGTGTATGGACTGGTCATGTTTTATAATGTGCTGCACGTTTCTGACTGTGCTGTACCCGTACTTGCTAATAACCCATGTATTGTGCATTTGTAATGCTCATAGTCACCACCAGTTTACAACCAAACAAGCTTTATACCGAAGGGATTACAAATTTTATGTATAACTGTGTATGTGCTTCATATATTTCAAAAGACAGAACTTTGGTATATGTCTGGGAATATGGAATGTTAGGTCGGTAGAACATTAGCTCATTAGAGCGCCACCTTTAGTCAGAAAGCTATGCACCCAGCATAGTACCAAACCAAGCTCTTCACTTTCTGAGAAAACTAGCTGTGTGTATCACAATTCAAAAAAATGTCTTTGGTACATTGCTGGGGATGGCCAGCACTTGCATCCAGCCTACAGTGCCCCCTGGAGATGAATTTTTCCGAGTTTTGATGTTTAAAATCATCTACACTGAAAATACTACCATTGAGATTTTACTAATGCTGTAATGTACCCCAAAGGACTATGTATCCAGAGAATTTCAGATCTCCGTCTTGCTGGGTAAACAAAAAAATGCCACCGAAACATAGGCAGAATCTGCTATGAAATGGTTCATTTTGACTTTTCCTCCAAATCTGGCTCCGTCTCGCAAGGAAGTGTAGATACTACCAAAGAAATTCTTAATATTCCTGAAAACAGAGCTCCAAAAGCACAGCAAACAGCATTTATCACCATGGTACATATCTGGGTTACTGAGAAAATATACCGCAAACATGCACCAAAATCAATTTCGACCATATTTCCAGCCATCCATTGCACGAACACAGCAAGATACCAAGGGAATGTTAACTGAAAATGTTAGTTTTGTAGTGAATAAACACATAATAAAGCATTCTACTTTGGCATATGTCTGGGATATTATTTTATTCCTATTCCCATTTTCAATTTTTACCGTGATTTCTCAAATAATTCTGGCTCAATAACATAGTTACCTAGCTTGGCGCTGATGTGGTGCTGATGTCAATCCAGACTTGAAGCGTGACAGGTCATGATAAAAGTATAACACATCCGGTACTGTGTACCCTGAAGTCATAATAATTGATGTAAAATGTGGTGTGAAAAGCAAAACTGAGCCTCTTTTGTGGCTTTCCGGTGGCGCCACTGGCAGATTTCTTGAGACACAAACCTAAAAATTATTTATTTTTTTTTTTTTTTTTGTGAGACTACCATATCTACCTATCTGCCAAGTTTCATTCAATTCCAGGGGGGTCAACTCCTCAACTTCTTCAAAAAGTGCCACTTTCTCATGGAATGGCTCTTAATAGAACTAGGAAGCAAACTTCCATATTTTTCTGTCCTTAAAGGTTACAAATATCCAAAGCTGATAAGTTTTATTATGCAATACTGACTAATTGCTAAAAGGCAAATTGCAAGTAACAATCCAGCAACTTGCAAACACAGAGTAAGGGGAATAAATGTGTCAACACACACGTGAGGGAAGAGGAACATGTAAAGAACACAGCTTGTGAAGAAAGTATGCGGGATGTAAATCAATAAAAAGAGACAATGTATCTAAAAGACACACAAGCTGCTGGATGGGACCAGATACAAAAGGAATTGACATGATGATTGTGACTGAAAATGTCAAAAAAAAGGTTAATTGTGAATGCTTTCTGATGTAACTTCAATAACTGTGGCCATTTTTGAGTCCTCCAGAGGTGGAACACAGAGGAAAAATGAAGGAGAAAAAACTGCACACAGAAAACCCCCACCAGCCAAAGTTCTAACCTGGAATCATTTTGCTGAGAGGCAATATTTTGACCTACGCATAAGGGAACTAATGCACCATGCAAAAAGGGGGTTAAGGGGGCTGGGGTAATGAGTTCCATCATTTTGTCACAGCAGCACCAAGAGGTTTTTGATAAATCCTATCATGAGACATCCAAACGGTTCTACCAGGTTTGGTTATTCTTGGCTATTCCAGCAAACAGCTAGTGGAGGTTAATGGAAACCAAATTTTTAAGAACTAAATCCGACCTCAGACAATACCGTTCCAGTCCCTGTGTTTCTCGGAGTGAGTAAATTAATATTTTTAAAAAACCATAATTAAAAAGGATCGCAGACAGTATGAAGAGCAAAAATGACTAAAGAAAGTAATTTTTGCAGAGCAAAAAAAGGAGGTTGCTCAAAATGGGTGCATTTTTCCTGTGACCTTAGACCTAATGAACCTCACATGGTGAATGTACAACTAGACATTCGTATAAACACATCTCTCAAGTATGAAGCCCTTTTACTAAGTGGTTGCTGAGATCTCGTCCGCACAAAATAAAACACATTTTCATGTCCAGCGACCTTGACCTTTGATCCAAGTGGATCAAACATGGTGGATGCAAAACTAGACATTAGTATTTACACATGGTGATTAGTATTTACACATGAGGGCATTGTGCCGAGCGATTGCTGAGCTCTTGTCCGAAAAAAAAAAGTGTGACGCTAACACCGACACAGATAAACCAGGGTAAACCATAAACCATAATAATTACAAAGATAACAAAAATGGTAATTGAAATGGGTGAAGTTGGGCGCTTTGGACTAGTGTAATGGTATGGCTTTGCTGTCGCAGCAGTGCTTCCTAATAGCGGCAGTCTCTCCACCGTAGAAATGTTGATGCTTCGTAATGCCACTTTGCTCACCGAAAATACTAATTCAACTGTGCGGAGTGACATAGTCAGACAGTCAAGACAGACTGAAAATCAGCCCCCGGTTGAGATTTGACAAGCTAGATACTGCATCTGTTACTGTCCCCTTCTGCCCATATGTGTGTAGTTTCATATGTATAACTCATGACAGAAGGAAGGGGCTGGGAAGGCCAGGAAATGAATTTTAATGTTTAATGTTTTATAAACAAGATGGAAGTGCATCACCAAAGCATATTTATTTACGTGTGTTTTTGTGATTATCACACATAATATTTATTGTGAAACTGCCTTAGCACTTTTTTCATATACACAAATACTCTCTCTCACACACACACACACACACACATACACGCACACGCACGCGTGCACACACACACAGACACACTCATGCACACACGCATACACACACAAACAGCATAACAGCATATATTGAAGCAGTGAGTATCCAAAAATTTTGTTATTAAATTTTTTTGTGCTTTCGCATCTATTTATATTTTGGTATTAGTACTGTACAAATAGTAATGATGCTGGAAGGCAGTATTCAACTCTTACTTAAATACACAAATAATTGAAAATAGGCAGTAACCACCATACTTTTGAAAAAAAATGCCCAAGAAAGCATTTGACACACACTCTGTATTTGAAAAGGTCACTAATGCAAATTTAGCTTTGTTTTTGGATGAGAATTCAATGTTCTCCAACTTTTCATTTCATGGCCAAAACAGACTGCAACTGGGATTGCTAGCACAGGCCTACTCACCTTCCTGCTCAGAGATGAACAAATATGTCCAAGAAGTGGGTACATGAGGCCACAGAGGACAAGCAAAAAAAGAAATGGAGAATGCATTTCTTTCTTTCACCAAGTTCAAATCCACAAGCAGAATTACACATTACACTGCTTGGGAATGAGAGAATAAAAAAAAAAAAGTCCGATTTGTGGAGGCAATACTGTGAACTGCAAACAATGATCCTCAAAGTGGAAAAATACATCGGCTTCTAGCTTTCTGTTTATTGACTTCCTGAGCCATACCTGAAGGATCAAAGTCAGTGATCTGAATCGTATGCCAGAAGTCATATTCGGGAGTGTCCAAATCCATTTTTGCAAGTTTAACAGCGGATAATCTTAGCACAAACAAAAACGCATGATTCGAAGGGTTGTACTTCGTCTCTTAATTAATCATAGGCATGTTTTAGGCATAACATGAAATAAACAAGCGTGTCATCTCCCATTCCCTTTAAAAGCCAGGTGCAATTGCAACTTGGAGGATTGCTATTATAATGGTTGATTGCCAGCATTATACAATAAAACATGTCTCTGGGGAACCAGATCTGCTTGTTTGTGAAGTATAAGTGAGTGAACAAACCACTGCTGAAAGTACGAAAACCTGGTCACTGTAATTGCCAAAAATGCTCATTAAAAAAAATTTAATTTAAAAATTCTTTAATCAAGAGGAGATTTAAAAAAAAAAAGAAGGTCATACACAGCAAGTCCCTGGGGTCTCTTTTTTTTAACCTTTATTTAATCAGGGAAAGCTGAGAACATGATTCTCTTTTTTAAGGACAACATGGGGGAAATGCTGCATAAAATAGTAGCAAGTGAGGAGGGATAGAGAGAAACAGGTGTAAAGCGACTGGAGCAGTTTTGGGGTTAAGGGTCTTGCTTAAGTGCCCAACAGCAGAGTTCTTCCCAATTCATTGCTCCGGATGAAATCAGATTCCCAAACCCCATCAGGGGCTCAAACCAGCTACTCTTTAGTTACCAGTCAAGCAACCTACTGCTAGCCTGCCCATGTGCATGGATAAATAAATAAAAAAAAGTTTTCATTCAGGGCTTGCAGTTACAAAAAGAATTATATGCAGGCAGGGCACAGTGCCAAAAGAAATTCAAATGAGCATATAAAAAAAGGCAGGGAGAGAGAAATTAAAATCATTTTATTTTTGATTTGGCCTGCACTGTTTTCATGCCTTCAATAACATCTGCCAGTGAAGAACTAGAACAAATGAACTTGCTCCTGTTTGACTGACAGTGAGGCTGGGCGAGAAATGGATCAACATGGGTGACATGAGAACAAAAATAACTTTGTGAATAACTGTTGACATCTCATCCTCAAAGGCCAGGGCAGATGTATGGGAGAAATTCAGATTAATTATAGACGGTGACAACAGTGTCATCTGTGGCTTTGCTGCTTGTTAGAAGTGTCATCTTTCAAAGCTACTTTGTGAGTTTACTTGACTGGAAATGATAATGAACAGATTTCAAAGTAAATGCAGGGTTGTGTATTTGATAACAGAGGTGAGACAGGCCGCAGGTATAGTATGAATGCAACAGGTCGGACAAAAAATTTATTTTAAGATAATTGCGGCTAATGGGACACGGGCAATATTGAGCTTTGCGGGGCCGGGATGGTACGGGTCTGCAAAACCGAACCTGTGCAAGACTCTGACCAGACTTATCCAAACATCTGAAGTGCATTTTCAGCACTCCAAACATTCTTTGTATTAGATTTTATGTTTGCTTTTATTTTCGATTAAATAAAAATTCATCCACTGTAGCATGATGTAGGCTAGCCTACTCTGCAATAGCGATGTCTTTAAAGGATAGCTATCATCCCCAAACAGCCACTGCTCCCGGGAGAATCCCCCAGGAAGACTGCAGGCATTACAGAGTTGGACAGTATAAAGGTGTCATGGCTTTATCCAGGATGATTGGTGAATACCTACATATGAAACTTACATGTTGCATCTCATGTCACCTGGATGTTGATGGAATGGGTTCCCTTACGATTCAAATACATCAGAGCATTCTCTGAGGTATTTAGTTACTGCACACTGCAAAAAATGAAAGATGAAAATACTAGGTAAGATGAGTTTACATATTTTAAGACTTAAAACACTTATAAGACAAAAAATTTGTCCTGATTTGTGGTAATTTTGACTAGCTTGCCAATGGAATAAGAAAATTTTCACTTGTCAAGCAAATGGTAAACTGACAAGTGAAAATTTTCTTATTCCATTGGCAAGCTAATCAAAATTACCTCAAATCAGGACAAATTTTTTGTCTTACTAAGCAAAATGGTGATAGAAATAAGTGTTTAAGTCTTAAAATAAGTAAATTCATCTCACCTTTATTCATCTTTCAACCTTTGCAGTGCACTTACCATTATGACATATTATTTTAAAAATATTTTGATGTACACAGTAATAATTTTCACATTGTAATCTTTTTGTTTTTAATCTTTCACATTTTTGTGTATTGCAGTTCATCCTTGTGAGTGTAACAAGCACATTTTGAGCACCCGCAGAATGCATTAGCTTGATAATGCACCCTTGAAATTACAGTAAAATACTGACCAGGTTTTTGTTGGTTAAGCAAATTTGCTATTTAAACGATGTGTGGGAATGATGGGAAAATGATAACTGCTTTAGTCTTAAACCAGCAAAGACCCTTGCATCGTGATTGGCGCCACTTTGCGTTGGGTGCAAGTTACAGCCCCCGACGTTGAAACTGGCAGTAATCCACCTCCATCATGCTTGCATGACATTCAGCATTGTTGCAGAAATGGGAGCAATAATTTCATCAGGGCAACAGGGTGAGAGATGGCGGTGAAATGAATCGAGCCACCGCTTGTTATTTGCAGAACACTTATTCTAAACAGATCTCTTTTTTTCCTGTAAAAAATGCCTTCTAATCAAAAAAAGAAAGCCTGACCAAAAACCAAGGAGAGCTTAAGTTTTATGCTCCATGATATACTGTAATCCGACCAGAAAGAGAACCATCCTTTCAAAGCATCAATCTATACATTTCAGTTTTGTTGGGTTTATTGTCATCAATGGACACGTACAGTTATTTTTACACTGCAAACACCAAGCTATTCTTATGCTTTTTCTCAGAAACTCCAGCTGAGTATATTTGGACAGACAACTCATAATGTAGTCCAACAGTGTAATCTTAGGCAACATATTGAGCATAACGCAGATAATTTTTTTTTTTTTTTTTTTGATTTTAGAAGCCTGCAATTCACTATTCAAACATTTTGAGCTTGTTTTGGAACTCAGGCTATTCTGTTGCTAACTAGCTTGCTATATATGATCAAATTTAAATATGCAGTGAGAACATCACACCTGGTATTGGTACCTCAAAACAGATGATAAAAGATACATTTGTAGACATATGAATTTATATTTATATAGGTTCAAACAGCCATAGCAAGTAGGTGTCATTTTTAAAATTATTTTGTTATAAGACCATGTATAGATGCTTAACGTGTTTTTATCGACCTCACATTCTGAGTTGTTTACATGAGCTTTGATTTTGTTTCAGTTTCATGGGTGTAGTTTTAATATCTTGGCTGACATGTTAAAAAAATAGTAAATTATTATCAACTCAGAAATATGAAAGACTGTTTTTGCACTTATCAAATCTCACTGTGATTCATCATCAGACACTATTGTTTAGCAGTATGTTCCCTCGGTTAACTGGGCAGAGCTATGACGGCTGAACCTCTTACTGAAAACAGGACACTGTGCAACTCTTACAATCCAGTACACTGCTTTCAGGGTAATACATAATCTACTCTCACCCTTCAGTCAGCGTTCAAGTCAACTGACATACCCAATTCTGCTAAGTACCATTAATTGTCCTTCTGTTTTATCACACCAGAATGCACAATCCCTTTTTATTCAAACATTTCCCTGGCTATCAAGGCTATTACAGTGTTGAAATACAGCAGAATTATAACTATTATTGTTTTATATGTGTTCCAGGGCTTACTGTGCCCTTGGTGAGGTTAAAACACCATCCATGTGATTTAATTTTGCCCCATTTAATGGTCTCAGATAATGAGGCTTCTTCAGAGCCAAAATCGCTCTTTCATATTCACCCTCTCTGTGCTGTGGACCAGCAAGTATTATCTGCTTCCTCATAACACAACTCTTTGTGTCCCCTATCAAGTCATTAATTTATGTGTTTTCAGTTTTTGCGCCTTTTGGGATTTTTTTTTCTTCCTAGAGAAAACCTTTTACATTAAAAAACCCCTTTGTTATCATTACTGTATCAGAAGTGTGTTATTAACATTATGACAATAACCTAATCAGGTTCCATTAATTCCTTAATTTTAGGTAATAGAGTTTTGTATTGGTTAGATCCTCCTACAGTAGATGTGACTCAAGACAAACTTTAGAATGTCATTATTCATCTGCTGAAAGACCAGGTATCATGACATCGGACTGGCTGTCAACTGATTCAACTCCATCCCCCCAATACTGTGGTCAGATTCATCCCAGTGATGTTTCATCTCGGTCACTGAAGACTCTGGTCATGCCAGTACCAATTTAGTTTCGAAGAATGAAAAGCCTGCACTCCTGTCTTCAATAGAATCTGTAGTTAGGCCAAACTTTTGCTTTCCAGGGCAATTATCCAGCATGCGGACATCCCTGAATAACTATTGATGACAACATTGGACATGTAGTGGCCATGGCTTTGCATTATAATTCACCGTGAAATAAAACAAAAATCAAAAGTTGAAGAAACTAAAAAAGTAAGGCAACCATCTGTGTAAAGCATTTTTGGGTTTGCTCAACTTTGAGTCCCAGTGGTTGCATGAACTCATTTTATAAGAATTTGAAACTTGAAGTTGAGCCAACTCAAAAATGCTTTGAAGCCAGCTGCTTTAATTTTTTAAAGTTGAGTCAGCTTTTTTGTATTTTACAGTATACCCATCATGTATCTATTCTTAATGTGGATTGGAATTTTGGAGTACAAAGATATGCAGTAGGCTATATGCACAATTTTTTCTATACTTTGTTTAACAGCTAATCGCCAGTGAACTTTTCTTATATATGTTGCATTCTGAAAACAGATAATGGTGTTTGTAGATTTAATGTGCATGTCATCTATGCTATCATAAAATGTGTTGAAGTGAGTAATGTATGAATTTCTTTCCCATGAGAGGAGCCATGTAATGATCCATAGTTGCAGAGGCAGCAATGCAGGTGGAGGTGCTGCTCATGCCCGTCACTCCATTTTAAAAACTTAGCTGCTTGTGTGTGCTAATGGCATAGGCGTAATTTATAGGGGGGTCGGAGGGGTTATAACCCCTCCAAAAATACATAACAGGCAATACAACCCCCCCCAATATAATTTCAAATGCTACAAAATATTAACTATTTTAAATGAATAAGCTGTCGATTTTCATCATTAAAGTTCACTTTTATGGTGAGACAAAAGCATCTTGTCAACCATTTGACAAATATCACCCCTCCCTTGAAGGAGACTTGGTATGTCCCAAATCGCGTTTGCTCCACTACGGCAAAGAGTGACTACGGTCTTGCTTTGGTCATAGTCAGTCATCCGCTAAATGCAGTGTGTTAATGAGGAACATTAGCGCTTAGAATGAAAAGAGTGCCAACAGATTAACCAACAATTTTAAGTTGTTGGTCATCAGGGTCTAAAACAAGAAAAATATCTGTCCAGAAGAAGGTAATTAGTCATTGAGTTACCCGATGAGCTTGCTTTTATACTTAGCTGGCTGGTTGCTCTGCTAGTTGGCTACTTTGAGGTGAAAAACTAGCCTAAAGCTAGGGGAGCCAATGATTCCACCATGGGATAATCATAACGTTATAACATGGTCAAGAGCTCAGTGCTTCTTGAACCTCTCCTGGAAGACCACCTGTCCGGTGTGTTTTAGGTCTCTCCCTGTTCCAGCACAGTTGATTCAAAGGATCAGCTCATTCTCAATGAATCACCTGTGCTGGAGCAGGGAGAGATCTAAAACATGCAGGACAGGTGGTCCTCCAGGAGAGGTTTGAGAAGCCCTGGTCTTGCTGACAGTATTGACATCGCGTAAAAAAGTTCAACATTTGCGCAGCTCGTAAGATGCCAGCGTGATTCTTCTCATTAATACTCATAGAAGGCGGGCTTTCCACCACTGTTTTTACGTGCAGATATCTCCATGTAGGGATCGATTTCAACGTTCATTTGGCAGAAATAGCCTACTTATTATTGTACAATGTTTCGACCTGGCAAGAAAAGTTTTTTTTTAACAAAGTATTGCACGGAAACACACGGACATGTATAGTGCCTCTTTAAGGACTTAAAACCTTACTTTATCATACAGTAAGCATCCAGCTGGATGTTGAGGTTACGTGCAGGAAACAGAATATCAACAGGTAGTTAGGCTATTCCAATGTGCTTCTTTAATGACTGATGACTAGAAATGTGCATGCCATCTTGCTGTCTATCCTGTCAATTTACAGTGCTTTGTCACAGGCCTAGTAGTTTCCAATGCCCTCCTCTAGTCCCCGTAGACAGGGCCGTAACCAGGATTTTTGAAATACCGAGGTCCAATAATGCACGCTTATCCTGGTATTATTTACGTGATCTTGCTACAACAACGTTCTGAAAGCTGCATTATTCATTCACATACGGTAGAAAACTGGCAGAGGCGTATAAAGTACTGGAAAAAAAAATAACTGAGTAAAAGTAGAAGTACCATAACTGAAAGTTATTTTGGTAAAATATGAAGTCACCCATAAGAAAATTACTTGAGCAAATGTCCTAAAGTAGCTCACATTAAATGTACTTAAGTACCAAAAGTATTATGTGAAATAATTAACTTAAGTATCAAAAGTGCAGGTACAAGTACAAAGTATTTTTCATAGTACGCATGGAAAGAAGCAAAGCAACCACTGTTTGTTCTCTCCTTGTGCTCTTTAATCAATTTTTAGGTGAATGAAAGATACAGTATTCAAAAAACACCCAGGCAGTCTCTCCCAGTTGTAAATTTTCAGTAACTGATCCTGTTGTGCCATCTAGTGGTAGAATATTGTAACTGCGTGCATAAATTTGCAGCTCCGCGTCCACTGGCAGACGCATCTGCACAAAGATGCACCGTTGTTCTTCTCGAACACGCCAAATCCAGATAATCCATAAATAAATTAAATTAATATTTTAATTTGAAACAATTAACGTTAATTAACAGGTTGCCAGTGTCAAATTAGCAGGTAACTAATGCGAAAGCTGAATACATTTAACTTTTAAATGTAGTAGAGTGAAAGTGAAAAGTCCCTGTTAAAAAAAGTCTTGAGTCAAACTACAAATCCTAATTTAGAAATTAAAAACTATCATTTGTAAATGATTACCAGGTGCATTGTTAAATGATGAAGTAAACATGCATTAACTAATGTTCCTATGTTACCTAAATTTGAAAATTTTAATTTGAAATCAGTAACTAGGTTAAAAGTGTCAAAGTGACATGATTACTTTTATCTTTTAAACACTAGAGTGAAAGTAAAAGTCCCTGTTAAAAAAAGTCTTGAGTAAAGTACAATCACAAAAACTATTTAAGATTTGTGATTTACTGAATAAGGGAAAAACAGGTCATGAAAAACATACGGTGAATTGCCAACACTGCACTCTCTCTTAACCGAGGTCCAGACACACACACGGTGTCCTCAAGTGAATAAGGGGAAAAACAGGTGGGGAAAAACGAGAATTCAGGGATTAATGAGGTCCAGACCTCGGTGTGATAAATGAAGGTTGGGTCGTTGATAAATGAAGGTTCGCCGCAGCTCAGCTCTGCTGGCATTCTGAAAACCATACATTGTAGCCTAACATTGACACTGTAACGCTGACTGCATACAACTGACTGACATACACAGGCTATTACTGACCAAGATCACGCAAGTGCTTTAATTAAGGTAATTGGCAAAACGATTTCATGTGGTGGTGAAAACCGGGATATAGCGTCCAGACAGGCTTTTGTCCGGACTCGGGATGCAACTGAAAATCGGCACGCATGGTCACCCTGGCAAAAATCTTAACCCCCCAATACTGAACCCAAAGTTACGCCCTTGGCTAACCGGCCATTATTGTTGCACCATTTAAAAGGGTCATTGCATTGATATGAAATTATGTGAGCATGTCATCTTTCCCATGGTTTACTTTCAGTGATTTTCTTTCAGGTTCTAAAAAAAGGTTTAGTCAAACTCAACTTTTTAAGTTAGATTGCACCTTCATCTTAAAATGCCTCATTGGTGCTACTGACGATAAAAAGCCTCGAAAAACCGGCAATTGGATAAATAAACAAATAAACACTGTTATATCCAATATGACTAACGATAATGCAGAAAGAATACAGTAAGGCAGGGCAAAAAAAGTAAAATAATTATTTGTAAGAATTTAAGTTTAGCTGATCATAAGACTGGCATGAACATACCCTATATTCATTTGGTGTCTGTCCAGCGCCTGTGTTTTGAATTAAAGTGGAATTATATCAGAATCAGTGGTCATTATTGATAAAAACAGCCGCAGGGTCGAATGGGTCACCAACATCATTTTGTACTGAGAATTGTTGTCCATTTGGTCACATACATTTGAAGCATAACATAATAATAGCGATTAGAGAGTTACAATCCTGAGTGCCTGGACAATGGTGATTGCCCTGATAATTTATTAGCCCATTATGAGCTTTCTGTGGTAGTGTTAATTCACAACCAAAAGCCTTGCTTCTCTGTCACTGCTCACTGTGATTTTGTTTCTGAAATATCAGTTATTATGTTTGATTCACAGTAGAGTTGATTAAAAGTTCTGGGAAAAGGACAGCATTTTGATCTTGTTCTTACTCATGTTATTAATATTATTATTATTATTATTATTATTATTTATCCCAAATGTGCGGGAGTACCTGTCCAAACAATGGGCTGTCATCATCCAAGTACTTACAAAGTCGAGAAAAGTCGAGAAAATTGGCTGGTGATAAGGGACTATGTAATAGATTGCTTTGTAGAGGGCAATAGAGACAGTTAAGAACGCCAGGTCTTAGAATGTTTTACTGAGCCATGTTCAAAAGCAAATACACTCATTTATTTCACTTCTGTTTCTCAGGAATCACAAAAAAACATTGAGCTGAACTTTGCACGTTTCCCTGTCTCATGCATGCAAAGTCCATTATTATTTCCAATTCATCAGTATTAGTGCCAAACCTTTCTGCTCTGACACTTGAGAACCTTAGTTGGACATAATACCAAGTTTCTGTTGTATATGCTTTATTTTTTTTTGCGTTAGAAGAGCTTTTCCTCCCATTTTCACTCCTATTCACACCATCATATAAATACATTATGGCCTTGTGTGTTTGTGTGTTTGTGTGCATGTGTGCGAGAGAGAGGACAGGCACATATACTGGACAAATAAAGTTAGGGATCACCCCAAATTTTGAATTTGAAATATTTGATAGTTTGTATTTTTTTCCATATCATATTTTAATATTGAAAAGTTGGGTGATCCCTAACTTTCTTTGTCCAGTATATTTTGGATTGCTCTATTGTGTTTGTATGTGTTTTACAGGCACATATACTACATGTGTTTTCTTCAAGTGTTGTGTGATACAAGAGTAAGTCAGAGAGAGAGAGGGAGAGAGGGAGCCTTCTCCCCATGAAGCACATATGTGGCAGTCCTACAGTTCAGGGCACAGCAGCTAATGGAGAGCCGGTGGATTGGAATGCTAATGGTACGGGTGCACATTTCTCATGCTCCTTGCTCACATAGATTAGAGAGGGGAGCCGGGGGCAAATGAAGGGCACATGTACACGCATGCAGAGGGGACTTGTCATGTTTTCATTACCTTGACAGACGATCCCTCGTCTCAGGAAATGTCCCATAATATAAACCAAATCACCTGCATTATTAGATTATAAGGCACTCTCACTTTTAGAAATTGAACAGATATAAAACGTGTGTCAGTGAGAAGCTGCGGTGCCGTGATTCTTGGACGTACCCTGGAACACTGTTCCCCGCTGTGTGTTTCCAGAAGAAAGCTAAGATTGTGCGATTGATTTGATTCATTTTCCTCTTATATCACTTCCATTTCTTTACGCAATATTAAGAGGTATTGATAATTTACCTGCTGGTTTGGAGAAGCACGAATGAGATGTGATGTAGAACAAAGTGTCTTAGCCGTTCAGGATGTACTGGTCGGTTGGTAAATGACTTAACCTAACCTGGCCAGAGCCAATGTCTTTTTGCCGTGACCTTTCACAAAGGCGACTAAGTCTGCCACTGAATTTATAATCAACTGCTGTGGAAATGTTGACGATTTTCTATTAAAAGAGACATCTTGTCAATTACAATCTTCGCAGCGATCGTCACTGCACTTCCTGTTCAAGGAAAGGTCAATAGCTGTGAATAAGGAGTAATTGACTCAAGGCAGAATGGCTTCTCCGACTCCTGATCAAGTACAAAATGTGATTTATTTCCATATCATTTTCTCACCATCATTTCTAATATGCCCTGAGAAATGATTGAAGTCTCGCTGTTGGCATTGAAACACCAAGAAAAGGAAGTCAGAAAATTGACTTTTAATGGGGAGCGGAAGAGAACAGAGATCTCGTTTCATGATTGAAGTTCGGAAAAAATATCCTGGGATCTGAAGCAATGCATTTTCAGGACATTCAGTTTTTTTTTCTATTTTCTTTTTTTTTAATGACTAGCACATCATTGGACATAGTGGACATTTGTATTTTTGATTGGTAGACAGCACATACACAACAGAACGATGGATTATCAGGTCCATACATTGAAATATAGAAAACACTGGAGTCCGCCTCCACTGACTCTGTCCATAGAGTCCTATGCCAGTTTCCAAATGGTGCAAAACATCAGTTTCTGGAGTCTACCGTGTTTGAATGTAGCGTGTTGGCACCAGAGCATGTGCATTGGGTGTTTTTTCACGACTTGGGGCGCGTTTCCCAAAAGCGTATTTGCTAACTTAGTTAGCAACTTTCGTAGTTCTTCCATTCACAGTCAATGGGCCCAACTGTGTAAGTTAGCATCTGTGATTTTGGGAAATGCACCCCAGAGCATTTGCAGCAGGTGTCGAAAAGGTAAGTGAAGAAAGGGAACAAAAACTGAATCAGGATCTTTTCTTGTGCTGCTCAAAAAAAAAACAATCAATCCCTGAAGTCATTACTTCAGCGCCAAGAAGCTTTAGAATTTAAAAGTTTGGTCAAATAGAATAATTTCGCCACAGTAACAGGTTTGAATAGATTTCATTGGGGAAATGTTGGTGCTTTTTGTCACCAAGGGCTTAATGACGATGCCCACTGGTAACCACAGGAGTTTGCAAGCCTCTGGTATGGTATGTATCTTAGCACATCTTTTGACTTCAGACAAAAAGGCATTGTTCCTCAGACTAAAATGCTTTACTCCTCTCAGACTTAAATGGCTCAGGCCTCAGGAAAAGCTTTGCCGAGCCTCTAGTCTGGTACAACTGGATATCTTGCAAAACTGCCTCAGACCCAAGTCTTTCAGGAAAAACACATGCATTGTTAATTAAGGAACTATCTGAAAAGTGCATCCATGAGAAAATGAAAATGGATTAAAACTGCATGTTTTCACAAGGGAATGCTTCCAGCAGTGTGTACCTGACTCTTAATGGTGCAAATGTATACTTTAGTGTTTTTATTTTGATCAGATCCACTTTTATTTCCTTGTTTATGGACAGTCTAGATGGTCTCTAACAGATAATAGATTATCTTGCGATAGACAATGCAAGACTACTTTCTTAAAACATGACATATTATTACATGTGAGGCATCATATTCACTTGCGACTACCAGCTAATTAAAAATATGAATCTTGTTTAATGGTACTTGTTTTTTTTTTTTTTTTTTCCCTGAGTGACTTTTGTCTGTAAGATTTTGGTCTGAAGGAGTTTGATCTGAGAGAATTTTAAATGTTTGGTCTAAAATACTTACAGTTTCAGTCAAAATTATTCAACCCCCATTGCAAATTGGGTTTAACAGCAAAATTTACGAACTTTCAGCTGTTTGTGATAAACAGATTTAACAAGAACATTTTAAATAGCTCAACACAACTAATATTACAAGTGGTTTCTCCAAATTGAACACAAAATGCAATTTTTAATGACTACTGCAGCCTCAAAATTATTCAACCCCCCCGAATAGAATCCCTAATAAGAGCATATTTGCAAATCAGGTGTTGTCTCAAGCGCACCTAATGCAGTTAGTCAAGAGCTTAGTTAGTTGCATAAGGTTTGCGTTAGATAGAATACATCAAATACTTGAACTCGCTAGGGGTTTGTTGACAGTGATATTTGATTGCATATTAGAAATATGGCAGTCAAAAGAAAAGCTAAGAGAGGAGATCATTGCCTGCCACAAACAAGGAAAATGATACAAAAAGGTAGCACAGGCACAAAATTTTTGTAGAGATACATTGGAAGCATAGCTTGCAAGTTCAGAGTTAAAGGAAGAACGGCTGCAGTACCAGGATGTGGCAGAAAGAGGAAGCTATCAATTGCTGTCACCAGATTCCTGAGGAGATGGGTGGTCAAAAACCCTCGAGTGACTGCAGGAGACCCGCAGCAAGACTTGGAGGCAGGAGGCACTGAGGTTTCAGTTTGCACAGTAGAGCGCATACTAATTGCTGAAGGCTTCCAAGACATACACCACAACTGATCCAAAAGCACAAGCTTTAATATGCTCAAAACCATATAAATAAGCCACAGAAGTATGGGGATATTGTTCTGTGGAGTGATGAAACAAAACTGGAATATTTCGGGCTTGTGAATCAGTGGTATGTCTGCAGGAGGAATAAAGAAGCATTTGCTGAAAAGTACACCCTGCCTACAATGAAGAATTGTGGGGGCTTTTTGATGATCTGTGGCTGCCTAGCTTCCTCTGCCACTCTGCAAAGTATGGGGGGCAAGATGGATTCAGTCAAGTACCAGGATATCCAAGGAGAAAATGTCATGCCGTCTGCAGGGAAGCTGACGCTTGGGCATCATTGTACCTTCCAAAAGGACAATGATCCTAAGCATACCTCAACATCTACCAAGGCTTGGTTTCAGAAGAAGTCTGGGAAGATTCTAGAGTGCCCATCACAGTCGCCTCACTTGAACCCCATAAAAAATCTGGTAGGATTTGAAGAACACAGTTGCAGCATGCAAACCCTGGAATATTAGTGAACTGGAGGCCATTGTCCATGAGGACTGGGCTAAGATTCCTTGGGAATGCTGCCAAAAGCTGACATCTGCCTATGCATCACATTTCCAGCAGGTCATAGCAGCAAAAGGGGTTTCTACTAAGTATTAAAGATGTTTGTCATGAAGGGGTTGAATAATTTTGAGCCTGCAGTAGTCATTAAAAGTGGCATTTTGTGTTGAATTTGGAGAAGCCACTTGTAATATTTGTTGTTTTGAGCAATTTGTTTTTGTTTGATTTGTTCATTGCAAACAGCTGAAAGTTCTTAAATTTTGCCAGTAAACCTAATTCGCAACGGGGGTTGAACAATTTTGATTGCAACTGTAAGTCTAATTGAGTTTTGTCAGAGGGACTTTACTCTGTAGGAGTTTTGCCAGCTGTCCTGTAGTACCAGACTTGAGCTAGACTTTCGTTTTTTTTTTTTTCCCTCCTTTTAATATGAGGAACAAAGCCGTCTTGTCTGAGGAAAAATTATTCTTGTCATAAAATATGCACTGTCCTCTGGGCAAATGTCAATCCCTGGTCCTGGGATTACCTGTAACATTGGAAAATTGTCAAGGTGGACAAATGAGGTGGGCAATGGAGTCACAACTTAGCATTTTGATCATGAAACAATTGTGATAGAATGTAGAGTGCAGAAGGCGATGCTTAGCAGGCAGAGGGGATTTCATGTCAAAGCTCCTGAAAAATTAACACATTCAAAAAATCTGCTTCATTCCAGTCTATGAAAGATTGGCTATGATTTTAATCATGGCGGTCAATGAAGAAGAACAATGAACAAATACGAATAAAGGGTGAAAAATACGTACAAAGCATCTATCTGCCTGTTTGCTATTTCAAAAAAAACGTCCTTCCCAGCATTCTCCAGCATTCCTCTTCTTTGTTAAAGTCTTGATTAATGTCATAATTTATGTCATACCAAATGAAAAACCAATTTAGTCCCACTCCTTGATAACTCCTCTGCCACATGGGACGTGAAATTGTGTGCACTCAGCCTCCCATGGGTCTTGTAGGCATTAATGTTGTATTGAAAATGTGCCGATTTCTGACTGTCTGCTAGCCTCCACGTCCAATGCTGCGTGACCTATGACCATAAAGATACTGTTGTCCTGAGAGGACCTGGGGAAGGGTGCTATCCCTCTGTAAGGCTGAGAGGAGGTCCTTTCATATTCATGCGTTTGGCCGAACTCCTCTCTTCAGATGTTGCAATCCATTAAGTCCACTGAACAGGCATTACACGCAGACCTCTACTTTTAGGAGGCGATTTCTAAATCTTGCTGAAGTGTTGGGAAATTGCGAGCTCTTTTAAGATAGCAGTACTTTCTTAACACTGATTTATTAATCTACCTCTGATGGACTGAAACATGAATAAATTATAAATATATATCTTTAAATATTTATAGATACATTTAAATATCTAAATTAATAAGTTTGGTTTCTTTTTTTTTTTTTTTTTCATATTTTCCAAAGCCATATTTCCCAAAAAAAAAAAAGCTCCACAACTGTAGGCTTTCTGGTAACCTGATAGAACTCACCGGATTGCAAACCTGGTACAAAAAAACACGAGAAGGAAGGAATTCCTTTATCTCTGAGCTGATGTAGTGTAGCACTGGTGTAGTGTAACTTGTTTTTGTCTGGTATAAGCTTTTCATTTGGGATCATCAAATAAACAAAATTTAATAATTATAGGTTCTGAAGGGTTAAACCTTTCACATTTGATAAAAATGTAAATGCCCCCTTGTATGGAAAGGGCATGTTATACATTGTGGTCTCATGTTGTAGAAAAGACTACACTATTTCATGCATAGTTCTCTATCTCAGAGGAACAAAGCCCCGTGTAAGAATAGCTTTCACAGAAGCCCATTTCCCTGAAGTCAGATGTATTCGATTGCTTCCTCAATGCTTGGACACATTTCACTATCTACTCCAATTGCCATTGGAGTCAATTACTGGCCTTTGCCAACAGGAGACCCCGGGGTTTGACAGTAAATGTAGCCACTTTACAGAATTATTACCACCCTTTAGTAAAAATGAGCAAAACAGATGTGAAATAATGTCTCGACCATTTATTGTCATGGCAAAATATTCACAAAAATCTAATCTTTAATGGAAGTGGATAATTGAAACAAATACTATATTGCCATCATAAATCGAATATTTTTCTCAAAGATATGTACCCATTGTTGAATATGTTGGGCAGCACTCCCTTTGCCGAGATAGCAGCTCTCAGTGTTCTCCTGTAATGCATGATGAGGTTGGTTAGCACATGGCGTGGGATCTGAGACCATTCCTCCATACAGAATCCCTCCAAATCCTTCAGAGTCTGAGATGGATGCTTTGTGGACAGTCTGCTGGGACTGTGTGCCACGACAAAACCTTTATGATGGTCTGTCTTAAGTTTGCTGCCAGAGGCTGTTAGGTTTTCATGTATTATCTGCAGCTGTTTAATGAAGTCCATGATAGCATGTACCTTACATGGAGTAAAAACTGCCCCACAACATCAAAGAAATCTATACTTCAGTTAGATTATAATAATCATTTTATAGGGCTGCCAATAATTCTCGCACATGTTTTGGAGAAAAGTATTTGTTTAATGGCAATATTTTTTCTTATTTTTATTCTTTTCTTCATTTTTCTACTTATTTTCAATCATTTTATTTCAATAATAATGCAAGGTTTTTGTGAAGACTTTGAGCTAAAGACTAAGAGGATAAACAGCAAAGAAATTTTTTTTTCACAGCTTGCTTTGCTCGTATTTATGAAGGGTGCCAATCATTCTGGAGGACACTGTAAGTCTCAGAAACACAGAGGTAGAAAAACAGTAATACAAACCTCGACCTCAGTAAAATTGACCACTCGAGGCCTGATTTATATAACTGGTTCATTCAACCTAAATAAAAAAGGATGTGGTTGGATAATATTATATTATGTTATACTATTTTAATGTCATTGTTTTGGTAATAAAAAGGCAAGGCTTCACTGGCCAAATTGACAATACAGCCTGACTAATCCTGATAGTGCAGTTATGAACAGGGGTATTTTTTTTCTCAAAACAAAGCTTCTAGAAATACGTAATTGAGTGTTTAAATGTTTGCTGTACGCTCAAACTCATTGCTTTTTAACAATATCAGAGATCTCAGAATTTTTATTCCAATTAGCTTAGTGGAGTACTGAGCCACATCTCAGAAAGATTGTTTGATGTGACTGGCTGAAGATAATGGGCCCTATTTTGACATCCTGAACATAGTCGGCAAACACAAGTGCTAACACTTTCACAGATCAAAACTGGGCATGTCACTAAACTTCGTTCCAGTAATTTCATGACAAGGAGACAATAATACCTGTCAAAAAAGTTTGGCTACGACAAATTAATCACCTGTGGGTGTTTGTTGGTGGCTTAATTCCATTTAGGCCAATCAGATTAGTAGGGATGGGATTCGTTGGAATTTTATCGAATTCGGTTCCGATTCCGGTTCCTCTTATCGGTTCCGGTTCTTATCGAATCTTATTTCCGGTTCCAAAATTTGGCCAAAAATAATGACGAGTATTCCAGTAAAAAAAATTTGGCTTGTATTTATTTGCCTACACAAGGCTTTTACTGTCTGCCATCATTGGAAATAATATACATATCCACTTATGAATGATTAGAAGGAAAAACAAAAACAACATTAACAAAAATAAGCATTAAAATATCCTCCTTCTCTTTGCTCAGCTTTCCGTTCATAGCTAAAGAGAATGGATTGACTGTATTTTGAAGTGTGGCTGGGGGGACGCAATCGGCACTGGAATCTAAAAAATTATACAATTAAAACATATCTAAAACACAACAAACTTGCAGGAAGTAAATGCGACAATAAACTGTGTTTAGTACCTGTTGGCATATTGCAAACGGGGCCGCTGCTGCTACAATCAAAACTGCTACTGGCCGTAGCTTGGGTACTGCGATTAGCAGAATCTAGCATGTCGAACACAGTGCATTCTCTCAGATTAATGCCGTGTTGAGTTAGATGTTTCGTCATGTTAGAGGTGGATCCCCCTTTGCATGACAACATTTTACCACACATGTTGCACTTAGCTGTATCGCGGTCAGTTTTTGTAAAAAAAAAAAGTTTTTGTAAAACTGTCGTTGCTTGTCTCTCGTTTATCTAACGTTATGCTTGCACGATGCACCATACTAGCAAGCATGGCAAAATCAGGTCCTTAATGGTAAATAGAATTGTTTTGGGAACATTGCGCCTCTCAAAGAGTTTAATTCCCAAGTGATTTGTGTAACATTAAGGACCTTGTTTTATGAAAAAATGAGCAGACGCGTATCTTCAAGCAGGTCCTTAACGATAAATAAAATTATTTTGTGAACATTGCGCCACTCGGGGTAAGTGATTTGATTAGCGACAAGGAACCGAAAAGCGGAACCGAAATGAGCTTGCCTTATCGAATCCACAAATTTTTGACATTTGGAACCGGTTACAAAACGGAACCGGGTTTCAGGTCCCAAGCCTACCGATTAGCCACTGTCATTCACTTTAAAACCTGTGCTTCAATGCCATAGCAAAGTGGCGATTTGGTCAGGTGAAGAACAAGAACCGAACTTGCGTCACTGCTGCCTCCTTCTGAGAATGACCGCCTAATGCAGGAATACATGAAGACATTTGCAGAATAGTGGTCGATTCACCGGGTAATGCATCTTGAATGGAAGAAAATACCATATACAACCAAATACAAAGCAACAGTCATGGTATTAAAAAGGCGAGACTGCAGTTAATTATTTGTATTTCCTCCACACAAAGAAAATATTCACATGTATAAAAAGCCTTTTTCACCCTCTTTTTGCCATTAGACCCCATCGCTCATTTGCAGGCATTAATTAGACGGTACATAACGAAAATGAAAATGGGATGGATATGATAAAACTTTCATGGAGCTACAGCATTTCTGTCAAAAGGTGGGTGTTTCTAGTCTGTGACATAAAAATTGCTCATTATTGTCCAACCCATGCAAAAATGCTTTTATTTTAGTGGAGGAACCTTACGAACTTGGCAAAAGCGATAAATATTCTGTCTGCAACACATGAAATCGTGTAGCTGGACCGTTTGCAAAGCAAACATTTCCATTTGCAAAGCACAAAAATACTGCCCTACATATGCAACTCCAGGGGGCAACAGCCACCAAGAAAGGCTCGATACAAAGAAGGATATCACTCCTTAAATTATGACATGTAAAGTTTTAACTACTGTATTAAATTACATAAATATGCGTAAACATACAAAAGTGCTGGCATCATTCCATGTAGTTAATTTGTGGACCTTTGTGCCAACTAAGAGAGGGCTTATTTAGTACAGGCCTTGCATGGATCACCTTATTAAGGTTAATAACAGATTGTGACCCTGGCTCAGATATAATGTAGTTATAAATACTTAAATACAATGAGCAGCCAAGTCATTACCACTATATCAGGCAAAGTACTTGTTTACACTGCATGCAGGATAAAAGCACATTGTGGTCTGTGAGTGATATTGTCCATCCATACCACCACTGAAGTGTGGGATTCAGTTCAGACAGCACGCATGCACGCACACACACACACACACACACACACACACACACAGACATGCACACATATGCCAGTCGAGTTTCATCCCGACACGTCATATGGTGACAATTCCTGACCAAGCGTTGATATATGATGATAAATGAAGCTTTTGGCCTCCTTATTTGATGCCAGAGTAAAACAAACCCTACCTACTAACCCTTAACTGATCCCTAACCCTAAATGTCAAAGAAGAATGCCAAAAGCCCCCTCTCTTGTCGTATATCAACACTTGGTCAGGTAGCGTCACCATATGACGAGTCGGGATGAGAATGTGTTGGATATGCATACCCACACACACGGTTCCAATGATTATTGAACTGTTCACTCTAACTTGAAAAAGAGTGAACTAGAATTAAAGTATACAGTAGAATGATCCAATCCCTGTTCAAAAATCCAATCATAACATAGATGAAGACATTTTAATCAATAATTCAGACAATGTCATTTTCTGGCACTTTTTATAAAGTAAGCTTTCTGCTATTTCACAAATGTAAAACATATCATTTCGCAGAAGTGTGCTGCTGCACTTAAAATAAAGTACTGAGACAAAAAAAAAAGTACTACTAATAATAAAACCAATAAACATACACTACCCAGCTCTTTTATCCATTCTGCATGTCTTGTAATGCCAAGTCATAATGTCACAGGCTAACATGCAGAGTAGGCTTGATACTTGCGGCTAGGTAGATAGACGACTGATATTTTATGAAATTGAACTTCATCTGACCATTCACCTGTAGTTTTTTCATTGTCCTTTTATGCGGTCAAGGGTACAGCAGCTTTGATGATCATATTACACCTGCACCTCATTGGACTCATGGAGCAGGAGTATTATTAATCACTTGCGTTTTAGTATGAGATCATTCATCTACTCTTCTGTTACTGTGTTTACTTTTGCATCCTAACTCACCGCTGTTGCTGTTAAGTTAGATTTACAACAACAGTCTTTCCTTGGCTCAGTGATGGTGAAAGCTTAGCTGACCACTGCTGGGAAGGGCAGGCTGCAGCTTTCATTTCACCTGGGACTTGTTTTGGAAGCGGTTAAACAGAGTTGTACTCGCCCACACACATGCCAACACACATATGCATGCACAGAAACACACATACGCAATGAATACATCCATCCACCACCATCACTATCAACTATGAAGGTCGTCTTGAGTTGCTACCCTACTACATACCATGACAAAAAAAAAAGAAAGAAAATAATGAAGGAATCAAAATTCAGCCTCCTCGCAGGGTCACCTCAACAAATATTGTTCAGCATTTTCCGTAGTGATGATTTTTACATACAGTATTTCTTTACTGTTAGTATTTTTTTCTAAATGATCCACCAAATGAACCATGTTTGCCTTTAATATACACATTAACTCCTATACATTTTTTATACACATACATACTCTCAGATCCAAATCATGCATTAGAAGATTCACAAACACTTGTATATTTGTTTTATTATCATTTGCAGTCCTCCGATGCCCTCATAGAGCAGTAGGCCAAACAAAAAGTTTTACTTTTGCCAATTTCAGACAGCAGTTCATTTTTTTTCATCCCTTCCTTCTTTTTTTCTGACTTTAGCTCTGACTAGTGGGACTTGGCATCCAGATACAGATCCAGTTCTGACATGGCCAGCTCAAGCAAAGTTGCCCGTATAGATTATTCTCTCTCCGTGTTGTAATGTTGACACTTTATTATAACATGGCCGTGGGGCAATTACAAAGCCACTGTCACAGATTATGGTATTCAGAAGTTGTTCCAAATAATATTCCTAGTTTCCTTTACAAGTCAGAAAAGTTTATTGGCTGCGAAGACTCGGCATGGTCGTTAGTGCTTGTATGATTCTTAATTACAAACACCCTTTCATGTATGTAAAAAAAGAATCTCCCTTGGGTAATATCGAGATCACCAGCCAGGGAATATTACTTCCATATCAGATCAGGAATGATTAAAGCTTACAAATGAGGTTCGGATTATGTGATGTCTTGTCTTTGGTCTGTCTAAATATTATTCTTTATCTTCTGATCTGTTGCTAGTAAGGACTAAATATATTCTAAATTCTGTGATTTATGAAATATTGTCATATATGCTAAACATTTTTTTTTTCTTTTTTTGACCCTTTTATCATGGAAAATGTGGAGAACAGAAAATCAAATAAGCACATATGACAACTGACAAACATGCATAATTATTGCCACAAGCACAGGTTATTATGAAAAGGTGGTTTGCAAATATAAAATTTTATCATTTGTATTTTTTAATTTTGGTTTGATGGTCTTTCCTGTCTTCTGATTCAGGGCTGTGCTTGGAATCAAACTTGCTAAACCAAATAAATCCCTTAAACCAAAAATTAAAGGTTCACTATTTAATTCAAGAGTGAATTTGCCAGTCCGAAAATGTCTCTTTTTTCAGATCTCGGCCCTTTCATTGCTTCATATTGCATCATAAATTGTCCTTTCAAATCAATGGTTGTCTTCCAAATTTAATGAGTATAATGGTAACACAGGCACAAGGAAGGAAAAAAAATTGTCACGGGGCACACACCTTATCAAAAATTCTGATACAAAGGGCTACTTTCTGTGTCACCTGGACTGCAGTTAAGTCAGCAATTGTGTAGGATTGATGTGAATAGCCTCCGGAACCTGTGATTTCAAATGCAGTGAAATGGAATCTCTGTGGCAGCCCTTGTAGGAATGACCGGATGCATTTTTGTAGCCAACAAATCCTTCAAGAGTAAGGGATGGGATATTGTCCCTAGAGGCCCGCAGGTATTTCTGTGTCAGTGGCAACGGCACACATCCCTCACTAAGATTCAAGAGTGCTTTCCCTGGGAATCCACAGTCTGAGCTAAATACCATCAATCTACTCCAAATAATGACCCAGTGCATCTGACTGCAGGTCCCTGCCCACTGACTTCCTGAAAAGCACAGCAACCAATCCTCAATGCTTCTCTCTGGGTGTCCCTTCTGCATCGCCCCAGCTCCTTCCGCAGACTCTTTTCAGAGTGCAGAAAGCCTGATGGGGCTTATTATATGATCATCAAACCAGACCGAGGACCAATTGTGCTTCAGCCTTGTTGATTCAAAGTATTAATGACTAACTTTATTTATTTATTTATTTATTTATGTGGTGTACAAATTAAATGACATGCTGATAACCTGCTTGGTTCAGTCATGATACATGAAGACCACAATGGAAAAATGATCAGAGTCACATTTTCACGTTGTGGAGAAATTATGAATTAAAAATTCAGCATGATCTTAGAAACAAAGCACTGAAAAAATATGCAAAAAATATAAAATATATAAATAATATTTATCTATTTATTTAAATATATAAATAAATGAAGACCACTGGAAGAAGGGCACATGTCCGAATTGACCTTTCATTAAAATTTCCCCTCAATTTCAAAGAAAATAATTCTTGAATGCATAATATATTACACACATATGTTCGGAAGGGATTGTTTTATCTGCTGTGACAAAATTACAATGATGAAAGAAATTGTCAAAAAGTTTCAAAATTTCAAATTGTATTTTCTCAAAACGGGTAAAGTGTGACACGTGCCCTTCTTTCCCTGTGGTCTTCAAATATTATAATGATATCTAATAGAAAAATACACAAAAATGCAAAATTTGCACTCTGATCGTTTTTCCTTTGTGGTCGTCATATGTAATGCTGTCTCGTGTTCAGTCATATCATGCACCTTCTGTATTCTCTCAGTTGCATGATTCATGGATTCAGTTCTCAGTTTCACACCTGCAGGAGAGCACTGCTGAGCCGGGGTCTAATGAAAGCCCACTCTGAATGCATGTTCATTCTATTCTTTGAGTCTTTCTAATAGAGTTTCAATCTATTTTAATACGTCAATGTACCCTGGGTGCCATGACTCACATTCTCAAATGGCACATGCCCATAATCTTCATAATGGATGGTTAGATGGGTCTCTCCCCATGTGTTCCACAAGCCACGTCGCCCACTCATGCGGTCTGCTGTCAGGTGATCCTTCAACATGGTCTAATATGGAATGCACAGAGTAAATCACGTATGGACTGTGCACTCAGTCTACACCACAGGTACAGCAACACTGGTATGAGCAGTAATGATTTTGCTGAAATGGGAGTTGCTCAAAATTATTCTTTAAGTCACAAAAATGACATATACTGTATATCCAATGGGCAACTCTGATTCCTATTACTGTATTCAGTATTTAATTACAGCAGTTGTGTTTATATGATCCAGACCACAATTTAATACAGAGTACAATCCAATATAAAGGTTTTCTGATAGTAATATAGCAAAACAGGGGGACAAAGCCCAGAGCAGATGTAACAGGCAAGGGCGTGTGGGCATAAATGTGCCTGGCCAGTGGCTTTCTGGGACAGCTGCCAAGTGGAGTGCACACTTTGCCAGAGCCAAACTGTCAAAAGGCAGGACGGAGGAGTTTGGCAGGAAAGCTGTCCTAATCCTCATGACCGTAGAACACTTTGGAGGTTATTCCTAAAAAACTGGGCAGACTAGATAAATATGATTGGGTTCTCAATCCTGGAGACCAGAAGTAAGGCTTGGGAGTTTGTTCCAATTTATACAAATTAATTTCAAAAGACAAAGAGATACTGGCAAATACTGACTAGTTGCTAAAGGGAATACAGCAAGTGACAATCCAGTAAACTGCAAACTCAAACTGGGGGGTATATATACCTCAACACCCACACAAGGAAGGGAAAACATGAATAGCACACAGCCGGTGAAGAAACACACAAGATGTAAACCAATCAAAAAAGACAATACTTCTTGTGGACATGCAAGCTGCTGGGTGGGAGGAGACACAAATGGATTCACACGAAGGTTATGAAATTTATTTGCTGATTTATTTGGCATTTGCCAATACATGAAAGCAGTTATTTCTCATCCTCTGGATATGACTAAATAAAAGGCTCTGCAAAGTTGAAAAAGTGGCTACAGATGTATATGCCGCCCTTTTGTCTCATGTCTTTTCTGCCAGCTAAGTCAAACCCAATTCTGGTGAGATTATTTCAGGAGAACAACACATAAGAGCCCCTGTAGATACAATCTGGATTAATAATGCAAAAAGCGGTAAAAATCTATGCAGGCAAACATAAGGCTGACTGATTTAATATTTATAGAATCATGTACAATAATGGAAACAGCAAAATGTGTGCAATAAGTTTGATGATAGTCTGGAGGTGTGTTAATATATAAGATGTGCCTTTGGGCATCTTCATGAACATGCAGGCTGGGTACAACTTTCCTATATACATTGGTTCAGAATGGCAAGCATTTTTCTTTGGCTGAAACTAATTTCCAATTTGGCATATCTTGTTGTTGGATTGTGTCCTAAAGCGATCAAAATAAAATGCTGTGTAGCAATGATGCTGCACTTACAATGAAGCCAGTTTCACTGTATTTCTCCCCTAGTGCCCTGAGCTCAAGTCATTATTATACATTGCCTTTGTTCCACATTTAACCCTTAGAGCATTAAATGCAACTATTGTTACCCAATGATGTAAGATATCAAATTCCAAGCTGTTGAAAACCTAGTATGTGGCGACTTGTTTAAAAGAGCTCCCGCCTGGGGGCTCTTTTAAACAAGTCACCACATGATAGGTTTTCAACAGCACAAGATAATTAAATTTATATATTTTTTTAAATTTATACCAGCACTCTAAAGGTTAATTATAGGGATGCTTAGTAATGCTGATTCTGTGAAACACTTTCAAATTTTCACTTTGTTTGGAGGCAAATTTGATGGGTACAATATGATATGAAATACAATATGTGGCTCCCCATGATCCTGTAATTCATTTCTCAAATATTAGATCATTTCTATATATACCAAAAAAAGGAAAATAAAAAATATTGAATCTATCCACCTTTCCTATCTCTCAAAGAGAAATGCAATAGAAATGGGAATTCATTTGGGTTTAATTAATATTTAAACAACACATCAATAACGCATCATATGTCTTTCCCCATCCAACTGAAATCAATATAGTGATCTCTATTAGTGATGCTGTGACATTTTGAGACCAAGGTGTTCAATGAAGACTTCAGAACAATTTCCCATTTTTTATGTTTGGGCCCTGCAGTTTGAGATTACTTTTGATAAGTGTGCTCACCCATGGCAAATACAGCAGGAGACCGACAATGGCTTCCAAGTATTTGTGACAAAGACTTGCATAGTTTTCTCAGCATTATGATATACAGCTTTTTGGTAATTTACTGATTCTTGTCTTTCACTTAAATGTATTTTGTACTGTTTGGTTTCATCATATTCAGGCTTTAGACTTTAATATGCATTGCCTCTCATTTCCATGCACCACCATGTTGGCAATATATTAATGCTGAAATGATGTATAGAGCAGTAAAAGCAGTTATGTTTAGCATGTCGCTGGAGAATTTTTGAATGCAGTGACTGGATGACTGTCACCCACAGACATGGACAGGTGCAGAGTTATTCCTCAGTAGGTGATCAGCCATGCATCATTTGAGGTGTGACAAGTGAGCTGATACTGGCTGTAGCCATTCATGCGCAATTGAGAACAGCTTCTACCACCATGCCTCACATATCAGGAAATGTATACAGTGCCCTGAAAAAGTATTTCCCGATTCCTGATTTATCATATTTTAGCTTATTTGTCATCTTAAGATGTTTCAGATCATCCAACTAATTTTAATGTATGACAAAGACGGTGTGGGTAGACACAAAATGCAGCTTTTAAATGATCATTTCATTTATTGAAGGAGTAGAGTCATTCAAAACCTTTATCAATTATGCGAAGAAATAATTGCACCTCCAAACCCAAAAAGTAATTGTGCCACCCTGGGTGGCGACTATGGCAATGAAATATTTGTGACAAGTGGCAGTGAGTCTTTTGCATCGCTGTTGAGGAATGATGGCCTACTCCTCTTTGCAGAATTGTTTTAATTCAGCCACATTGGCGGGTTTTCGAGTATGAACTGCCTGTTTTAGGTCATGCCATTATATCTGAATTTTTTTTTTTTTTTTGAGCCATTCAGAGGTGGACTTGCTTGTGTGCTTCAGATCATTGTCCTGCTGCGTAACCCAACTACACATGTGTTTCAGGTCACAGAATGATGGCTGGCTTCAGGATTTTCTGGTAAAGTGTAGAATGTGTGGTTCCATTAATTATGGCAAGTGTCCCAGGTCCTGAAGCAGCAAAGCAGCCCCAGATCATCACACTTTTATGTCCACATTTAACTGTTGGTATGATGTTCTAATTGTGGAATTTTGTGTTTGCTTTATGCTAGATGTATGATCCATTTCTTCCCAAAAGTTCCACTTCTAACTCATCAGTGCCAGAAGCCATTCCATGACTTGATATGTTCCAGCTCCCTGGCTGAAGCTAAGCAGGTGTGGGCTTGGTTAATCCTTGGATGGGAGACCAACCAGGAAAATAAGTTACTGCTGGGAGAGGTGTTGGTGGGCCAGTAGGTTGCGATCTCCATTTTATTTCAAGACGGTAAGAAGAAGAACTTGATTCAGCCAATGGCTGTTATTCTGCAAGTCTGTGCGTACAATGTATACGAGAAACAAGATAAAATACAAAAACAACATATAGAAAAATATACAATTAGACTAATGTAAATGTAATCATGAAGACTAACACAAAACACCAAAGAGTTCACATAATAGTGTTAATAGTCCAAGTTATATCCATGTGAATGTTAAATTAGTCTACCGTTGAGTTAATTGAATTAATCTTCCCTCTGTTGGAATGATCTCCAATGCAGTGATGGGGCCACTGTACTGAAGAAGTCGCCATGTTTTGGATGAGACGTTAACCCGAGGTCCTGGCTCACTATGGTCATTAAAGATCCTATTCCGCTCTTCGACAAGACTAGGGGGTTCCCCGGTGTCATGGCTAAATTCCCAATCTAGCTCTTTCAACCTGTCACCTAATCATCCCCCTACATAATTTGCTACGCAATTTGCCCTCTCCTTCTCTGCCCCCGAGCTCCCTTGAAAAAGAGATTTCAGTCACACTTTAGATGAAGTGTTGCTCATAAAGGCTTTATACAGCATGTATAATGCCTTCATAAATGACACATAAAGTCTTCGTAAATCATACATAAGCAAATGTTATGCTTTGAAAAGTGTGAAATAAGACATCCTTATTCAGCATGTGATGCCAGATATGACAATGACAATGTCACTTAGCTGACAATGTCACCATTTATAGTATTTAGCCACTAGCTAAGTGACATTGTCAGTTATATGACATCTGGCATCACATGCTGAATAAGGATGTGTTATTTCACCCTTCACAAGGCATGACATTTGCTTATGTGCGATTTATGAAGATATTATGTCTCATTTATGAAGGCATTATGCATGCTGTATAAAGCCTTTATGAGCAACACTTCATCTAAAGTTTGACCAAGATTTCGATCTCAGCGGGACTTCCCAGGTTAAATAAAGTATAAATAAAAATCCACTGAAAAAAAAAAGTCCACTGAATATTATCCTAAAGGTGCCAGTGTGAGATGAGCCTTAGTGGTCTTTTTGATTGGCTGCGGTTTTTGCCTGGCAGCCTTCTCATGAATGTCAGTTGAGCCCAGTCCTTTTCTATTGTGGAATTAAGAATGCTGACCTTAACTGAGGCAAGTGAGGCCTGCAGTTGTTTGGATGTTGTTCTGGGTTCTTTTGTGACCTCCTTCACGAGTTGTTGATGCACTCTTGGAGGTATTTTGGTAGGCAAGCCACTCATGGGAAGGTTAACCACTCAAAGTTTTGCCTATTTGTAGATAATAGGTCTCACTATGGTTTGCTGGAGTCTCAAGGCCTTAGAAAATTCTCTCTAACCCAGACTGATAAATGGTATTAACTTTTTTTTTGCATATGTTCTTGAATTCCTTTAGATCCTTGCATCACAAGCAGCTTTTTGCCTTCTTCGCATTACCAGACAGGGCTGGCAGTAATCAAGCTTGGGTGTGCCTAGTGAAATTGGACCCAATTATCAAGTTAATTTGTCTAATTGGTTGATTTAGTAACGAAGGGGGCAATGACTTTTTCACATAGGAGCATGTGGGGTTGTATAGCTTTTTTTCCATCAATAAATGAAATTGTCATTGAAAATTTCATTTTGTGTTTACTCGGGTTATCTTTGTCTAATATTACAATTAGTTGATGATGATGGTCTGAAACATTTAAGTGCAATAAAATTAACAAAACATAAAATTAAACCGACCTGCGTGATATTGTGTAGATCCCCCTCATGCTGCCAAAACAGTGTTGTCAAACTGACGTCCACCTGTATTCCCGAACCCAGGCTTTCACAGCAGAACATCCCAGACCATCACACTCCCTCCGCCAGCTTGTCTTCTTCCCACACTACATCCTGGTGCCATCTTTTCCCTGGGTGAATGGAGCACAAATGTCTGGCTGATGAACATAATGTAAAAGAAAATGGGGCTCACTAGACCAGACAACCTCCCTCAATTGCTCTAAGGTCCAATTCTGATGCATATACGCCCATTGTAGGCACATGTAGGTGTACTGGGTCTACTGTTACAAAGTGCTACATGCAACAGGGCACAAGGCATTGTGTTTTGTGATATTCCTCAAATAGGTCTCATTAAAAATTTCTGAGACTTGTGCCATTGTGGCCCTTCTTTCGGTTTGGACCAGATGGGGTAGCCTTTGTTGCCCCAGTGCATCGATGAACCTCGGACGCTCAATACCCTGCTGCCAGTTCGCGGTTTTTCCCTCCTTGGACCACTGTCAGTCCTCACCACTGCTGACTGGGAGCACCCCAGGATCCCTCTCACTTCACTAATCTCTGACCCACTCATTTGCCCATAAGAATTTGGGCCAAGTTAGGTGGTCTGGTCCCATTACGCTCTGTCCGCAGAGAATGACGTGCCATTGTTGCGAGATGATCAACATTATTTGCTTTGTCTATGAGGGGTTTTAATGCTTTGGCTCGTAAGTGTACACACATGCACACGCACCAATACAAAACACACACACACACACACACACACACACACGCACACGCACACGCAAGAACACACACACACACACACACCAACACATGATTTTATTAGTCTCATCTGTCTACAAAACTTCTTTTTCCTTGAAATCCTCTGCAAACTGTGGCCAGGCTGTCCTATTTATTTATTAATTTATTTATTTCCAGTGAATAGTAGTCACTGACACATCCGCAGCTGCCGCCTGAGGAGCGTTTCTGATCTGTCAAACAGGTGTTTGAGTGGGCTATCCTCATTATATTGAAATCATTACCTCGTGTCCTCAAAAACCTCATGTTAATAAAGATACCCTGAAATGGGCAAGCTGGCCATGTATAATGAAAATGTTGCAATTAGTGGAAGATGAAAGCAAAATATATGGAAAATACTCTTTCATAGAACCTGAAAATCTGTTCTCAAGCCACTTGTGAATTGTGTAATGCCAAAGCAATAATTGTTAAATTAAGAGGGGAATCAAGAAGAAAAAAAATTATGTCATTGCAAACTAAAATTGATATTGAGGATACTTAATCGATTACCTTCCCTCACTTCTGGTGTTCCTTGCACTCCCTCATACAGAGAAAACAATGAATCCTCCGAAAGTGCCCTTTATTTTTTTCCATCTTCCTTTTTTTTTTTTTTTTTTAAAGATATCTCAATAAGCCATGCAGTGATAATATCTACAGATGTTTAGCTGAGAAATGGTGGGTCTTGATTCGTCTCCATGTGTAGCTTGGAGAGAACTGCATGCATAATTCCCTGTGAAGTGAGAGGCCCGGCAGTATAAGTGCTTCTGACAGTTCCCAGCGGGAGAAAGTTTGAGGGAGTTCACCTGGTTTAACAAGTATGCAGCTGCACATCTGCTAAGCTGCAAAAGTCTAAAATGAAAATATATCACATACTACTCCACATCCTTTTCATGCCTTTCAAGGTTATATGAATGCACAAATTATTAATATTTTATAAAAAAAAAAAAAAATGATAGTGACGCTCATCTGTTGAACCTGATTGCTTAATATAACCTTTTGCATTGGCCATTTGGAGCTAAATCGTCTATGCTGCATGGGTTTATTATCTCACAGTGAGAAAATTCTGGGTTTGTATCTAGCCTGGGGCTTTTCTGTGTGAAGCCTGCATGCTCTCCCCATGTTTGCGTGGGTTTCGTCTAGCTAGACCAGTTCCCTTCTACGATCCAAAGACGTATATCAAACTAATTGGATACTTTACATTTGCCCAGAGTGTTGATTGATCTCTGTAGATGATTGGTTAAGAGTCCAGGATGTGTTCCTGCTAGATAAAACAAGAGGGAATGCCATGAGGCTGTTCAAGGCAAGGTATTTTATTTATATATATATATATATATATATATATATATATATATATATATATATTTTTTTTATATATATATATAATGTATATTTTTTTATATATATATATATATATATATATATATATATATATATTTTTTATATATATATATATATATATATATATATTTTTTTTTTAATTAATTTTTTTTTTATATAAATTTAACATCTGCAATCCCACCCGAATTTGGAATGCCCAATCCGAGAACTATGTACAAGTCTTGCTCGTATGCAACCCCCAATTGTCAGCTCAGAAGAGAGAGACAGGTCACGGCTCTCTTCTGAAGCACGCGCCTGTCAGCCCCTGCATCTTTACACTCATTGATCAAAACTATCGCAAGTTCAGAACGAGGGCGGAGGATACCCGAACATGAGCATGCTTAGAATCTCACTGACGAGCACCCGGCTGGCCAACAGGAGGCGCTTGAGCAACGAACAAGGCAATCATTTTTAATTTCCCTTCCCAGCAGTCCATTCCCAATTTGCATGCCTACAGCGCTTAAGCCAATCGTGCGCTGTTCTGAAAAAGCTGCCGATCACTGCTGGTTGGTACGACCGGGGATCGAACCTGCGCCGTAGTAGTCACTACTGCTCTGCAAATGTGGCGCCTGAACCAAGTGAGCTAACCCGGCAGCTCATTTATATATATTTTATTTAATTCAACCAGTAAAAACTAACAAACAGGGGCCCCAAATGGACAGCAGCCATGTCTATTTTGGGAGATGGAATAATTTGCTCCCAGAAAGGCATCGTGTACCATTGTATCTCATTCAATGTAAAATCTCCCTCTGTGTACGTGGGTTTTCAGTGGTTACTCCTTAAGTCCAAAGCCATATTTCTTATGCTAATTGGTAACTCTGCATTTGCCCAATATGACAGAGTGATGATTGGTCTCAAAGCTAGATTGGTTCGCAGTCCAGGGTTTGTTGCTGCCTTTCTCCCATTGCATGCTGGGATAGGTACCTCAACCCCTGTATCTCTCCCCCCCCCCCCACACCCCCCCTCAGTGCTCTGAACCCTGACAAGCAGGTAAAAGATTAGATGGTTGGATACATACTATATATGCTGGGAGGGGATGGATCTGGAAATGGAAATTAGAGCTATTTGGACAATTAAGTTTTGTACAATGTACAATTAAGTTTTTCTGTTTGTTTGTTTGTCTCCTTCTTTTACATGTAAGTTGTTTTGTGGGAAAAGGGAAGAATACACAAACAGGAACTCTACGGATTGCACAACTCATTTACTTTGCATGAAGAACAAAACATGATGGTGCCTTTCTATCAAATCGCTGACAATACAGAACCACTCTGGCCTTGTTAGAGAAACATCACAGCTTCTCTGTATTTGTTTCAAAACTTTCTCCAAAAACAGACCAACTAACAAGCAAGATTTTACAGACACTGAAGATAAAACTAACTACAGTGCACTTGTGCACACATACCCTAGGGATAAAAACAGACCCCTCACAACCTGCCAAAAAAAACAGATCCCCCCCTTGGTCTTGGAAAAAGCAAGATCTGGACCAAGAATGGCCAAATGTATTTGTTACGCCTCAGTGCTTTTGTATTTTGTGTTTTCGAGGTTGTGTTCCGCTGTTCTTGTTTTGAGTCTCCTCAGCAGGTGGAGGTGATGTCATAGTCCGGCAAGGAAGACCTTAGATGCGGTCAGGGAAAATGCACGTTGTTGCCAGATGACTGACGTCAAAGGGGGCGCTGTTTCTAAGGACACAGAAGGAGATTGCCGTGCCAACTGTTTAATTAATACCTGTTAGGAGGATCCTGGGACCAGCACAGAGAACCGTATTTAAAAAGATGCAGGACTATAAATAGATTTGCGCATCTTTTATTCATCTGACCACCTCAGACCACTGCAGACCACCAAGAGATTAAGGACACACTCGGTACACTCTGTCGTCAGTTCCCTGCTGACCTGATTATTTTCTACAATCTTCTTGTCATTAGTAACTGGTGTTTCTCAGTTGTAGAGAATGTTCCAAGATGAGAGCACAGATTGTGTGGACGGTGAGAGACCACCCAACTCTTACATCGGACCACCCACATTGGATTGGAGGGACAGCATTTAACAGAGAGCCTTTTCCATCAAAGTGGGTTATCAACACAGCACTTGACCCTCAGTTAAACCAGTCATACTCAGGTGGATTTTGGGTCATAACAGTACAAATTCAAAGCAGCAAAATTATGCAGTTTGTAAAAATAAATTATAAAAATTCTGTTGGGTAAAAATGTAATTATTGTACATTTCTCTGATATATATATATATATACACACACACACACACACACACACAAACACACACACTTTTTTCATGTCAAATTTAACCATCAAGGAGTGCCAGAGAAAGCTGCATCTTTCTCGGTAGGTTGTGGCACATTGGTCTAACCATCTGGGTCAAGACCTTGAAAGAGTTTGCCAAGGGCAAATCTCCCTCCCTGTTGACATCAAAATAACAGTTTCCCTAGCTTTGAATGACGCTGGGTCACTCCAGAACCCTCTTGCAAGCCTAATTGGTATTTCACAATGAGCTGCAAGTTGAGCTGTGAATGCCGTGACCAGCCGCCTTGGAGGCCATCATATAGATTCTCCAATTAAATTAACATTTCCCACATAGTAACAAAAAAAGAATGGTTTTGAATTGTTATGTTATGTTATGTTATATTGTTTGAATTGTTAAACTTCTGGCCAACAAACGAGCAGAAATAAATCATGTCGACATGAAAAGTAATCTACAGCAGTATGTATTCAGTAAAAACCCAGCACACGCTTATTTCAGTAAGTTACCCGTTTTTTTGAGTACAGAAACTGTCGTGAATCCTGCTGAATGGCCAGTAAACCAAGTATGACAGCATTTAGCTGTGAGAGCACAGGAACGTTACACATATGAGGACAACAACACAACCAATGAGACTGCCAGGTCATTTCATAAAGATATTTTCTGGTACTTTCTAATAAAACGACGCCAGTAACGTTAGCCCTAGCATCGGAAACAAGCTAACGTTAGCTCGACTGCAACATCACAGTAACATCACATGCACTACGGAGTACTGTAACAATTACAAGACGCTGGCTATTCGAACAGCGACTGTGCTTTAAGTGACGTTCACTCGCTTCTTTGCAGAGCAAAAATGAATTGATGCCGGGTAGGGCTGGGGTAAGTACCAGCTGTGCATGTGAGCGACGCCAACTCGCTTATTTGCAGGCCATTGCGGAGCAAAAATGAACCAACGAATAAAGCAGGGGTTTACCTGTCAAGCAGAAAAGTCGCCAACTCTGCGTCGGTTTTTAATCCTTCCAGATCACGGAGTTCCCTCCACCTCTGAAAAGCCACTCCAATGTTCACTCTTGTTTTATCCCGGGCTTTGTCTAATTCTTTCTTTTGTGCTTTTTTTTCTTCTGGCTTCCTCTTGTCTCAGCCATGTGTGTTGTTGTCGGTAACGGAGGCATTGGTATTTTTTTCCTCGCTGATGGCTGTTGTTGCACCATTAGTTTCTCTAAGCTCCTGAACCCTCTCTCGGAGATTCGAGCTTGACTGACCACTGGTGTGAACTGAGGAGGAAGGGGGAGGAGGCTGTCTGCAGCGCGTGCATGTGCACTGTTTGATGGCTGTCAGACACCATCCTGGCTCTAATTGGTTCTTTTTGGTCGGTCCGAACGATTCTTTTGAATTGCAGTACGAGCAGTAGGTGGGTTTAAAGGAGCCTTTTTTTAATTACAGAGTACTAGTTTTATGTAATACTATCTGTACACAGTGACAGTTTTAGCAAAAATGACAAAAAGTTACTTTTATAAGACTTACCAACTGCAGCTTTAAGGTATGATGTGGAGCCTGAGAACCATCTTACACACAGTGCAGTGTGGTTTGCCTTGATTAAGTGCCTTAACCCCCATGTGCAGAAGCCAAATCTGGCTATTTATGTGTTACTTTATTTAAGGCTTTATAATTCAAGATTTCAGCTTCACAAAGAGAAAAGGAATGGCTCAACTGAGTCAAGACACTTGGGGCCCTATCTTACGCCAGAGTCCCTAAACCCGTTATTTGGGGATTTAGCATTGCGTAAGAGGCGTTCCCCCGCAAAAGTTACTATCTTGCACACCTGCCTATATCCCTAAAACACCTGCGCTACCCGTTATATTATGCATAGGCGTGGTTTGGGCGTTACGCCAGTTAAACCAATCAGTGTGCCAGGTGCCATTGCCTTTAGGAGCAGGCTGCGCTATCCCAAATCCTCAAACCGAAACCCATGATGGAGAGAGGAGGGTCGCCACATTTCTCCAAAGACGAAGTTAAATTGCTCGTGCATGAGGTCAAATCCAGACAGGGGAGGATCTGTTTTTGTTGAGTTAATTATGAATTGTATTCTATTATTATTATTATTGTTTGACATTGACATATTGTTTAATGTTTGGTATGTAATAATAAGAAAAAAAACATCAAGCCTACCCCTTTTGTGATGGAAACTTAAAAAAAAAAAAAAAAAAAAAAAAGAAAAAAAAATGCATTTCGCCATGATTGGGTCATGCTTCCAATTGAGCTGAGTGGGTGTTGGAATGACCCACTAGCATAGAAAAATAGTGCCGTAGTAACCCTAACAGCAACGGGCAAGGCATACGGACAGCTGGCAGCGGTGTAAACATCATCTGCAACCAGGTGACATAATTCCGTCACTGCCTGACGGGAGAGGCGCAGTTTTGTCACGCATTCTTGTTCTGTGGGAAATAATACTCAGGGCCGGCGCTAGACCTGAAAATTTGGGAGAAAATATCCATCCCTTTATTGACTACAATTAATCCTGGCTAATTCTAGATGGTTTTCCCTTATTAACACATTTTCCAGTTCAAGAATAATCAAGTGGCAATTGAAGACACGGCTTCTCTCCCCCATGCGATCTAACAGCGACAAAATAATGGGCTACATTCAGTACAGAAAAATAATCTAATTATAAATAGGTCTATGTACTGGCACTCAGCAACGGTAATTTTTTTTTTCCAGCAAGAGCGGAATTTCAGAACTCTTTTGCGAATGAAGGTAATTTCGGCGACAAGAACGCACTCCTGTTTTTGCAGCACGGTCACGCAACTTGCTGTAAAAAAAAAAATAGACAGCTGTCCGATTGGAAAATGTAAACGGACAAAACCACTTACTTGTCACCAGAAGTACCTTCATTCACTGAAGAGTTCTGAAATGCCGCTCTTGCTGGAAAAAAAGTTACGTCGCTGAGTGCCAGTGCATAGACCTAATTATAATTAATTCTTTTTCTGAACTGAATGTAGCCCATTTGTCGCTGTTAGATCGCATAGGGAGAAAGAAGCCGTGTCTTCAATTGCCAAATGGGTAGCGGGTGGTTTGAGGACCCGCTATACGCTTTCCCTAACGTGTGTGGTCAAGATAGCAATTGTAGGGAAAGCGCATAAACGCCCACAGGCACACCTCCAGGCGCTAATAAGGGAGTCGGCATAATGCATAGCGGGTAGTGTGGCCGCAAGATACCGTTTAGGGATAGTGGAAGCTGCTAAATGCGTAATTCACGGGTCGCAGGTAGTGGCAACGGGTAGGGCAATGTGAAAGATAGAGCCCCTTGTAGCATTAGGAATTCCATCGTATTTCAATTTATCTTCATGATTTTGGTAGAGAAAAAGGGCTACAAACATAAAACATCTTCATGAAAATTCAGCATTGAAACTAAAAAAAAATTATACTGAGAGCTGAAAAATACTGTTTTGGCGCTACTGTGTATATATATATATATATATATATATAGCGGCGGGGCTTCAGGGGGGCGAAGACATGTCCCTTTTAGTCCTGTCTAGATCTCAATCATTTTCCTTTATTGATGTCTTTTACAATTATTGTAATTGGCAACTGAAGACACGGTTTCTCTCCACATGCGATCTAACAGCGATTAAATCGTGGGTTAAATTCAGTACAGTGGCGGAACAGAGAATTGGGTTGCACAAAACAGCCGTTTAAAACAATTATAAATCCTGACCTGTTCTCAGTCATCTTCATGATTAACAAAAGGTTCACTCCAAGAGCGCTCCGCACTTAACAGGTGCTGCTTGTTCTCCCCGATTAGGTAAGACGACAATCATTCATCTGGACGTGTATTTGCTGTATTTAAATCTACTTTATTCAAAATTGCATAGCCTACCTGTCGACTCTCATGCAAATGGCTTGAGCCGCATGCTTTTTATAACCTTGGCTATTTAACTGCCGAGTGCCACTGTTTTTTCTTTTTTTTTTTAAATCAACTCACGAAATACCGAGAGTGAAAGTCCGTGTTTCATTGGAACACGGACCAGTTCAATCACGCGAAGCATTGGCCAATTAAAAAGTAAACTATTTTTCTGCACTGAATTTAGCCCATGATTTTATCGCTGTTAGATCGCATACAGTGAGAAACCGTGTCTTCAGTTGCCAATTACGATAATTGGAAAAGACGTCAATAAAGGAAAATTATGAGATCTAGCCAGGACTAAAAGGGACGTGTCTTTGCCCCCCCTGTAGCTCCGCTACTGTATATATATATATACAACCCCAATTCCGAAATAGTTTGGATGAAGTGTAAATTGTGAACAGAATTAAAATGAAATGACTTTCAGATCAAATGAGCCAATATGTTATTTACAATAGAACATAGATAACATTTCAAATGTTGAAACTGAGACATTTTACATTTTTATCCACAAAATGTGCTTATTTCAAATTTTCTGGCTGCAACAGGTCTCAAAAAAGTTAGGACACAGGCAAAAAAGGGCTGAAAAAGCAATATTTGGAAGAATCAGCTGAAAGACCATTTAGCAGGTAATTAAGTTAACTGGCAACAGATGTGTAACATGATTGGCTTGAAAAGGCATGTCTTAGAGAGGCTGAGTCTCTCAGAAGTAAAGATGGCCAGAGGCTCTCCAACCTGTGAAGGCTTACGTAAAAAAATTGCAGAATACTTTAAAAACAATGTTCCTCAACATCAAATTGCAAAGGCTTTGAAGGTCTCATCATCGACACTGCATAACATCATCAAAAGATTCAGAGAACCTGGAAAAATCTCTGTGCGTAAGGAAGAAGGTCGAAGACCTTTACTGGATGCCCGTGATCTTCGGGCCCTCAGACGCCGCTGCATCACTCACCAGCATGATACTGTCATTGACATTACTAAATGGCCCAGGACTACTTCAAAAAACCACTGTCTGTAAACATAGTCCGCCGTTCCATCCACAGATGCCATCTAAAACTCTATCATGCAAAAAGGAAGCCATTGTTGAGCATGATCCAGAAGCGCCACCGTGTTCTGTGGGCCAAGGCTCATTTAAAATGGACTGTAGCAAAGTGGCAAAGTGTCCTGTGGTCAGACGAGTCCCAATTTGACATTCTTGTTGGAAATCATGGGCGTTGTGTCCTCCGGGCTAAAGAGGAGAAAGACCACTCCTCCTGTTATCAGTGTTCAGTTCAAAAGCCAGCATCTCTGATGGTATGGGGATGCATTAGTGCATATGGTGTGGGATACTTGCATGTTTTTAATAACACCATGAATGCTGAAAGGTATATAAAGGTTTTAGAGCAACATGTGCTCCCCTCCAGATGACATCTATTCCAGGGAAGATCTTGTATATTTCAGCAGGACAATGCAAAACCACATACTGCAGCTATCCCAACTATTTCAAAAAAAAAAAAAAATATATATATATATATATATATATATATATATATATATATATATATATATGTCTTTGTATATTCACAGACTTTTTACCTCCAGTCTCCCCTACACCCTGTAAAATGCATGCTCAATTAAATTATGGAACAGCAATTTACTTGGCCAACAGAACAAAAAAAAAAGTGCATCCATCCAATAACTTATGGTGCTCACTGTAAAGTATGCACTCATCAATTCCATTTTTTTTTTTGCCAGTCCATTGCAAGAAAAGAAAAAAAAAACTATTTAGAGACTCAAATTAGCTCAACCTGTATGTTTTTGGACTGTGGGAGAATACTGAAGTACCCAGTACAAGCCCAAATGGACTTAACATGCAGAATCGATACAGGAAGACCCAGACTAAGACTCCACACAAAAAATCTTCTTGCTATGAGGTGTTAATGCTTCCTGCCACATCTGTATGCCACCTGCAAGTTTAACATCTGTCCCTTAATTCACCAGTCAGAGTATCAGTCATGTTCCTAATTGTGGTGCTTAAAATGACATGCTGAAAGGTATTAATCACTTTCAGAACAATGAAATTATTTGATTATTTGCTGTGCTAATTTAAATGAATCAAAAAAAAAAAAACTGTTCTGCTATATCTCATCACACGGGGTTGTCTGCTGATTGGCACAATTCATTATGAAGTAAATGAAGTTAATTATACCAAACCAAAAAAGCAACCATAAATGCACATGTCAAGGACATTTTTGATAATTAAAGGTTATTGTTGCATAATGGCTGTTGGAAAATGTATTTGAATGGATTTGAAAGGCTGGCTGTAAAGGCTTATGCCATTTTGAGGCAGAGTAAAATCTCAAAATTTACATAGGTTGGGTTTTGAATGTTGCAAGGGCAGTTGGATCCAAATTTATTACTTTTAATCCCTATCCAAGTTATCCTCTCTCATTTCTCTCTCTCTCTTTCCCTCCCTCCCTCCCTCCCTCTTGCTCTCTCTCACACATATACACAAAAACACATCTCTCCTTCCCATCATCCAAAAGCAGAACAAATGAGGACATAAAAAGAGGGGACTAATTCTGAATTCTTCCTAACTGAGAGTAAACCGACAACTTGGAGTTTTAACTCCTTTTTTCAAGGCAACAAAGTAGTGTTGTCATTTTCTCTTTTTCTCCTTCCACATTTATTTGACAGTGTTGTTGTGGGTGAATGTTGTGTATGGGCGTAGTTTAGATTTCAAAGGTGGGGGGGACACATTTCTGGCGCAAATTCTCAGAAGGGTTTTAGTTGTGAAGTAGAACAAAATAACCATGTTTTTTTAATCATTAAATAAAATAAATGTAATGCAAAATACATCGGCGTAATGAAATTGATCAAAATATTGGCGTACCCCATAAGGTGGAAAAGAGCGCAGTAAAACCACCCTGGAAATGAGATGGGTGGGGGGTTGTGGGGGTGACCACTTAATCTCACGTAATTTTTCACCCATTGCTGAAATTTAGTAAGAATTTGCAATAACAGTACTCTGATAGCTGCCATCAAAGCAATATGAATATCAAAATATGGATTTATCTTAGAACCTGAGCCCAGCAACTTTTAAAGCCACAATATGTGGGAATTGGACTTTTTTCAAAACTGCGCCCCCTCAGGTTCTGTGTGCAAGACCACTTTTGGAAGTCACACGCTTCACCTCCAAACCCCCTAGGAAAACAGTAAACGCCAGAGTAATCACTGTTGAAGTTCGCTAGTCAGGGCAAAAACCACATCACATTGCTTAAATATGACAATTATTTTCAAAGATTTTTCTTTACTAACATTAGCTAGTTAGATGGCTGTATAATCTCAACAATAATGTAATTCGCAATTGTATACAGAACAACATAAGGCAGCTAATGATAATGTCTCTAGCCAAAGTGCATGTTTGCTGTGTTCAGCGAACAAGAAGCTGTTAGAGGTTGTGTGGGCGTGATCGTGTTGGAAGCTTCCAATCATAAGAGGGCTAGTGCCTCCCCCTACCAGTGTGTATGCCGTCCTGAGAAGCTTACTGCCTGCAAAGTCGGCTTTAACTTTTTTTTTTCAGCCAATCTGAGTTGTCTAAACTTCTCCGCTACCTATCTCGTAAGGGAATTACACATTTGAGCTTCGGTGCAGGTTAAACGTTCAGCAATCAGTGGTTCTCAAACTCGGTCGTGGCACCCCACTGTGTATGCTGGTTTTTGTTCCAACCATAATTGCAATCTTGGGATCTTAAAAAGCTGTTGATTTGTATTAATTAGGTGCAGTTATCTTTAGAGTATCCTCTTCAGCCACATTTGACAAATCTATACATGCCATGAAGAATAAAAATTCCATATCCAAGTTGAGATATACAACCCCAATTCCGAAATAGTTGGGACAAAGTGTAAATTGTGAATAAAATCAAAATGCAATGACTTTCAAATCACACCAGCCAGTATTTAATTCACAATAGAACAGAGCAACCAGCAAATGTTGAAACTGAGAAACTTTACAATTTTATCCACAAAATGAGCTCATTTCAAATTTGATGGCTGCTACAGGTCTCAAAAAAGTTGGGACAGGGGCCTTTTTACCATGGTGTAGCATCCCCTCTTCTTCTTAACACAGAGTGGAGCTGTCTGGGCATTGAGGAGACAAGTTTCTTGAGTTTAGCCATTGGAATGTGATCCCACTCTTGTTTAATGCAGGCTTCCAGCTGCTGGAGAGTTTTGGGTCTCCTTTGATGAACTTTTTGTTTAATTATGCGCCAAATGTTCTCAATCGGTGAAAGATCAGGACTGCAGGCAGGCCAATTCAGCACACGGACTCTTCTACTAAGAAACCATGCTGTTGTAATAGCTGCAGTGTGTGGTTTCGCATTGTCCTGCTGAAATACACAAGGCCTTCCCTAGAATATGTAGATGTCATCTGGAGGGGAGCATATGTTGCTCCAAAACCTTTATATACCTTTCAGCATTCTGGGTGCTTTTTAAAACATGCAAGTGTCCCACACCATATGCACTAATGCATCCCCATACCATCAGAGATGCTGGCTTTTCAACTGAACGCTGATAACAGGAGGGGTGGTCTTTCTCCTCTTTAGCCTGGAGGATAAAACGCCCATGATTTCCAACAAGAATGTCAAATTTGGACTCATCTAACCACAGGATACTTTGCCACTTTGCTACAGTACATTTTAAATAAGCCTTGGCCCACAGAACACGGTGGCGATTCTAGATCATGCTCAAAAATGGCTTCCTTTTTGCATGATATAGTTTTAGGTGGCATCTGTGGATGGCACAGCGGACTGTGTTTACAGACAGTGGTTTCTTGAAGTACTCCTGGGCCATTTAGTAATGTCAATGACAGAATCATGCCGGTGAGTGATACAGTGGCGTCTGAGGGCCCGAATATCACGGGCATCCAGTAAAGGTCTTTGGCCTTGTCCCTTACGCACAGAGATTTTTCCAGGTTCTCTGAATCTTTTGATGATGTTATGCAGTGTCGATGATGAGACCTTTAAAGCCTTTGCAATTTGACGTTGAGGAACATTGTTTTTAAAGTATTCCACAATTTTTTATGTAAGCCTTCACAGGTTGGAGAGCCTCTGGCCATCTTTACTTCTGAGAGACTCAGCCTCTCTAAGACATCCCTTCTATAGGCAATCATGTTACACACCTGATGCCAGTTAACTTAATTACTTGCTAAATATTCTTTCAGCTGATTGTCTTATATATTAATTGCTTTTTCAGCCCTTTTTTGCCTGTGTCCCAACTTTTTTGAGACCTGTTGCTGCCAGAAAATTTGAAATAAGCTCATTTTCTGGATAAAAATGTAAAATGTCTCAGTTTCAACATTTGAAATGTTATCTATGTTCTATTGTAAATAACATATTGGCTCGTGATCTGAAAGTCATTGCATTTTGATTTTACTCACAATTTACACTTTGTCCCAACTATTTCGGAATTGGGGTTGTATTAAAAACTAGTAGAAATAACTGCTAAGGGAAACAATTTAACCATTCATTTTATCAATGTAAACAATTAATTAATCAACAAACAATAGTTTTCTCATCGGTGAAGCTGCTGACACCTGGTTGCAAACACTAATTATTTACTGGCAAACAATAGAGTCGCACCAGTTTTGTGTCATGTTTATTAAGTTTAGGCAAATTATTTTGCGAGAACTCAAAACACCACTGTGAGCAACCTAATTTGGAGCTTACTGATTTTGTCAGCCTAATTTGATCTGTTTAATAATGTTTTCACCCGAAAATCCTCACATTATAGAAAATAAGCACAATATGTTCAAGAGTTTTTATTTTTCATGGCACAATGGATATGTCCATCAAAATGCGGGTTAAGATGGTAAATAACTGCTTTGAACATGGAATGCAGCTAATTAAGAAAAATAAACAGATCCGACAATTACAAATGTGGTTGGAACAAAAACCAGCATACACAGTGGAGCGCCAGGATCGAGTTCGAGAACCACTGGCATAGGTCCACATGCTGATTTACCCCGGTGAGAAATGAACCACTGTCCTGAAAAGTGGTCCTGAAAACGAGATTAAACTTCAAGATACCTCGAAAATATCAAATCCTGCTTCGAGTGCAGTCCCAAGTCAGATCTGAACAGAGCCGTGCGGTCAGGGGAGGCAGTGACTTCTTTTTATTATCGCTAGATTTTGTCAACCTGTTTTCACACACTATGCCTGATTGACAATCAATCAATTTAAACTTTTTTTCTTTACCAAACAATTAAGAAGTAGCCTAGGCTTTATGTAGCCTGTAACGATTAAGTGATAGTGATAAAAAATAAAAAAAATTTTAAAATCATCCACGTTTCCGCTTTGATTCGAGATTGCAAGTATGTAAACCTTAATAATTAATAAGAAAAAAACCTCACCTCCCTCGGTAATTCCATAAATCGTTTTGACCTTTCGTTTATCGGTTTATGAAAGAAGACTGGAAATAAACTCCCTCTTTTTTTGAATGGCTTTAAAAGTACGTATTTAAGGGGGAAAACATTATCGCTAACATATTGACCACACATTGAACGCCACATAAGAAAGGTTTTAATACTTGTTAATGACATTGCGTCAGCTTCCTGACAGCAAATATGAACAAATTTGCTGTCTCGTGAGCATTTTAAGTTCGATCATGTCGTGGATGAAAGTGGCTCGCCATTTCTGCCATTTAGTCTTGTAAATTAGTTCATCAATCCTCAGATTGCTAATCATGTAAATAGTGAGTTATCGTTTGTTTAACAGTGAGGATTCTGCCTCCCCTAACTGACCTCTGACGGCACCTCACTGGATCTGAATTGTCACGACCGGGGATTAAACAATATTGACTGATTTAATTGGTATTTGTTTGCTAAGTGGCTCACTTTAACAATCAATCGCCCAACTCAACTACGTCGTTTAAGGAAGTTCCTAATACTGTTTATCTACGTAGCTAGCTATAAAAGAGGAAAACAAGCAGTTCCCTGCAAAATATACGTTCGTAAATTGGGTTTAATGTGACTCGCACAGTTTTTTCTTTATATAAAGTCTTATGTAATCCGTCTTCGGTGGGTAGGGGGTTTAGACATCGCAATTTGCGAGCGTTTTTTCTTAGATGCTGGCAAAGCCAACTTTGTTTGAATGAAAGGCGGGACTTGGAGAGAAGAAGCGAGGGAAAGTTGAAAAGGATTGGCCACTGGCAGTTTGAACGGGTATTATTTCTCCGAGGTCTTAGTGCGTGCAGTTTTTTTTTTTTTTTTACATTAGTTTTAGGACTGTGATAAGTGGGGGGGGTCCAATGCTGCCTTTTCAAAAAGTGCAGGGGACATGTCCCCCGTGTCCCCCCCACCCCCCCGTAAACTACGCCCCTGATGTTGTGCATGATGTAACAGCGCCTTCAGTCAGAATACCACAGGTACTTTTTATGATGTGACCGACTGCAGTTATTCACCTTACCAGACATGAAATCTGAATTACAAGGATGGTAAGTTGCCAAGCATAGGCTGGACTGGTGAAAGATGTCTGCAAAGCCAATAAATAGCAAGACATTGTGTGCCACTGAAAGTTTATTTGGAGTTAATGTGGTGATTGACCTTGCCTCGACCTGAGACCTGAGTTTGAGCAAGTGAATCATTTTTGGTCAGTGACCTGCATTTGTGAAAGCCACATCTGAGCTGTGCTGAGCTGTAGATAAAAAACAAGCTATCAGCAGGGGCAGAGTGACACCAGAGGGGATGTGTATTCCTGAACACAGTTCACACAAGCATGTACAAATTCCCCATATTGTGACAATTGCTGTTTATAAGATTAGTGCTCTCTCTCTCTCTCTCTCTCTCTCTCTCTCGTAAAACACACAAATATGAATGCATTTACTTTTTGGATTTGAATATTTCAGAGCACAATAAAAACCATCTCACTGAATACTATTTTGAATCGCTTTCAAAATGTTGCTCTCACACAAAGGGGTTGAGCCACACCAAATTTTGTAAACATAACATTGATGATGTGAAGGAGTAAGACACTTTTGACTTTCTTTGTTGTCAATCAATATTTATGTATTTTTTGTTAATCAATATTCAGAGGGAACAAAACAGTAGCGAGATGACATTTACATGATCATCCCTCTGCAATCTGTGCTTAATACTAACCTCAATTAATCTTTAAAATCCCCATCTTTGATCAAAGGATGTTCATTCAGCAGACATTTTTGAGATGATGCAACAACATCCAGGAAATATCCTCAGGATGAACTGATATCTACTCCCATTTTGGCCTCAACCTCCGTGTAATACAAGTACATGACAGAATATTTATTTTTACAACTCATTTGCTAATTAATCAATATCATCTGTGCTTCCAGTCATTTGCAATGTGGCTGTAGATACGTTTTATTTTGTTTTTCTTACAATTGCAACAACAATATAAAAAAAACAAAGCTCAAGTGACTTGTGTTGGTTTTGCCACCATTTTTTTATGTCGAATGTCATTAAATCTTGCCTGAGCCTGAATGGCTTTTATGGTCAAATCCTATCGATATGACTGTGGCTCTAAGTAGTGCAGTAGTGTAGAGGCGCGACCATTGAACCAGGACATTGGCCTGTTGCAGGTCCATGATCCCCGATGCATCTCTATCCATTCCGTTGAGCCCTTAGCAAAGAGGCAGTGGGGAGCATTAAAAGTGGCTGGGTCTCTGGTTTTTTAGGTCATTGGGTAGGGTGTGGAGCACCTTTATCAGGTAAACAAGTAGCTCTTGCCAGAGTTACTCTGGGCCTGCATCTTTTCACTGTAATCCAGAAGGGGTCAAATACTTTTTTCACAGCACTTTAGCAATTGTGTGACGCGAGTTGCCATGGTACCAACTAAGCCTGTTTAAGGATCACTGCAGCCAAAGTTCCTGTGAATGCAGTCACCTGTGGGCCACTTAGGACTTTACAAAATCCAGGACAGATGGTTTTAGAGGTAAGCTAATGCTTTTCTCACTGGGGGTGAACTTCTTCATAACATTGTCCTTGGCCTGAGGGTAGCTGGAATGTGTTAGGGTACACTTCTAATACAGTTAAACCAAGAGATCCCTTGATGATACGCAGTAAGTCCATCACATCCCAGCAAAAAAAAAAAATGTGCCATTGCTCTTCAGTATGTGACACAAAAATATCTAGAAAATAACATTGCCCAAGGTAAAGAAAAAATGCAGTGTCATTTTGGAGGACTAGATCATATAAATGGCAAGTTTCTTCCTCTGATTGACCCAGTTGGAAGCATTTTTAACGTATTTATTTTTAAACATAGTTATAATAAATGACATAAAATCATTGTGAAAACTTCCAGTGATGACATACAAATATTCAAATGATGAAGAACATAATAATGATTTGAATTAGATTACATATTACATCATGGCTAATCAAAAAGAGTATTTCAAGCACTGCACTCTAAAAAGCCAAATGACCACTAAAGGATGAAGCTGTTATTTCAGAACAACATTATATATCAAGATTATGCAAACAGCCCTTAAACAGTAAGCAAACAGTTGATTATCATAGTAGTTGACATGTTGAATATGAGAGACATGGGACCTGAGCAACTTTAAAGCAGGCCAAATTCTTATGACCCCACAGCTGCATTGGAGCATTTCCAAAGCAGTAGGGCTAGTGGGGTGCTCCTGGTCTGCAGTTGTGAGTACCTACAGCCAGTGGTCCAAACAGGGACAAACCATGACCTGGTGATAGGGTACTGTGCACCAAAGGCTCATTGACATGTGAGGGCAATGAGGACTACCCTGTCTGGTCTGAACCTACCGAAGGTCACAAGTCAAAGATCGTTGTAAGAGGAATGTGTCATAATCTGATTGACATCTTGGCCCAGCCATAGATGTGGACCTCAGTTAGGCTGCTGTTTAGCACAAGGAAGACCAATAATTAGACTGGTGGTCACAGTGTTTTGGCTCATTGGTGTATACTGCTTCCAGCAGAATCTGTTCCGGTCCCCCAGTGTAGCAGGCATAAAACAACAAAACTTGTGTCTGAATTTCCCTGTGACTAATTTGATCCTCTGTGGCTCACAAAAGAGAGAAAAATCGGACACAGAGGGAGTGCTACTTCATGTACAACAAAAGGCATACTTTATCGATTGCCCTGTGGTCAATTCAGTGGCTAGCAATATCTTACCATCAGTGAAGGAGCTGTAAAGGTTGCACCATCTGCATCAAGCTTGATTAAGTGCCAATTCCTGCAGATGCCAGGCAGGAAGAAAGAAAGGCAGTAGATTAGTCAGATTTAGAACAATGAAAGAGGTAATCCTTCTGAATCTATACGAACAGTAATGTCCTGTTCTCCAGAGGTGTCTGAAATCTTTTGTAATTTGACCCTGAGTACCTGCTTGAGTGTGTAAGTAGTGCCTCAATCAACTGCGATTTTGTTTTAAGAGATTAGTCAATGGCTTGTGATTCATAATCAGCTCTTGTTGCTTTGTTTTTGAATGGCTATCAATCTGACTAATTAATGCAATTTATTTAAATCGACACATGACCACCACGCTCATTAAAAGCAGTCTCATCAAAGAAAAGACTGCATGATAAAGAAACGTTGCAATTGGAGGAAGTTGGAGTCCAAAGGGAGCTAGGCTGAAAAATCCTCTTGCAAAGTCACATATTGTCACAACTCAATTAGCAATATTTTCCTTTAACAAGTTCTTTTAAAACCTCTGTGAACATAAATGCATTTCAATATAAGCAAACACAACTCCCAGCTGCCTCATACACCATAACAGGTGCATTCATTAAGTTAAAATCAATATATCATCCATTGCTTTTAATGGAAATGTGCAAATACTTATTAGTATGTTTCCCCTGTGACAGAACAGGCCCAATCTCGAGTATATTTTTTTCATTTTTGACTGAGTAGAATTGCTTTAATTTAGTATGTTACAAAACCTTGAGAGTGCCACTGGAAAATATTTACAAAATGAAAGCAATCACACTAACTTCACCCTGATTGCATCCCTGCCAGTTTGTCTGAACAGATCCAAATGTTGTTGACTTTCAACACCAGCGACCAGAGCCCTACTCTCAGTTTACATCTGGCGCTTGGCAGGCACCGAGACAAGGGCATTTATGATGGGTGTGATAACAGTCCACGTGTGTGCTGAGGATGTTTAGACAAAATGAGAATACGCCAGGTTCTCGTGGAGTGACGCAGGCAGCAGTCGACCACGATGCCCAGAAAAACACCATGAGTGCTATTTGGAAACAGATTGAATTTTCAGCTTGTTTCAGTGAGATGGGAAGGGAGAGAGGGAAATGCATTGTGAAGTGTCTTTGCTTCACTTCTTTTATTACTTTGACATGTTTTCCCATTTGTGAGTTAATATGGCATTGACCTCAACCACTCTCCCAGAAGATGCCAAAGTGGTGAACTTTCAAAATGAGTCATGTTGTATTGCTGTATGTGTTTATTGCCCTTATGTGAGATCCATGGAACAAGCTAAGATTGATGTCTGAGTTTTTTTTTTTCTTTTTTTTTGTGAACAATCAGCAGTCTTATCATTGAAACATTAGCAGGGATTTCAAATGGGAATTTAATTTAAAAAGAAAAGCTGTGCTCCTAGTATTTTATTTTTAAAGCATTTAACAATGAGAAGTTTCCCATTTTTTGATACAAACTTTTTTTGAACCAAAAGCAAATAAATAAATAATAATTAAAAGAAGGGAAAAAAATGTTGCATTTTTTTCAGTAGACATCAGTAATAAAAATATCTAAATTAATAAACCCCATACAGTGTTTTATTTTCATTTCTGGGCAGATATGAAAGCATAATTATGTTGAATGTTACATATTTAATAAGGGTTCATTCATACTTAAGTTTATGTGGCATCAAATAGCTAGATAGCTAATGCACTGTTTTATTTTTAATGTGATGAGCAAACAGAAGCACGATTAAGACCCAGAGACACTTTGACAATGAAAGTACCTCTGATCTAAGTTTGTTCACAAAACCACTGTCATATTTTTCCTCACAACAACACCTTAAAATCCAGTGGATAAGTAACAACCATCAGCAGAATTTATTTCTAGAGTTTTATTTTATTCATAATTTCACCCCAAAATGCAAGCAACTAAATAACATATTAGACACAACATTTGCAGCCGCTGACACTGGCAAACAGAAACTGAACGGGACATTAAGTCATCAATATGGTGCCCAGTCATCTCATGACTTTGCATGAAATTCATGCCCAGACTAATGATAATTAGGTAAAAACATCTTCACTCACCAAAGGAACATGCACATGCACTTCAAAACATCTAATCTGGCTGAGTGTAGCACTTCAGTTATGTCAGTTGTAAGCTATCTCCATTGTGTGGCTCCCCGTCTGAACAATAAAAGGACTAAATATGTTATGAGCTGTAGGCAGTTTTGCACAGTTATACTTTTTGACATTCATCCTGTAAACCCTCTCGACTGTGGAGCCATCTGAGTCCAAATCAGTGTAGGCTCATTAATGCTGCAATCCGGCTGGAGAGAGGGAATATTTGCTACATTAATTTCAATGCCAGTGGTCCAGTAAATAATCTTCTAGTTAGAGCTATGACTGCCTACAGAAAAGAACCATTTAGCCTGAATGACATTTAACTCCGATGCCATTTTAAAGAATTGTAGGTGTTAATATCTTAATTAAACGGTGCACTGTCTGCACAATGATAGCTGGAAACCGCTTGCAAAGATTTGAAGAGATATTAGCCACTTTTTTCGTGTGTGAGAAGGTTGTCAGAGCCAGACAAAATAGTGTCTCTTTTGTAAAGCCAAAAAGGGTAAAAAGTACTCAGTATGTCATGCAATACACTGTATCTGATTTGAACTTTTCAATCAAAAGAAAATTCATTTCAGCGTACTGCAATATGTGGAGCAGCTTTCTTTCATGTAGATGGACTCAGAATGGCTTTCCATGCAATTGCTATGCGAAGTATGTCAATATCTACTCTGGTGAGGCTGTCATTCCTGTACTGCAGTCTTCTTCACCTCTTTTTGCCAGTTGCCTTTCAGTATCTAGTTGTATTTTCTCAGTAGGTTATGAAACATTGAATTTGGTCGGGTCACATCAGGTGAATGGCAAGGCCTTTCTCTGATTTTACATGTTTTAGCCTTAAACAACTTCTTTTCTGCATTGAGAGTATGCTTGGGATCACTGTCTTGGCATAGAATGAAGTACAGTCCACTGCAATTGGAGGTATTTTATTGAACTTGTGTCTGTGTAAGATTCAAAATTCCTTCTATTCCTTCTGCCGCAGCTAACAACAGTTACATCATCAATGAAAACAACTGAGACATTGCCTGTAGCAGCCACACAGCCCAACCCCACTGCAGTTTTGTTTTTGAAGTTATCTCCCGACAGTAGTCACTGAAACATGAACGAGTGCCTCCAGAAGGGTATCTATGATCGTGTCTGACTGATGTTTTTGGGTTTTTCCTCATTCAGGTGTGACATTTTTGGTTATCTAAGGCAGAGGTCTTTCTTCGCTTCAAAAGCCTTCATAAAATGAGATGACTATTAAGCACTGAGCATTCACCCCAACCAATGAAAATAATGTCGCTGACACATGGGCAGAATATTCCGAGAACTGTGTTTCTGGATCAGTTATAAATGAATGAAAAATAAATGTACGATCTTCTCTGAATTCTCCACATAAATTCTGGACATTTTTCCATGTTTTTCCAAGTTTTTCGTAACGCAGGGACTGTCTCATTCCAGTGCAGTGCCCTCAAATTTGCTCTTTCACCTAGCTGTCCCTTCTGAATCTGAGGCTGCACTCTTGTGTACTTAATGCCCATATCGCTACCCCTACTGAATGTTGCAATTATACATCGACAAGGGGCATTTGTGTCTGTGTGGTGACATAAGCGCCCCAGGTCCTTGAATTTCTACATGGAAAACATATTTCTGTTAACGAAATCTCAAGTCTGATAAAATACCACAAACTGTGGAATTCTTGCTTGCAGAGCCTGAGACGATACTGGAGATCTTTGATCATATCCATTGTGCTGCATTTTTTTTTTTTTTTTTTCAACATATGCACAGGCTATAGAAAATACAGATTTTATGCCTGGCGCATTTTCAATTCAGAAGAGTAAAAAAATTAAATTACTAAAAAAACTTGGGATGAATGAGTACATGAACACTCATACATTTTGTTTCAGGTAATGATTCGCATGGTTCTTTAGCCACTCTGCTGACTCATAGGTTGATGAGGTTGATGAATGATGAAGCTGATGAATCTGCGAGACTGGACAGTGATGGGGAGGTAAAGGGCTTGCAAAACGTACTAAAGGCAGACGTAGGCGTGTTGCTGTGGTATTGGATAGATGTGATCAGCTAATAAGACAGCTGATGTCTCAACTGACAGCCCCAGACAATGACAGCAGGAATTGTGAGTGAGTATGCCTGAGAGCAGTGTGAAAAGCAATGAAAAGGAAGGAGATTACAGGCCGAAGCATGGGAAAGGAGTTTTTCAGACTGAACTTTTTCTAGAGCTTCATTTAAAAGAACTCACGCTTAGCTTTGTATTTTTAAAGTAGCATAATATTCTAAACAATAAAACAAAGAGAAATGGAATGTACAAAAATATCAGGAAGCATACACTAATATTTTGTTGCGCATTCTATTGAGGCCTTTGCTGCATTCAAGCACATATTGCAGCTCAGTATGGCATTTTTATGGTGTGTTTCCTCCAAAGGCAAAGCAAATATTTTGCAAGGACTAACTACATACAAAGTCAATGCAAAGATGCAGTTACACGCGAGACGACATGAGTTTGCACCTGGTGACGTGTATCGCGTGGGTGACGCGATGCAAATGGTGAGGAAGATGCACACGAATGGCACGAATGCACGAAATTCACGTATCGCTCGAGCTAAAAATATTTAACCTGTGCAAAAATATCACGCTACTATAGTGATGTTCTGAATAGCATCGTTACTACTGGCAGCAACATTGGTAAGCTACACTACCTACATTGCTCAAACTGCTGTTACATTGCTTGAGATAATGGAAAGCCTGGCTTACTAGCTTGCAAGCTGTATCAAATAGCTTATGGAACATAATTTCACAAAAAAATGGTTCAGATCAACATCGGATATTAAAGCATCGTCAGTTTTGTGAATAGTTGTATTCTAAACAAGGCAAAAAGTTCATGAAGTAAAATTTTTGTGATGTTTGCATAGAAACAGTTGTGTTGCCATATTGTTGGTGATTTTCTGGAGATTCTTAGGGAGTACCGCCCCTTGAGGGGTTAATAATACTCACTTTGCATTGTTATTGGTCAATTTTGTGAAGTCGCGTGTCAAACTTGTACCTCCAATTGACATGAATGTACAGTTTTCGTGAACACAGCCGCAAATCTTCAAAACAAGAAAATAAAAATGATCCCACGGTCGAACTCGCGCAAGTTAAGTGAGGAGAAATTTATTTTCTCATTTGGTGGAAATGCACCATTACACTTCTAAACTGGAAGACTGGCTCACTCTTCGTTATGCTCTCACTGTAGACGTTGATGCTAGCATCTGTGGAACTGCACTACTTATGTGCTCTGTCGCGCTATCCTAATAATATTGACTAGTCTTTGGGCAGAGGCAAAATGTATTTTGAATATTCACGAGGAAGCAGTGCCTGTAAACTATTTAGAATATAGACGTAATAAGTCCCACCACTGTTGCCCAGGAATCGTATGAGTAATGGTTCTCATCCAAGCCTAATCTGCAAACAGCCTAACATCTTTCACTACAGCATCCATCCAGCAGTCGATAAAAAATATTTGTCGCAACAAAAGAATGTCGGTTTCCATCATAGCAGCAAGCTAAATTTGCCAATTTCAATTAACTCAAGCAAATTCCCACTTGAAAATCATTAATTAATTCAAGTTGATTTGTGTTAAAAATATGATTATTTTATCATTTAACAATGCACAATTATGAGAGCTCAGAGACCGTGGAGAGCCACTTGTATATCTTCTTTGGCTCATAGACAGTAGGTAATTTTGAATATCACACTCAGATGTGCCACACTTGAGTTTTTTTTTTTTTTTTTTTGGTTTTTTTACAATTTCAATGCTGAATTTCATGAAGATTTTTTGTGTCTGCAGCCCTTATTCCGTTCTGAAATTATAAAAATCAACTGAAATAAGGTGGTTTTCTAAATGCTACAAGTGTCTTGTTTCATTTAAGCTATTTTTCCCCTTTCTGTAAAGCTCACATCTTGAATTATAAAGCCTTAAATAGGGTAGTGCATGAATTGCCACATTAGGCTTCTGCAAAGAGGGGTGAAGCAAACTGCTATAGTTCTTCCAGGTTTAATGGACGCCATTTTTTAACTGTTTCACTGTCGAAAAGTCCAATGTTTACTTGATATCCACTCTTGGGTGGTTTTTCATGTTTATTTTGAGTCATCATCCTGTTGGAAAATCCATTACCTGTGACTAAGACTGAGCTTTCTGACACTGGGCAGTATATTTTGTACTGGAATGCCTTTATAATCTTCCTTTTCACCTCCCTCAGATTCAAGGCACCCTGTTCTGGACGCGGCAACACAGCCCCATAGCATAACTTAGCTTCCTCAATTTTTCACAGTAGGCCTGTTTTTTTTTTTTTTTTGGTCGCATGCTTCATTTTACCACACCTCAGATGAGGTATGGTTTTTAGTCCTGTGTGTTTGTTTGTATCTTTGTTTGTTAGCAACTTAGTGCCGAGAATATTGCAGCAATCATTTCCAAACTTGGTACACAGGTCAGCCATGGTCCAGCATATAAGACATTTACTTTTGGAGGAAGTTGGTAAAAGTGCAACAGAAAATATTGGACAAATTGCAGAAATAAGTTTTTTTTTTTTCAACACAATTACCTCTGCCAAGGCGTTTTTTTTTTTTTTTTTACATTTGCTTTGTGGGCAAGTATGTCTGTTTGTTTGTAGGCAACATTACCAAGACAGTTATGGACAGATTTTTATGGAATCTTACCAGAGGTGCTTCTTGGCGCAACTTTGAAGTGATTTCAATTTGAAAGTGATCTGATCAAACGTTGTGTCCAGGAATGTTTTATTTACTAGTTTGGTGGTAAATAATAATGCTACCTGTATGAATCCCATACATGAGGTGGACCGTTGGGTCCTGGTGGAGGTATGTGCTATCTGAATGCTCTTGTTTCTGGTGTAATGGTTGAATTGAGTTCAAACCAAGCTCAAAAGATTCAGCGTGCAATTTTACATCCTCTGAGGCAACACTATGCCATGACGGACACCCCCTCTTTTAAGATAGGGCGAAATATCAGGGTTGGGTGGGGTTAGTTAATAAAGTCAAACGTCCATAAAATTATCAATTTTTATCAAAGAATGTTAAAATAGATGTGTGGCATCATATTTGAGATATCTTATAATTCATCAAATATGGAGAGAATAAGCCCTTTAACTTCTGGTTTCCATGGCAACGTTATATGCAATGGGGCTTTATTCCCCTTTATTAAAATATCTGCCAGTTGTTGCAGGTAGGAAATAACAAAAGTTTAGTGATTATTTTTTTCTGAAACTGAGTGGGCACAAAGGCACTGAAACGGTTGCTTGGGCTTGCTCCTGACAAGTTGTTTCTTTGGTGAATATAAAGCTGAGGGGACTTTTCAAAAGGCTCTAATTTGGTTTTGGCGGACCAAAGGACATTCTCCCAGAAGCATTGGGGCTTGTCAACATGAATTTTCGCAAACTCCAGTCTGGCCTTTTATGTTTCTCTTTCAAAACAGGGGGTCTTCTGGGGTCTTCTTCTATGGATCGCACTTTCATTTAAGCAGCAATGGACAGTGCAATCAGGCGCTATTGTAACTTGATCGTGAAGGTTAGTTTATATCCGTCTTTGAAGTTTTCCTTAGTAATTTTTCCATCATTCAAACTATTCCTTTATCTAGTCTGGGGTCAACTGTCCTCTTGTGGCCAGATCCAGTGACATTGGCACCAGTCCTAGGCATTGTATCTTCTTGATAATAGTTGCTACTGTGGTCACAAGAACATCAAGCTGCTTGCAGATGGTCTTGTAGCCTTTACCTTGATCCCTTGACCGTGCTTCGCAATAATTTTCTTTCTTATTTCGGCATACAACTGTCTTCTTCTAGTTCTCTTGTCCATGCATAGATTGGCGCAAATAATGATATTAAACAGCACAGTTAGCACTTTTCTCAATTTAAATACGCTGAATGACGGATTAAAAGATTGAAAACACCTGTGACATGAATCAATGGATATGACCTGCTTGAAATATCCCCACATTTCAATCTTTTATTATTTATAAAGGAAAGCAACAATTTTGCTCAATTTTGATGATGAATATCTTCACAAAAATAAGCAAGAATTCAGCTCCTTTCATGGTCTCTGTGTTTTACTCAATAACAAATGAAAAGCTTGCAGGCATGCATGACAAACAAGCTTTTAAATTCAATACTTTTCAGAAAGAATGGAGCATTGTTTCAATGTGTACGGGTGCCAAAACTTTTGCCCATGTCTTTATCTGATTTTATTTATTTATTTATTTTTTATTACAACTACATCATATAGTGGGCAAGAAATCAAAGGATGAAATAATACATGAGTAAACTCATTTAGATATCAATTTAGATATCATCATACCGCACTACACTAATATAAATTCCTATCCCTGCGAAAGAGGGATTCCTGAAAACTGTGCTGGTCTTTGTTGGCAAGTTCCCAGTGCTGCTTCTGTCCTTGAAAAGTTTAAGGAGATTGATTTGTTTCAGGAAAATAATAAAATACAAGTGAGTAATTACCAAGTCATTATTTAATCAGAGCCAAGAAACAAATTCAATCAATATAATAATTAATACATCTAAAATTGCAATGCTAAAGTCTGACATCATGTCATATTGGGTTTTTGGATTGATACAGGGTCAATGCTATATGTAATTAGTTCTCTCACACTAATAAAAATATCCTGTTTCTTCTCCATTTTTTTTTTTTTTTTTCCTTTTCAAGATCAATACTTTCTTGACAATTAAGCATACTGTTTGGATATCTTGTCAATACAGAATTATATTTGCAGTGACGAGTCACAAGCCTCAGGTTTTGCCGTCCAAGTTTTCGGTTTGATGGGGCAGGATCTTAAGCAAATCGTGCTGCCTGTTCTTTAAAGTCACAGTATCTGGGGACTGCAGCGAAATGAAGGCGAGAGCATGGATTTTTGCTGGAGGTGCACCCTGCACTTTGGCGGGGTTAAGAAGAGCCCTGGCGGCCATACGTCCGCTCTGCTGAGCTAGCAGAAGCAGAGTTAACCAGGATAAGTGGGCCACCCAGGAGCAGAAGGGTTCAATAAAGAGAGACAGACCAGATGTTAATGATTATAGATTTGCCATGTTGGACTGGAATATATAATGAGTTGTGCTCCTGGTTTATTTGCAGAATGATATTCCAGGTGAGGTTATTTATTTATTTATTTATTTATTTGCTGTTTTTTTCATTGGTGACACAATCTACATAATTAGTTTTATTGGACTAGATCGTAAATAACAAAAGGCATTCAAATACAGTTTTTTTTTTTTTTGTTTTTTTTTTAAATCTGGCACAAACAGCCTCTGGAGTAAATCTGACTAAAAACAAAGACTTGCTCATTGTTTTTCCATTGCAAATCTAAACTCTCTTAATTACAATCACACAAGCTGCAAAGTGACATTTTTAGCTAAGATATGACGTAAAATAAGCCTTTGTGAAATATAAATTTTGACGGGCTCTGGTTAGCGCAATTAAAAAACTAGTGAGCACCTCAGTCTTGAACAGAATCAGACCCATGCCAGTGCCGATTGTGTCTCAGAGGGGTAGTACGTTGTACATCCTTGCCTGCGTTGCTCTGGGATATGTGAGTGATAGAGTCAGTATAGAGAGCCACTATCCTTCATTGCTCCAATGAGTCCTCCAGGTCATTCCTGAACCAGTGGCCTGCTTTCAGCACGTCTGGGTCCTCTCCACCTCTGCACGCCCTACTTATGACTGAGGAAGAAAAAGAAGCAACTGGATGACCGGTAAGTGTTTTTGCTGCAAACTCTGGATTGATTGGTTTTGTTCTCAAGAACTAGCGGAGGGGTCATGTGTAAGCATGGGTTGTACACCGTTCATAAGGGACTGTAGATTTTAGAAAAAAATTTTAAGAAAAAAATGAGAGAATTAGTTGTTCAAAATTTGCCGCGCATGCCAAGATAAATGCATTGTTTCAGGTTTTGTTAAACTTCTGTTTACATATAGGACACTCTCTTACTTGAGCTGCAGTGTCGTGTTACCTTAAATATAGGAAATACAGTAAACGGCTTGCTGCTCACAATGTTTTTAGCAACATCTGATCTAGTTGCACTTTGAGAGTTTCCACTTTGGTGCACTTTGACATGAGCAAACTTCATGGCTAGAAATTTAAAAAATCATAAAATTCTAAATCATACAAAAATTTATAATTTAATAGTTTATTAAACTAAAAGCAAGGAACACATTATAACTGGCACTTTGCATTGTACTGCAAAATAAATTCATATAATTACTAACCCTTGTCTGTAATAAGTATGTTGATGCCTTTAAATTAGCGTGCACTATCAAGATCATCTGCGCTGTTAACACTGCTTGTGTGTCGCATCTATAAAAAAAAACCATTGACATAGACTGGGTAATACATTATATGGTTACAACCAATTACACAGTACAGACAATTACAGTCAGGTTATAGGTCTGAAAAATATCTTTTTATAGAGTCTGCAGTATGCCAACACTTTTTTTTCCAGTAGTTGTATAGTGAGATGTTCCTCACACCCATTAGGAAAACAACTCACAACAGCATTTGCCGGGCAATGAAAGTACGCAGGAAGACAAAATATGTGTGTAGATATTCCATTCGTAAGCAGGCTAATATGGCCATTATGGAAGTGAGTGACTGAGTGATTGAGTGAGAGCGTCACAATCCTTTAATTCTCAATGTCTCCAGAATGGTATTAGCCATAACCTTCTAACTATGCACCTTAACAGATATAGTGTGGCAGACCTTTTAAACCACAGATATAGTGTGGCACACCTTTCAGCATTCATGGTGCGTTTTAAAACATGCAAGTGTCTCACACCATATGCACTAATGCATTCCCATACCATCAGAGATGCTGGCTTTTGAACTGAACGCTGAGAACAGGAGGGGTGGTCTTTCTTCTCTTTAGCCCGGAGGACACGACGCCCATGATTTCCAACAAGAATGTCAAATTTGGACTCGTCTGACCACAGGACACTTTGCCACTTTGCTACAGTCCATTTTAAATGAGCCTTGGCCCACAGAACACAGCGGGACTTCTGGATCTTGCTCAATAATGGCTTCCTTTTTGCACGATAGAGTTTTAGGTGGCATCTGTGGATGGCACAGTGGACGCAAGCCTTCACAGGTTGGAGAGCCTCTGGCCATCTTTACTTCTGAGAGACTCAGCCTCTCTAAGACATCCCTTTTATAGCCAATCATGTAACATACCTGATGCCACTTAACTAAATTACTTGCTAAATGTTCTTTCAGCTGATTCTTTTATATACTAATTGCTTTTTCAGCCCTTTTTTGCCAGTGCCCCAACTTTTTTGAGACCTGTTGCAGCCAGAAAATTTTAAATAAGCTTATTTTGTGGATAAAAATGTAAAATGTCTCAGTCTCAACATTTGAAATATTATCTATGTTCTATTGTAAATAACATATTGGCTCATGTGATCTGAAAGTCATTGCATTTTGATTTTATTCACAATTTACACTTCATCCCAACTATTTCGTAATTGGGTTGCATGTATTTCAGATTGTGATGCATCACATACATTTACTGCTGTCCCTGCTTAATTCTCGATTTTTCTCTAATCCTGCAAGAAAAAACAATAATAATGAAAAAATGTAATTGCAATGATAAAACTGTTGCTCTCCAGTTTTGCATGATTCCACAGAATTCTAATATGGGTCGGGGATTGAAATTTTACCCACAGCATGCACTTTTTACATTTTATCTGCACCAAATTGAACATACATATGTGTGTGCTGTGTGTATTTGTATGAGAGAGAAAAGCTGTGTGTGTGTGTGCGTGTATGTGTGTGTGTGTGTATGCACGCGCACATGTGCGTGCATGCATGCATGTATATCAGCATGTGCGTGTTTGTGCCAAATCAAATGCCTGGTTTGAACTCATGCGTGTTTGAAAGTTTGTGTTTTGCGCCTTTATGGAGTTTGGTTTAAAGGCATTAATTATGGAGCACTATCAGTTCCACCACCTTGACTTCTACTCATTTCTCCCCTGGTTGCTTTTATGCCCCCTCCCTGTGCCCCCACATTCGCCCTCATGAACATAGATAGCTTAACATTAATTCCAATCCTAATGGCTCTGTGAGATGAATTTGTGCAATTGAACTGCTGACGCCTGAGATAAGAGGTCAGCTGTTCACGAGGGCTGAGAAAGGTGCTCTGCCTGGGTCGCTGAGAAGGGCTAATGAGCAATCTCTTTACGGCCACAAGTAGCACGTTAGCATACAGACTGAACGCTTTATGACACGCTGGTCAACCTTTGCGTGACATACCACGGGGCACCTCCCTGCAAAATTACAGAATGTGAAATGTAAGATCAGGGGTGGACTTGAGAAGTATGGCATGATTATTGCAGTGAACAAATGCTGCACATTTTTGTGGCAATTAAGCTGCTATTGTGTCATTAATGATAGAGTAGCTTTGGAAAGTGTTGCATTCACACATAAAAGGAAAAACCCCAAGTGTACATTTGAATGTAATCTGGATGGATGACATTTTGCGGGAATGGCATATTTGCCTCACAAATTCAGGCATTAATAGAAATCTACCTCGTGAACACTGCAGCTGATATTGCAAGACTTCATAAGAAGAAGACATAATTAATGAATACATTACAGCCAATGATGCTTTACTGGCTGTGATCCAGATGGATTCAGTGGTTGCCATGCATTTAACAGTTAGGGCACAAGGATTCCTGAACACTTCTTTCTTTACCTCTTCCACCATACAGCATTAAAGTCATTAATTAAGAAAGCAGGTAAAGAGATTTTATGATATATTTGCGACTATGGTTTAAAAAGCTGAGTATGCATCTTCAAATGGAGACAATGATGGATATCACAAAATGTGCAACTGGAAATATCGATGGATACGTCTGAGCCCTCATCAGGAAATGAGTTTCACTGAGCACCAGGTCCTACAAGATTTAAATAAGAAATCAGACAAATGATGAAGATAAGTTAGAGCATATAATTGAATGGATTTTCCAGCCTGTTGGAAGCATTTATGTGATTACAGTTGAAATGGGTAAATGATGCAAATATGTAAAGAGGCAGTTCCTAAAAACACCACCTGATTTGGAGGTGAATATGTTCAATTTTAATTTTGCACTTTGACATCATAGCATGTTTTTTTAATTATTATTTTTTTTAATCAAAGTGTTACCACCCCAATACATTTGTAATTAACAGATGCTGCATAAGCTAGCTTGTATTCATTAATTGGTTAGTTAAATTAGCTGATGTAGCCTTAACACCCTATGCAAATTTGTAAGACTGCACATTGTCACTGCAACCAAAGCATGTAGGTCTGGGTGTGAGCCTATTTTGCGAAGAGGTGTTACCATATATGTAGTGAGCACCATAAGTAATTGGATGTTCACGCAATTTTATCATTTTAGGTCTGTACTCTAGAACTTTGGGCTTGGAAGGATATGAGGTTCAAGTGCAGACTGCTGTAATTTCAGGGAGTTTCATACATATCAGACCATTTTGAAATGACAGCACTTTTTGCACATAGACTCCCTATTTTTGGGAGCGTTAAAAAATAATGGACAATTTAGCATAATGTAGAGTATAGTTATAATTTTAAATTGTGGTGGCATATCCTTTGCATGCAATGACTGCTTGAGGTGTGTGACGCAGAGACATCGTGAGATGCTGGATATCTTCGCAAGTGATATGCTGCCAGGCCTGTACTGCAGCCTGCTTGCCTCATGACTTATTGCCTTCAATCTCCACTAAGCCTGTTCATAGGGTTGTTTAGGTGATTAAATTAGCCCAAAGCACCAAAATAAAAATAAAAAAAAAAATAAAAAAAAGGTCAAAAAAGGTCAAGGCTTCAACATGGTGCGGCCTGGAGTTTGCAAGTTTAGAGTTTGACATCGCCATCTGTTGGCCATTAAATAGAATGCATTTTTTTTGAGATTTCCACATTGGCCTCACTTTTCAGACCCGGGTGCTGCGTCCATCTTTTTATACAGTCTTTGTTCAGATGGGTAGATGTTACCAGATATAAGTAGTTTTGGGATGTTAGAAATGTTTGGTATACAGGAGAGTTATTCACTAATGCAGCAAAATTTATTGAAAAAATGCACCATGATTTTAAAATGAAGTAACTATTAAAAGGAAAGGCAACACAGTGGCAAATTACAGTCATTGATTCAAACTGAGTAATTCAAATGCGCGTAATTCCAATGTGCAAAGTTGAGAACGAGACCCAATTTTCTACTCAGCATGGGGTTTACATACCTTCTTAAAGGCCCAGTTAGAATTATTGAATTACTGCCGTAAAGGTCAGGCTGTCCTCATTTGGATATAACACTTGTGAATCAACAGATAAATATGGAGAAGGAGTAATGCAGGCGTGAATTACAGGGGTGCATTTACGCAGAACGGAGCTGCTGCTATATAAATAAGACTGTATTTCCGGGAGAGACTGCTTTCAGCAAGAACTTTCATGGCTTAAATCAACATAAAGTTGTCTATTTCACAAGTTCGCAGACTAAATATAATGAGATTTCAAATGTTACATTTTGCGTTGTGACTACAAACGCAAAATGTAACAAATTTTTGTTACATTTTGGGTCGCATTTCAATGCAAAATGATACATTGTTACATTTTGCGTGATTGTTACATTTTGGGTTGTATCAATGCAGCAGTATCTGAGCCGTGGTCAGGACAGTCCAGGGGACAGAAGCTTAACGGTCAATCCAATACTGCTGTGTCCAAGACTTCTTCCAAGAGGGGTTCTTTGTAGGGACACAGTCCTTGTTCTGGAGATTGCCAGAGAACAGGAAGGTGTTCCTAATAAAGTGCACACAAGGAGAGATTAACGCTCTTCTTCTCTATATAACTATTCACACAAAAGAAGACCTTAGCTCAATATTAGATTACTAGAAGGTCATTTTCAGATATGGGGCAAAGGCAATGACAATCCAGCAAAGACTGAGACGTCACAAGCAAATTAAATACGTTGTAGACAAAATAATGAATGAAAAGGGTGAGGCATACAAATGTTCACATCGGGAGATGGGGCATTAGACAAGGCAATAAATCATTTAAAGTGCACATCCTTGCTGATTTAAAATGTAAAATGCACCCAATTTTGAGATACTATAGTATTTTTAGTTACTCTACGCATTTTAACCAATATAACACATCAGTCATTGTCAGATATACTTGGTTTAATTTGTCTGGTGCGAAAAAAGCTTGCAATTTGAATCTCCCGGGGTAAATGACTTTCTCTGACATCACGTGCAGTTCCCCCAGCCCATAGGCGGCGCTGGTCATTCTGTTGATCGTGGATATGGTTTATGGTGTTTATTTTTGCGATTTTGGGCGTAATTTGAAGTATTTGGCGGAATGGACAATATCATGGACAGACAGCGATTCCATATCAGATACACTGTTGTTTAGTTGCAATCGGTAAATGTCGGTGACTGCACACTGATCCATGCAGGTGCTGGGTCTCAGCGCCCTGGATATGGGGGAACCGCAGGTGACGTCACAAATCTGGATCAATAAGGACTCCCTGGGGATTTTTCCAGATTTTTCTGGTAAATTCAAAAATTGTTCTATACGTGGACCACCCTTGGCAAAAAAAAACCCTTAGGATTTGGTGTATAAAGACACAATCTGTTAGACAAAAAAAGGCGAATTTGGTCCAGGATATGCACTTTAAGGGAGACCGACGGCAAAACTCACAAAGACCGTTGGAACAGCACAGGGACTAAAAACTGAGACATGAGTGTTGAAACACTGTAACAGTATCAGAATCAGTAACAATTTTTTTTTTTTTTTTTTTTTTCCCCATCTGTGGCACATGATTTTTTAATCTATTAATGCAATTTTTTGGGGAACAGCTCTCTTTACCATCTTATAAAGTAATAACTTTGCAGAGCAAAGTTCTGCTTCAATGGAAGAATAAAATTAAATGATTGGTGTAATTCACATCAATCTAAAGCTTCTAATCACACCGATTGGAGAGTTAGCCCTTTAGGCCCTCAGCTTTTTATACTCAGCATGACAATGTCAAGTCAACCGAGTGCAGCTCTGCACAGGTATAATCAAGTGAGACATTGTATAAAAGTGCATATTGCCGCAGTTCAGCAATCAAGGATAAAGTAAATACAAAATGCAGTTTTTAAATGATGATTTCATTTGTTAAGGGAAAAAAGATATCCAAACCTACCTAGCCCTATGTGAAAAAGTAACTGCCCCCTAAACCTAAACCCACCCTCAGCGACAACAACTGCAATCAAGCGTTTGCAATAACTGGAAATGAGTCTTTCACATCGCTGTGGAGGAATTTTGGCCCACTCTTCTGGCAGAATTGTTTTAATTTAGCCACATTGGAGGTTTTTCAAGCATGAACGGCCTATTTAAGGTCATGCCACGGCATCTCAATTGGATTTAAGTCCGGACTTTGACTTGGCCACTCCAAAACCCTCATTTTATTTTTTTTTAAGCCATTCAGAGGTGGACTTGCTGCTGTGTTTCAGATAATTTTCCTGCTGCATAACCCAAGTGCGCTTGAGCTTGAGGTCACAAACTGATGGTCTGCCATCCTCTTTCAGGATTTTCTGGTAGAGAGCAGAATTCATGGTTCCATCAATTACGGCAAGTCCTCCAGGCCCTGAAGCAGCAAAGCAGCCCCAGACCATCACACTACCACCACCATATTTGACTGGTGGTATGATGTTCATTTTATGAAATGCTGTGTTAGTTTTAGGCCAGATGTATCGGGACGCATACCTTCCAAAAAGTTCAACTTTTGTCTCCTCAGTCCACAGAATATTTTCCCAAAAGTCTTGGGGATCATGAAGATGTTTTTTTGGCAAATGTGAAACGAGCCTTTATGTTCTTTTTGGTCAGCGGTGGTTTTCGCCTTGGAACTGTCCCATGGATGCCATTTTTTTCCCAGTCTCTTTCTTATTATTGAATCATTAAAACTAACTTTTACTGAGGCAAGTGAGGCCTGTTGTTCTGGGTTCTTTTGTGGCCTCCTGGATGAGTCGTTGATGTGCTCTTGGAGTAATATTGGTAGGCTGACGTTTTCTTCATTTGTGAATAATGGCTCTCACCGTGCTTCGGTGGAGTCCCAACGCCCTAGAAATGGCTTTGTAACCCTTTCCAGACTGATAGATGTCAATGACTTTGTTTCTCGTCTGTTCTTGAATTTCTTTAGATTGCAGCGTTATGTGTTGCTTTTTGAGATCCTTTAGCCACTTCACTTTTACAGACAGGTTCTATTTTGGTGATTTCTGATTCACTTGGTCTGGCAGTAGTCAGGCCTGAGTGTGGCTAGTGAAATTGAAACTAAAAAAAATGTGGTTAATCACAGTTAATTCATGATTTAACAAGGGGGGAAATTACTTTTTTACATTGGGCCAGGTAGGTTTGGGTGGCTTTTTTCCCCCAATAAATGTAATCATCATTTAAATACTTGCATTTACTTGGGTTATCTTTGTCTAATCTTAAAATTTGTTAGATGATCTGAAACATTTAAGTGTAAAAAATATGCAAAAAAATAAGAAATCAGGAAGGGGGCAAATACTTTTTCACGGCACTGTATATTATGAGTGTGAGAGTGAATGGTGTGTGAACGGTGTGCGCGCCCTTCGATAAATTGGCGAGCTGTCCAGGGTGGGTCCCTGCCTTTCGCCCGTAGTCAGCTGGGATAGGCTCTAGCTCCCCCATGACCCTAGTGAGAAACAAGTGGGTATAGAGAATGGATATATATATATATATATATATATATATACACTACCGCTCAAAAGTTTGGGATCACTTGCAAATTTCTTTGTTTTCCAAAGAAAAATACATTTTCATGCATTTCACAAACATGTTTTTCCATTTCACAAACATTTTTATCCATTTCACAAACGATTAAAATTAATCAGATGATTTTTAAAGAATGATCTACATTTTTGCATAGAGGCCTATTATCAGCAACTGTCAGTCCTCTGCATCAATCTCCTGGTATGGCTGCTAATCTAAGTTAAGCATTTTATAAGGCTAATTGATTATTAGAAAACCCTTCTGCAAATGTGTTGCACAGCTGAAAACCGTTGAACTAATAAGGGAGCGCAAAAGGGAGCATGGCATTCTTGAGGTTGGTTTAGTACCTGAAGCATCAGCAGTTGTTTGTTTGTTTACAGGCTCAAAATGGCCAGAAAGAAAAAACTTCCTTTAGAGACCCGTCAGTCTATTGTTGTGCTTAGAAAAGAAGGCTATTCAATGCGAGAAATTGAAAACTTAAAATCTCTTACCATGCTGTCAACTACTCCCTTCAGAGAGCAGCACAAACTGGCACTAACAAAAAAAAAAAAAAGGAGTGGGAGGCCCCGATGCACAACTGTGCAAGAAGACAAATATCTGAGAGTGTGTAGTTTAAGACAAAGACGCCTCACAGGTTGTCAACTAGCAGCTGCGCTAAATAGTTCCCGTCAAACACCAGTTTCAGTATCAACAGTGAAGGTGGGTTTTTTTGATTAAGGCAAAGTTTGGAGTACATATTCATCATTTTCCATTAAAATCATTATTTCTAACTCAGACAATGTCAGCATGTTCTTTCTGTTCATTTGCTATATTTCCTATTCAGACTAATTTCATGTGTGTTTCCATGGAAATCAAGAAAATTTCCAAGTGATCCCAAACTTTTGAGCAGTAGTGCATATATATATATATATATATATGTGTGTGTGTGTGTGTGTGTACTTCAAGGCTCATTTATAAACAGTATGCAGGCACAGAATGTGCCTGATGTGTACGCCACTTTCTTTGCAGATTTAGAATTTATATTTGACATTTAAAAATTATGGAACATTAATAAGATTATGCACATAGGAGTTCATTCAGGTAAATTGAAGAAATATGTGATTTGCAGTTTAATAGTTTAATTATATTACTGGCTATCTGGTTCTCCCGAGCATATATCTTCAAGATAGCCTTGCTGATGTTGAGATCAAGGCACTGTCAATGCTACATTATCTGTATCATTTATATTTATCTTATTTTAAGTATGAGGTTTTTTTTTTTTTTTTTTTTTTTTTGCAATAGCATTTTTTTTTATTTAAATTTTCTGTCTGAAAGATGGTTTTTGTCTCAAGCAACACTTTAAATAAAATGTGTGGAAAACAAATGCAAATATCTAATTTGATACTGATACTACATAACGTGTGCTTGGGTATGTGTGTGTGCAAGTAAGTGTGTGCGTCTCTCTGTGTGGGTGATATGTTGAGATCCCTTTCAATGTGTGCATTATGCATTAAGTTATCATGACTGTTACAAACAAATTATATTTAGTGTGCCTTATCTCTGAGTATACGACATGCTATGTAATTAAGGTGATAACTGCCTGTGGTGCCTTCATTATCTGTTCATCACTTTAATATCACCAAATTTGCAAGGAATCACAGAAAACAGATGGTATGTCAGGCTCACCATTATTCCATTCCACTTCATTATTCATTTTAAAAAATGATTGTTGATCATTGTTAAGCTACAATAGGGCTTACACAGAGAAATACAATATGGATCACAACCAACTTATGTAATCATTGCAGGTCTTGCATTTATTTACATTTTAAAATCATGAAAATATATTCTATTAAAAATAATTGGTTATTGAAACATAAGTCGCTCATATTATGCTCAAAGCAAGGCGGGCTCACCTGGCTAATAAATGGCTACCAAACTCAATGATACCTGTGAAATATATATTTAAAAAAAACAGCAAAGAGGCCATATTATGCTCATTTCTCTGTTTAATGTTTGAATGTACTTGGTTTATCTACAAACATTTGCATGTTTTTTGGTAAAAAAACATCTAGTTGCAGCTGCTCAGTGGCAGATCCAGGCATTAATCAATGGGGTGGCCAGGATGGGACCAGTAGTAATTTTGTGGTGGCGCAGAAAACAGTATTATATGAACATTAATATGTCTAACTGGAAAAGAATGATATATCTATCTCATATATCAACTCAGCAATTGTTGTTTTGGACATCGCAACTATTGTTTTGTCCAACCTGGTGGATGAACAGGCATTCTCAGCATTCTGCAAAAGTCCTCTATTGTGTACATACTGACCTCCTTTTTTAGGTATATACATCATTTCAATAGACACAAGTCTAGGTGTATCTCAACTTTTATATTTGAGTTTTGTTTCAAAAATCCTCTGGTCTGCCCCTCTGAGCTAACACTGAAAAGTGAACTTCAATTGTTATCAGGGCCGACTCTAGCTCTTTGGTTGCCCTAGGCGAGATTGAGTCCCCCGCCCCGCCCCGCCCGCCCCATAACAAGCGTTGCCCTCAGTGGCGGGCTGTGGACAGAGAACAAGGAGGGCGATAAACATATCTTTAAACTTTAAAATTTCCCTGGTAAAAGACACTTGAACTGTCCCCTCTCAGGTGTAGCTAATTGTCTTCGTTAAGACGAGAAATCAAACGCACCAGTTGAACGCAAAAAAGAGCGCATTTCAATCTTTTTTTTCAATTAAACAATCATTACACACAGGTTTGACAGCTTGCTTAGGATGTGACAAAATTTAACGCGGAAAATCCACAGTGGTTTTTTCGTGAAGAGTTGCCCATTAAGGCATGTGAATTAAACATTTTGTAGAATTTATTATTCACATGCCTAAACATTTCATTATGAGGGAAACTAACATGTTGACCAAGAACAAAGATTGAAATTGGGTCACTAATCTCATCCGTTTCAAGGGATGTTTTCCGCCCCCCAGTTTTCTTGTCCACCGCCCGTCCATTCCTCCATGGAGGAATCTTAATGAAAGCTAAGTTCTACCTCCATAAATTAAGAATATTTAACAAATATAGAAATTAATAGATACAGAAATTAAGTCTATTAACTGTGGAAATAAAAGCACTTTTATGACACTAGAAAAATAAGCAAAAGGGTCACCTCTAATGAATTGTATATAAAAATATGATGAAGGATGCTTAAGAATATTTACCAAATTATGACAAGTCACTCCAACACTTCAACAAGCAAATTATGACTTGAAGAATCAACTCTAATTGCACATGCAGAAATGCTACGGGCATTTGGGACACTATGGGTAAGTATATTGAGCAGTTTGCACATCAGGTTTTAGCTGAGGAGTTTTACTCTGGTAACTCCTGAAAAACAGGGAGTGGAGTGAACTCGTCCATATTTAAACTGTGTTCCAGCTCAGCTTGCTTGTGAATATTCAATAACTGATCCGGGTATGCTATCTAGTGATGGAATATTGTAACTGCGTGCATAAATTTGCAGCTCCATATCCGCTGGCAGACACATCTTCACAAAGCGGTTAAGATGCCCTGCCGAGCACCGCTGTTCTTCTCGAGCACGCCAAATCCAGATAATCCGTAAATGATTAATTAAACTCATATTTTAATTTGAAACGAGTAAATAAGTTGCCAGTGTCAAAGTAACGAAGTGAAAGTATACTTTTTTATCTTTTAAAGGTAGTAGTAAAAGTAAAAGTCCCGGTTTAGAAAAAATCTTAAGTACAAATCCTCCAAAAAAAAAAAAAAAAAACTACTGTACTGTGACGAAGTACATGTACTTCGTTACCATGCACCTTTGAAAACCTCTCTCTCACACACACACACACACACACACACATGATTTGCTGAATAAACTGGCACAGTGAGGGGAAAAGTAGGTGGGGGAAAAAAACACATATTCTGGGACAATTAACCCAGGTCTGGACCTCGGTGTCCTCAATGGTGGTTACGGCCATGATTTTAGTAAAGTTATATATCAGTGAAGTTACGTTAGCTAGCAATACGTACTAGCAAGCTAGCAAAGTAACAGTTGCTAGCTAGCAATAGCTGAGTGGCAGCAATGAAACGTCCAATTTTAGGTCATGGACAATACTATTTCATTTGACACTATAATGGCCGAGATGAGACTTACCTCTATACTGGGCTTTCTTTTCCTCTTCTTCTTTTCTCCGATTTTCGCCCCTGTGCACCAGAGCGTTTAGACCATAGACTGTATAAAAAGATGGACGAAGCTACCGTGACGTCACCCATTGGTTTCAATATATCATGAAGGAAGCCTCGATTTTGGCAATTTGAATTGTGCCATGTTGTCATTTTGAAACCGGATGTGATTTCTATTGAACGAGAGCGTGTATTGAAGATCCGGGGAGGACCGTGGCTCTGGATCTGACCGTGGCTCTGGATCTGACCGTATCTGGATCTGACGAGGACCAGAGGATAGCCACGCCCCTAAAGCATATTCTGGCTTTATCCTTTATTCTAGTCTATATGGGACCATAATTTACAAAAATGAACATCATGATATATCGAAGGAGACTTGAAACTTGCTATAGCTACCATAAAATAATGTGAAAAATCATTATTTAAATGAAAAATCAGGTGGGAAAGTAGGGTCATTTTCTCATAGACTTCTATAGCATTGAACTTCTTTCTGCAACCACCGACATCGCCACGTGCTGGCCATTAAATAGAATGCCATTTTACGGTACCTCCGCATGGGCTTCATTTTTCAGACCAGGGTGCTGCATCCATTTTTTTATAAAGTCTATGGTTTAGACCTCTTCATTTTGAGAATCAACGTCAAGCTGATGAATGCAGCAGCTGAACACTTGCTTAACGTAACGGAAATGTCCACAAAATGATTGACACAAACATCTGCTTGAGGATCCGAGGGGGCTTCTAGGATGATCATGTTTAATAAACCCTGATTGTTATTCATTTTCACAACACACATTGTGTAACTACAAAACCATAATGCTAATACTACACTTATTACAAAGGGAATACAGTAATTACCTCCGCCAACAAAGTTGGGGGCGAGGTTATTGTTTTCAGAACACATATTGTGTAACTACAAAACGGTTTGTTTGTCTATCTGACTATATGTCTGTCTGTCTGTCTGTCTGTCTGAACAACATAACATAACTCAAAAAAAGTAACCCACGGATTTGTCTGAAATTTTCTGGGTGCATTGCTATTACATCAAGGATGGACCCTATTGATTTTCACCGCGATCAGTGAAACAATATGGCCGCCACGGCAGCCATCTTGAAATTGTATGACGCGATAACTCAACTTTGCTCCCACTCATGAAGATTTGGATTGTGCTGCCATGGCGGAGGTTTGCACTCTATGAGTGCCTCTAGTTTCTCTTGAATCCACCTGTCTCAAACTAGTCCACAAAGGCAGAAATACTCCCTTCTCAGTCCCCCTGTCTGCATCATACAGCCTACATAGTATATGACATGATGGTGTCACACAATCAGCTTAGAGCAACTGTATTCTGTGCTTATTGTGATTTGTTGCAAAACAATACACAAAATCATTCAAGTTGAGGGATTTTGCTCATTTACACTCCATACTGAAAAGATTCACATTGCTCAGTTGATCATCTCCCATGGTAGATCTCAGGTAGGTCTTAACCATCTTGAGCGTGAAAAAGCTGAATTCACAGGCAGCAGTACAATCTTAAAAGGCGAATAGCAGTGTTTCTTGCCATTTCTGATCTCTTACTGTATGTGGCAAATGTCTCTATAAAGGCCAGTTTACATAAAAGATTTGTGCGAAAACCACTCACAATGGCAATTCCTCCCCACAAGAATCATTACAAAGCAGACAACCCACAACCCCTTACAAAAATTATGGAATCACCACACTTAGAGGATGTGCATTTTTTTTTTTTTCATGGCAAACAAACAAATTGCAGATTTGACACAAACCATTTTTGTTTTTTTTAGCTTAACATTCAGGCCTCATGTTTTTAAAGATAAAGGTACACAATAAAATAAATTTTCATAATGATAGAAATGCCATTTTTCTTATGACCCATCACTATAAAAGGCAACAACTGGACTAGCAAAGGTAACTTTCCTTAACTAAATCTGAAATGTTTCAAGCTGATTGGGTGAGGAGTGATGAGAATAAGCCTAAGTGCTCAACTGAATTCATAAAAAACCATCAAAAAAGAATCTGTTATCCGAGTAACACAAGAGAGATGTTTGAAGTTATGGGGCCCTATTTTAACAATCAAATCGCATAGTTTGAAACATGTGGCACAACTGCATTTAGGGCGTGTCCAAATCAATTTGAACTTATTTAGCGGTGGGCCTTCTGGGTGTATAGTGAGGTGCATAGTGCAAAGGGGTTGGATTTAATTTCTTTATTAATCATAGGTGTCTTTTGGGCGAAACATGAAATAAACCAATTAAAGTATCCTCTCCCATTCCCTTTAAAAGCCAGGTGGGCTTGTACGTTGGCGAATTGCTACTATATGGGCAGATTTTTCTGAGAAGCAGGAAAAAACTCTTTGCGGAAGAATGAGGTCTGCTTATGCAGGAAGTGAAAGCACGCAAGCAAACATTGCTTAAAGTATGGAAACCTGATCACAGTGATCTCCAGAATGTAATTAAAAACATTTTTGGAAATATTGTTCAAAATTATTTTAATCATGTCCCGATGTAAAAAAATCATAAGATTGAATCCCCAGTGCTACATTTGAACTTTGAATTACATTACAACTTGTGCATAAAACAAGCAAGCAAGCAAAAAAAAAAAAAAAAAAAAAAAGGTTATAATTCAGGGTCGCCGGTAAAAAAAAAAAAAACAATAGCGTGCTGGTGGCGAACAACCGAGAGAAAATGAAATGAGTGAGAAAAACAGCAAGATATGCAACAGATGTTATTTTGATTACACTACCATAACCCCTTGAACAATATCCAACAGGAGTGAAAAGAACTTGCTTCTGCTTGATTAACAATTGAAGGTCGAGATGGATGTATGGAAGAAATTTGGATTAATTATAGACGGTGACGACAATACCATCCGTTGCTTCTGCTGCTGCTTATAATTGCTGCTGTTTAGTTCTCCTTTGTTTGTCAGCCAAACTTTAAAAAAAATATTAAATCCATTAACTCATAGCCACTGCCAATGGCGTGGCGAATTCTACCATTCCCCACGGTAAGCCGGTGGCAGACGCGTGGATGACCATTCGCATTCCGATGAAAACACAAAATCAGTTGACAATCGCGGTCATGGGCCACCTGTACTTCAATACTTTATATTAATTGTGTAATTTTTCGGGAAAAGTATTCTGTACAAACGTGACAATTTTATATAAAAGTATTCTGTAGGGAATGAGTTAAAGATAAAATGCGGGGTTTTTTATTTGATGACAGAAGAGGGACAGATAGGTTGCAAGCACTGTATTTATAAATCAGGTCGATACAAAATAGATTTTTTTTGGATAATTGCAGGTAATGGGTCGACCCAAGTAGGACTTATGCAAACATTTGAATCACATTTTCAGCACTTCAGACATCCGTTCAGGTACAGTTTGTGATTTGTGTGATATAACGAAAATCCACGCACTGTTTTAGACATTATATGCCATGTATTTTCATATTTTGGGTAACCTGTGTCATCAACAGCCACCCCTACAGGGGGGATCCTCTGAAAGACAGCATAAATGAGAGTTCGCCAGTATTAAGAAGTCATGGCTTTATCTAGAATAATTTGCGAATACCAATGCATGTAACCTCACATGTTGAATAGCATATTACCAGATGGAATAGGTTCCCTTACGATTTTACAATGTAAATAGGCTGCATCACAGCATGCACTGATGTGTGGGCGTAGATCACACTAACCATTTTGACACATTCTTGACAGTACTCTTTCACATCATAACCTTGTATATTTTAAATGGTTAACTTGTATGGGCACTGCTGTTCGTCTGTGTGTGGTATGGAACAAGCAAACAGTAAGCACGTTTTACACTTGCTGACGAAAGTGCATCATTCTATCTTAATAATATGCCTTTAAAATAGGAGTTAAAAACTGACTATTGACTTTATACCAGGTTTTTGTGGGTCAATTGCACTATTTATTTTAGATGCCTCAAGATAGCAAATGCCATCAGTGCACCTGACCACGCCACATTTTAAGACCAACGCCCATATGGGCACTCAATTGGGCGCAATTACAGAATTAACTAGCTAAGTTGCATCAAGCTTTGCGCCACTATGTGCTGAGTGTAGGATAGAGGCCATTTTTTAAAGGAGAAGACAAAAAATGTTGAAACCATAATCAGAGACCATATGACCTGGAGTTTTGAAAATGACAAAGCATTAATTTCAGGCAAATTTCCTCAGACTGAGAAATATCTGATGCCCCGGCATTGAACGGCACCTCCAGGCTTTGTTGTAATTACACAGTCAATGGATGCCCGCAGCAAGACATTGTCATAAAACATTTGCTATTAATTGAATAAAAATGACTTCATTCTATTTTTGCTTTCATTTTTGATCAGGAATAACTGCATTGTACATAGATAGGCTGGCTGGGTAAATAATTAAATCCATCCCATCTAGCTAGCTAGCTAAATGTGTTTCTTTCATCCACAATCTCGTTAGCTTCATGAACCTAAATGATGTTTCAAATAGCAATGGAAGAAAACGTAGCCAGCTTGCTATGTAAAACTGAATTCAGAGTCCTGTGACACTGCCTTAGCACAGAAGAACAAAAGCAGAAAGATGTATGAGGAAAGGCTCATTGTTGGGGTCCAGAAATAACATGCATGAATGTTTCACAACCCGAAAAAAAGCGGTGAGTAGCCAGGGTAGCTAGCTAATACCAAAAAAGCGAGAACTTGGAGGCCATGGTTATGGATTTGTTCAACTTGGCTGAGGTACGTTAAAAAGTTAAGCCGAACACCCACTGGCTGTCTCAGGGGATAACATTACATAGTGAACTGCTGATGTAGCTGCTGCTTCCCAACTAAGAACAGCGTTTGATCCACCACTGCATGACATTAACAGGCTCCATCCCTTTGCTGCGTAACTGGGCTCTTGTGTTTCACCTCTTTGGATTAGCCGGGAGCTAGGCAGAGTCAGCCACTGCCAAGAGGGTGCCGGCTGGGAGCAGCAGAGAGCACCAACTGAGCGTCATTTTGGCTTTTCAGAACTCTATGGGTGACTTCATGAGACTATGTCCTTTTTATACAGTTTATGGTAGGATATCATTAATATCACTTACAGGTCAATTTCCATTTTTGTTCCAGCACCCTTTTAAAAAACATGATGTAGCCATTAACATTTCTTCACTAGGTATATTAAAATAAAATTAGGTAAAAAAAAAATGTTAAAGTCCGTGTAAAGTGGAAAACACTGCGTGTTCTGACTTTGGCAAACCACAGAGAAATGTGTAATTAAGCACTCAGCCGAGTTTTGATGTTAAAAAATCGCTTTGTGAATAAAATTACGTGCCAAAACTGACAAAAAGTAAGCTCCCTTCTCAGCTGTAAAACACTGTGGGCGTGTTCACTAATGCCACAAAAACCCCACCCAATCGCAAGGAGCAGCTTCTCTCAGCTGTCTCAAGTGCACCACAGACAGAAAAATGGATGCTCCAGCGAGCAATTTTTTTGAATAGCACAGCCATATACATTTGAGCCACCTTTGCCGGAATCTAGTTCGAAACAAAAGAAAACCGACTTCCTCGACAATCAACCTGGTTCCTTTTTGCCTGAAACGCAATCATATTTTTCTTCCATTAACGCAAGTAAGCCGTATTTGGTACTAATGATCAAGCCAAATAAAGTCAGGCTATCAATGAATGAATCAATGAATAAATACTAACAAAAAAAACAAAACATGTTTTGTCTCATCACCAGATGGTTGTGTTTGTCTATGCAGTGTTTTTTTCAGACCAGGGTGCTGCATCCATTTTTTTATACAGTCTACGGTTTAGACCTCTTCATTTTGAGAATCAACGTCAAGCTGATGAATGCAGCAGCTGAACGCTTGCTTAACGTAACGGAAATTCCCCCCGTCCACAAAATGATTAACACAAACATCTGCTTGAGGATCTGGTTCTGGCTGTGAGGGCGCCCTAGGATGATCATGTTTAATAAACATGTTTTATTTCGTTTGATGTTCTAATTCTATGATTAAACAATAGTCAGTTACTATTTTTCAAGATAGAACACACGAAGGGAGGGTGCCAATGGACATCGAAAATTATTAGTTTTTTTTTTTTTTTTTTTTCTCGAGGCTACGGGTGACTGGCGGCGCCCCTCCAGCAGATGGCGCTCTAGGCAACCGCCTATATCGCCTATGCCAATCGCCGGCCCTGATTGTTATTCCATATTGTTTCACTGATCGCGGTGAAAATCAATAGGGTCTATCCTTGATGTAATAGCAATGCACCCAGAAAATTTCAGACAAATCCGTGGGTTACTTTTTGAGTTATGTTGTTCACAGACAGACAGACAGACAGACAGACATATAGTCAGATAGACAAACAAACCGAGACGAAAACATAACCTCCGCCCCAACTTTGTTGGCGGAGGTAATTACTGTATTCCCTTTGTAATAAGTGTAGTATTAGCATTATGGTTTTGTAGTTACACAATATGTGTTCTGAAAATGAATAACAATCATCATTGATGGCGCCATCTTGTGTTCACCCTAGCCTCGAAAAAAAAAAAAAACCAAAAGTTTCAAGTCTCCTATGCAGAATTATTCTATTTGTGGCGGCGGCAGACTGCCCGAGAATCATAGTTGTCTCAGATGAAAGTTAGTGAAAGTACCCAGTGTAAAATTTTTACTACAGAGAGGAGTATTGGAAGTGATCCTCAGCTCTCCACCAAAATAGCTGTTTACAAAAGTAATCCACCTGTTCTTCATTTTTTTGCAAATTTAAATAGGATGACATGTATTAATTTTTTTTTTTTTTTTTTTTTCCACATTCAGAGAAGATGCAATTTTGGGACACCGCAGGTGGAATAGCTGATTTGTTACCTATAAAACTAAATACTGGTGAGTCAACTGGCTAGCTACACATAGGATGTGCAGTCATTTAACATGATTGAGCTGGTCGCTGCTGATGCAATGCGCTTATGATTTTATATACTGCTAGGGGCGGGGTATGTTAAAGAGGGCCTCAGTGCGTCATTTGGCCCTATTCTAACCCCACCCAAAAAATCAGGAAAATAAAACTGGTGAAAAACTGTTTAACAGTCTAATGCCACAATTCAGCACTAGTTAAATTTGCTGTCTTTTCACGTTAATCAGCATCTATTTTGTAACATTTACATTGTGTTTGAAGCAAATCTCAGATTTCACTATACCCGGACTTTAAAAATTGTTCTTTAAAAGCAACAAACGTTTTTGAACATAACATAACATAACATAACATGAATGGCGAGAACAGGCCGTTCAGCCCAACTAGGCTCGCCAGTTTCTTTGTACCATCATGAATATATCACTTCAGATACTCAATGACTCAATGGTATCTAGCTTTAAGTCAAGTCTGCTCTTGAAAACTCCCAAGGTCTCTGCCTCAACAATATGGTCAGGCAAGCTGTTCCACACTGAAATTACTCTTTGGGTGAAGAAATATTTCAGAATATCAGTGCCAAATTTACCTTTAGTCAGAGAGTTCTGCTAACAACACTTGGTTGAAGGAATCCTACATAATTCACTTTGTTAATCCCTTTAACATATTTAAAGACCTCAATCAAATCACCCCTTAGTCTCCTTTTCCTAAGACTAAAGAGATTAAGGATCTTCAGCCTTTTCTCAAAGCTTTCATCTTTAATACCCGGAATTAGCTTTGTGGCTCTTCTCTGAACTTTCTCTAAAGCCTCTATGTCTTTCTTAAAGTATGGTCCCCAGAACTGTACACAATACTCTAGATGTGGTCTGACGAATGTGAACACGTGTTCATTGTCAGGTTGTAAAAACTGGGATGCAAATTGGCATTTTATATGTAATAGAGATGTCATGAAGTTAATTGTAGTCCATTAACACCAACTTTTTTTTTTTTTTTTTTACCTTGATGCATCCATTGTGGCAGTACTGCTGAGCAGCTTTCAATGGACCAGTTCACGAAAGAGTTAAGGTATTTTTATTAATTTTATTCATGGATTTCCAGCTGCGTCTCACACTTGAGCACCGAAGGACTATCATGTTTCATTTGTGATTTGTTTGTTCTGTACAAGTTGCAATTGAAAATGTAATTGAAGTAAACATATGTGACCTTGCCTGAGATAACCCAGCTAAAGTCATTTTCTGAAAATCTAACTGATATCTCTAATATTGACCGAGAAAGGTAATTTCAAAGTTTTGGCAAATTTCAGGCTCAGAAAAACTCTTTTTCAAGAAATTCCAATTCAAAAATAAGTAAATTTTTAAACAGCCATACTTTTGAACCATCATTTTCCTGACTGTGTCATATACCAAATTATACATTCTCCTCTTTTCAAGCATGTATGATACATACATGTTAAAATTCTAGTAGTTTGAAAAATTAGTCTTTTTATAAGGATGCGCATGACCAAAAGCATAAATCCCATTGAAATGCATGGAGGGAAGGGGTATCATATAAACTTTACTGCAACAGCAGTAATAAACTTTACTGCAACAGCAATTACCGAGCAAAAATAATTCTATTGAGAATTACTATATTTTATTAGTAAAATTGCACATCAGTATCAAAATCTCTTTCAGCTCCAAGGCTATGGCATAACATTTGTATAATATCCCAGACATCTTGTGTTATTGTGTTTCGGGTGCTGCCGCCATGTCGGATAAAAAGATACACCACAATTCCAAAATAGTTGGGACAAATTGTAAATTGTGAATAAAATCAAAATGCAATGACTTTCAGATCACATGAGCTAATTAATTATTTACAGTAGAACATAGATAACATTTCAAATGTTGAAACTGATACATTTTACATTTTTATCCACAAAATGAGCTTATTTCAAATTTTCTGGCTGAAAGAGGTCTCAAAAAGTTGGGACACAGGCAAAAAAAAGGCTGAAAAAGCTATTAATATATGAGAGAATCAGCTGAAAGAACATTTAGCAAGTAATTAAGTTAACTAGCATCAGGTGTGTAACATGATTGGCTATAAAACGGATGTCTTAGAGAGGCTGAGTCTCTCAGAAGTAAAGATGGCCAGAGGCTCTCCAACCTGTGAAGGCTTGCTTAAAAAAATTGTGGAATACTTTAAAAACAATGTTCCTCAACATCAAATTGCAAAGGCTTTGAAGGTCTCATCATCGACAGTGCATAACATCATCAAAAAATTCAGAGAAACTGGAAAAATCTCTGTGCATAAGGGACAAGGCCGAAGACCTTTACTGGATACCCATGATCTTCAGGTCCTCAGACGCCACTGCATCACTCACTGGCATGATTCTGTCATTGACATTACTAAATGGGCCCAGAAATACTTGAAGAAACCACTGTCTGTAAACACAGTCTGCCGTGCCATCCACAGGTGCCACCTAAAACTCTATCATGCAAGAAGGAAGCCATTGTTCAGCATGATCCAGAAGCGCCGCCGTGTTCTGTCGGCCAAGGCTCATTTAAAATGGACTGTAGCAAAGTGGCAAAGTGTCCTGTGGTCAGACGAGTCCAAATTTGACATTCTTGTTGGAAATCATGGGCATCATGTCCTCCAGGCTAAAGAGGAGAAAGACCACCCCTTCTGTTATCAGCGTTCAATTCAAAAGTCAGCATCTCTGATGGTATGGGGATGCATTAGTGCATATGGTGTGGGACACTTGCATGTTTTAAAAAGCACCATGAATGCCAAAAGGTATATAAAAGTTTTAGAGCAACATTTGCTCCCCTCCAGATGACATCTATTCCAGGGAAGGCCTTGTGTATTTCAGCAGGACAATGGGAAACCACACACTGCAGCTATCACAACAGCATGGCTTCGTAGTAGAAGAGTCCGTGTGCTGAACTGGCCTGCCTGCAGTCCTGATCTTTCACCGATTGAGAACATTTGGCGCAGTTAAACGAAAAGTCCATCAAAGGAGACCCAAAACTCTCCAGCAGCTGGAAGCCTGTATTAACCCATTTAAACCTGGACAGCATGTGCACATTTCAAGAACGTGGTTCACAGATATGCAGCGTAATTTTGAAAGTACCGTAATTACCGCCAAATAGAAAAAATTCAACTGTTCCTGAAAGCTGAGAAGCTGTGCTTCAGCCCAAAATACAGGTTACTATCTGCTGGGATTTTTTGCATTAGGCCTTAAAGGGTTAAACAAGAGTGGGATCAAATTCCAATGGCTCAACTCAAGAAACTCTCAATGCCCAGACGCCTCCACTCTGTGTTAAAAAGAAGAGGGGATGCTACACCATGGTAAACAGGCCCCTGTTCCAACTTTTTTGAGACCTGTAGCAGCCATCAAATTTGAAATGAGCTCATTTTGTGGATAAAATTGTGAAATCTCTCAGTTTCTACATTTGCTATATTATTTCTGCTCTATTGCGAATAAAATACTGGCTGGCGTGATTTGGAAGTCATTGCATTTTGATTTTATTCACAATTTACACTTTGTCCCAACTCTTTTGGAACTGGGGTTGTGCTTCCAGGGATGCGTTTCCTGAAATCACAGATGCTAACTTACATTGTTGGACCCATTGACTGTGAAGGACGAACTATGTAAGTTGCTAACTTAGTTAGCGACTGCCCTTTTGGGAAACGCACCCCAGGCGATGGGTCTTGCATGCCGTCAATGTCCAAACACTGAATTGTTTTGCGAAGTAGCTGGCACGATATGTCTTCAAACTAGGCTAATTAGCTTCAAAAGATGTTAATCTATTAATGTAAACACTTAATTTCTGACATTTCTGAGGTGATGCGACATAATCCATGGAGAAATCCGCACCCGGCTGAAGTCGCAACTCTTCTGCCATACCATGAAATGACCTTCTTTACGATCTTGCGCTTTGATATTATGGTCTACATTCATTTTCAATGGTAGAACAGAAGTTTCTAAACCAAATGACAGCCAAACTTTCGGGTTTACCCGCTGAAGGTAAACTAAAAGCCGATTGAAACCATAGATGAAATGAGTCTTGTGGAAACCAACTTCCGGTATTTCTCCTTTAAAAAATTTAAACTTAGTGTCAATAAATTCATTAATTTTAATATGTATGATGTTAAAAATAAATTTTTGAACGCTATATTTCGAAACCCCAATATGTAACCTATCATTTACACCAATAAACTCACATCTCATATTTTTGACATTTTTTACCATAGGGACTACTTGATGGCCTTTATCTCAAAATTAGATCAGGCGTGTTTAGCCAGGTTTTCACGGGCGGGGTCACATATTTTCATTGTATGAAGCCTCAGTTCCAAAGCAGCATTAAAATAGCACTACACAACTGGATAGGTACCTGATTTTAGAAAAGCAACCAGTGGTAATAAAATGCTGGACAGTGTCTCAATATGAGGGACACAGGATAAGAGATAAAAATGCTTTGTGGGACTACGCAATGCAAGACAACTGGTCACCCTAAAGGAAAGAAACCAAAAAGCACAATATAACTTCTCTAGCTATTGCTGGACCACTCCAAGTTTGAAAAGCAGTGAAATTACTGAATGATGCCCTGCTTTTGGTTCAAGAATAGTCTTAGACAATCATGACAAGTGTTATGAAATGCTGAAATAACACTGGACATCAAGACAGTTTACAGTTTTATAATTCATCATCCATCTCTGTTTACTTTCCAGTGTGTCAACTCTGTCTCTTTGCCTTTATGAGAGAGTGTGTGCATGTGTTTGAGTTTGAGTGGGTGTCTACAGGGGGTGGCTGGATGTGTGTTGGCTGTTGGAGTGTGTCAAGGGAGTGGTGGTGCGAAAGTATCTTACATTTCATCCATGACTTTTGTGCATATTTTTACACTCGAGTATTGGAAATTCAGGATGGTTTTTTTGAAGAACCTCTTCTTCCCATGTTATTCTTTGCAGTGCAAATATTAAATTTATTTAGCACAGCCCGTTCTCATTTCAGAATCAAAGAAAAGGCAGGAACATTATGAAAGGAACCAAAATTCATTTTATATTCTCCTCATTAACTTAGGCAAGAACTAGCTTTATTCAGAAATATTTATATTACGAATAAATTGAACTGGCACCAAGCAAAAGAAGTAAGGATGTTTACCCAAGGGCACTGCAGAACTCATACAGGGCCATACAAATCATCCCAAGCACAGCAGAGAAAATGAAACTTACAATTTACTGTTTTCGCTGAGAATGGTTCAGATATAGATTGATTAAATTCTGTGATGATTTGAGAGCTGAAATTCAGGTTAGCGACTGTTCTATAAAGCCTCTGTTTTTTGTTCCAGTCGGAGAACTTTGACCTGTGGCGACAGTATTATTATTATTATTATTATTATTATTATTGTTATTGTTATTTTATTTATTTTTTTGCTAATGCTCTCCTAGGTCTTTGGCATATTTTTTAGTACATTTTCCCACTGCCACCTCAGGAAATTTTGCCATGCCCATGCACCTGTCATTTTGACACCATCTATTTGGCCCTAAGTACTCTATAAGTATCCTAATTTTAATGTGGAGTCCTTAAGTGCTGCTTATCAGAACACTTTTAAACATTACTGCTAGCCCCTTATAAAGGTAAATATATTCCTGGATATCATGAGGAGAAAAAAAAAAAAGACTATAAAAAGCTTCTCCCTTTTTCCTAACTATAAAACTTGAAATTTGACCATTAAAGCACTGTCTGCTGCTGGGAGTTAGTGCGGTGACCTCTAACCTGTGACGCCACATAGTGAACTCAGTGTGCTATTTTCTAGCTACAGCTTTAAATTCGCCAATAGTTTGTTTTATACATATTAAGACTTTCCGTGTAGTTTTTCTGCATTGGAGGCATCTTGCCTCCTCAGTGAGTTGCCAAAGATTGCAGCAACATGAATGCTGATGGCCTCAAGTTGCATAATAAGCTGGGTGGCTTAGCTATCTCCCTAAACCAGCCGCCTTGTCTATGGGAGGCCACACCGGCATTTTTAGGTAACTCTGCATCTGTCATGCACTGATTTGCCTTTGTTGAATAACACTTGTTTGTAAAAAAACTAATAAATATAGTACATTACTGAATTTTCGTGAATTCTGGCAGTATATATTTATATCTATCTATCACTGTACCTGCTATTTATTTTATATTCACGTCATGGGTCCTTTTTATTATGAATCGGTGCAATTTCAAGAGACTACTCCCTCAAACAAAACACATCAATAATGTATACATTAGATGAACCAAGGACCAATTTTCAACATCAGATAATCCCATAAAATGTGATAGAAAGTACCTAAATATACTCCATACAAACAAACTAACTCATTTAATTTCATATCAAACACACTATTACCAATCATTGTTCAGTAGGCAACTGCCCAGTTCGTCCTCTGTCCCATCTGTGTCGCTGCCACCTGAATCATTACCCGATTCACTGGCTTACGGAGTTTTGACGATTTGTGCTGCCTTGTCAAAAAATGCTATCATAGCGCAGATCGATGGCAGCGTATTTCCTTGCACTTTAATACGAATCTGCCCATAGCCACTTTGATACTTGCTAGCTCGTCATAACATACGCACATGTTACGTTTGTTTAAAGATAACACTCGGTACATGCAGTAGTCGTCTAATTTCTACATTTGATCCTATTTAATCATGGTTCACTGCGTTACGTTACTGATCCATTCTATTCAAAGTCAAGTGACTTTGCAAGGATTGAGAATTTGAGTGCTTTGAAGCCATATTTTAGGACAATGTGCCCTTGCAAAATTAAAAAAAAAAAAAACCCTAAAAATAAAGAAGGTTATAGGTGATGAGTCATATGAATTCTAGCCCTTCAAAAAATTGGTAACTTTCCCATTTAAATATACACATGCAAGTTATTATTCCAAATAAAAGGAGTGACCTTTGTAGAAGCTCCTTTCTTGGTGGTTTAGACACTTCCGATATTTTATCTGTCTTGGGTATTTGAAAAATATAGCTATTATCCTGCCCAAAAAACACCAAGTGATACTCTCTCCTACAATGCATGAATTCCAGTTGGTTACACATTTGAGTTTGCCAAAGGGGAGTTTAACTTTGTATCATTATGCTTAATGATATGTTTATTCAATACTTTTTGTACAGTAACTCATGATTCGTTGTTTTTCTGAGATACACGTGTTGACTTCACTGGCATGTTGGAATGAGCGAAGAATACATTCCTACTCTTGATGATGATTAACTGAGGGTAATGAATTTAATGATTTATTCTCAGGCTTGTGGCCCAGCTCATCGTTTTCTCTAGAACTTCTTCATCTTATTAAAGTGCCCTTCAATGAACTTTCCTGCAAACCAAATAAAATGCAATGAAAATATAGTTTTTTTTTTTCTGGAAACCACAGATTAAAAAAAAATATATAGAAAAGAACAGTGCGATCGATTCCGACCTGCCGTTTTTTCTTGATCTGCCCTGGCTTTTTGTTTTGGTCACTGCAGGTTCGAGGGATCAGCGTTCCCCTGCTGCCATTGGGATAGCCTCCCACCATGGTGTCATTTCCCAGCCCAGCGGAAGCACGAGCCTGACCTCCTGACTGTTGCATCACACTGTGTCTCATGGCCGCAAAAAAGACGCTCTAGCTCGGTTCATGAAACAGCATGACAGGTACAGCACGTGTGGACCCAGTATCCCTGCAATTTGGGCTTTGCTCACGCACGGGTGTAAAATTAATTAATGTCATCGCAATAATGGCAATCTTTAACACGTCTCTCTCAGGAGGCTTTCACAGCTCTTGTACTTTTTTTTTCTCACCACGGAGCACGAGTTGCATTGTGACGCAGTAATCCCTCTAAATAAAAGATCAGACTGCAGTCTGTGTCCAGCCCGTGCACTGGAGGTACCAGAGAAAAGGAGAAGTCTTATCTAACTGTTCTCAGGGCAGGCATGGGTGAAATGTGTCCGTGCCCACACAGAGCTGGGAGGCCCAGGAATGGCGGGGGCAGGGCTATCAGTATGCAGCATGCAGCCGCCGCGGCTCTCCGGCTGCCAGGACGGCTGAAGCGGCACCACTGAGACAGAGACCAAGGGAAGGCATTTCCCCTCCAGCAGGGCTCCTGATGTGCAGAAAGACCTGACACAGAATACCATCCACTCATTACAGCCCTCATTAGGGGGCTCGTCCACTTTCATTTCCAGCCATGAATTATGACACCTTTCAGCGACAAAAGGGAAAAGCTGTGTTCTACACGCATATCAGTCCAAGCGTTCTCATCCGGGGGAAATGAAATGAGAAAAAAAAAAGTTCCCTTATATAATCGCATATGCATACAAAGCTAATGACCTGGATGCTTTTGAAGCGGCTGTACATAAATTAATTTTCGATCAGTTTCAGTTTGATCCTGTGCTACTCTTACTTTCCCGTCGTTCTGATTTTCTCGTGTAGCTGTAATCCCTTTTGCCAGGAGAATTTGCCGTAAAATCTTTATTATTCGTATTGTGCCCTTTACAGTTATATAAAGCAATTCTTTACCATCATTGTTGACTAGTGGTTTATTCCTCCTTGATTTAAAGTTAGACAAGAAGGAGTTTTGGTTTGCAGCCATTTGCTCTTGTAGAAGGCTTCCTTTCCAATGAGCTGATAAAGGGTTTCTATCACCATGTGCCCACTTCCACATCTGAAATTAGGGCTGTTAGATTTTTGTAAATCTGACACTTTTCAGAGCACATGGTAACACTTTGCACTGTAGAGATACAGCTACTTTGACTGATTGAATAGCAATGAAACATGATAGTCCCCAAGGAATTTAGCAACCATCATCATGTATTTGGAAAGTAAATAAATGAAGAGATAGATATTACTCATTTGGTCCCAGGGGATCAAGTATTGAAATGATCTCAAGTGTGACAACTAAAAGGGCTGTAAACATTTGCAGTTAGAAGGATAACAGCATATGGCTGAACCAAATAATTTTCCAATCGCGTACATTTCACAAAATGGCAAAAAGCTCCCTCAAACTCCTTTAACAGAGTTGCACTAATACTCTACTGAGGGCAAACATCCCTGTGGGAAGCCTGCTATCTATTTGCTCACCTGACATTTTATAGGGCCTCATCAATTACTTAAATGTCTTGTGTAGGTTTGATGTGGAGGTTTGCTGTCCAGTGAGATTACAGGACGGCCTATTGTTGCCAGGGGGTGTATTAGCTATGGTCGGAGTGGCACTGTGGCCATGCACTGTCGGTATGTGATAGCATCTAGCATCTAAATGTATTTTCTTTTTTTCAGGTCTCTGGCCCCTATGTGGTGAGCCCATTATTTTTATTCCATCAGAGCTGTCACTCTGAATGTGAAAGTATGTCATCCAGGCTCCGTCCCTGCTGACAAAATGGCATGGGGGCCAGTCCATCCTAAAGCAGCATAATACATGCGCAGCGGCTAGTGTCAAGGCCTTGTCATTATCATTATAACTGTGTTTGTTTGAATTAACTGTCATGCTGCCAGGTCTGCCTTTCTTGTTCTACAGATACCTAAAATGTCTGCATTTCATCACCTTTCCATAGTCTTGTTATGCCTAAGAAATGGACTCCAACTAAAAAATGACCAGCAAAAACAACCTGGAACAAGGTTGTGACATTCCAGATATGTTCATGAATTGTTTCAGTTTGGCAGCATGCTTTTCATCTCATTGTTTCTCTTTGCAAATAAAGTGTTGCATGTTCACTTTTTACATTAATGTGTTGCCCTTAAATACAATTCAGTGGAAAGATAGCAACCACTTTGTTGAAAATACTTGATTGATTAAATTGAATAAAATAACAGTTGTAAAGCGGGAGTTCAAGAGAGTCTTCCTCAGGCAATATTCACTTGAAACATTTGAAAACTCGTGTCTGTTTAATGGCCTTGATAAAAAAAATAATGGCATACCAGAGAAATAAAATCCGGCCTTGAAACAGTTGGTACCATCAGTTGAGCAGCCGGAACCAATAAAAACATACTGTATATTAGTAAATTAACTTTAATAAACTAAAAGCAAATCCAAATTAATATGGCTTGAAGGTTCCATCTGCCATCTGTTTACTAAAATGCATGATAATTTTGATTTTATGCAATAATAACCATAAATTATGCCATTGATGGCCATGATGTGTTTTGATGCTACTGTTAATTATATATAGTACACATATAACTGAATATTGTTACATGTTCATATTTACACCTCAGAAAAGACTGTTATTTGAGTCCTCTCTCATTTCTAAATTCCTAGAAACTGACCGTGTGCTTTTCAACGAGACCTTCTTTATCAAGAGACGACTGTTTTGAAACTCTAAAATGCCCTTCAACACCTAATAGCACTTGACAGCAGCTATTAAGCTATATTTAAGGTGTTTGGCAACCGTAAAGAAAGACTCGGCTGTTAATCATACCATATTTTGCTCAAAATTGCTGAAATGGCGAGAAATGTTTTTCATCATCCTTGGCACTGGCTAGATCCTGATGTGTTAAAGATCCTATGACACCTCTGACTAAGAGCAGTGTCCTCGGGGATATCCCCAAAACAATAGCCTTCTCCCCATTTGCAAAGTTCAGAGTTTGTCTCATTGGTGGCACTGCAGGAAAATCCTGGAATGTTCACATTAAATTTTACTTGATTCCCAAAAGAATTGTTTGCCTCATCACAGTGTTGAAAATAAGTGATGTTCAGCCTAAAGGTGGTGCTACAGGAACAGTCATAGTGTCACCAGAACAATAGGATTGCTCTATAATGCATCAAGAACAGTTTGACTTATTGCATTTGGAAATGTGCGATTAAAGTAATAGAGCCACAAAAAAAAATCAATAAGGTTCCTCTTCTATGCACCAGGAATGTTGAAAGCAGATTTGACAGTCTTCCCTTTAAAACTACTCAGGCTGTTTCACTTTTAAAAATGAAAGGATTGAAGAGGCGGTAGCACCACGGGGAAGGACACCTTTATACACCGGGAACAACGGTTAGATGTGATTCGCAACAAAACTGTCTGAGTTATTGCATTTCAAAATGGTAGATTTGGCCATGTGATGGCATAACAGGAAGCATTATACAACCACCCCAATAACTTCCTCCTGTATGCACCAGGAATTTTGAAAGCAGATTTGACATGATTCTCATTAAAGCTGTTTGTTTTCATATATTTCAGCAAAGCTTTCATGAGTTATATCTGTTTCCCAAAATAAAAATAAAAACACTCCTGTGTGGTGGCCATTTTGTCTTGAAAAGTCAACACTTTTTTCATAATTATCACGGTGCAGTGTCTTCTGATTCTTATAAAGCAAAGTTTGTGAAGCTGTACCAAAAATTCAGGGAGGAGTTTGCAGAAGTAGGTTTTGGAAAAAAAAAGAAAAAAAAGTTTCTAGTCCACAGGGTTGGATCTATACTCTATGCTGCTCATTCAGTTTTAGGGAAGAACTTTGAAAAATCAGTGGAATAATAATAATAATAATAATAAAACAACAACAACAATAATAATAATAATAATAATAATAATAATAATAACAGTAAGGGTTGTTAGGTAGCTGGGCTGCTTAGACTCCTAATAATGAGAGGAATAAAATAATATAAAAGATATTTTCCATTTGATGTAATATTTCCATTAAAAACATGACATCCTGGGTTTTAATATTTCTCTCAATATAAGTGTGATGAAGCCTCAGTGAAGCACAGTAAGCAGCAGATACAGAATCTGAATGTGACACTGCATACAAAAAAAAAAAAATGGAGTTTCCCCACATCTCCCCCTCAAAAAAAAAAAAAAAAAAAAGGTCAGACTCATGAGCAATAGCATTTTTATGCTTCTCTCTCTGGTAGGAGATGAGGGATTAACTACTGAGACAAGATGAACAGAGTCATAAGTATGAATTACATGAATTAACAAAATGATTTTTGTAAAATTACTGTATATATTCATTTACTTCGCTGGAATTTATATTATCAAATGTGTTTGAAGATGGAGTTAGATTCTTTTAATTTAGAATAAATACTGTGCAAGGAAAGAATTGTGCCCCGAAGGTAAAGGCTGCATAACATAAAATGGTGATGTGGACCATATTTGCTGTTAGTATCAGGCCTTTCTCTTTTGTTATTTTAGCCTCATCACTATCTGGGCACTCTGGCTTATCTACTTTTTTTCCCCCTCCGGTATTGCCACATCTGAGTTGAAGGCATAAAATAGCTACTATATTTCAAGCCGCTGATCCAGGTGGTTGTGTTCTCCCATGCTGATAGTCACATCTATAGTCACTATTATATTACCTTTTTTCACAGATTTGACACAGGGAAGGAGGATGAATGGGATATGTGTGCACAGCTAAGCAGCAAGATTGAATCGATGGGGTTAGAGGGTGTTGCCTCAGAAGCAACCTTAATTTCTGTAGGTGACAAAAGACAAACTGAGCACCATGCATTGTCCTGGTTAGGAATTCTGTGAGAGCATGCATGGTTTGCTAGAGAAGCTACAAAGGATTGCAATGAACTCCATCAATCTAGTGTGCTGACCTTGCAAGAAAAGTTAACTGATTTCTTACAGGCTGTTCAGAAGCCAAACAAAGACTGTACTAGGGGACATATTTTGAGAGTTTTCCTAGCGGTGGTCACAGTACAGTGACAATGGCTTCTTGCACTCAAGGGCCAGGAGGATGCAGTCTTTTTTTGCTCAGAACTAACTTCAATCTGGCCCCATGCCCTCAAAAAGACCATCGTCTAGTATACAGTATAATGGGACAAACTTGGATGCAAATTGTTTACCCAGTACAGAGCAGAGCAGTTTCACCGGGAAAAAAGAGAGGCTCACTTCGTCTAGAAAATCTCATACAATTTAATACAGAGGAAGCGCTTATATATATATATATATATATATATATATATATATATATATTATGTATGCATATTTATTTTTATTTTCCCCATGATGAGTTTCATTACCATCGCCCAATCGAAGGACGTCCTCAATCTCTGTGAAATTGGTGTACAGACTGTTTGACTGACCCTGTTGTGTTACACCCAATCTTACAGGGTGTTAAACTGGTCTGTTGGGGGCAGCAGCCTTTATCTGTCAAGAAAAGGCTTGATATGAAGCTTGGTGATGCCCTTTAGCTCATGAACAGTAGGGAAGATTTACTCAGGGAAATGTCTAATGCTTCCTTTTAGATAGGGTAGTGCCTACGGGGGAATTCGATGTATTATCTAACCAACAAACTGTACGTAGATACTCAGTGAAACATTATAATGTTATCCTCACAAAAAATCCTCACTATAATCTCTGCAAATCAAGAATTACTCATCCTCGATATCTTTCTAGCCATAAAAAAGCTACGTACATGGCATACCTTTTATCATTAACCCCTTGAAACAGGACTACCTGATAAAAATATACCTGTCCTGAAGAAACCCCAATAATTTCTTTACTTCATCTAGTGCAGCATACTTCAAAGAAAAGAAGAACCCATTTGGAGCGAAATGACAAAATCCCAAGATAAGGGATTCTGCATCAAGAAACATGCATGATATTTTTACTTTGAAACAGTGCAGAAATGAACCCTTTGTTACTTAGTGATTTCTAAAGTAAACTAACCCCCACCACCCTTAATAAGCAAAGAGGGAAAGGATCATTCAACAAAGGGTTAATATTTAATAATCAGCATATGCAAATAAACCTGCTCCATGGGAGTATTTGTTTTTGTAATGACATGATGTGCTTAATATTTTGAAATAATCATCCTTTCATCCAGACCAATTCAATTCCAGGCAAATGGACAAATAATATGTCATCCTTAGCCAGACTGGCACCTGATGCAAAATTTTCCTGCCTTCCCCCATCAATATATTCACAGCTAGCCATCAGATTCATTGTTGTTCACTATGACAGCTTGATTCAACCGATGAACAACAACAACAACAACAAACCAAAAAAATGATAGAACTGGAAATAGAAAACAAATAATTTACACACTATATTAATGACACAAAAGGCAATGAATCACAGAAAACAAAATATTTTTCCACCAAACTCTCCTGAAAGTGGAACTGCCTCTGTTGTGCGAGCGGCTGTTAGGAGCTGTGGTGAAAAGCTAGTTGGTGCATATCCTGTCGGCACCCCAAGGACATGAAGGCGGACTTCAGCCATAAGAGAGATCGTCTAGCTGAAGGAGGCTTTCAGGGCTTGGTTGGGATGGAGATCTGCTGATTCATTGGAAAAGTACTGACAAGTAAAAATGTCTGCAGTGAACGTGGTGGCTGTAGCAAAAGTTGCGTCATGTTAGCCATTCAGAAGGCTTTGGAGGGGAACTTTCGGTTGACCTCAAAGTTGTTCAGGAAAACGGTTTGGCTTCTTAGGGGGGGAAAGCATTGTTTAGGTTGTTCTCAACAAGGTAAACAAAACATTGGTGTCTACAGGGGATACTGTTGAGCAGTGGAAGGAGCATTCTGATGAACTCCCAAATCCAACACCCTCCATTCAGGGAACCAGGCAGCGACAGCATGGGGTATCAGAGCCCGTCTCTGCAGCTAATCTCTAGGGTAGTGGTGGCAATCCATAAGTGGACGGGATCCATTCAGAGATGGTGATAACATTGGAAATTATTTGATTGTCATGGTTGAAACCAATTCTCAATGCTGCGTAGCGGATGGGAATAGTAGACCGGGATGACGGTCTCCATCTTTAAGAGAGGGGAATGAAGGGTGTGCTCCAAAAAGCTTTGCCGCTTTGCTACATTCAGAGTTCAAGCATTTTTACCGTTGATTTTCATTGGCTTTTCAAAATCACTTTGGGTTGTTTTCAATTTTACTTTGACCTGACAAGTTAAGCTTGTGTAATCTGGGAGAAACTGGGCCATTTTTCATCTTATCCTTCAAGAAATGCTGGATTAGTGAACAGTACCACCCCTCTGGTTCTACTCCTTGTCTTCCCTTATTCCCTCTTGAGGGCAAATGCACATGCCACTGAGACAGTGTCATGCAGCCTGTACATTTTGAATTCAAATAGATAATAGTTCAAACTGAATTTTTCAAAAAGTTCAGACAGCATTTGAAATTTAGAATTTAAATTGATGGCCGAAGCACGGACAGTCCTCAAATACGTTCTCATTGTCAATCCGTGGTTTTGACCCAGTCTTGTTGATCCGAGATTTTTGCACTTCTGAGGGAGGAGGAGAAAGAGAGCACTCTGGACTGTTCCCTAACTGCTCCCAGCAGCAGCATCTGCGCCTTAAAGGGCACCGCAGCACTCAGCCCTGACAATTGTGCTACTATAATGCATATGAATCACTGAGTTTCCAAAGGGCCCAACTCCAATGACTGAGAGGTCCGCATATCTTATGACAAAGAATGTAACTGCCTTGTAATTTCAGCCAAAAGTATCCAAATGACACCCTCTTGAAAGGAAATAAAGTAGAAATATACGAGTAATAAAAATGGGTACAAAAAAAAGGTTTTTTTTCCCTTTGCTGGAAAACAGTGCGCCTTGGAGTTTGGCCCTTTGGAAACTCAAGGATTCATACAGTCAGCTGTTTGTGGGTTTAGTTCAGGTGGTTGATTAAGGCATAATTTTGCAAGTTGGGAGGCATGGATTGGCTCACGTAACTGGTCATGTGGGTACGGGTATTAAAAAACCCTGACCTGCGCATCACTACTAAATGGGATTTGGGAAAGGGAATCATAATTTCATGATATACGAAATTGGAAAGGAGGTGAGGTTTTTTAACTCAATGTATCTGGCTAGTATCCAGTAAGGAGTTCCTGGGTTTGAGCGCAGAGACGGTGTATTTTTGTTGTCATATGGTGAGGTTAAACAACTTTGTATTGAAATCTATGGCGATAGCTAAGGTATCTGAAAGTGGCGCAAAAGGACTTCTCTTTCATCATTTGGTGATGCCCTGGGCCTCTGCTGAAACATCGATATATGAGTCCTTGAGATTGAGGAGAAGATTACCACTTAAAGAGTACAATCAACTATTGCTCACAAGTTTGAATGGAATCATTAATAACTGGGGGTTAGAGTCTGCCCACGCATACATTTGACTACAAAATGAGGAATTTCTGTCTGTGTGTGGGTATTCGTGTCCTTCCAGTCATTCTTCCAATCTACTTCAGACTTAACGGGTACACTGCTAGAAATCCAAGGACGGTCGGCAACTTTCAAGCGATTTGGACAAGCAGTACTTTTAATATTTGATTTGTTTGTTTGAGACGTTTGTGCCATGTATCGTAGTGATGATCATTTGGCAGATTACTTTACAATTCTTGATATTTGCCATGTCAGAGTCAGGAGTCATTGTTGGGACGATAGTAACAGATGTTTCTTTTCGCCCTCTACAGCAACAACGAGCATGTCTGTAACAGCTGTGACAATGAAAAATTCCAAAAAAAGAAATAATAATAATAATAACAATAATAAATTTTCAGTAACAGAGCAAATTAAACATGTAATTTCACACTGTAATATTTGTGGTAAGGTCCCACTGACACCCAGGTGATCATGATGACTTGGTAGTCGTGTGGCTGTGGTACAGGATGTAGTTATATTCATATGCTGGCTAATACACTGTATCACTACTGATATTTGAAGAATAGCTCGTGGTATCCTGTAGGCTATATACTGGCACTGCGGGTGAACAAGAATCTGATTTCAAACACGTTCGTTTTCAGTCCAATGGCCCCAACAAACAGCTGATCGGCTCAAAGGGCCGATTGGATTCTTGGTGTGACGAAAAATCCATCATCCGTTTGTCAGTCATCTTCATGAGCAATTTTTCTTCTCTAAAACTTTCAACCAGAATGACTTGGTATTTGTTATGGAGCATCCATGTGACAAGGTCTACCAAGTTTGTTTGAAGAATTTGAGAACATTGATTTTGGAATTTTTATGAATTTCCTGCATTTGGAATTTTCCTATATGCTCAATATTGTGCATATTTCAATGGGCTATAAATATACATACAATTGAGAACAGATAGGAAGTGATATAAGGGCTTTCATTTGGTACCATGATCTTTGAACCTCAGTGACCTTGAAGGTGAAACCCAACGTCACTTAGAGGGTTATTTCAAAAATCTTCACTGAAACCGTCAGCCACAATGACCTGATTCGGTCATTGGACTACAGGAGCCTTGGTCCAAGCACCCGACATGCATTTGATATTTTTTAAACAACAAAAATGCACCAAAGAAGCTTCTCAAACATAACAGACAATGGCCACGTTTCCCAGATTCATTTAAGAAGATCTTAGCACTAAGAGCTTCTTTAGATCCTTCTTAAGGCTCGAGTAAGCAGCAAACGCGTTTCCCAGATTCCTTCTTAGCCTAAGATGGCTCCCTCTTAGCTGAACTCTTCTTTGGAGCCTTCTTAACTCCTTAAGAATGCTCTTAACTGGGAAATGCGGCCAATGTTATTAATAAAATGCTTTATTAATGTCCACAAATTAAGAGTAAGCGCCTGAACAAAAGTGAGCAAAATCAACAAGGCTACTAGTGTACCTTCCTCTGGTGCATATATTTTAGTCCCAACACAGCGTACTGGTAATGCTACTGGTATTGATTTGGGCCTGCCTTTTTGACTGATCACTGCTCTTAATATCGCGCCTACTCATAGCTATTGCATAGTGCAAGCACATTTTTAAATATTCTCCGAAGAACCACTCCCATTGACAGATGAAGTTTATGAAGTTGCGATGATCCTTACATAGTATATGACAAGAAAAAACTAGTTCTCTGGTCCAAATCTCTCTGATTTATGAAGGTTATGCTCTGTGTATAACATTATTTATTCATATATTGGCTTATTTGTTCATTTACTGTTTAACATTTATTGCCTTCTTCCAATATCACCACCATTTATTGAATACTTTCATATTTATCACTAGGATATGGGACCAGTTTTATGTAGTGATATACTGTATGACATTAGAAAAAAAATTTTATTGATGAATCTTTTTTTTTTTTTCTTTTGGATTCAGCGGATTATGTTTGAGTAATAAGGTCACTTTCACCGCCAGTTCTCATCCTTTGGTCCAAAGGCATGAGTATGTTTTCTTTATTGTATTGCCGTACTGATAAGTAAAATATGCACCTTCACAGGGAATCTCAATTGCGAATTGTGGCTGAAAAACATGAATATATCTCGTCTTACCAGACATTCCACGTTTTGTTTAATAAATAACTTGAAGCTTGTGTTTATGCTGAGGTTTAAACCTGAGTGATTTTTCTTTTTTCTTTTTGCAAAATAATTGCATGAACAAAATATCGTGTTTCTTCTCTTATAACTAATTAATCCCATTTGCACAGCATTAATCCTACCTTTGTGATACCTTTGGGAATCTTTCCTCTTGGTTTGTAAGCTTCTGTTGCATATTACCTTTTGAAGTGTTATCTTACAGAAACAACGGTTTACTTTTGGGGTTTCTTGTCAGGTTATTCAGTTTTGTGTGGGTGCGCATGTGTGTGTGTGTGTGTGTGTGCCTTTGAGTGTGTGCGTGTGTGTGTGTGTGTGTGCATGAGTGCGTGTGTGTGAAAGTATGCGTGTGTGTGCGTGTGTTTGTGCCTGTGTGTATGTGTGTGATTATAGATCAAAATGGTTACAGAATAACAGTTAATATGCAACTCAAAGTCTAACTTATTGGGGCTTTGTAAAGTCACAGGATTCTTACATGTCCATGTTCCTCCCAGACACATACTCCACGGTCACGCTGTAATTAGCAATCATCCATTGACAAAACCACAGAAAGAACTAATTTAAGGCTGGTTTATCAATTAATTAATATGAGCATTGCAATCCTGGTTTGTGCAGCTCTCCAAAAAAATAGTGTGTAAGCAAACAGCATGTAATGCATTTTCATAAACATTGTTACAAAAAAAAAAAAACATAAAATGATCAAGCCTTTAGAATTAATTCAATTTTAGTGGTTTGATTTTGGTTTAGTATGAATTTAGTATCTAAATATTCAATAATAATAATAATAATGGATTTTCTTTGTATATTTGTTTTTAATGAACACTATTCATTGGATATGAATAATTTGAAGCAATGTTAAAACAAAAAAAATACTGATGGAACACAGTTTAAAACATGATTTAGTATTTTGGGGGAAGTGCAACTGTATTTTTCAAGGTCATCATTATTCAAGACCATTTCAGTCCGAATTTAATCTGGGCTGACATTCTACTTTAAATGAAGACAGTCATCGGGCATTAAGAGAAAGGGCAGTGATGGACTGTAGTAGACAGTTATAGCACAGAAGATATACCTGGCAGGTCTTTTTTCATCCTACATAATTAAGTTTTGACCTTGTTCAGGCCCCATAAAAATTCCTCATACAGCTTATGTGCCCATGTAATAGCTTGTACATGCAATATGTCAACCCACAAACTAACTATGTTGTAAAGCAATTAAATCTTTCGTGTACAACATTTTGAGAACTACATGGCTCATATTACTATGCTGATTATGTGTCTATCTGTCAACAACACAAAATTTACAACCCCAAATCAGAAATAGTTGGGACAGTATGCTAAATTAAAACTAAAACTAAAAGCAATAATCTGAAAATTATCTTTTACAAACCTTTTACATCGAAGACAATATAACGGCACATTATCTCATGTTTCACCACATAAATTTTATTGATTTTCCAAAATAAAAACAGTTGAATTTTGATTATTGCAACATATTTCAAAAATTTGAAACAGTAAAGTATTTACTACTTTGTAATGTTGCCATTCCTTTTCATAACACTGAATAAATGCTTAAGAGTTAATAAAGACTAATAAGTACTGAAGACACCAAATGATTCAGTGTTTCAGGTGTAAATTTGCTCCATTCTTCCTGCAAACAAGTCTTAAGGTGTGAATAAGTACAGGGCCTTACCTGTAGCGCTTACATTTCAAAATGCGCTACATATTCTTAATTGGGGACAAGTCTGGACTGTTGTCAGGCCAGTCCAGCACCCACATCCTCTTCTTATGCAATCATGCCCTTTGTAATGCGGGCAGAATACAGTTTTGCTTTGTCTTGTTGAAATATGCATGGGAATCCCTGGAAATGATTTTGTATTGAAGGCAACTTGCTCAAAAATATCAGTATACTTTTCAGCATTAATGATGCCTTCACAGAAGTGTAAGCTAACAAGGGCACTGGCACAATCCCATACCTTGACAGAGCATGGTTTATGGACTTGTTGCCGGTAACAGTCTGGATAGTTCTTTTCTTCTTTGGTTGGGAGCACATGGTGTCCAGTCCCTCCAAGAAAGGACCAGAAATATTGATTTTTCTAACCATGATACACATTTCCACTGTCTGACAGTACATTGCAGATGTCTCTAGGCCCAGAGAAGTCAATAACGCTTCTGAATACTGTTAACAAATGGTTTCCTATTTGCACGCCTATTTGCACGGTAAATTTTTAACTGGCATTTCAGGATGGAACCACTGCACATATTGTGTTACTTGAAAAAGTTTTGTGAAAGTAATCCTTAGCCCATGCAGTTATATTACTTGCTATATTACTAATAGATGAATGACCGGTTTTTGACGCACTGCTGTCTGAGTGATCAGAGGTCATGCGTATTAAAGGCTTGCGCCCTTGCCCTTTATGGTCTGAAATTCCTCCAGATTCTTTGAATCTTTTTATCATGTTATACACTTGAAGGGGGAGAAACATTCCAATTTCCTTGTCTTTCTTTGGTTTTTAAACTTTTCAATGATTTTATATGAATTTTTGAACAGATTGGCAAACCTCTGCCCATCTTTACTCCTGAGGGTCAAGGGCTTTCACCTCCTGACATCATCTGTTTCAAATCACGTAATTATTCTTTTTTCACGCATTGTAGGTCTTCAAGTCAGGAATAAATGTGTATTCACAAATAAAGTGAAGTTTACCGGATGAAACGTAACATATCTTGTCTACATACAATCTGCTGTTGAATGCAAGTCAACGTAAATTTAGAAATTGCTGTTCTCTGCTTTTATGTGCATTTTCCATCCCTTTGTGACTTTTCTGAGTTGGGATTGTACAATGAGCTGTAAATAATAGTTGTGCAATTAAAATGTGCAAATCTCACTTTGTGTGAATTGGACTAGAAATGCAGTTCTAAAATAATCACATTTCAGGAAGATAATTAGGCAAATTTATATATTAAGCAGCGTTGCTATTTTCCATTTTACTGGTAAAATTTGCGAAGTCTCCAATTTTTGGTACTGGAAGTCAATAGCACGTTTGGTCAGACACTGCATGTCACAAGGCATTATTTATTCACCTATTAAACTGTTCATATAGTATGTATACAGTGATGCTTCGCTTTATAATTTTCTCAAAGAAAATTTTGTTGAAGGGGATTTTATGTCTACATTTATTTTGCTTTGATTCACAATCTCTCATCTTACGACTTCATAGGATTTGGGACATTTTTTTTCTCATTGAAAGTCATGTTTAATACTTTGTTGCAGATCCTTTCACAGTAATGACTAGTTGAACCCTCTGACTAACATTTACTCTCAGCTCAGGACTATCTTTTCTATTGATGCTTAGCATGGCTGTGCTGCTGTAAATTTTCAGTCACAGGGGCTTGGTGTCGAGGTGATTCGCTTTAATGGTGGGCTTAAATTTTTAGTTGAGCATATGGACGACATGTTTAATTTGACTCAGAATGGGAAAATATTTCAGTTTGTCAACCCTTTTCCCTTTTTGCCTTTGAGGTTTTTTTTTTGACAATATAATACCATCATTTTTGAGATTAATTGTCTTGTTTTGAATGAAAGTTTGCCTCAGTGAATTTTATGGCACTTATTTTCATAACTTTAACAGGTAAGATACTTTAAATTACTGTACACATCATTGAGCTGACCATTCTGCCTTATTAATGACATTCAAAACAATTTACAGGAGAGTGCCTAATGTTTGGCCTATGATTCTGACAGTTTTCTCTCTTATTTCTTAGCCACTTAATGGCCTCCTTCATGTTCATTGACACAAATCTGCATCTCAAGTTCTAAAACGCTTATTGCAAGCTTCAGAAGAAGTTAGTAAAAGCTGAGATTGTATGGAAGCTTTGACAATAAATAAATAAATAAATAAATAATCTCCCTGCCTTTCAGAGGTGCTACATGCCTATAATTTTTTGTAAATAATTAATGAAAGTCTTGGCAGTATTTTGCAAAGCTTTGATGGTTGACTGGGTTATAGGTGGACAATTAATTTTATTATGATTTAGAGGAAGCCTTCCTTGAAAATTGCCCATTTGAGACAGTGGAAGCTATTGCTTATCCTTGATTTGACTTTGTTTTCAATGTACCCTTTGCCATCTATTCTGTGAGAAATATAGTCTCTTCATTAGCGTGCACATTTTGTTACCAGACAAAACGTGACTTTTATTCTATTTAAATTGAATTTTGAGCTCAATAATACATAAAAGTGACATGATCTACTTAAGTAGAGCTACAAATAACTTACAAAACCAGACTTGCAACTCAAACAAGCATTTAATACTCATATCCTCCACCATGGGATGGCTGATATCTGGCCTGGAAACATAACGCTTTGGCGAGACGAACAGACAGATAGAGGGATAGATGGGAGTAGTATGAAAAGGCACAACTACACAATAAGATGTCGCCAGATATTAAATTTTGCGGAGAAATATCGAATGGATTTGCAGTGGTGGTCCAGAAAAAAATGTGATGCCTGATATCTGGCATCGAAACAAAACATTGTAGAGGGACAAAAAGACAGACAGGAGGACAGAGGGAAGTATGAGAAGGCACATCTACACAATAAGAGGTATCCTAATATTACATTTTGCAGAGAAATACTGAACAGGTTAAGAGCTCTGGCCTGAAAAAATTGTGACACACAGATGGATTGACGGATGGATGTGCGAAAGGACAACACTCATTCCTATATCCCCATCCACTTTGTGTATGTGTGTGTCGGGGTGGGGGATAATAAGCACACATTCTAAGATCGATAGAATGATAGATTGACGTCAGTCGTTGTTGTTGCAGCTCCACTCAATTAGAGCTTGCCGCTTTTAGTTACCACTGTTATACTTAATATAATGACGGCTATTAATATACAAACCCCAATTCCTATGAAGTTGGAAGTTTAAAACGTAAATAAAAACAGAATGCATTGATTTGCAAATCCTTTTCAACCTATATTCATTTGAGTATACTACAAAGACAAGATATTTAATGTTTAAACTGATAAACATTATTGCTTTTTTGGAAATATTTACTCATTTTGAATTTAATGCCAGCAACATGTTCCAGAAAAGCTGGGACAGAGGCAACAAAAGACTGGGAAAGTTGATGAATGCCCAAAAAACACCTGTTTGGAACATTCCACAGGTGAACAGGTTAATTGGAAACAGGTGAGTGTCACGATTAGGTATAAAAAGAGCATCCCCGAAAGGCTCAGTCGTTCACAACCAAGGATGGGGCGAGGTTCACCACTTTGTGAACAACTGCGTGAGCACTTAGTCCAACATTTAAAGAACAACGTCTCTCAACATGCAATTGCAAGGAATTTAAGGATTTCATTATCTACAGTCCATTATATCATCAAACGATTCAGAGAATCCGGAGAAATCTCTGCATGTAAGTGGCAAGGCCGAAAACCAGCATTGAATGCCCATGGCCATCAGTCCCTCAGGCGGCACTGCATTAAAAACTGACATTATTCTGTAAAGGATATTACCATCTGGGCTCAGGGACACTTCGGAAAACCATTGTCAGTTAACGCAGTTCATCGCTACATCTAAAAGTGCAAGCTAAAACTCTTCAGTGCAAAGCAAAAGCCAGATATCAACAACACCCAGAAAGGCCGCCGGCTTCTCTGGGCCGAGCTCATCTGAGATGGACTGATGCAAAGTTGAAGTGTGCTGTGGTCTGACGAGTCAACATTTCATATTGTTTTTTGAAATCATGGACTTCGTGTCCTCCGGGCTAAAGAGGAAAAGGACCATCCAGATTGTTATCAGCGCAAAGTTCAAAAGCCAGCATCTGTGATGGTATGGGGATGTGTTAGTTCCCATGGCATGGGTAACTTGCACATCTGTGAAGGCACCATTAACGCTGAAAGGTACATACAGGTTTTGGAGCAACATATCGTCGGCCTGCTGATTAAAAACCTCTTGTCTCCAAATTGATAAGAAACAAAAACTTGTATGTGCACTATTCTTACATGCAAAATTAAACATTTTTTATTTTATTTATATTTTAAATAATATTTATATTATTTTATTATTTTTTTAATTATTTTATATTTATTTTTTATTTTCCTGTAAAGTTTATCATTTTGAAGATACAAGGTTTTATCAGCAGGCCAACGATATGCTGCCATCCAAGCGATGTGTTTTTCAGGGATGTTCCTGCTTATTTCAGCAAGACAATTCCAAGCCACATTCTGCAAATGTTACAACAGAGTGGCTTCATAGTAAAAGAGTGCGGGTAATAGACTGGCCTGCCAGCAGTCCAGACCTGTCTCCCATTGAAAATGTGTGGCGCATTATGAAGTGCGAAATACGACAACGGAGACCCCGGACTGTTGAGCAACTGAAGTCGTACATCAAGCAAGAATGGAAAAGAATTCCCCCTGCAAAGCTTCTGCAATTAGTGTTCTCAGTTCCCAAACGCTTATTGAGTGTTATTAAAAGGAAAGGTGATGTAACACAGTGGTAAACATGCCCCTGTCCCAGCTTTTTTGGAATGTGTTGAAGGCATCAAATTCAAAATGAGTGAATATTTAAAAAAAAAAAAAACAATGAAGTTTATGAGTTTGAACATTAAATATCTTGTCTTGTTTTCATTGGAATTGGGGTTTGTATCTTGTCGCAGAAAACCAACATCTCCAGTGCAATAAGCAACAAATTTGATGGATCGATTGATAATTCCTAAAAAAAGAGACATGGCTCAGTCAAACTAATGGACTAAAGCACAAGAGGTATTGGCCTCAATGACAACAGGTATTTGCCCCCTTCCCAACTTCATCTATTTTTGCTTATTTCGGATGTTTAAGTGTTTCAGATCGTCATACTAATTTCAATATAAGTACAGATTCAGCAGATTCAGATTTAGATTCAACAGGGCTGGCAGTAATCATGCCTGGGTGTTTTACGCAGGGCCAGGTAGGGTTGGGTAGCTATTTTCTTTCAGCAAATGAAATCATCATTTAAAAACTGCATATTGTGTTTAATCTGGTTATCTTTGTCTAATATTAAAATTAGTTTGATGATCTGAAACAAGTGCGACATATAAGCAAGAAAAAAAAAGAAAAAACCAGGAGGGGAGGAACCACTTTTTCAAAGTACTGTATCTATCTATCATAGAATGTCTGTTCATTTGGGTTACAGCAGTTTATTTGTGTTAGTTATTTCTGGCTCCACTTCAGTGGAGCACACCACTTACAGATATCACAGATTTTTTTATTTTTTCACCTTGCCTTTTAGGGCTGCCTTAAGACAGTCATTATATTCTGCATATTCAAGAAAGCACTTCAACTGAATGCCCAAAAATACCTACGGAGCAGGGTTGCAGTGCGGGGCAGACAAATTACAATGTTTCCACACCTTTGATGATATGAAATAGCATTTACTCACCTTTTATTATAGTTTACTCTCTTATTGTTTCGCCATTTTCCAAACATACTTATGTTAATGTCTTGATGTGGTATTTTCTGTAATTTCTGTCACTGAAACCAAAATGTTTGTGGCAGACTGACAGCCTGTTCTGGGAATAGTTCCCCCTCCCATTCTGGATTAGGCTCCAGCCCTGTATTTATTTGCTCTGTTTTCAAACAAGTTGAACACAGTTTTGGATGGCGGGTACAAGGACCGATTCGGCTCGAGCAGATACGTTTTCTCTGCAGAGAAGCATTCTTCCCTGATATTTGGAAAATTTGCGACTGTAATGGCAATCCATGGGGCTAGTGCACCTAGCTTTTACAAAAGAGAATACACTCTGATTGTTTTTTGTTTCTCTCAAAGCATACCAATGATAAGAGATTAAGTACATCCACTTTGAACCATGCGCCATACTTCATGCTCAGATTATCCGCTGTTAAACTAGCTAAAGCGTAATTGAACATGCCCTAAATGTGCTTGCACTACGCGCTACAGACCGTCCACTTAGATCGTTAAAATTGAGCCCCGAATCACTTGGTGTCTTCAGTCCCTAAACATTCCATATGTGTTTTGAGAGGTTTCGGCAACACTAAATGGTAGTAAATACATTAGTGCCCCAACCTTTTTTGAAATATGTTGCAAGAATCAAAATAAAAGTGTTTATTTTGCAAAATCAATAAAATTTATTTGGTGAAACATCAAATAATGTATGATTTTCAATGTAATCAAGGTCAGAGAGAATTTACAAATCACGGCTTTCAGTTTTAATTTTAATTGAACTCTCCGTTCCAACTTTTTTTGATGTGGGGTTGTAACGTGGACAGCCAGGAATGGTGAGACTTAACAACAGAGACAGAGGATGCGATTAGGAGAGCAGTGACAACTCAAGAAAAATTAAAGAATCTTTGTTCCAATATATAGTAATTCAGAGAGTGAGAGGGAGAACAAGAGAGAAAAAAGAGGGAGAGAGAGATAGCAATATACCACGTGCATTCCTTGTGACGTTTAGAATGCAAATTGCTCACATAAATGAAGGCATGAGAATATCACCTCGGATGAACAGCTGCACTTTTGATTCTGAAGTCTAAACCTGTTCTGTATTTCGCAGGTGTTTGCAGAGATCTTGAACTGGAATAGAAGCTGTGATAGACTCCATTAAATAATAAAACAAGCTTACTTAAGCTGAACCAGGAAGTTCTGAAAGGGACTTCAGTCTGTGAACTGAAGAGAAGCCTGAAAGTTCACTGACAGTACAATAATAGCACATCACTTCATAAATTGCAAACATGGATCAAGAAAAGCCTTCAAATTATATATTTTAAGCAGTATGCTGCAGGGCTGTCAGGGCCAGTGTGTTACAACCAAATGAGACATGACATTCACATGACAGCATGGCATACTTGTTCTGATCAATTATTTATAACCAGTATCCCCTTAGTGAGTCAGATTTAATCACAAAGTGGGATTTTCATTAGGTTGAAGGGCAGTTGATCTTTTAAAATATATTTATTTATTTGAACATGCCACTCTTTACATGCTGGTCAGGTCTACGACATGCTTGGCCATATATCCACGGAGTTAATGGCAGTTACAATTGCAAACATGACTGCTTACATTCTAGAGTGCAAGTGTAAATATAGTTATGCTTCAGTCAACTGGCAGACTATCATTCATATAGCTGAGGGAAGATGTGATATGACATGGATTAAGTATATTCATTTCTTCTTACACAACATTAAATCCTTTTATTATCATTTATTATTATTATTATTTTTACATTTTTTTTTTATTTTAATTTAACATTTATATGACCAGGTAGGTCCAAATGAGATTAAAATCTCTTTAACAAGAGAGACCTGGCCTAGAGTAACAGCAGCACATAGGCCTATAGTTCATCAACAAACTCACATGAAGACAAAACAAGCCAAACAGTGCAATACATTTAAAAAGTGCAGCAGTCGCGACACCTTTAGAATGAAAATTTACAGGTCTTGTTCTACTCTGCTACCATACCCTTTATAATTTGCTTATTTATTTATTTAAACTGTTTTGTACTAATTGTTTTGTTGGGCCCAATCTCCTTGGCAACTGAATGTGCCTCATGAATAACTTTAACATGAGAGTGATGGTTTAAGTGTACCACTGGTCAGAATGTATTGGTGTTCTGTTCAAAGATGATTAAAGTGAGGAGTATATAAAAGAGAGAGGCATAGCATCACAGAGCTGCCATTTTTCTGTTCCCAGCTCAGATGATGTTAGGACTTGCCATTTTGTGGGGTAATGCTTATTCATTCACTCAGTTTCAGGGTCGATCAAAGATTTGAACAAAATAAGGAATGATATGCGGTCATTTTAAAATTCGACAGATCAAATTTTGTTTTAACGTGCCTGACGTTTCACCTGTTTTCCCTAGTATTAGGAACACCAGCATTATGCTCTCATTACTCTATTTGTCTAAATCCTAGAATTAACCAGCTGATGGTTCCGGCATTATTTCACAGAGGGTATTTTTATTCTAATTCATTAAATGAAAAATTATGGGGGAAAATCACCAATATCACTTTTATGCTGCAAGAAAGGCTATTACGTGTTTCATTTGTAATACTTCGAAATAAAAAAATTGGAACATCTAAGTACAGTGTACCTGAAGTCTACACGCTCCACTTGAAGTAAATTCCTCAAATAAAATGACTGGGGCCCAGCTGGTTGGACAGAGTCCAAAAATAAACAAGAACCTCTAGCTCTGGATTCAGGAGATAGTGCATGTTTTTTTTTTACGGTCTTTTAATTCATGATGAGTGTTGCAGTAATAAGGCAGTCCAGTGAGCAGGAGTGGCTGTTCCAATTTGGAAGAAACTATTAAACCAGGGAGATGCATTGGTTGGACCACTGAAATATGACATAATCACCAATGCAAAACTAAGGAAAATGTGTTCTTTCGGATGAAAATGTTTCTGCCTTTTTTTACAATATAATATGCATTTCAAAGGGTCTGTCTTTGGCATCATTGATGCAATCTGTGAGCACTCAAACCAACCCTGCCGAATATCGAGTGCCTGTTAATAAACTACTCTGACCTGATTCAGACACATTCATTTTTTCCACTAATTGGCTCAAAAGTATATTCCACAATCACATTTTAAACAGACAATTTGCATATGGTTAAAGTGCAGATTTTCAGCTTTAGTTCATGCATTAAATAGTTTCTTTAACTCCTAAAACTCAAATTTTTCAAAGTTTTCCCTTTACTAGGCTTAAAGTCAGAAAGTGCATTATTTTCATAATGTAGGGCAATGTCACACACAGTTTGTATATGCTGGTCGCAGCACTTCACTCAATTACTTTACTCTAATACCGAGAGACATATTCAAACCCAGGATGGCTTGTTTTTATAGCCACAGCATTACATCAAGCGGAAAATATCTTGATCTTGTAAATCATTTTATACTCATTTCATACACATTTTACACACTTAAAATTTAATTTTCACTTAATTTTTCCTTAAAGTATATTTTAAGTCAGAAAAAAACTTTTTTCACATTGCAGGACAATATATACATATTCTGTATCTGCTGGTTTCAGCGCTTCACTGAAGCTACATTACACTTATACTGAGAGAAATATTCAGACCCAGGACGCCATGTTTTTGTGGCCACAGCATCACATCAAATGGAAAACATCTTGACCTTGTACATCATTCTGTACACATTTCCTTATAATTCAGCAGGACATATTTTGTCACTGCCATGTTGATCACAACTCCATAATTTTTAATACATTTTTAAAAGGTCATAATTTACACAGTATATTTTGTAGATAGGTAGGTAGATAGATGGAGAGACAGACAGGCAGACAGACGTGGATTGATTCATAGATACACTACAGGCCAGAAGTTTGGAAGCAAGGCCAATACAGGTCAAAAAATTTGGAAGCAACCTCAAGTTTCTGTTCACAATGCCTTTTTAAAAACCAGTGTGAAATCTATGGATTTTGGGATGTATTCACTGCATGATTAGATTTTTCTTTCATTGATATGCACCATTTTCCTCTGTTTACCCTTAGGTACTGTATACATTGATGTAACCAGACCATTGCTGAATAAATGTTAACAAAAGAAAGGAGGGGCTTAGTTTTTGGGTTGAGAAGATTTGCAAAAGTCACAACTTCAGTGAAAAAGTAAAAAATAAATCACAGTTTGCATTATTCACTTTATGTCATGGTTTACAGCCCACCGAATGCCAACGGCAATCCGGCGGGCACTAGGACCATGGGCCTAGTAATGTGGGCCTGATAATTTGAGTAAAAATGTATTCTGATAAGTGACTCTTTATATAATAATCATGTTTATTTTGTTGTAAAGTATGCCTATGAAACTATGATTTTTTTTGTGCAAATTTGATCTTGCTTCCAAACTTTTGGCCTGTAGTGTAGACTGAGGTACAAATTGATTACAAAGGGCTAATGCATACAGTGCAGCCCTTTTGGTCTAGTTAAAACTTAAACAATATCAGTCAACATGTTTATGCCAACCTGATCTGTATTTATTAACAGTTAATGTGCTGCTAAGACGGGGTTAGCAGCCTCTCATCACTGGTCAGCAGTGTAATCGCCATGAATACGGATAGGCTAGTGTGACGGAGAAAAAAAAATCTTGACAAGCAATGTCTTTACTTCATTTGAGCCTTGTATCAGGCTATAATGTACACAGTTGATGAACTGTGCCTGTAAATTGAAATCTTAGGTCCCCTACAGCGGTTGTGAAAACCACTGATAAGGTAATGGAGTCTGAAAACCACAGCCAATTATATACCCTATTGTCCACCCATCGATTCAGTATCTAACCCATTTTGTTCCTGGTCAGGGTTGTTGGGGCTGGAGCCAATCCCATCATACAATGGGCGACAGGCAGAAACACACCCTGGACAATACATTTCAGTAGTGATACATCAGTTGAGCATATATTCTTGCCTATGGGTTTCTACATAGCCTAACATGCATGTCTTTAGTCTATGGGAGGACAACTGAGCACCATGAGAAGCTCAACAAGAGCATTACCCACTGCACCAACATGCTGCCAGGATGTATTTAATTGGGAAATTGCATTGAGTTGCATTCTTAATTGGACAGACCTGAGGATCCCAGCCAGATTAAATCAAGCTGGAAACCAATGCTTAGAAAATAAAGTTCCAACATTGATATGCATGGGTTCACAAAACACAAATTTTTAAACCGGGTAAATTTTCAACTCCCATTCACAGCGGCCTGTTGGTTGGTCACTTTTATGACCTCAGACTTGCCTCATAGTGAGGCACAAAACATAATAAGTCCAGAGTTAAATGAACTGAAGCTCATAATTTGTTTTCTTATCAATGGATAAATAAATAAAATGTCCTATGACCAACAAGAGTTCAGAGATCCAGACAAAAAAATAAAGAGAAGCTCCCATTCTACCCACCCAATGGGTCACTGGACCCAGGGCTTACCTGAAAAAAAAGTAAACATTAAACAAAGCCACACATGATCGACTGCTGAATCCCCTTCTTCAAAAGGGATAGACCAAAATTCAGCTGCTAACTGCTAGACTGGTGGGGCTGCTGGGTTGCAGTTATATTTCCCTCAAGTATTCAGGAACCTTAACCTCTTCAATCTGAATGGCCCTGGATGTTCGGAGAGATTTTCTATAGCATGCCGTCTGGGGTTTCAAAACTTTTCACCTTTCACTGTGTCACCAATGTGAGGCTCTAAAATCCAGCAATTGCTTATCTCCACTGTTAGAAAATGGAGGACACTGCTTTATAAAAAATCAGATTTATTAAAATGACAGCAATAAGTAAGCAAATAGATAAAATTAACTAAAAGGCCATGGTCAGCCTAACTTTACACAACCAGATCAGACTCCAATCGTACAGCTCATTCACGTCCATAGATTCACCCTCTGGCCAAAGTACACAGACAGGGTGATTCTCTTGGAGCCGCTTGACCACTACAAATGGTTCAGGCACCCACCTCCAGTTCAGCTTCCCTCGGGCCCGCCTGCGGAAGTTATGGACCAGCACCCTTTCCCCTGGAAGTAAGGGCGCTAGTCTGGCTCGCTGGTTATATCAGGCTTGGTCCAATCCTTGTCTGTGTTGGGTCTGTCTTTGCACAGTCTGATAGGCATAACTCAGGTCCTCCTGGTGCTTTTTCACCCATCCGGACAGGGTGTGGGACTTAGATGCAGGCCGTAATCCAGTAGACCAGTCAACAGGCAACCTCGCGTGTCTTCCAAACACTACATAATGAGGCGTCATCCCAGTAGTGCAGTGGGGGGTGTTGTTGTATGCCTGGGCAAGTGCTGGCAGCCAGCTAGGCCACCGCCCCTGGTCGGCCTCCGTCAAGGAGCTTAACAATCCCAACAGGGTCTGGTTGAATCTCTCGCACGTCCCATTCCCTTGAGGGTGGTAAGCAGTGGTGCGGCTCCTCTGACATCCATAGAGTTGGCAGAGTTCCTTAATCAGTGAAGACTCAAATGAAGCTCCCCGATCCGTCAGGATCCGTTCAGGGCAGCCGAACATCTGGATGAGGTTGTCGTACAAGTCATGAGCTGTTACGGAGGCAGACTGGTCCCTGGTGGGCACTGCGAAGGCATACTTTGAGAAAAAAAATCAGTCATAACTAGGATATAAGGGTAACTCTCCTCTGGCCGCCCCAAGGAGAGGTAATCTAACCCCACTACCTCAAATGGGTAAGAAGTGAGGATGGAAACAAGAGGAACCCTTACCTCGGGACCAGCCTTGGCCAGGACACATTGAGGACAGGTTGCCGTCCACTCCTTCACCTCTGTAGTCATTCGGGGCCAGTAACAATGCTCTCGGAGGATGGCCAGAGTTCATTCACTCCTGGGGTGCCCCATACTGCTGTGGTACCTCTGCCACGCACTTAGCTTCTCCAGCAGGGATCACCACCTGAAAAACTTCCTCGCCAGAGTTGGCCTCCTGGTACAACCTGCCCACAAGTCCATCTCACACCAGTAGATCCCATTCCCGTCGCAGCTGTCTCATATATGAGGACAGGGGGCCACCCACCTCAAGCAGTGGCAATTGCTGCTCCTTCAATCGCCGTACTTATCTCAGCTCTAAGTCCCTGGCCTGTCGGTCTGCCCTGATTTCCTCTCCTTCAACCGTCATTTGAGAGCATGATAGCATTGGCTCGGATGAGTCTGGTAGTCTTGACAGGGCATCAGCATTCTTGTTTTGAATTCCTGCTCTGTATTTAACAGTGTACCTGAAGTTGGCCAACTGCGCAATCCACCGCTCCTCCACAGCACCAAGGCGGGCAGTCTCCAAATGCACCAATGAGTTGTTATCAGTAAACACTGTAAATTCTGCACCATAGAGATAATCTCTGAATTTTTTGGAAACTGCCCATTTTAAAGCCAATAGTTCTAATTTAAAAGAACTGTAATTTTGGTCATTTCGTTCTGTGGGTTGAAGGCTGCGGCTGCCATACGCAATCACTCTCCTTGCCATCTTGCATTTGTGCTAGGACTGCTCCCAGACCCTCCAAACTAGCATCCGTATACAGGCAGAAGGGTTGGGAGAAATGTGCATAGGCTAGTATAGGTGCACTGAGCAAAGCCTCTTTCAACTGATCAAAAGCTTGCTGACATTCAGATGACCAATTAATGGCAGCATTCTTTCCATGGGTAGCAGTAGCAGGGGTCAAGGCATTTAAAGGCATGGCTATTTTAGAAAAAGCAGGTATAAAATGCCGGTAATACCCAGCAAATCCAAGAAAGGATTTTACCTGCTTTACTGGCTGGGAACTGGCCATTCCCTTACTGCCTCTGACTTAGCCAGGTCTGTTGCCACACCCTGCTCGCTGATGACGTGTCCAAGGTAGGTTACTTCACGCTGGAAAAGGCGGCACTTTTTTGGCTGCAGAGTCAATCCATGACTGTAGAGGCAGTGGAACACTTCCTCCAGGAGGCGCAAGTGGCTACTAAAATCAGGAGAAAACACCACCACATCATCCAGATAGATCAATAATGAATTATTAACCAAGTTACCTAGGCAATGCTGCATTAATCTTTGAAAAGTTGCTGGGGCATTACATAATCCAAGTAGCATTCTATTGAACTCATATAACCCAAATGGCGTAGTAAACGCGGTTTTCTCCCTATCCAGTGGGTGCATCTCTACTTGCTAATAGTCACTTGCAAGATCTAACGTGGAATACCACCTGGCGGATCTGAGACCAGTTAAAGCTCCTTCAATACGAGGTAAAGGATAAGCATCTTTGTGGGTGAGAGCATTGAGTTTCCTGTAATCAACACAGAATCGCCAGCTTGCATCCTTTTTCTTCACCAACACAATGGGCGCCGCCCATGGGCTGGCACTTTCCCTCACCACACCACTCTCCAACATATTCTGCAGCAAAGCTCTCAACTCATTGTATAAACTTGGAGGGATGGGCCAATATCTCTCACGACTAGGGGGCGCCGAATCAGTGGGTATTTGGTGCTTCACCACTCCCGTGCAGCCAAAATCTTCATCATGGCTGGCAAACACTTTGGTCCATTTGTGCAGCAGGTTGGTCATCTCCCCCTGCTGGTCTGGAGTTAACCCATCCCCCTGCATGGACAACACGGGATGTGGCTCAGTGATGACAGCGCTGTCCAAGGCCCCTATTTGCCTCACCTCCACCTCCACCACATCCGTTGCTACACTGCTGAGGACAAGCTCTCTTTCCCTTTGGATATCTGTCATCATCACTTCAGTCACCCAAGCCAAGGGTGGAGGCTGGGGAACTTCCACCGAGTACGGGTTAGGATTACACAACTGGCATGGCACTCATCCCACGTTCAGCGTTGCCAGAGTATGACCCACACACCAGTCTCATTCACTATCGGGAAGAGGTTCTATAATCACATTGCAGGATTGGTTAGGAGCACCTTCAGATACCTGCGTACACACAATCATCTCAGACTGTGGGGGAATGAGGCGGGGGAATGGTTGTTGGCGGGACAGCTTGGCAATGCCTTGGTAGAGGGGAAGTGGCCCTCTGGTGGTAATCCAGTGGCACTCCGTAAAAGCTCGAGCCCAGGCCTGCCCTTCTACCAATGGCATGGTGGTTTTGAATGCCTGTAGGCCTGGGTGGTTCCCCTGAGGGAGAGCAGACCAAACTAGTTAAATGATGTTCATACCAAGTATGCCCTTATCTGGCCCCAAGCATTCATCATATACAATAATAACCCCTTTTCATCACACTTGGACACTTCCTACCATACAATCGACCATAGGGAATCTTCAAGCCGTTGGCAGCCCGTAACGTCAGCCAAGGAGCCTCATCAACACTGGTCAGGCAGGTCCCTTGTAGATATTTTTTAAACAAACTTTCACATAATGTTACTTGTGACCCTGTGTCAAGTACAAAAGGCATAGAAATTCCATTCATCTTTACAGAAACATCAAGGCACTCACCGACCAAAGCAGACATTTGTTGTAACGCGGGCACCAGATCCGGAATGACGTAGGGGGATTCAAAAATCCTGCTGCCAAGATGGTCTACGATCACACCAGTGCAGTATGTGACTAGCTTCACCGCAACCCCTACAGATGGGTCGGCCCTGTGCATCCCACTGGTAGGCAGGTGCTACGCCTGGCTGTTGCCTCATCTGGAGGTCAGCGCGCTCCGAGACTGCCGTACCGTCTGAGGGTCGAGTGCTGGGGCCTGGCTGCAGTTCTCTTGCTGCCAGATGTGCTTTAACTTCATCCATAAGGCTGGCTGACAGGGCTTTTATTTGTTCCTTAACCTCTCTCATCAGGCCTTGCTGTAGTTCTGTCCTAATCTGGTTCTTCAGCTGCTCTAGGTCAGCAGGGCCATTCCTTGTGGCTGGCACCATGCTGTGAGAGCACGCCATCATCTCCCTCCTGTAACTCCAACTCCAGAGCCCGTGCCTCCTTGCAGACAGCATCAAAAGTCATCCGTTCTTCCCACCTGATTTGGCGGCTTAACTCCTGTTTTATTGGACCAGCGTGAAGGCCCACTATCAGCTGGTCAAGCATAAGGTCATTTCCCTCCTCTGTTCCATCTGCATCTCGCTCTCGCCATCTGAAAAAGAATTCTCACAGTCTCAGTATAAAAGCACCCACAATTTCTTCTGCCCTCTGTCTGCAATTAAAAAAACTTGCTCTTAACTGCGTCTTAGTAACAGGTTTAGCATACAATTTTTCCAATGCCTCTAATACCATCTTCCCAGTGTCCTTGTTGATAGCATCAATAAGATGTAATTCATGCTTCGCATCCCCTTCTAAAGCACCCAGAACAAAATCTGCTTGTTGCTGTTCATTTAGTCCTTGGGCCCTCAGCATGGCCTCCACCTGAACCTTCCGTTCTCCAAATTTATTTTTGTCACTGTCAAATTTAGGAATCCACGCAGCCCCCATGAACCATGGCATAACAAACTGGGCCATAATGGCTGGACTACTGCTACCCTGCGCTGGCGGGTTACTACTGCTGCTGTGGCCCGAAACAGTGGAGCTGGTATCCTGCCCGATTACGCCACTTTTAATGTCACCAATGTGAGGTTCTAAATACCAGCAATTGCTTATCTCCACTGTTAGAAAATGGAGGACACTGCTTTATATAAAATCATATTTATTAAAATGAAAGCAATAAGTAAGCAAATAGATAAAATTAACTAAAAGGCCATGGTCAGCCTAACTTTACACAACCAGATCAGACTCCAATCGTACAGCTCATTCACATGTCCATAGATAAGCATGTCGAAATGCAGTCAATAAAATTCATGAGACCTGGGGGCAGAAAAAAGTTTGTGGGGGAAGGGCTCGCTAACAATCACAATCGCAATAAAACACTTAAATATTTCAAACCGCAAAAGCCAAGTCAGTGCATGCAGCCAGGGGGGAGATTTCAGGCCACTGATCCCAAATCAGCTAGTCCGCGGTCAGCATGTCGCGTCACCGCAGCTCCAAGACAATGTTAACTTTTCAGCAAGGGTCAAATCATTTCGAAAATCACTGCACGGTCTGTTCCACTCATCACGGGGCTTCACTTATTCTTCCAACCGACGTTGTAGCACTCGGGGGTCAATCCACAACTTTATCCACTCCCACAGCACTACGGAAAAGCACAGGGCGGACCTCAGGCATATACACACACCAGACAGGGACTGCACGCTCACAGCCCAGAGTAGTAATTACGTTCCTTTACTTATCTTGTATCAGACGTTGATCAGTCCGAATCCCTTACGGCTCCGTCTGGGCAGCGGTCACTCTTCCGGTAATCCAACAGCAAACAAATCCTGGTTTCCTGGCCAACTGCTCGGTCCTCCGTGAGTGCAAGTTCTAGCTTTCGCTCACCCTCCTTTGCTTCAATATACTGGCCCGTCCTCCCTTTCCACTGCTGCTTGGAGTCTTTATCTGCTCGCGCTACACCTGCCTTCCAATTAGCAATCAAATGCATACAACGCAGCTTCACACCGAAGACGGACTAAACGGGGTGGGGTTCAGGCATTAACAGCTGTTCATGATTATATCAACCCATTGTTACCAGTATGACAATATCACACAGCAAATCCAGTGCAATCAGTGTCCAAATACATGCAATAAGGCACAAGGCAATATTCACACGAAATCGATCTCAAGTGAATCATTTCAAAATCTAAAGTGCTACTAAGCATAATTCAGGCACACAATAGGATTCAATCATGACAGTAATATAAAAGATGTTCCCCATTTGACAACTGCATAATTGCTCTCAACTTATTTCCTTTTAAAATCACCTGATTAGCAATCCAGTAATTATTTGCAAGACTGATGGATGAGCTGAGAATGATTTAGAAAATGATTAAGAAATTATTTATTATGAAATGATAAAGAAATTGCCTATGGGCTACATTAACTATTTAAATGCAATACACATGATACAGCTGTGATTGCAATAATACAGATAATTTTGAGGGCTGACTGCAATAAACAGTTATGTCCAATATATAACATCTGGGCATAACTGTTTATTGCAATCAGCCCTCGATTTATAAATCCAAAACTTACTCTGAATTCCATCACCCATTTTAGCTTTTTTTTTTTTTTTTTTTTTGGCTGAGTAATTGATTTTACCTTATTCAAAATGTTTAAAGAATACATTTAAATTGGGAAACATCTTCGTAAGAATATTGAATTGTAAAAATTGGTGCAAAAAAAGGAATATACCTGATAACTGTGTGATGCAATGAACAATAATGCCAGGTAAAAACAAATTGGCCAGCCATTCCACTGATTAGTCTTCATAAATTTACAGGGAGGATTGTTTGTTGACTAGATATGAAGATGGCAGTCAAACACTTGCAGCCATGATGCAATAATAATTCATTTGAAAAATTACTGGGGTTTTGACACTGGTTTTTTTCAGGGCTTTGAGGGATGATTCAATACCTTTAAGAACACTTGCGTTGAAAATGTTTAATTTCATGAATTAATTACGATCGCATCATGGCTACATTACATTACATTTATTTAGCAGACGCTTTTATCCACAGCGACTGACAGTAAGCTCATAGAATTAGGTAATTGGCACCGTAACACTACAGAACAGACAAGGTACAATATAAAGCACAGAGAAGAGATGGCTGGCAGTTGGCGAGCAGAAAAAAGCAAACAGAAACAAACACTTCAGAGCAAGTGTTTTTTTTTATTGTGTGGGGGAGGGTTGTTCTAGGTGAGGTATTATCTAAACAGATGAGTCTTTATGTCACGATGGAAGATCTGCAGAGGATGAGCAGTTCATAGGGAGGTGTGTAGGTCATTCCAACACTGGGGAGAAAGATGGGAAAAGCCACGCAATCTGAATGAGAGACTGACATTCTTTCTCTCCCCTGATTGGACAAAATAAATAGAACTGGTTTGAAGTAAACATGCATTTTAAGATGAAATTACAGAAGGGCTATCCTCCAGGACCTGTGGATGGGGGCAATAGAAAGACCAGAAACAGCAAAGCAGATGAGCTTGCAGTGGTCACGTACTGTAAGCAGTTAGCAGTCATAGGTGCAAATGTAAAATCAAACCTGCATCATCTTAACTTTTATCAAGGATAGTAAACATCAAGCCATTCAGTTAAAGGTGTGAGTGTGTGCAAGTGTGTGTGTATGTGTGTGAGAGATAGAGAGAGAGAAAAAAGAGAGAATAGAGTGCTGTGCATTTACATGTGTACACGGCACAGAAGCAGAGAAAGGTCTGCATTCTTTTCTGAACCCGACTGAACACTGTCTTGAAGGAGCGGGATTTACGGCATGCTGACAAATCAGTACAAAGAACGACCATACGCTCTGATCCCTCCCATGTGGGCAGAAATGTTAAGTTGAGAACATCAATCTCAGCTATGCCACAGTCACTAAAGCCCTTTGCTGAGGAAGGGCGGAAATATGGAAACAAATGGGATCATTATCCTTTCCAGGTTCAGCATGAGAGCAACTGGAATTTGATGGTCTCTCACAACAGGTATCTGCCCTGAGGTACCTGCAGAAATGAGACCGCTCACATTGGAGGTCGGACTGGTTAAGACAATAAAAATGACAAGTCTGAAAATAAAAATGCTTTTGTAATTGGCGGTGGAAGGTTTGGTTTTCATACATTCTGCATATCAGTAACCCCCAGATATATTTACTTCATTATTTATTTATATCTGACCTCATTGCGCTTTGCCTACCTGTTCATAAGTAAATCTGAGAATTTCTGCTTTTCTTATCTGTATCTCATGATTTTAGATAGTTAACAATTCAAAAGTAATGCTCTCATACTAGCAAATCACTTCACTTTTTATATATTTATTTTTGAGGAATTTAGTTACGGAGGTTAAAAAGTTCTTACTGCATTTCCATCTTTTATCAAATCATATGTTTCTTCATTGAGGACGGAAGCAACGCTACACACCTTTTTTCACTATTTTGCACTATTTTATATAGCACTGCATCTGCACATTTTTAAACAAATGGTTTTCAAAAAAAAAAAAAACTCAATGAACAATTTGTTTTATTAGTTTTACCCTCAAAATTGCCATCATGTTGAGTTTGTGATGTGAAAAAAAAAAAACATTTGTTGGTATTCTTACAGATCCTAAATTGAAGTATTGCATTTCATCGCATTTCATTAATTGTATCTGAGCAACAATAAATTGCAAAAGGATTTATCAATTGCTCAGCATTGGTTGAGCTCATAATAGGTGTTATTATTTATGAAGATGTTAATTATGTTAGTAATACTTTTTAACTAGTATTTGTTTTTTTGACATGATTGGCTCGCTAATCTGTTGCGCAAGACCTTAGGAAGCTATGTACCATTGGGCAATTTATCTTACATAAGGCAGAGACAGCGAATCCAAGACGTTATGCACATTGTGCTTTTCCTAATACACAAACTGATTGGATGTCAACATATTCTGCCTATATATCGCTGTTAGTGTGCACACGCTATGCAAGCGGAAACAAATGGGATGGGATCAGGTGTGTATTTTGTGAATGAGTGGGCTTGAGGTGCCCAAAAATTATTCTTGCACCCAGGCTCATCATCTCAGGCTTTTGCTACTGCCCAAGACATGCAAGTTAATTAAGCAAAAACTACCTGAACCACAAACCTTGTCTTTGTCTTAAAGGTCCCTAATTATGTCACCAGGTGCACAGCCAATTAGTTATTACAAGCTATTTCAAAATCTTTCCCCTCTTGACATCACATGGGGTAGTAAACAACCAGAGGCAAGAAGAACTGATCAACTTCAGCCAAGCAGTTAATCAGATTTCATTATACTGGGTGGTCACTCCCCCTTGTGATGTCAGGAAGGGGGGATTTTAAATTGGTTCATAGTGGCTAATTAGCTGTGCACCTGGTGGCATAATAGGGGACCTTTAAGCAAAAGTGTCCCTGTCCATGCCTTAAATGGTGTTGCATATTGCCATTTAGACTTTTAACTATGACAAACTAAGATAGAGCCTGAAAAGTAATAATGCATTTATTGCATCGTTTGTAGCATTTTTATTGTGTTTCACTGTGGGATTTGAGGTGAAAGAGATGTACTGATTAGCTACAACATTAAAACCATATTTCTAATATTGAGAAGGTCCCCCTCGTGGCACAAAAACTGCGCATTAAACTGAAGTCCAATTGAATTTCTGCACCCAGGGTTCCCAAGCAGAACATTTCCAGCGCATAACATTCACTTCACCAGCTTTTTGTGTTCCTACAGTGCACTATAGTGCCTCATCTTCCCTAGGTACACAGCGTACACATACCCGACTGAAGCACTTGATGTGAAAGAAAATAGAAGTCACTGGAGCAGACGACCTTCAATTGCTCCAAGGTGCAATTCCGAACCTCACGTGCCCACTGTAGACGCTTTCAGCAGTGGACTGAGGAGGGAATGGACACTGGTCTGCAGCTCCAAAGCGCTATGCATAGCAATATACCACGTGCATCATGGTGTGACGCATTCTTCACATTAATATTATTTTATTCTCTGTGACTTGTGCCGCAGTACCGCTTCTGTCAGTTTAGACCGTATGGGATTGCCTTTATTGCATCAGGGAGCACTCAACACCCTGTTGTACGTTCATGGTTTGTCCCTCCTTGGACCCCTGTTGATGGGTACTCACCACTGCTGACTGGGAACACTCCAGAAACCGGGCCACTTCTGACCAACTTGTCTGGTTAAAGTGATTTGGCCCTAATCAACGTCTCTCAGGTCCCACTTTTCCTGTACCCAGCACATTTACTATGTGAACCGACTGTTTGCTTACTGTCTAAAATCTTTGTGCAGAACTTGACATGTATCGTCATTATGAGATAATCAATGTCATTTGCTCCATCTGTGACTGGTTTTTATTGTTCTGGCTCATCGGTGTAACTAATCACACATGCAGTAAGCTTTATACACACATGCACACCACATATACTGTCAAAGACATTTGTATATGCAGTATAATGTTGGTCCACACAAAGGCACTGAAATTGAGCTGAAGTTAAATTGAACACTTTTATGCAAGCCCAATCCACAGTTTTCCTTAATTAACCTTTTTTTTTCTCTCAAATATGCAAGCAAGCATGTCTTCGCCTTAGCAATTAATATAGCTCGAAGCATTTAATAATCAACATGGATGGAAAAAAAATGTATTTTCCAGTTTTTACTATAATTTAGATTAGTCACTGCTGAACTCTAAGAAAATAATGTTCCTTCAAAGTAAAAAAAATCTATAGTCTTTCTCCTGACATTGAAAAATATGTGACCCTATCAACAGCTCTTTCTGGGTGTAATCTAATGTGGATCTCCAGAATAGTAGTGCAGTCGAATACTATGTTATACAGTAGTTAAAAATATTAGTCATAGACCATAAAGTAGTAATGCACTTTTCTTAGTCTTCAATTTTTTTTTCTTGAGTTGCCATTTACATTTATACAAAGTTGTAGAAGAGTGATGAAAAATCTACGAAAAGGAGTATACAATTTGTTGCTCACCCAATGCATATAATCATCATCAATCATGAATATAATAATAATCCATCCATCCATCCATCCATCTATCCATCAAATTCTCCTATTTTTTTAGTTGGCGTGTGTGTGAGTGAGAGAAATACAGAAAGAGTGTCTACTACTAAGGAGCAGTGAAGAAGCATTTTCCTATACTGGGTCCATGAATAATCTCTGAACTCTCAGTCTCGACAATTTCGTTTAACCTTGCCCCTCACTATATTTGTCCGGGGCTTTACAAAATGAATATATAGGATTGAGAGGGATTATGTTGTATATTTTATTGCATTTCCTTTATGCACCGACTGTTGTTTGAGGAAAAGTTAGCGAACACACAAAGGAAGTATAACAAGATAAACTGTGATGAAAAAGCAACATGGACTCACGGAGACAATAGGAATTTAATGAGGATATTATATGCATTCAATTATCTGCCTTCAATATTCAAAGTAACTTGGACAGGGCAAAAAAAAAAAAAAAAAAAATGCCAAGTAAGAAAAAGGTAGAAAATGCTAAAATAACTGAGACATATTGTTATAAGCAGTGGTCACTTTTCAAAGTGGCTATCAATTAAAATGTCCACTTTCAATTTTCAACATGATTTAGGCCGTAGTAAATGCATTGGTCTATACAGATTTAGTAGGCGCACATGCTTAATTAAAACAATGAAAACAGTAAAACTGTGGTGTTTGCCCATGATTTATAATGACAGTCTGTCTGCGGTGAGCCCATCAGCCCTGAGTCAGGTGGTCAGATTTTCATTGATTGCCAGAGAATGACCTTTTCTGTCCTTGTTTTCCAGACTAGGGCTATGATTTGTGGAGGGTGCAAACAGAAGAAGCCCCTTTATTGTCCTCACATTCGCAGTGGCACCACCGTTCCCATCCAATGTTGACTTGTAAACACTAATTTCAGCTCAGGGTCATCAGTACTAGAGGGCATGAAGTGCTAATCAGTTCAAACCTGGAGTTTAACACAACCCTTGTCAATCAAGCATGTGGCTTTTCAACATCTGACAGCTCTGCCAAGCTTTCCTCAAGGATAAAAAAAAAAAAACACACATTTAACACATTACACTTTTATTACAGCATATCTCTGGAAGTAACAGTCCAGTTTATTTATTAACTTGTTTTATGTTTATTGATGCAAAATACAAATGCAATCAAAGATAACTGACATGAAAAGTCCATGCATCCTCTACTTTAGATTAAATTGCTATGATCCAGACCAAGAATGAAACTTAGAGGCAGTGTATAATCTAATATTAGGCTTCATTGATAGTACTATGGTAGATAGTGGAACCTGAATCCAGAGGAGAAAGGCACAGTTCAGTTCAGATGTTGCAGGCGAAGCTGTGTAGGCATAGCCAGCACCCGGCCCGGTGCTTTCCAGTATGATTGTTCGATGGAATGTTCACTTCGCCAGAGCCAAACTGCCAGATGGCAGGATGGAGAAGTTTTGGGGGAACGCAGTCCCAATCCTCATGACCGAAGAAGACTAGCAAGCTTGTTCCTAATAAATTGGGCAGACATAGTACATTAACAACAATGCGGTCCCAATCCTGGAGACTGTGAGTAAAGTTTAGGAGCGTGTTCCTATGAATTGAACAAGGAGGAACACTTCCGTAAATTCTTATCGTTGAAGGTTGTAATTTAACTTTCAAAAGACAAAGACTTTCATAAACAAATATTGACTGGTGCTAAAATGCATATAGCAAGTGACAATCCAGCAACTTGCAAACTTATAGAAGGGGGTGTAAATACGTCAGCACACAGGAGAGGAGAGGTAACTATGAATAAGACACAGCTGGTAAGAGGGAAACCAATCAAGTGGGACAATACTTCTGATGGACATGCAAACTGCTGGATGGGAGGAGACACAGAAGGCTTTCACAAATTGGTTGTGACAGAAAACAATACAAAATGCACTATGTTATGCTTTAACATGAATTTAATTGGTTATTTAAAATATGCAATGTGATGACTGCAGCTCAGTCCAAAAAAGTTGGTACAGTCAACCTTTTGCTACTCTGAAACATCACCTTGTCCTTTACTTACATTTATTAAGCATTTGGGCACTGAGGATGCCAGTTGCTCAAGTCCTGCCAGTGGAATTTCCCCCCATCCTCTGGCTGTACAGCTGCACAGAGCCTTTACTGCTATATATTTTGCCTCATAATGACTAAAAACAAACCAAGACTAAGAATCTTGCGAAAAATACAGAATGCTCCTAAGTTGGACACAAAACTGGCAAACAAACTTTTCACGCTACAAAGAAAGACTTACAGTATGTATATAAAAGGACAAGGAATTTAATGATAATGGGAAATGGGAGTACACTGGGAGAGAACATGATCGGAGGTGTAGCTATAAATAAGGAAACAAGGTGTGCTAATAGAAAAACAGAAAGGGGAGAGCATGAGCAGAGGGTAGAAAAAAAAAAAAAACATGTGGCAAGTGATATGGGTAAGAAAGCTAACACAACTAATAAAATGAACAACTATGGAAACACAGTAAATACATAATACACAATAAGAATAATAAAGATACAGGATTATTAATAGAAAACATGAAAAATAATAAACATAGATTTTCAAACTCTGACATACCTATGACCTACAATCAATCTGGTGGCACAGCATCACAACCACCATTTATCTATATTCACTTGGACACAAAATTGCTCCAGCAAACCTTTTTCAAGTGCGACAAAGCATAATTAAACCTGCCTATTCCATTTAAAACCACTGCACAAAAAAGAAGCCTCAATTTAACAGCATTCAGAAGTGCGGTTGATTTCTCTGGGCTCCAATGCATCTGCGATGGACAATCACATAGTGGAAATGTATATTGTGGTCAGGCAAATTAATAGTTTAGGCTGTGTGCTCTGGACCAAAGAGAAAAGGACAATCCGACTGTTATTAGCAACAAGTCTAAAAGCCATACCCTGTCATATTATGGGGTCATGTCAGTGCCCTTGGCAAAGGTAACTTATATCTCTGTGAGGGCACAAGTACATTAATGTCCTAAAAGGTACATTAATGCCTTGTTTCCATTACGACCACGAATCCCATGAACTGTCACGAACTGATACATTTTCAGATTCGTGGAATTTAGTATATTTTATGGTCTAATTTGTGACGCTGTACAAAGCATTTACGATGCAGGTACGATAGAGTTACAGATATTTGTGGGATTCAACTCAAATTGCACTAATATTGTCAAGAATTGAGTAAGAATAACAAGAATCCATTACGAATACTGCACAAATATTAGGAATCAGTTAGAAATATTGTATTTGTGTGATTCGTGACAGATTCGTAGCTGATTCGTGGTCAAGCCAAGAACTCACAAATTGCCGAATGAGTTAAGAATACGCACAAATGCGTAAAAACTGATTACGAATCAGTTACGGAGACTAAGAATAGACTACGAATTTGTTAAGAACCAACCACAAATTTTCCATTCATGAACCTCTCTACAAATTTTTTGAACAGTTCAAAACTCTTGCCAGGAATTCCCGATCGCTCACGAATTGCAAGAATTGATAAGAATTAAATACGATTCAGTTAAGAACTTCCTGAACTGATTACGATTCAACCACGAATAGGTTAAATTTCCCATTTGTAAGGATTCGTGGGATTCATAGCCTCTGTGGAAAGGGGGTATAACATTTAGAAGCGACATGATATCTTTTCCTGGGATGCCTGTAGATATTTCATTGAAACAATGCTAAATTGTGTTCTCTACGCATCACAAAGGCATGGCTGCATAAGAAGAGGACATATAGGTGCTGGATTAACTTGTTTGCAGTCCTGAATTGCTCCCAGTGGAGAATGTTTGGCACATTTTGAAAGGAAAAATGCGATAGTGAAAACCCCATTCTGATGCATGCTTGTTTGCCAGTAGAATGGAACAAAATTACACCTGAAACATTTCATCACTGGGTGCCTTTAGTCCCTCGGTGTTTATTCAGTGTTTTGAAATGGAATAAGCAACATTATGTAGCCAAGTGGAAAATACCGTGTTTCCACAAAAACCACTGATGACACCCTTTTGGTGGTCCCTTATGAGTGAGATGTGCGCTTGACCAATTATTGTGAGTTGAAAATGGAAGTGGAACGTCTTTTGCGAGCATTGCAGCGGTTCTACATGTTCGGTGCTCCATATTTTAAGCAGGTTAAATATGTCTAAAATATTATCTCGTGCAAAAATGTCAACAGATGTACATTAATTTGATTGTATAGAGACGTAAACTAGAATGTTTGTTGCGGATGGTAATCCAGATGCTCCAATGTTTGCTGAGTTCATCCACTTAGCTAAGCTGCTTAATTGAAGAAAGCGTGGCCATGCTAACATGTTCTGGAAACATTATAACATTCCATAGGATGCTACCACTACAGTTATTTATGCACGCATTTCTGTATGCGGTTATGTGCGCGGTTATTTGTGCGCTCAGTTACTTGTGCTGCCATTATTTCTGCCGAGTTACTTTGCCTACAGTTACCTATGCACTTTGAAATTTCTGAATGAAGTAGTTCTTGTGGACACTTTGAGTTAACTTAAGAAAACTTGAATTGCTCCAGTGAGATCGGGAAGTGATCGGTTCTAAGGGCATTTCTTACGAATAGTAAAGTTAAACTTTTAAACGTAGACTTTGTGTCTGTAATGGATTTACAAAAGTATTTGGATTGTAATCCGGTGTTAATTTTCCACTAATTGAAAACTCTAAATTATGTTAATGCTGTTCTCCCTTTTATGGGAGCAGTCAGGTAATAAAGAACCCCAAATTTAGTTTTGTGTCGTTTTATATAAAGTTTGCCAAGCTACAATTAGAAAGTGGTAAATACTTTTTTATCCCGACTTTTCTGAAATGCGTTGCAGAAGTCAAAAGTAAAATAAGTGTTTATTTTGAAAAAATCAATAAAATTAATGTGGTGAAACACATATTTGACAGGCATATTTTATACAGCCATATATTCCACAATTTCATTGTGAAAAGAAAATTAATTGCAATGTGGTTGCAGTCTAATTAAATTAGTGAGTAAAGTAGATTGGAGTTTAAAAGGTGATATTTATTATTAGTATTTGGGCATGACTAATGATGGCACAGTCTTTCAGAGTAAGATGATGAAATGAGGAGAATGATAATCATTGCAACAATGTAAGGGTGCCAATCCTCGGTAAGTGCACTCTGACAACCTGAGATTGAACAGTAGTGAATCACACACTCGCCACAACCACTCTGCCTCGTCTGAAAGCATGGAAGACATAAGCAGTGGATCAGCTGATGAAAGTGATTTATGAATTATGATTTATTTATTTACAGCACCAGCCAGTGTAAAATTCCTCTTTCCAGAATTCATTAGCATGCAGTGAACAAGCAGTGTAGGGGGCAAAGTTTCATGCTTCTCACTTATGAGGCGGATTTTTTGCTCATTTTTTCATGTGATATTAAAAGGTCCCTTAAAAAATAACTTCCTTTGAACAGATTGCATTTTTTATTGGACCTCAGAGAAGGCAATTATTGAATTGTCATCAGATATAAAATCCAGTCACGCCTCTCTGGAATTAGATGATTTTCCTATAATGCAAAACTTAAACCCAATTGGCCATTTAACATCATCTAAAATTAGTAAGCAAGAAATTACATTTGTGGCAGCATATCAAACAGCATCAAAAATCTTTTAATTGAAGTCAAACTTGGAATGCATTAGCAAACATGGGACCTTTCACCTAACTGGAATGAACGAAGCCATGCGATGTAAAAAGCTACAAAGGCGTATGCTGCCTTTTTTTTTTTTTTTAGCATATTCAGTTGCATCCAAATATTTTCGATGCAACTGAATCCATTCAGAAGTGGATTGTATCTGCCATTTTAGGAGAGACACCATTACTTACCTTTTACATCATACTGTATTTCATGAATAAGACCAATCATCTTTGCCATTAAAACAGATCTGCGGATGCACGCAGTCCATATCACACTTAAGAATGTAATTTACCCTTGTTATTTGATCTTAAGTAAAACCTGGCCCAAAAAGTGGGCAAAAATCAGCCCCTTTAAACAATCCCACACATGTTCAAAGGCAACAGTCTCTTAATATTTTTTTTTATATAGCTTTGAAAATCAGACAAATATGTGACTTTTGTTTTTCCTTTGGTGGAAAAAGCGACTTCTTACATCAGCTACATTAAGAATGCCCGCATGACAGCCTGAAAAACAATACAGCATTTGATACTCCTGGTAGGGAAACTAGTAAATTCACCCTGTGGCTTCTTGACATGTATTTATTCATTTTATGTGATTTTTCTTCCTTTTGAGAAAACCAGACATGGATTGCTCATTGATTTCCAAAATCAATTTATTTAAAAAACTGCTCGGACTTAATTCAAGAAGGTAAAGCGCGAGGTAATTTATCTAAACAAATTCCTGTTTGCTGTTAAAACGAGGTGCTTGCAGTGGCTGCTGCTGTCACTGCTTATTAGTGGCATTTTCCTCTCACAGTTTTTGTATTATCAATTCAAACCTTTTAAACAGCATCTTCTCAACAAAGTGATAGAAACTAACTAAACTCTTCCCAGCGTCTCTATGGAGCTTTATTCGAAAGTGTGCCAAACTTGCTGATAGCTGGGCATAAAGCCAATTTGTTGCATCATGATATAGCTGTTACAAAACGAAAGGCTGGACTACAAACGAGGGGTTTCAGGCAAATCAGAAGCTAATTTTTATTTATTTATTTATTTATTTATTTATTTGTCAGAGAGAATAACTCCTTTTGCCATGGACTTTGGGCTTTGCAACTTTGCAGACATTTTACATGCACAGACACAATATAACACACTGAAGGGAAGTGAAAAACTGAAAAAAGCTGAGTTCCTTCAGTCAGCCAACTTACGTGCAAACAGTGAATTTCAGCATGGACAACTGGACATAACTGTAGTCTGGTCCCCAGGTTTCAAACCTGAAAACGCTCTGCAGCCTATTGAGCTTTAGGAGAAGAGAGCAGGGAGTAGCAGGGACATGTACATCAGTGTGCTGGACCGCTAGAAAAGCTTAGAAAGCCCCAAACGATAAATTGTCAGGAAATGAAGTCCTAGCTCACATATATTGTTTTTAACTCAGATAAATGAATGGAACAGTTGACTTTAAGGTCCACATAAAGACATATTCCATGACCTCCCCACTCTTCATCCCTCAAACATTTCATTTGTTCCTTATGGTGCATCAGATTCATAGTTATTGCCAGCAGTGTTATCAGTAGGCAAATAAATAAAGTGTTCTCTGCCTTTTCACTGTAAAGTCTGCAAAAATGTACCTTCTTGAGGCAATAATGTCCCATAAAACCTAAGATAACAGATTGAGAGTGCACCACACTCTTACACAGAGGGATGTTTTTGGTCATTACTGACCATTTTGGGAATAGGGGCCATTTAAGTGTCTGCAAAATTTTGAAATTTCCCTTTCAGCCTGAGGTACCAAACTAGAAAAGTCACATGCATGCATTCAGAACATTTTCATTTGCAGCAGGCTATTTTGAGGAGAGAAGCTCATTTAAATGTCTTGCCTCGGCCAAATTGCTCTTCTAAACCTTAGATGTCAGACTTATCACGTTATTATTGCCCAAGAAGAATATTTCAGTTCTAGAGAAGTGGATGCTACCTGCTATGGCTGAAAAAAGACCAGTTAAAATTGAAAGAACTTTATTTTTCTATATCTACTGCACATCCACCATGAAACAACTGTATTTGAATTTTTCACTTCATTCTGGGAAGAAGGTCTGCCAAAACAGAAAATACTGGTTCATGAACGAATTCACAAAAAGTCCAAAAACAGCAGTTGAGGGATGAATTCTGGATGAAAGCATGAAACGTGGACTACAGGCTATCAGGCCAGGCATGTAGCACCCTTACCTCTTCAGCCGAACAAAACTCAAGGCCTTTGTGAAGTACAGATGTCTTCTCTGTAAAGCAGCACAAGACATTTTAAAGAATTAAAATGCAAATTTATTGAAATTCATGTTGTCCAACACTGTGTTTATATTTTGACTATATTATATCTTATTTTGACTAGGTCAGCACTGTGAACAGATAATTTACAATCACTGGCTGAATTCAACAAAACAAGGTCAAAAATGCAAAATCTGGCTGGCAAGCAAGCTATTAGGCAGAACCGGCAGCAAATTAACCAACAAATACAAAGAAAAAATAATAATAGAAATACAAAATAAATACATAAATACACCGGTTGGTCATAATGCACTTGCTTGCGCATATCTGAAGAGAAAAATTTCCACCACTGAATGGTAAACTAAGTCCTATTCAGAGAGGAAAAAGTAATTACTTATTTCAACAGATTAATGTGCCATTTTTGGCTGCTCACATTAGTGAGTTTTTTCTTTTTTTTCCCCTTCATCTGCTTTGATTTTCTCACACTGATTAATTAACACCAGAGCACAAGGAAGTTTGTGAACCTGTGGGCCTCTTTTCGATTTGCCTGCTGGTATCAGTTCTTAGTCTGAATCTTTCCAAAAAAAAGGAAAAATTCTAAAAAAAAAAAAAAAAAAAGGGAAATTTAAATGTTTATGTATGGTAAAGTCAAGAGATTAGGGCAAAGCTTCTGTGTCTCCTCCTTCGCTGCAGTTTCTGAAGTGACTGAAATATTATTTCATAGTGACTAACTTGTCAGACTCTTGCAACCTGTCATTATTTTCAATGTGTCTGCATGGGGTCTCCACTTCTACCTGCTCAAACCCAGACTGAAAGACTGTATAATTTTCCCATCTTCCCTGCTCCCTCTGTGCTAAATTGCATTGGAAGATGGATTTTTTGGCAGGTGAGGCTGTCAGGTCTCCGGCAAGGAAGGCTTCATGCACCAGTAAACCCGGTATGAGAACGAATTCTGCGGGGACGGGTAAAGGGGAATCAAAGTTTTGCGTCAAGAAGCGCCACTCCAGCAAAGTCTCGGGTTATTTTTATTTGTCAGATTAGCTTAACTGGGATGCAGTCACTCTGTGCATAAAAACGATCACAGGGGACGCTTCCCGGTGTCTTGGGACTTGGACGATCCTCCCACGAGATTAGCTTGGTCAATTGACTCGGCGGAAACGGGGAAACTCGGAGAAGTGACAAGCTTTGGCTCAGGCTCAGGAGAAGAGGAAGTGTTGATGCAGATCAGCTATGCTCAAACTCTAAGCCCGTGTCCTGAGTGGCCTCATTTCCAGGCCTATGGCAGATTGGAAGAAACAAGACCGTAGTGCGACTAACAATCATCTCTTGTTAATCAGATTTATTAAAGGAACTGTAAGGACGGAAGGAAAGCACAATTTGTGAAAATATGAGATAAGAAAAATCTAATCTTGCAGGTTCCAAAAGGAATCTGCATATAATAGGTGTTCACCGTCATTTGCCATCTGCATGCAAATGAGCAGAGCTAATGATGGCGCCCATTTTCTCGGACTGATTGTCCAATATTTACTCACAATGAGAAGAGGTACATTAGCTTTTCAAACGACTGTGTTTTACGCAAGACATAAAAAGCATTCAAGGTAGTATATCAATGGCAGGTTTTATTTGTAGTATTTTGCATTCTGATCTGTTTAGTTCATTTCAATGCATCCACTAAATAAAACACTTTACCACTTTAATAAGGTAAATGCCCTTTGCAGGAAATAAATACCCTTTTTGCGCTGTGCAGCCTATATAAGGTGTGTAATTAAAGTTTTATGTCCTCATCCCATTAACTGTTCCGCTGCAGTACAATACAGCTTGATGGATTTTACACAGGACTGCACCCACCATTTTGTCATGCAGTGACCGGAACAACGTGAGTAGTGTTTTTAATAATCATGAGAACAATGCAATTTACCTGAGGATAGAGTAATAAGCTTTATGTATGGAGCATTCAGCTAAAGGCCATGCTAAAGGAACTTTGACGATGAGATCTACCATTCAGATTGTGTTTAATGTTATGCTAATGCTAATTGAACGCTATAACTTTGGTCTTCAAGGACACTAGAGTTCCAGAGTGTACTAGATCTTGAAGCAGTTCTGTTATTTGTTACACAGTAAGAACTACTCTCCATTATGACTTCTAATACACATCTAAGTTGTCTCATTAATATTCAAAGGACCTACACAACAGACAGGGGACGTATCAATGGAAAAATGAAAATAGGCAGTTTTAGTCATGTGTTTGGCCTCCACAAGCCGCCAGATCAGCTTAACATGCAGTGGCGCAGAGTTTACAAGTGTATCACTTTGTGGGATGGATTTCCTTTCTTAAATGACACAGTCCCTCATTTTGATGAGGGTAACAGAGAGTACTGTCTGACCTGTTGTTCCAAAATCTTCTAAATAAGTTCAGCTAGTTTGAGAGCTGGTGACTAAGAAGGCTGAGGCATACTGTATGCTTAGGATCATTTTTATATTCATAAAGCAGTCAGTAACCCATTGTGTCCTATGAGGCTTGGTCCATTGTTATCCTGGAAAAGACTACTCCCACCATGGAAGGACAGCTCCATCACAGGATATAAATTTGATCACATAGAATGCCAAGAATGGCATTGATTTGCTGTGACCCTTTCAACTTTAATTGGGTGATTTGGGTGATAGACCCAAATCATGCCAGTAAAATGGACAGAAGCATCTGCATTTGTTAAGTTTGTCCACAGAGGTTTTAGCTTTCATTTTTCTCCCGTCTGTATATTCAGCAGTCCTTCAATGTTGTCATATTGGTATATATATTATTGTTTTCATGTTTTAAAACAGTTTTGTTTTGGAATATTAATTAATTAATTAATTTATTTATTTATTTATTTACCTGCATCACATACGATGCTGCCTCCAACTGTGACACCTGACCTGACTGTTTTCTGGCTATTGAATGGTCGTTATTGATCTGTTGACTCTGATTGTTGGGCCCTACTTAACCTCTTAACCCTTTGAGAACCATAGGCAACTATAGTTGCCCAATGGTGTAAGATATCAAAACCAGATGCTGTTGAAAACCTATCATGTGGCAACTTGTTTAAAAGAGCTCCCGCAGGGGAGCTCTTTTAAAAAAGTTGACACATGATAGGTTTTCAACAGCTCAGGATACTTACATTCTTAATTTTTTTGAAAATGTATTTGGCGCTCAAAGGGTTAAACCCAAACACCTCCGGTAATCATTACGCATCATAAAGCATGTTTCCTAATGGCAACATCGTCATATGGCATATCCATTTAAAGGGAATAAACTCCATGAAAAGCACATGATGCCCAATTTTACCTAAACCGAACATAATTCAAGCACCAAGCAAGTAAATAAGCATGTAGCAAAACATAGGATAAAATAATATCAGTGTTGATTGCTAGCGTTTCTACTGAATTTGTGCTATGCATACAAACGATACATCAAATGACAGAGGAAAGTCCACAGAATCCAACGATATAAGCTATGTCATTTTAAACCGACACCACACTCAAGAACAGCAGGCATGCACTTTACATTCTACAGTGATGAGCAAAAATTTCTTCTTACCTTTGATATTTTGTAATAAAAAGCAGTTTGAGGGTAAATCTGCGCTTGCTATTGTTAGCCCAATGTGTCTGTGTTATATCAAAACAAGATCTACCAGTCTCCAAGCATGTTTTTTTTTCTGGGCACTGCTTCAAAGAATATCAGGTTCTGAGCATTCTGCTTGCACGCAATGTATTTTCCTCTCTGTGATCGGCTTGTGATGCTGTCAGTAAGGTGGCCGTTTGATTCTATGGGCTCTGAGGTTTCCAACGAGCCCTAAACCACTTTCACCTCACAACCCTAGCCTGAGATAAAGCCTTACATTCCCAGTGCCTCCAATTGAGGAGTCCATGTGCCATTCACATGTACTCAAACAGTGCAACAATATAAACGCTTAACTGGTTTGTTTGAAGCATTTTCGGTATAATTACCCGGTAAATATTCATCGGTCATTTTCAAAGTTTTTTCTGACTGAGAATCCTTGTGCCATTACACACAAGCACTTAGACATACAACAGTACATGGTCGTGGTTTCCCATACCCTTGGCGCTGATGACACGATAACGCCCATTCAAAAGGCTGTGAATGGTCAAATCAGCTGGATGTGAAGACCAGAGTTTTCTTAGCAGTGTAGTGTATTCCACAATAGAGTGCATTCAATGGTGTACCACCAAGACCCAGGTGATTTAACTTGAGGAACTGTGTAGAATGCCATTTCGGTCTTTTCCTCCACATAAATGCACACAATAACTTAAATATAATGAATGAAAAGCTTTATCAGGCCACAAAATCCACAAAATAAACGCAAGCACCTCAACAAAAACAAACAAGTAAATTATGTGCATACAATTCTCATGCGTGTACAGCAGGGATCCTACATGGGATGGCAGTACTGGTACTGAGGTTTATGCAACCTCATAAAATGAATCACGTGGCTTTCAATCATGTCTATATGCAGCTCTTGTATAGCCTTTGCATGTTTTTAAATTATTACAGCAGAACCATTCCCTAAGGTGCATCGCGGAAGAGATTGCAACAGTCCTCACATGAACCGCTTATGATTGCAAAAATTGGGCCTATAGTGTTGTATGTATTTGGCTGTGCTATGTTTTTTTTAATGTACAATAAAGCCTTAAGATTGTGTCTACACTAATTCCTTCTGCATTTCTTTCATCATTTTCCCTCACTATAGCAACTATACATTTTTTACACTCAAACGGGGTACATGAAAAGGAGCATTTTCATGGGACATGGAAGGATGTGATTGCTTTTGAATGCTAAGAGGAAACTGAACAGAACAATGAGTCTCTGGAGATTGAACGTATGGGTGCAAGAAAGACTTTCTTGGTGTTCTTTCTTTGTACAACAAAACAAAGCCAAAAAAGAAAGGTACCATTTGTGGAATCAGAAATAAATGGTGTGTCTCAAGAATGGTGGGGCTCTACCTACTTTGCTGCTAAAATGTCTCCTGGGAATCAGCCTTGTTCTACACAAGCGCTTTTGCATTCCTTAAATAACACACTGCATTCAGAAGGCGCACTGTGCAGCTGGGTGATAAAAACCCAGAATTCAAATGATGGTACCCTGCTGGGGGAGAATAGTTCAAAGGCCCTATTTAGCTAGGTAGTATATTCTCTGTCTATTATGCAATTCATGCTATATTTGGCATAAAGCTATGCATTGCTATCTAGATCTATACGTTACACAGTTTCAGACATCATTATATCGCCCGTTTGAATCACACAAGACCGATAACAGATGTGCCTCGACACAGCCAAAAAATGTTTGGCTCAGAAAATAATGATAAGCAAATGAGACATTACTTAACAATAAGGTTACAAAGCATGGCCACGCATTGCTCACAGATTTAATATGGTACAATATAAGGTAATTTCCCAGTCCCAGTATCATGCAATGAGTGTCAGTGACAACCTCTAGTTTTGCTGGGGGGAATTCTGTGACATACTATTGCAAATCCACGCAATTATAATATTATTATTATTATTATTATTATTATTATGTTACATTATCTTTAAGAAAAAATCACAATTACCTTTTTACTGATCCCAAATGATAATTAAAAACTGCACAGCTGAAGATGTTTACCAAAATATGTATTTGACACCATTTTCCCATGTGGTATACCAGGAAGGGCCACATGAGTGTGCATTAATCAACATTAAGGGATCCAGAGCGAATCAGAGGATGAGATGCACATAAGATCCCACTGACCTCAAGTCATCACTCTCTCAGTTTAATTTAAATTTGAAGCCAATAACCAACATTAACAAATGTAACCATCAGTGGGAAGGCCGGCTATTTGTCAATGTTGGATAAATTATTTAGTGAGTATGATAGCATATCAGCGATCTCGGTTGGGCATGGCATGAAAGCTACCCTCAGAAGCAACGCAGGACAAATATTATTGTTACATCAGTTTTCTCCATAAAACAAGCCAGACATGTCATCATATAATAGCTTAAGCAACAATAAGAATCCTTTAATAGTGTGTGTAGTCTCCCTAGTTTGTAAAAGCAGCAAAAATATGAAACATCAAGCTTGCATCAGACATTGAAGTATGACTTTGTGATCACTTTGGGACAAGGTGGAAGTGCAGCTAGTTTGTCAGCCTCTTTTTATGATGCTATAATCAAAGATTTGGGAGAGGAATTTCAATTCTGTACAATGTCTCTTTTCTTTATATTTTATTATAACTCTTCATTTATTTATTGCTCATGATTCACAAGCATACATGCCCTGCATGGGGTATAGTCAGCAGTAGAGTGAGTTAGGATGTCATTCTCTGTGGTGAATGGCTTTTCCCTGTGGGGACTGTCTGAGAAATACTGTCCCACAAATGGGAAGCATGGACTCATTTATCACCAGCCCTCTGTGAGGAAGTACTGGGGAAGTTTTGAGCAGTTTAGTTAGGGAGAGGTTCAACATTGTAGTGGAAGGAGATCCAGGATTTATGCTATAGGATGAGAATGAACACTCAGAGCGACACAAGCACACTAATCTTGGCTCTTTTCAGAGTTTGTCTATACCCAGACCTAGCAAGGACATATTACACCATAATCCTCGCATTTAATGGTTTCATTGTGGAAAATATTGTATACAGAGAGCCATTGTAAAAGCAAGTTGCATAAATTTGAAAATTGACAGACAAAAAAATTGATTCTTCGGAACAACTCTTTAAAAGATAAATATGATAGGCATTTGCCACACATTAATACTTGATGCACTAAATATTTGCTGAATATTTGAAGCACAAAAAGAAGTTTTTGAGAAGCTTACATTAACTAAAAGGCAGCATCTCTGGAATAAATTCGCACCAGTCGACGTAGAAACATCAGGCACAGAAGATATTCACAGTGGAAACGTTGGTCTAAAAATACACCAGTAGGTCCAGATCCAAATACATGCATTTGTTTGTTTTTGTGTTATCTGTGACTGGCAGAAGGGACTCTGCAGTTCAATTCTTAAAGCAATAAAGGAGTTCTGAAATGTACAGTCTGCTTGACTCCAGACACTAGACTGGTTTGTCATTATCATAAGAAAATCCTTCCTAAACACGGGTTGAGGGCTAATAATTTTGACATAAAGTATCTGTAGGCTGAATACCATAGCAAAACACTCTGCAAAACTGTGTCTTGAGCACACTTGAAAAGGGGGGGAAGAATGTGGATTGATGGTAATAGCTGGAAGTTTTGATGCTTTGTGATGTCTTCAACAGTTTGTTCACAATCAATAATGTGAATCACAGCTGCTTAGAGATGACCACTGGGCATTCAGCCATCATTGGCTTTATACATCCACCAGAAGTATTTCAATTTTTTATTTCAAACGGTCTCGGATAGATTTTTCTGAAATGCCCAAAGAGCCTAAACTCCTATGGGCACATTTTATTGGAATGCGATTTGACAATCTATCCACTATTACTACAGGCTGTTTTATTTCAGATTTACTCAGTAACTACATTAAACCCATTGAAAAAGTTGGGCATTTTTTAAAAGTTTTATTACTATTATTATTATTATTATTATTATTATTATTATTATTATTATAACAAACACTCAGCAACATTGCTGGAGATGACACTGTCCCTGGCTGGTTGGCAACAAGCCACCTTAGATTGCAAGGACTCTTCGGAGGATTCCCGCTGTTCCAAGCAAACCCTCTTTTGAATGGTTTCTAATCTTATCTGCCCAGCCATCTGTTCCAGGTTGCCTTCCAATCTTCTGGTGATGGTTCCTAATGCTCCAATTACAAGGGGGACTACTTTCACCAACTTCAGTTTTCATAAGGTCTTAATCTCAATCTCAATTATTATTATTATTATTATTATTATTATTATTTCGCACTCCACTGCGTGCTGGGCTTTGTAGCCGTGGACTGGTCAGAGTGCCCATTCTTACCCCTGGCCACCTTCAGGCATGTGCACCATTTACCTGGGGAGAAGATAATGCCAGGATGCACTGTGGGAGGAAGACAAACTGATGGAGGGAGTGTGATTCTCTGAGAAATGTTTGGCTGGAAACCCTGGGTCTAGGGGGATTCACGGGGACGTCAGTTTGACGGAGCTGTTTTGGCTGCATGCAGAGGACCAGCTGGATGTCAGGCGGGTGGTCATAATGTTTTGGCTCATCAGTGCACTCGTGATCTCATACCAAACCCTGAAAAATAAATTTCCCGCATGCATCCCCCCACATTTTCTACACTCAAAGCATGAGAAAACAAAATTGGCACGTGCGCTTACATGCAATTACCACGCTGCAACACGCTGCGTCTGAAGTGAGTGATATCAAGGAAAAGCCACAAGTGTTCCGGCATTAATGAGCTAACATGCTAATTGTGCCCTTTAGCACAGTTTTCATCGCTTTCAATTATGGGCGGGATAGCAGTCGCTCAGTGTTGCATATCGTTTTCACCCATTCAACTTGTCCCTTTGTGTATTCTATTTAAATTAGTCTGGTCTCCGCGGAAATTTTGTTTTAAGCAAACCAATACTTTATTTGCAAATGGCATGCATCGACATGGATTGACTGCAAGGAAATTTATATCTGCCATGCTTCTCCTTTATGTTCATCTGTTACCTCATCATTAAGGCTGTTACTCTCAGATGATTTCACAAGTGCTTCCAGATTAAAGCTAATTTAAATTCTGGTTGGTGCCGTTTAGGTTGCTGGAATGTTGATATTTTAATGGGACTCGCATTGAAAATCTAATGAGTCATGTGAATGAGCTATGCATCACCATAATGAAGCCAAAAATTCTACCCAAAGCAACTTTACAGTTAATTAGACTAAGCAGGGGCCAACCCCCCGCCCCAGCAGGGCAAAGTAGGCTTAAAGATCTAGTTTAAGGGCCCAATAGCTAAACTTATTGAACTGTGGCTGCATGAACCTCCAATCATTTGTGCCTCAGTTACACACTGTTTTTGCCAGGCTAAAGGCTACCCCAGTAATTCTGAATCATGCACTGTAAAACCAATGTTTAAGTTCTGAACATATGCTCAACACTTTTTTGTAACACTCTTTAAACATGTCACAGTGTTTAGATTCAGTTTTAAAGAGTATTCAGCAAATCTGAAAAACCTTGATCGCAACATCCAATAAACATCATAGTTTTGAATGAGAATACTTACTTACAAAAATAATCATCAGGCGTTTAGCTTTTATACACTGATGGTTAGATCATAGCGATGTCTACTGTTTACAAACAATGACGTCAAAGTTGTACATGTGCAATTTGGCGGTTGGCAGAAAGCGTGATCAGGACATAAATAACATGGCAAGTAGCCTCTTAGGTTCTTCGCTTAAAATGCTTAAAAACGTGATTCCTGAACCCTTAGCTACCCTGTTGGTGCAACCAATAACACAATAACTGACTGGCATCGCTATTTTAGATGTTTTATTAAGTATATATAGAGACAGAGATCTACTAGTGTAAGATAAGCCTTTTTGCCAACCTCGTATCAAAACATTGACGTCATCGTGAACATCGCAATAAACATGTCACTTGTTCCACAGTTTTACAGTGTGCAGAAAGCCTACAGTTGAGACGTATTTACGTGGACTCTGCTGTATTGATGTTCACCTATAGTTAGTCCGTGGAAAAATCCATTCGGTAAACTTGAAAGGAGACTGTAAAATTGGTTCTGGGATTTTTTATTTTTTTTTTTGCAGATGCAGAATAAAGGGTGGTCTCCTGTGATGCGGGGTTTCAGACTCTGGTGTGGCTCAGGCGGCAGGGCGGAACAGGCCCCAGCCACGAGCCGAGCCTCCTGTAAACAGCATGTCAGGTAGCCCAGGCCCCAGGAGTAGCTCAGCTGAGGGGGGAGACAGGAGCCATCGATCCTCCTGCCCGCTGATGCACACACTCGCCTCGTAGGCCTCCCTAAGTGGAGCGTGTGATGTGATTGAACAATCAGGAGCGCTACCCTGGAGGAATATAAATTCCCGGAGCCCAGACGCCCAGTGCGCTGGGCGGCCAGCTTTCCTCGCGAGATCCTGCCTCCCATTGGATATTATCCCAGCATCCCTCACGCAAAGGACGACTCCGATGTGACACAGCTCACGATCACATTCAAGAAGGTGCTGTGCATTTGTTATTCTCTGCAAACTGTGACAATGCTAACATTTTTTATTTTGTTGAACACTCAAAAAATGTATAGGGTGAATATTTTCATGGAGCTAATTAATTAAAGCAAGCCAATCTGAACAACGTGACACCCTCAGCATGGAATTAACAAACCAGATGATCGTGCCTGCGATGCCCAGAGATTATCATAGGTCCAGTTTCTTTGAAATAAGTCTTAAGTTTATTGCATCTCAGGACTGGCTTTTATCTGGCAGCCTAAATTTTATATTCTGCCTCTTTTCCTACTCTGTCAGTGATGGGTGATGCAGTATGTGCAAAGTTTTAGTACTGCTCACATTACTGACCTGTGTTTCCCCTGTCCTTTTATATTACTTTCCTGACTCCACGTTTCTCACCCTAACTTTAATATTTGGAAGAAATGTCTGCGCTTTGTATCAGTGATGGCCCTGATGAACCGATACAATTTTAGCCCTCCCACCGTCAAGTATTGTAGCTGTGAGAAAACAAAATAAGACACAAAGAAACTAAAAAAAGATGCTTTTTTTTTTTTGGTTCCAAACCTGAAAGGATATTCTGGAAACGTGACAGGACTCAGTGGTAAGTAGCCATCCACCATCCTGGCCAAACTTGTGCAACATATGTTTAACTACATAATAGTGCCATTATTATTGCAGGCTAATTCAGCAGCTGAAATCTTTTTTTTTTTTTCATGCCCTAGCATTTTCACTTTTACCCACTGCTCACTCCCCTCCTAAATTGTGAAAATCTCTGCCAGTGATAATTCATGTTATACCTTCTGCTTGTGCCAGCTGAGTGTCTCTTAACAAAATAGAACTTCAACATTTTTTCAGTCATTCAAAATAAATTACAGTCCATTAAATTTTTACATTTTTAATGACACATTGATTCAGAATTGCTGCATATTTTATTCCTTTGTGACATATGGCACTGATGCGAACTACTCTGGTTATGAGCATCTGCTACATGGCTAAATGGGTCTTTAAAAGTTCTTCTGAATTAAAAAAAAGAACTGTTTGTTTTTGGAGGAATTGAAGCATTTTCAGGTAGTAATTATGGCAACTGTATTCAATAAGCCAGTATTCAGTATTCCCTGAATTGTAATTATGTGTCTGCAAAAACTATCAATACAGTCTTCTCATTAGACAAACTTAGGAAGAAAATAAAGTCTTAAAATGATTGAATATTGGAGAATGCAAAATAATTTCCTCATTAATTATACTACATCTATTTCATACTGGCCATATGGACCATTTTGGAACGTGAGCTCACTGTATATTCATCACGCAATATTAAATCTGTGCATGCTCCAGGGTGTAACAACATGGTAATAAACATACATTATTTAATTAAAAAAATGATTACATTAGAGCAATTAGGCCTTTAAAAAAGGTTTTAATTGCTGCTGGAAACTTGAAGTCAGCATGAACGTTCATGTCGCTATCACTGAACAACATTTTTTTGCTTAGCTATGCAACCCAAGGCTTTCCATACACGCATTATGGATTTCAGAGGGAGCAAGAGGGACACATAAGGCTGCATATTTTGTAAACTGCACACAAGAATAAACCTTCAGAGATCAAACATGTTAAACCATCCTCCTAATTAAGAGAGCAAGCACAATGCATCAAGCATGTCCCTTCCTCTGGTCTTGATAAACATGCATTGAACAGGGCTTTATATAAGACAATGTAATCTAACTTACTGGAGGAAGAATATGATGGACATACACATATAATCTAAAAGATAATGGGTTGACTGTTGAGGTCGTCGGTCTTATATCTGGCAAAAATGTCTGATGCCTGCCCCTTTTCCAGCTGGCTTTTCTCAAGTGATACAAATGAATTCCAGGGAATAGAGTTTTAATTATTCAGCAAAAGTAACCCTGGTCACTGTTTAATTTGTTATGAATGCTGCTGCGTTCAATCAGAGAGCAGTGTCGTTCCGCAGATTACCACATTTGAAACTCCTCTTCAAAATTATATGCCTGGCTTCAAGGCCAGTGTGATGAAAAATTTATTTCCTACATAATGCAAGAGAATTTTGTTGGATATCTGCTCAACCTTTGGCCTCACCTGTTGTGGTATCCATGCCTGATGGGAAGAAGTAAGCAGTAACCAAGCTGGTTTGCCTGACAGCAAGCTAGAAGCACACAGTGAAGAGTCTGACTCCCTTCCCTGCCAAAATCAACCAATAAGCAAATGGGCCTCAAAGAGATGCTCGACCTTTCCCTTCCGCGTGACCATTCAAAAGGTGAAAACACAGCACCCATTACAAAGGTGACATTTTTTTCCGGAAAAAGAGCATCATGAATCAATCACTCACTTGCCATCAACCTTATAACAGTGCCATTGCAGATAATATATGTTTTACTTTCATCGCATTTTAACCTTTAGAGCCTTAAATACAAATAGTGTTGCTCAATGGTGTAAGATATCAAATTCAAAGCTGTTGAGAACCTATCATGTGGCGACTTGTTGGAAAGAGCTCCCGCCACAAGCCGCCACATGATACGTTTGTAACAGCACAAGATAATTTAATTTATAATGTTACGAAAATTTATTTCAGCATTCTAGGGTTAAAGTGAGATATGTTTGCAGACATTTCCAAATAAACTCTAGAGCCCTTGATTACCAAAAGGGGTTTTGTGAACTCTGTATATTGTTTATCCTTGTAAAAAATATGCACCCTCATATGAAGCTATAACAACTTGGAAGGCCTTGATTATGGAAAATATATTTTCCATGTGAGACATCAAATCCACTGAGTCTATATGTGAGATGAGTCTCAATTTTCCTGTGAATCATTGAAAGTTCATGAACATGGATCTCGAGCCATCCATTATAATTGCTTGTGTTGCCTGTGGCGGTGTGTTGATCTGAAGGTGGTCAGTCCTCAAGGGGCCCTACCTATTTTTGCAGAGGGAAGTCACATCACACCTACAATTTCGACGTGAACTATTCTCTCAGCACTTTATCACGTGTCCTACTGAGCAAAAAAAAAAAAAAAAAAAAAAAGATAGTGTTTATCTAAATTGTGGCTTGCAAGCTGTAACTGTGCTTCGCATTAGAAAGGTTGTACGCTACGGAATGTACAGATTCAATCCAGTTGCACTGACCAAATGTCAACAATGTTGAGGACTGTGGAAGAAACATAAGATAGACAGAAGAACCTTTTGAAAGCATCAGAGTAACCTTTTCTTCTCTTTTCATGTGCTTTTGATGTAATATATATGACTGTCCTCTCCCACGACAATCCATATTATTTACAATACTTAACATTCAAACAATACACCAATGAAGGATCACTACCGGCACATGTTGTTATGGAATTCACACTTGGCATTCTCGATCGTTTTGAGGAAAAAGAAGCAAAAAGCTGAAGCACTAAACGCTCAACTTTAGGCCTATATCATTAAAATTTTATCTGGTTTTATGGGAAAGGGAGAGTTAAAAATAATCATGCGAGTGTAATATACTCTTTTCCTCCCAATATACCTTTATCCCCATCTGTTACGTGAGAAAATAAATCTCCGACTTTCCACTGGTCCCGCTCATGCATTAACCAAGCCTTTTCCATTTCAGTCTCCGCAGACTGTGCATTGGGTCCTGCCAGTTCATCTCACTGTTTGGAGATATTAATCAAACCGGCGGATTGTACAGTGAAAGGCCTCACGTCTGAGATAGCGATGGGAACCGGACTGTTCCACCTGAGTGACTGTGTATCTGCGGCTCAGAGAACCACTGTAAGCTGGACTGGAGCATTTTGATTATTGCCTGTGTGAATGTGACAGACACAATATTCCCTACGAATTTACATCATTGGTAGATATCTGTCAGGTTTATAGACTGTAAAGTAAGGCAGAATGTAAACTCAAGTATCCTGTTCCTGTAAACATCATCATTATTATTATTACCCTGCCCCACCCGAAGGGTGAGGGCAAGGGGTATTGTTTTTGGTTCGGTTTGTTTCTGTGTTTGTGTGTTTCTGTGTTTGTTTGTTTGTTTGTTAACACTCTAGCGGCAAAACTAATGGCCAGATTCACCCAAAATTGGGTATAGGGATTGCCACTGACCCAGAATAGATCCCTATTGAACAAGTAGGTGAAAGTATGTGCAAGGGGCGGGGTTTGTTGTGCCTGAAATCACTTGTTATTATTATTATTATTACTATTGGGCTGTAAGGTGGCTCAGTGGGAAGTGCTATTGCCTCATAGTGAGAGAGTCATGGGTCAAATCTGGCTTTGGGCTCCTCAGTGTTCAGCTTGCATGTTCTCCCCATGTTAACTTGGTTTTCCTGCCAAAGACTTGCATGCTAGGCTAACTGGAGTATTGGCCATATAAATGAGTGAATAGAACGTGATTCCAGCACTTGCTTAACCGTCAGAACCCTGAGAGTATTTTGACCATTTCCGCATTATTTTGTTCTGTTTAATATGTAGAGATTTCAGTAAATTGTATTACACAAATGTGGTATATCTTTTTTTTCTCTCTCTCTCTCTCTCCACAAAACGTTTTCTACACATTAAGAACTTGCTGATTTAATTCGGAGAAACATTTTCTTTGTTTTCTTTTAGCTGGAAAAATATATGCTTGCACCGTGCAGACTGTCATTTTTCATTTGAGTAACATTTTCCAATCGAGGTATTACATCTGGTATAAAAACGGGAACTTGAATCCAACTTGAAAACAAAGAAACAACATCAACATTTGGGCTCCCCTCACCACTACCCAGTAACTCAGTCTGCCCTCATCCCCCACCAAATGCAATGGTGCGGAAAGTCTAAACATAGCTCTGGGTGGTGTGTGAAAGGTTAAATCCACCACATTAAGGCATCACATCAATATAAGGAAGGGTTTTTTTTTTTTTTTTAAATATTGTGATGGTTTGTTAATGTTGCATTTCTGGAGTGAATTCATGCCACTCGGGCTCATAGGGTTAAGAAAGCGTACACTGACTGACACAATGTGGGCTTAAAAACTGTTGTTAAAGATGTAAGGAATTCATTATAATTTATGTTGCTTGTTGATGTTATTATTATGACTGCATGTATTTTTAACTCTGTTGATAAATGCAAATGGATAACACTCATCCATTTGACTTCAACATTTCAGGAATAAACTTTGGTTCAAGCTCAATGTCAATCTTTTAATGTTAAGTGCATTTTCAATGACAGAAAAAAATGAGGCAATCCAAGGCACTCTGTCAATCCAAAAATTTTTAATAGGTGACTGAATCCATATTAAAAGAATAAAATGCCAACATGTTTCAGCCTCTGTTGGCCTTCATCAGGGCAAATGATCATGAAGGCCGACAGAGGCCGAAACATGTTGGCATTTCATTCTTTTAATATGGATTCAGTCACCTATTAAAAATTTTTGGATTGACAGAGTGCCTTGGATTGCCTCATTTTTTTCTGTCTTTTTATGCTTCCTCGTGGGAGACCAAAGAGCACCTGTATTTTTTAACGTTTTTATCTTCTTTGAACACCGTTGCCCTCCTACTTTTGTCTTTTCGTGCATTTTCAATGAGTCAGTATACAAAACAACAAAAAATCAATAGTTTTGCTCATTCTTATTGCCTGCAGTTTACCAATGCATCTGAAATCTTTGTTTATTAAGCAAGGTGATGCAAAAGAATGATATCAAACTCATCATGAACAAGTTTATTATGGTATGATGACTTAAAAAAGACAAGAGAAATACTTTTTATTATTAGTTACCCTTCGATCTCCCACCTCAACCTCAGATACAACAGTAAACTACAACGTAATAAACGAAACAACTGTAGGAATAAATAAGCTCTTCAGCTGCCTTCACTGACCAAAATGGGAGCCATGCCAATCATATTATGGGATAAATTTCCAAATGTAAAACAGCAAAATGAACTACAAGTGGATTATGATGTACTACGCAGCGCTGCTGCTTGCCAAGACAATAACGACTGCAAAGAATATTGCTCACTTTTAATATCAACTTCTGTTTTGTAAAGTGTTTCTTCAAGTTATAAGTACTATAATGTTAAAATATGATCAAATCTAAGTTCTATGAATGAATACTGCCGCAGTCATATAACAGAACAAGGCATATGGGAGCTCAAGTTTGGTGCCCATGAACATCCATCAAAAGGACAGCCGCCTTAGTGTTTGAGCTCAAAATGCATTGAACACAGCAATTAAGTTCCTCTTTCTTCAGCTAGGTTTAAAATTATTGGTTCTTAATGAGATTACAGCTTTTCATCCTTGTGTACCTGCTCAGTGAAACTGCAAGGTTATGGAAAGAAAGGTCCCCTAATGACCACATCAGGAATGCTTCTCAATGCCCAGTTTTTCTCTCTCAGCATTTTGCACTTGCTCGAATCTTTATTACAATGTGCTATTTCCCCAAAGCTTAATATTTCCAACACAACATGTATAAACATAAACATAATAGCAGGATCAGGGTTATACTGTATATAACAATCATTCCAAATCCCCACGTGGAATTGGTGACATTCCCTCACCTTGTTTGTTCCCTTGCTGACTTCTTTGAGTTCATGTTTCTTCTATTGATCCAGACGTTGTTGTATGTGAGACACATAACTGGCAATCCATTTAGAGAAACAGAACAGATCCATGAATTCTATGTGTTTGTGAGGGGGAAGGGATTTCTGCCATGACCATTTATTAGCGGTGACAAATTGGACAAGAACAAGCAACAAGAGAGTCACAGATCCACACAAAGAGCTTGATAGAATATAATTGCTCCTATTGGACCAGCTGTTCATGGTAACACGTCACATGTGCATGTTTAGAAAACCCTATGTAAATCAAAATAATGAAGAATAACAACGGCACATTGGGCAATAAATTGATGACCTAAATGCAGTCGGGAAATGCCAATGGTAATAGTTTAGCAGATCAAAACACGGGAAACTTCATTTTTGGTACATTTGCGACACTGTGTGCTGTTGTCAAAAGGGTTGGACTAAGATGAATTAATTACAGGTCATTGTGGAGGGGGTTTGGTTTCATTTGGGCCAATCTGATCAGCAGAGGTGATTCCCTTTAAAACTAGTGCATTAACACCTTTGCAAACTGGCAATTTCACCAAGTCAGGTTAAGAACAACATCAAATTTCAACAGGCTCCAAGCCCCTTATGCCAGCCAAAGACATAGCTGCCTCAACCATCCCAATGCAGATGCAGAAATGGGGGAGGGGGTGTTGAAGGGATAGAGGTTGGTCCACCAAAGAGTGCATTTTGTATGATAAAGTGTGGGCTCTTTTAAAGCGTATAAAAATTGGCACTCATGGTATTAAAACATAAGCGAGACTGAAGTTCATTATTTGTATTTCCTCCCCTCACAAAGAAAATATTCACAGGTGTTAAAAAATGCCTTCACCCTCCCCCTCCCATTAGACCTCACCACCATTTTGTAGGCATTATAGATGTGGTGCATTCATAACAAAAGTGAACATTATGAAGGGAAAGCAAACAAGATGAACAATATGCACTTATTTATATACAGCAGAAAGAAGAAAAAATCTGAATAACATCACTGCCATATGTCTTTCATGTTTACTAAGGTGCTAAACGAGAGCCCATTATGTGACCAGCTCAAGAAAAATGAGTCACATGCAAAAAAAGAATTTAAAAGAAATCAGCAATGTTTGAAACTGTTGTACAAAACACTCACATAATAAAAGTAAAGAGGAAAACCTAAACATAAATGCATGCACAAAATCAAACATTGTTTGGTTTCATTTTCTTCTGCAAATAACCAATTTAAAAAAATACAAATACACATTAAACTACAGAATTTTAATACATTTCAGATTAATGTGGATAATTTCTCTCAAAATTATTCAGCAGTTCACTGCCAACCCTTCTGTTCTGTTCACGTTTTCAGCATAAACCTGTAGAGGGACTGCAGAGGGAGAGTGTACTCTCAATGAAAATGTATTTCACTCATCATATTAACCCACTCCATGGAACTTGTGGGCTTTAAAGAAAAATATTGCTTTTTTGTTCGAAGTAAAAAATTGCAGGCAAAGGTTAAGTACCATTTCATTTTGTGCATATTTATTGAAAATGAAGGGAAATGGAATGATTGAACATAATTGTTGATAGTGTGCAACAGAAATTGATGACAGTGGGATTAATGTGGGCACTCAGTTGTCTCAAAGAACTCGCACTAGCAGCGATACCTACCACCACCATAAAGAATGTGCGACTTGTTCGATACCCCAGTGAGATTTTCACTGCATGCATGCCAAACACTGTTTTGACCACGCTATCTTCAGGGCATACTTTTCAAGAGGACATCTTAGAACCTTTTATCCACACTGTTGTCACACAGTTCATACCTTTTAAATTACATGGGAAATGCAGCAAATTGTGACATTTCCACAGTGCAAGGGTCTAAAGGAACACCCACGCTTAGCATTGCCGCTCTGATTGACATTCTGAGTTTTTAGTGCTTGAGTGCTTCCCTGTTGCTTTGACGTGACTAGGGCATACCCTGTTCTGTTTTTCAAACATGAAGGAGGGAGAGTGAGGGCGGTAACAGGTCAATGGTGCTGAAAAATAACTTTAACATTGTAATTCTCATCTTGAGTACTTAGAAATCTGAAAATATAATTTAAAAAAACAGATTAGTTCATTAAAATTCGAAGAGGTTACGGGAAATGATGACTTTTCTTGATCATGTCACAGTCAAAGTCTTCTGTGTTAGCTCTCTAATTTAGCAGGAGCAGTAACTTCAAGTCAAAGGTTTACCTTTCTCCAAAGAAAAAGACTAAATGCATTGAATGACCCAACTTCCTTTTTGCTCCCAACATCATCATCATTATCATCATCATTATGTTTTTATATTGCACTTTCCCCGCCATGAAGAGCGCAATTCTACACTCCTCATAATGACAAGGTGGAAACTTTTCTCAACCATTACCAAAGTGTAGGACCAGCCGACAGATTTACGTTAAGCATGGCAGCTATTCTGCACCAGAACCATGAGATGAGGAGGAGTGGGGAAGAATTATTTTTAGCCAAATAAATCTCAAGATGGTCAGTTGAAAAGCAACTACAGAAATGGTGCAAATTTAGTCTGGACATCAGGGAACTTCTACTCTTTGTAATTAGTCCTCAAGCTTTGTATCTTGATTAAACCCCTAATAAAATGGCAGCTGGGTTGGTTCATTCAGTAAAGGCCCCGGTTATGATGTAAGAGTGACCGCCATGGCACTGGATTGAATTCAAGCCACATCAGTGCCAATTGTGACCAGCAGCCTCAAGAGAACAGCATATAATTGACATTGTGCTGCACAGGGATATGGAAGGGATACAGTCACTTTGGGTTTGCTTTGCTCCTTGCTCAATCACCTCCCTCTGGCTGGCCACATGCTTGTCAGTAACATTCCCAGGAGGCATGTCTCCTGGAAAAACCTAGTATGTATGTCACTTTTTGTGGAAACTGAGTTTGACCCTCATTTGCTGTAATCTAGAGCAGTGAAAATCTTAAAACACTTGCTATTTGTGTTATTTGAACTGTCAAAATCAGGTTTCTATTATTTTTCTCTTTTAGGAAAAGTCCAAAATTTAAAGGTTTTTGTTCAATTTTGAGACCCTTGCCACTGATAAACTCACTAGGTTTTTCCAGATCACAGGAGATGTTTGCAAGTTTGAAGCTGGGGGTGGAAAGAAACTGCAGCTTACGTGCGAGTGGTTTGGAGGAGAACCACAAACTGTTTTCACTCTCCCAAAATGGCAGCGTAAGTCGTGCACAAGCTTGCTTGCACATGATTGCTGATTGGACCCTCCATATTTGCTTGGACTGGTGATGCCAAATTTAATAATGACACATTACATCTTGAATTAACGTCAAAACGGTGGAAACAATGGTCAGCACCATTTTTCGTACTGTTCGTACCCAGCGTCGCTTAATATGACGTCGCATCGTTGATTGGTTTCTCAGACAAGATAGGATTTCCCAGTGCAATGCCAAATGCTCACCACTGATACAGTTGTCACGTGACATGTAGCTGGCTAGCTGGTTAACTTGGGTAGAATTATCAAATTTGAGATTTAATAAAGGCCAACCAGTGAAAATATGGTTTTGTTTTTATTCTGAAGCAGTGAGGCATGCACAAAGAAATGCCAGATGCAGTTGGAACTTCTCATATAAATATACTGTGTGTTTGTCAGCTGTCCAGTTTGTAAGATAAAGATGGAGAATAGAAGCAGCCAAGCTATTGTCATTGTATCTGCTGAAATCCTGCACATTGCTTTAATATTATGGCTGTCTGGATGGAAAAGGAATAGTTATTATCATCTATTATTGCTGCATTTATAACCTATATGATAACCTATGATTTCTATGTGGCTAGCTAATGCAGATGACTGCCTATCAATCCAGTGCTATTTGAAAAAAAAATAAAAATAAATAATAATAACAATAATAGATGTGATCGACAACAGCATCTCCTGGCCTCAATCGTTTTGAGGTTTTGTTAGCTCCGTTAATATTGTAACAACATACAAACATAACCCCCCAAAAAAAAAAAAAAAAATGCATCGTGAATTTCCTGGCCAGTTTAGGGAAAACCAATACATTAAAGAACAATCCATTCCATCCCTTTGCTTTAACTAAAACTCCAACATTTCCACTATAGCATTACAATCCCTATGACGACTCGCACCTTTGACGCAAACCACATAATATTACCAGCATTTTGTGAAATTGATAGTTGCCAATTAGCCAGCAGTACCTCCCTAATGTCCAGTAACATTATTTTTAGCAAGGTTGCAGAAAATAATTACTAATTAAGGCTTCGAAACGTTATGTTGTTTCATATTGAACAAATGCAGTTTGACTTACCACGGTTAATGTGGGTCAGCACACCAATGGGGCTAAATGCAGCTACTATGGGACAGCTGGCGGTTTTCTATGTTTAACTGAGTAGCAAATGTACAACACTTCACCAGCACAGTGTTTGCTGTTTAACTCTCCTGCATTGGTACGTCAGCCACCGTGATTTTAGCCCTGACCCCTTTTATGCTCTCATCTGCTCATCTTCTGACATCTCTGACACTGTGTCACTCCGATTAGATGTACGCTCCGGTGATACTGGGCATTCAGCCTCATTAATATTCTTCACACATATGTGTCTATTTCAATGCCAGCTTGAGCTTTGCTCACATCTCTATTGGGTGCCATGCTGGGAAAGCCAGTGTTTTCCTCCTTAAAGCAGCAGGGATATGACATCTCATCCGGTGTGACAAGTTATATCCCCTATCAAGTAACAATTAGTTAATTGGTAAGTTATCGTTTTTTTTCACTTGAACAAAATGTCATTCCTGCATAGTATTTCATATTTTGAGTATTCTGACCTATATTTAAAAAGTTGTGGACCACCCCAGATACTCTTTAATGACAAATACTGAGGAAGATTGTGGTTTAACATTTCACCCGATATACCTTGTTTCCTAAGGCTCAAAGACCCCATTATTGCTCTGGGGCACGCGGGTTTATTAAATGTGAGGGACGAGCGGTCCAGACTGGTGTACCAACACCACTTCCAGCAGCAACCTCGTTTTTCCCAGGAGGTCACCCATCAAGGCAGGAACCATGGTAAAGATTGTAAAGCTTCAACCACTTTGGCAAGAGCAGGATGCACACTAGTGCAGCATCAACATCATCACCATCATCATTTTCATCATCATCATCATTAAGTGGTAGCTGTAAGCATGTGGTGGTGTAATGATGAGTTTCCACCAAACATGAGGCAATTTTTTGCACAAACCAATTACGAGTCAATGCAAAAATGTGAATAAATGTGCCAAGACATGAGTCATCCCTGGGCGATGCATATCGTGTGGGTGAAGCAAAGTGAATGGCACAAACGACGTGTGCTATCAGTGCGAATGCATGAAATTTACATATCACATGAATTGAAAAATTCAACTTGTGCAAAAAATTTGCATTAATATAGTAGTGTTTTCAATAGCATCAACGCTTCTGGCTGCAACTTTGGCTGACTACGCATCCTACATTACACAAGCTGCAGTTACAATGCTTGAGATGATGGGAAAGCAAGCTTTGTCAAATAACCTATGTAACACAGTCCAAAAATAGTGGTTTAGCTCAACATCGGATATGACTACATGATCAGTTTTGTGAATAACAGTTTGTAAGGGAGGTTGCGCTTCGACAGTTGGATTCTCAGTGAAGTGCTAAACCCAAAATCCAATCAGCATATTCAAAAAATCAAAAAAAAAGGGTAGCACATCTGTTCAATTAAAGGAGGACAAAAATACTCACATTTCACTTATTTATTTGGCTCACATCACAAAAAACAAACGCTAAAAAAACCAAACGCTAACGCGTTTCGGCACAAAGCCTTCAGCAGAGCGTTTGCAATCCTGTGCAGGTTCAGTTAGAAGGCATATACACAAGGGCAGAGAAAACAAACAGCTGGGGACTATACCCAACTATTCCGGAACTAATCACTGCGCTTTTCCCATGTTTCAAAATATAGGGACTAATCACAAATGACCCCATTACATAAAACATTTTCACAAAATATTAATACTAACCATCATAAAATAAATCATAGTATTAAGCCAAAAAGCATTTTAAGCTAAAATCATCATTCAGTCCATTTGGTGCCATAGTGTTGAGTGTGTATATCCAAAACATTTCTCTTCGGGCCAATTTCTCCAGAACATCTCCTCCTCTAGTGGGTTACATGACTTTCTCAATCCCACAGAATTTCAATGAAGAGGGTGAACCGTGATTAGCGTCAGCATAATATTTCACAATTGCATAATCCATATTACCTGTACGAATTGCAGTTTTATGTTCAGAAATATGTTGTTTGAGAGGTCGTTTGGTCTGTCCAACATATACTAATCCACAAGGGCATAGTAACATGTAAATCACATGAGTCGATGTACAATTTATAAATCCCCGAATAGGAATTTTCCTGCCTGTGTGAGGATGATTAAATGATTTTGTATTTGTAGTATTATTGCCACAGGCACAATTCCCACTTCTGTACATGCCAGTTATTGTCAACCATGTGGTTATATTTAATGTCATATTTTTGTACATGACCATATTTTTAATAGTAGGTGCTCTCCTGAATGAAAAAAAAGGGGTGGAGATCTACAAAGGTCCTTCAAAGATGCTTCTGTGTGAAGCACATGCGAATATCTCTTGATTATCTCATTTATCTGTGATACACAATGATTATATTCGGTAGAGAAAGAAACCCGGTTTAAATTTCTTGTTTTTTGGTTATTGGAGAGGAGATCAGAACGAGAGGTGATGTTAGCATATTGTATGGCTTTCTGAATATAGTTGGAGGCATAACCTCTTTCCATAAACCGATTAGCCATGATGGTTTTTTAGACTGGAAGTCATCAGGATCTGAAAAGTTGCACTTGAGCCTCAAAAACTGACCAACTGGAATATTCTCCTTTAGGTGTCTAGGATGGTTACTAGCAGCATGTAGATTGAGTTGCGTTCCATGTCCTTTCGGTAAATAGAGGTATGAATGACTCCACTTTCGTCTTTATATGTGGTTAAATCCAAAAAGTTTATTTTATCAAGCTGTATTCTCAGGTGAATTTTAAGAAACTTGAACTCTTATTAAGATATGCTACAAAGTCCATCAGTTAATTCCAAAAACAACAAAATGTCATCAATATAGCACCTATATAATTTTATCTTTGAATAATATGTGTTGTTATTATTGGGGTCATGTATCACAGCTTCTTCCCATTTTCCCACAACCAATCCAGCCAAAGAGGGCGCTGTTGCTGTCCCCATTGCAGTTCCAGCTTGTTGGAGGAACCATTGAGAATCATACTGCATATAGGTGCGACTCAGAAAAAGTTGTAAAAGTTCTAAGAGGAATGCATTAGGAGGATTTTGTGTTGTTTCTCTTTTTGACAGGTAGTGAGCAGCAGAGTTCAAAGCTTCTTCATGAGGAATGCATCCATATAAATTTTCTGCATCAAGAGACACTAATATTGTTTTTTGATCCAAACCGCAATCTTTTAAACAACTAATTACATACTTTGTGTCTGCAAGATAGGAGGGCAAATCTTTCACAAAATCTTTCAAGAAGAAATCAACATATTTTGATACTGGTTCAGTGACAGAGCCTCTACCTGAGACTATTGGCCTGAGAGGGGTTTCTCTAGGGTATTTATGCATTTTAGGAAGGCTATAGATAATAGGAGTGACAGGATGCTGGTTATTCAAATAACCTTGCTTTTTTTTTGTGATCCAATTTGATTCAAGGGCAATTTTAAGTAGATTGTCAATCTCAGATTTAAATTCATTCAAAGGATTTCTCTCAAGTTTCCTATAGGTGGGGCTCGTCAGATGTTCCAGCATTTTCTAATGATAGTATTCAGTGTCCAGAACAACCACTGCTCCTCCTTTGTCGGCAGGATGAATAACGATCTCTGGATTCCTCTCCAACTCTTCAAGTGCACCACGCTCCTCATGTTTCAAGTTTGAATACTTAGGACCTTTGTCTTTTTTTAGCATTTCCTCAAAATCTCTCTCAACTAATTTGTTAAAAGCCACAATTGCAGGAAACAAATTAGTCGCAAATTAGTTAAAGGACAAAATGTTGACTTTGGTGAAAAGAGAGAGAGGTTTGATGGCTCAGTTTCAATTTCAAATTGTGGTGCCTGTTCAGTGGAATACGTTAAATTCTTATTAAGGGGGGAAAAAATGTTTCAAATGAAGTTGCCTCATGAACTTATAGGTGTCCATTTTTAGATTTTAGATTGAAAGTATTGACTTTATTTGTCTCTGAAAAAGAGAGACCTTTATTCAAAACTGAGATTTGAGAAGTCAGTGAAACTTTAGACAGGTTCACTACTGGTGATTCAATTGTCTTGGAGATCTCCTTGGCTGTGCTCTTCCCTCTATTGCCCCGCCTCATTTTCCTCTTCCACGTTGGTATGGGTGGGGTGGATCCATAAAAATTGCTCTCTGATTGGTTAGAGGATCCTCATTCTCACTTTGTGTGCTTTGTGTGCTTCAGTTTTGTGAATATTTTCATTCTCAAGCAGGCACAGTATTCATAAAATAAAATGTATGTGATGTTAGCATAGCAACATTAGCCTTGCCATCTTGTTGCCGATTTTCTGGAGAGTCCTAGGAAGTATCGCCCCTTGAGGGGTAAATTAGGCTCAACTTGCATTGATATTGGCTGGCGGTGTGAAATCGCCTGTTGACCTATGACAGAAGTGAATGTAATGTTGTCAGAAACAGAGCACAAATCTTCAAAGCGAGAAAATAAAAATGGTCTCATAGTCAACCTCACATGAGTAAAGCAAGGCAAAATTTGGCTTTGCGTTTGGTGGAAACCCAGAATAACAAGAAAGCTCAGTTTCTGAACTGCAGACTGTGGGTGAAAAAATTATCAAACCTAACCTCAATTCAAACCAAACACATATTCAAAAATCACCTCACCTGCGCCTAACCTCACCCCTTTGTTGTTTCGGTTGTTGGGGTGCATTCAGTGGCCCCCCTTTAAGAGAGTATGAGAGAACTTATTTGAATATCAGTGATCCCATGTACATGCACTTAATAAAGGGAAATTAAAGTGTTGTCTCAGCTGAGAAAAAAAGAACAAGAGGGTATTAGCCTGCAGTCCTTATCTATCTCTCACAGATTTACTCAGACTGTACTAACTTTATGTCTTATGCTCAATGAGCCAGCAAAGTGGACAGTGAATTGATTTTTAGCAAACGGTTATATCGTTTATATCTGCATATCAATATGGTCTGACTATGAATGATCTGAGCACTTAACCTTTTCAGTGGGTTAATGCTAGTCTTTTTCAATGGGTCAATCTCATGCAAGGCCAAAGAGATGGACATTTTTTTTTCAGGCCCTCTCTGTAAGCAGAGAGAGAGAGAGGTTAAGTGTGATGCCTAAGCCTCTCTCAATTACACAGTTCAGTGGAGCTTTAGCAAAGTGCTTATACATTTGTTGGTCAAAAACAAGTTCAATTAGGTCTGCTTCTGGTTTACAAGAATATACTGTCAAGAAGAGAGAACTGTTTCAAAGTACCACAAATTGACCCTTTGCTTTTCTGTTTGGAGAATCAGATACTTGAATGAGCAACATTGTATGCCAAGTGCACAAGTTCACATCCTATTTATTGTTTTGATATAGGCAGATATTCATGCTTTTCCCAAATTTAGAGAGCTAATCAGAGGCGAGCCGCATTCAGATACTTAAGACTGGAAATGATTTGAATTCTCCCCCTCACTCTCACAGTACAATGTCCAAGACAGGCTAAAACTTTAAAGTATTTGTCAACACTTGACCATTTGAAAGATGCATGTTTGCCCAAAACATATTTTTTGGCTCCTTTCAGAAAAAGCTTGGCAAATCAGTGCTCATTAATATGGATTTGCTGAAAAGACTGCAATTTCAGTAGAAAAAAAAAAAAAAGAACATCTCTCGCAGCATAGTCATGTTGATGAGTGTAGCTATTAGAGTAAATCGTCAACTTGTTTTCTTTTAAAAGGGAGTTAATTCATTAAATGCTTGAATATTGATGGAAATGTTTACAAATTATGTGCTGATTCTACAACTTTTTTTATCAATTGAAAATTACTCATGAGCAATTAGAATTATTTTGGAGGACCTTGACCTCTTAATGTTCCTGCACTTAAAGTATAATTTTCACAGTGGATGTGTCCGTATGGTTTTTGATACACTCACTCACTTACTTCCACTGTTTTTAACATGTCTTTCTTGTTATTTTTTTTTTATTATGATGATTGTTGTATGTTTTTTGATGTTGGTCTCATAATGGTGTATGATGTTGAGATTATATGTATGTATCTGCAGCAGCTTGGTGCCCAAGACAATTTTTCCCTTGTGGGACAATAAAGTATAGCTTTACCTTTAGCTTTAAATGCAGAAAAGCAGGCAAAATAAATGATCTCCCAGTATATCCAAGCTGTGCCTCAAAATAATGACATCAGACAGGTTGGTCCTTAATGCCTTATGCAGGCATTTTCAAGTCAAGTGTTGTGAAGTTGAGAACAATTTTTGTCATTTTGCTCTGTTTAAGGTTTCTTGGCTTTATTTTATTCCATCTTTGCTTTTGAATGATCTCCCTCGGTCATGTTTTGCAGAGCCTGGAAATGCTGAAGGTGATTTTTTGGCAAGATCAGCCTTATTGGTCTCTTGCTTTCTGCTGGTAATTTCAAATTAATTCCTGGTTTAATGAGTTTTCAGTTCATTATAAATAGTGAGCCGACATCCATTAGTAAATCTTTGGTTCTTGTTCGTGTTTATAATTGCTGTATCTTGTCTGTCTGTTTAATGAACCCATTTAACCTTTGATGCAATAAACTTTTAATTTTAGTGTAGTGGTTGATTAAAGCAGTTTAAGGGTCAAACTGGGTTTAATGAATTCATGTATGGAAGGCATTTGGAGTTTTGTTTGTGGAATTCTGACCATTTCTGCATGTTGCAGTGACGCTCCCTGACTGATAATTAGTCCAGCGGTGCAGCATTTGTTTATTCCATAATTTTTCAATGCTTTTAAATTTATTTATTTACTCATTTGTTGTCTGCATGTTTGTTTGTTTTTTTGTTTTGTTTTTATTTTTGCTTTTTTAATGACCTTGTCCAGATGTCCAGCTGGACCATGCAGCGATGGAGATTTGGAGTATTGTAAATGCCCAGCGTTTTCAACAAATAAAGCTAGTGGGATGTATGAGAGCCTGTCAGCCTAGAATCACAACTGATTGATAATATTAGTGAGTGTACCTGCCCCCAGAGCCAAATAAGCTTGAAAATTCAGAAACTCCCATTTAGAGTGGTCAAAATTGTCAAAATTACTACTAGAAAGCTTTCAACTCAAGCTGATCTTCAAAACACTGTCAAAAACAATTCCATGAATTGCATTGCTGTTTTTTTTTTTTTTTTTTTTTTTAATCTGGAACATAAAGTGCCATTTTTTTTTTTTTTTTTTTTTTTTTTTTTATCTCAGTGTGCTTGACTTTGCAAATCTATTCGGTTATACCCATTTGGTACTGTATGTTACGTTTGTTCTCAAATGAGTCTGGTTTGCATTTATTGTAACTTCAACGGCATGTTGTACAGGATAGACTGAGCTTTCGTGAGAGAATTCAAAATGAGAGGGAAAGAATATGAGTGAGTTCCTCTGTCTCTCTAGAGTCCATATACAAACACCAGCGATAGATACATCATTATCAGTTACTATACAGCATAAAAAAGCAAACATATTCAAGTATGGTATATCCATTCGCACCAACTCTATGATCCCTCTGTGATTTGTTCATTCTTAGTCAGCATAGATACCTCTTAAATGTGCAAGTGTCTGTGTGATTCTGTTGCTGAATCTAGCATTAGTGAATACTTATAAGTGTGGACTTTTGGTCAGAAAATCAGGAGAAAGAGCTATTTAGGCATGATTGTCCCTATATATATATATATAGTTATTGTAAGTCATTATGTTACGGCCCCTACTCTGCTTGTATTTGAGGCTAATTTGCAGGTGCCTGGTGGTCGGAGCCAGGGCTCATTGGTACAATGGAGAGCACCTGTGGCTTGTTTGCTGAGCAAATAAAAAAAGCCTATTTCCTATGTTGGGGGCTCTTTCCCTTGTGACTTTTGCTTTTTGGTTGGATTGCATACAACACTGCTTCACTACTCTTTGCACACATCCACTCACTTACATTACTGATGAAACTGACTTTCACACCCCATATTTGCATAGTCTTTTTGTTAAGTTCAAGTTTGTGAAATAAATTAAATCTTGCTTTTTAAATGCATCAGTGTGCATCTCCCTCCTTGTTACGGCTTTTGAGCCGAGTCGTCACAATTACAACATTACAACTAATGTCTCTCTCTGACCAGAAATCTTAACATTAATCTTGACAATTTCCAAGTTATTATAGAGTTCAAAGGTAAAATATATAAACTATATTATAAAATATATAAATAAAATATATCAACTAAAATAGATTCATTAGACACTGATCTATTGATGTGATTGGGGATGTGATTTCATGTGATTGGGGATATAGATATGCATTTTTTGGAAACTGATTCCGCAAAAAAGGTGCTATGGATTGAACAGAATATCAATCAGCAACTTGTGTGGCTGACCACCAACATGTAACACAATTGTGAATGCATCAAGTAAAAATTGACAGTTGACCTGACATTGTGATTTTGAGATAAAGGCTGTTAAATTTGGGCACTTTTTACTTGATCTGCGATGGTGGTTTAATTCTTACATGATTCCATTGAAACTAATAGGTGAATCGCTCTTTTAATTTTTTTTTCATCAAATACTTTACAGGTACAAAACTATGGGAAATACAAAAAATAAAAAAAAAGTCCAAGTGTCATGAAATGTCAATTTTTACTTGATGCTTTCTCTTTGGAATGATGTCACCCTCCTGTTCAAAGCTGTATGATGATGTTGGACATTGGTGGGAAATGGTACATACTGTCGTATCTTCTGTCCAGAGCATCACCGGCTCTACTACTCGCCTTTTTTGCTTTTCCATTTGGGAAAAAGTACCTGGTACCAGGTACTAGTAGGTGCTAGTAGGTGCTTTTTCTGGTACCTGCTCTCCTGGGGTTCCAAAAAACGGTCGACCAGGTACTAGTAGGTGCTAAAATGTGATGTGCAACATTTCTGCCCTCTGATTGGTCAGAGAGAATCATCACTGTGAAAGACGACTCCGTAGTCGACCTCGGGACATCTCATTCGAGTTAGATTGACGAGTCTCAAGATTAGCGTAGTTATTATTATCATCGACTTATATTGTTTTAGGCTACTTGTTCGATGTGCTGTGCGTTGGCTTACCTTTCAAACACGGTTTCGCTTGTTCACCAAAGCTGCTACGTTCATGAAATGTGTTTCTCTTTGCCTGTGACCCCGTTCATGGTGAAATTAAGTGACGGTATTGTGTCTAGTTATGTTCCCCTTAATAATTCCCTTTGAGAAAGTTATGTGATGCTACACCCGTTTAAAGAGAATCGCGCAGAAAAATAACTTTACGGGTGTTGACGAATCATTTTTGTCTTAACGTAATATCAGATGAGATGACGCATCGTAAAGCGATAAATTCTAAAACTCTGCCATCTCCTATGATTTGCGCATTTGCTATGTGTTTTGCCTTCAATTTCAAAGTGAAATGTTTCGTGAAGCCTGAATGTCAAGATAATAAACAATAATTGTTTTGTCATATGTGTTATGTGCTTCTTTGTTATGAAGAAAAAAAGGTAAATTAACATCCTCAGTGTGTGGTGATTTCATATTTTTTTCCAGGGGTTGGTGTGAGGTGATTCCATATTTTTTGCCGGGGGTTGTAGTTACATTATGGAATACTGATGGTACACAAATGCCTTGAGAATATATTGCCTTTTTCTATCAATACTCTATGCCTTTTACGGAACTCATTGCTTTGCGTTTTTAGGTGGTACTCGGACACAACACCAGCTGCTATCCTATGCATCAGGACAATGTCAAACAGAAATTATAACAAAACACTCATGGACTTTAGTGCCATGACGTGGTGACGGTAGTGCGTGTGCCCTGATTTAAACACATAAATATTTAACAAAATCGACGGAATAAAAGTAAACTTGATATAACTGAGGATGCCGTCGCGGCAGTAACATGCTGCGTCGCAACGACAAGCAGGTACCACGGAGGCGGTACTATCCTCTAATGGAAAAGCAACCCCACAAAAGTACCCGGTGTCGATTAGAGTAGAGTAGAGCCGGTGCCATGTAGTGGAAAAGCGTCATATGTGAGACATGGTATGTAGTAGTGAGACCAATTATACAAACTTCCAAAATCTCTGAAACAACCTTGGAGGTGGCTTTTGGTGTTCAATCGAACTTTTATTACCTGAGCCATAAATCCTCAAGAGACTCCTGCAGACAGTGTGCCAATTCCATAATCTTCTGAATCTTGAGGCACCAGTAGCATGCTGTCCAAAAAAATCCGACATTTTAGGGTTGCCTTTTATGAACCCTATCATAAGGAACACTGGTGTGGTGATAGTGGTTTTTATTCAACATCTTGATATGTCAAACCTGCACAGGAGATGGATTATCTTGACTAAGAATAAATGCTTGCTAACAGCAATGAATACAAATGTGTGGTCTTTTCGCTTGTAGAAAAATCTATGATGTATCCAAAACTCATTTTTTTTACAGCAGTGCTGGGGGTTTGACATTTTTAAAAGTGAGAGCACTTCTGTTTCCTTGCTAATACTCTCTTGTAAACATGAAGTGCTTTTTCTAATACTTTAACACTTTAACTCGTAAAAATTGCGGCCAAAATAAAATCTTTGTAAAGTGTTGTGCACATGATTTTTTTTTTTTTTTTTTTTTTTTTCGGGCCTGTATACTTTTTTTCCCCTTTAATTTCCTTTCCTCAGAAGCATTCTCCATATGGGCTGTAGGTAAATCTGGAGGAACACTTTCTATTCAAAATCAATGGCTGTTGAAGTTTTCCATCAGTTGACTGTGGCAATCTGTTTGCATTTTATTCTCTTCTGGGGCCTGCTATTTTACTACAGTTTGGTGACTCAGGTGTTAAGTGAGTGACAGGCTACCAATAAATCTTCCCTTTGGCACAACAACCATCAAAAGCAACTGAAAGAATGAATGATATATTGTGATTCCCTGCTGCATAATATTGATATATGGACATAGTCGGCCCATTTTTCTTTTGCCCCTTATCAGTCATTGCAGAATAAACTTCAGCAGAGAGAGTCTCTGACATTGTCTCATCACACTGTCTTGAGAAGTTCAAATGCACAGATGAATTGATCCAATAGGATACAGTGCATTGGCACTGATTGCCCCATCAGTTTTGCACTTGGCAAACAACATTCTTTACAAGTAACTACGACATGTTAACATGCTTGTGGGTCACTAGTGCCTTAGCCGCAAATCAATCCATAATACAAATATTTCTGAATTGTATGTAAACTTAAAAGTCTTCATTTCACCTAGGATGAGCATGCATGCTAATAAAATGAATCAATTCATTATCATGAGTCTCTTTCACACACACAGGCTCACACACAGATGCACAGACACGTGCACTAATGGACACATTTCTGCGTGCCCGCACACATTCTATATACAGTACATACACCCACTATTTACATTGTGTGTGCTGTAAATGGCCAATGTAAATCATGTAATCATCATTATTTTTATCTGTAAGCTATAATTAACTTCTTCCTTACTATCGGTTCTCAAGAGACATGAAAATTGAGAATTATAAATATGATTTTCTAATGGGTAGCTATGACCTTTTACTCTTAATATCATGAAGATCCCTTCTGTATTCCTGGGTAATTGAAACAATGCATGGACTTGCACCCCCATTTACACACAAACATATGTGAACCCTAACACACACAAACACACCCTCCCATTGTCCTCAGCAATGAGAGGAAAATAGAAAAAAAATTGTGTTTTGCAATGGAAAAGACAAAATATAAGAGTAACAACTCAGAAAAAAAACTGGAATGTCGGGTCAATAAAAATGCACACAAGGGAACGAGAGACAAATGCAGTTAAATAACAAGGATGACAGATCCAATCTTACATGTGCAACATAAATAGAGATAAATAGGTTCAGATATAAGAAAAAGATTAATAAATTGAGGTGGCACTTAGATATGAAGATGGGAACAGCATTACAGCCATTTATCTTGTCGGCTGCCTTCCCCTTTACAGCCTTTTTCCCCATCAATCAGAATACCTATTGCCAACCAGCCTGCATAAGGTGAATGGCAGGATCCTCCTCTGCTTGTGGAGCTGCAAGCTTGTCAATCAGTGACAATTTTGACTTCATGAATACCTAATGTCAGCTGGTCCTTTGAAACCGTGTGCAAATAAATCTCTAATTAAATTATTGTAAGCAAACTAGCTGTTTTCCACTTGAGAGGAAGACCGCAGGGCAATCGGATTTTGTGTTCACTTCAGTTGAAATGCATATCATCAACTTATTTTCTTGCACTGAGGTTTGTAGAAACAAAGGACTTGTTTTTTTGTGTGTGTTTTCAGCATACAGGTTTCCCAACTCAGTTTTTTACTGCAGTGCTTGAGGTTTGACATTTTAAAAAGTGAAAGCACTTCTATTTCCTAGCTAATACTCTCTTGTAAACATGAGGTGCTTTTTCTAATATCTTTTTTTTTTTATAGCACATTGCAGATACGTACATATATTCAATTCAGTTTACGTTTCTCAAAAAGAAAATTGGTCAAAAGCTCCCCAGCAGCTTATTTAGTTCCAAAATCTCACAATGGCCAGATGGAATCGAGGCAGTGGTATTGCTGACTGTGGCCTGTAGAGTGCTAAATGCTAAATGAATAAAACTATTTATCTCAACTCAATATCTCAATATATGCTCAGAATTCAGGAGGGTTTCAAAAAAGAGTGTGTCCACACTGATTGCTGGTATTTTGTTTTAATGCATTTTTAATATGCTTTATGATAAAACAAATAGTTCAGTCAGGAAAACTGACGTTTCAATAAAATAGAACAATTTATTCATGGGTATAAGCATTACATTGTATTTTGGCGGCGGTTCTGCTCTGGAGGAAAGTCCTACCTAGGCACAGCAAACATACAAACATAGTCATGAACAGAAATCAAAATCCCCCCGATGTGAGCAGAACCAAACAGGTGGAGCCTGGGGTGGAGGAGGCAAGCAAAGAACCAAAGAGCGTGTTGCATAGCATGAAAAGTCATTGCAAACAGCAGCAGAAGTGAGTGAGCTTGACGTCTTTCAAATAGACCGCTGCATGACCTTGTGATGTTTATCCTCCAATTGTTGTGTGCCTGCTGATGCTGACGTGGCTGGTAGCTTACCAGGCTGCTGTCAGCTGATGTAGCTCTTCTCAAGTTTCCTGCCTGAACTAGTTACACTCATTTCAGTCAGGAAAACTCATGTTTCTATAAAATAGCACAATTTATTCATGGGAATAAGCATTACATTGTATTTTTGCGGCGGTTCTGCTCTGGAGGAAAGTCCTACCTAGGCACAGCAAACATACAAACTTAGTCATGAACAGAAATCAAAATCCCCCAAAACAGCAACCGCCGCCAAGTGAAGCTAAATTATGTGTACAGTGGAGCACCCACTGCCTCCTGGGTAACCAGGAAGTCTATAGAGATATCAAGGGTCAAAAACCAGGAAGTACCACTAATGCAGATTACCTGGATCAGGATGGACAAATCATTGATGTACATGACCTCACCATGTGTAGCCTGGTTCCACCGCGGATCCGTTAGGCTTGTTTCCCAAGTCTTTTGGTGCCCTCACATCTGCTAGGGCCTCACACTGGAATGCCAGATTACCTGGATCAGGATGGACATTCATCCATACTAAAGTGAGAAAAAAAAACTATGTGTACAGCACCCACTGCCTCCTGGAACCAGGAAGTCCATAGAGATATCCAGGGTCAAACATTGACTGCTAAATTATTGCCACCAATGCAGATTTATTTATTCATTTTTTAATTCATTCTTTTGAAGCAAATTATTATTATTTATTTATTCATTTTTTTAATTCATTCATTTATTGTCCTTGGCATTTAGCCGTAGTAGCGTCCAACGCAGCTGGCGACCATTGATCATGCATTGAGCAAGGCAATTGCAGGTTTGATAGCTGGTTTGCCATCAGCAGCGATTCAAGCAGTGCAGAGCTCAGAAGGCAGCCCATGTTGATGAGTTTCGTAAGACTCCAAGCTGGACATGGGGTTCTCAGCATCAGGTGTGAACCAGGGCGCGTGGGAGATGCAGATTGGTGTTATAACTGCAGATAACGTAACATCGAAAAGAAAAAATGAATAAATTGCAGTTAGAGAATGACCGGAGCACCTTTCCGTTCCAAGCCTATCAATTTGAATTGAGTGAATTAGTGATCATCTATAATTTTACTTGATGGGCTTTGATCGTTCATAGGATTTAAGGCACAAGAGCTAGTAATGATTTATCACACTTCACAAAACCCCCAAAACAGTGAAAGTTTCTCATGAGGTCATATAAAAGAATAAGATGCAAAATAAAGGCATGCAGGAGGAAGCCATTTCTCCCTTCTCAAGCTCATTTCTTTGGGACACTGGATACCAAATGTAAAAAGTTAGGCAGCACAGAAAAACGACAAGAGCATGGGGAATAATTTAAAATGTGTAGCAATTCCTGACACTTAGTAGTGGCATACAAATGATTGAGGCAGGGTTGGGCAATTCCTGTCCTGAAAGGCTGGTGTGTATGCAAGTTTATTTCTCCCAATTGTGATGACTAATTGAACAAATGGGTTATATAGAAAACATGAATTTACTCATGCAGTAGATAGAGAAAAATGGTTCACATAGGGAGCCAAATACAGTGTTTGTTGGTCGATCATGAGAATTAAGAGATACCGCTGAAACATCAGATTTTAGAGGTGCTTTAGCCAATTAAGGCAATTAGCTAATTAAAGACCAGAAATTGGAGCAAAAACCAGGGACAGATACGGCCCTCATTGCCCAACCCTAGATTAAGAGTTTTCTCCCTTTAGGATAGTCAATTCAAGCAGAATGTGATGTACTATGTTAACACGCATTCACATTAATTTCAAGCCATTTTAAGCAGTAATCTAAATCTAACCAAGTTAACATCACCTTGGCATTTCAGGGATTTCCAGAAACCCTTCACAAAACAGCTGCTTTACTATAGAATTCCAAGGATCTGGAAGATTAAAGTCATGAAGTGAATGCCCTCCCAGTGATTGAAACTCCAAGCTGATGCCCATACTGAATACAGCAATATTTTCAATTGTGAAATAAATGTTGAAATGTGTTGGGCGCGGTGTTCGGGGGCTGCACCTGTGGTTCAAGGGAGTGATGCAAAGGGAAAAATCGATGATACTCTCAACATCTGCACGAAATAAAAATGGGTTCTACACTATCAGCCTACGTTTCAGCATCTTGCACACCGAGAATTTCCCTACAGCTTTGCAATAATTCTGCCCCCAGCCCTTAACATAATCGATGCTCATTGCTCGCAATCACCAATAAAACGCTCTCTGATTGGCTACGAGTTTAATTTTGTACAAAAGCGCATATTGGCTTAATCAGCCGAACTTATGGGAAATGTAGTTTTTTTTTTGTTTTTTTTTTTACATACCCGAAATTATTTTGTATTTGTGCCAGATTTGTTCTTACGGATGGAAATTTAAAATACGGAAATCTGTAACATTACGGACTCTGAGCACCCATATTATAGCACCCTATAATAGCGCAGGCCATCTATATTAAAGTGATTAAACCTCAGCAACCACCAGGATGATCTGCTCGCAACAACTCACGGTGCTTTGCTATATGAAGCATCGAACAAATAATTGACATTCTGATCACAAAGCAATTGCTGTTAATGCATCCCTTTGCGGTAGATATATCATGCTTTCGCTTGAAAAAAGTTTCTTAGACCATTCGGGCTTTACTCTGTGAGGTGAATGAAGCTGGATTGGATGCAAGCTCGCAGTTGTGCTATGTTGCATCAGACAGCAGTCCTATCACGAGTTTTGGAAGAGCTCATCAACAGCCTTCGGAAATGCATATTGCACTCTAATGCGCAATACCTCCATAAACTTAAGTTTTAATGTTTAAAACAATATTGTTAATATCGTTAACGTTACATGTTTGAGAATTTAATCAGGGCCGGCGCTAGAGCTGGGAATTGGGGGGGCACAGACACGTCCCTTTATGACAAGAATTAGTCCCGGCAAGTTCTCAATAATTTTCCTTTATTGACGTGTTTTCCAATTATTGTAATTGGCATCTGAAGACACGGTTTCTCTCCATATGCGATCTAACAGCGATGAAATCATGGGCTAAATTCAGTACAGTGGTGGAACCAGAACTGATAATTGGGGTGCACAAAACATCTGTTTAAAACAATTATTAGTCCTGACCTGTTCTCAGTCATTTTCATGATTAACAAAAGGTTCGCTCCAAGAGCACTCCACACTTAACAGGTGTTGCTTGTTCTCCCCGATTAGGTAAGACGACAATCATTCATCTGGACGCGTACTTGCTGTATTTAAATCAATGTTATTCAAAATTGCATACCTGCGCAAATAGCTTGAGTCGCATGCTTTTTATAGCCTATTTAACTGCCAAGTGCCACTTTTTTTTAATCAATTCACGCAATACCGAGAGTGAAAGGCGATATTTCATTGGAATGCGGACCAGTTCAATCAATGCAAAGCATTGGCCTATTAATAAGTAAATTATTTTTCTGTACTGAATTTAGCCCATGATTTCATCATCGTTAGATCGCATATGGAGAGAAACCATGTCTTCAGTTGCCAATTACGATAATTGGAAAACGCATCAATAAAGGAAAATGATTGAGAACTTGCCAGGACTAATTATTGTCATAAAGGGACGTGTCAGTGTCCCCCCAATTCCCTGTTCTAGCTCCGGCTTAATAGTACATTGAACCGCATGAAGCCGGCTGCAGCAGACATAAGCAAGCAGCAAAGACTTATGAAAGAATACCGAGCTAACCATAACGCCGTTTCACGCTGCAAAAAAGGTTATAATGTGGCAAGGACCACAAAACGGCTAAAACCAACTAAGTCCTTTTAATGTTTTCTTGTGCTGAACAAACCATATGTGGATATGACCATTCATGCTCAATTAGGTCTTATGTTCCTTTGCAATGGACAAGACATTACCCACAACTTAAATCCTGTAACCGTTCGCATTTGACAGCTATTACAAGAACGCAGACCAATGAATGTTGCATACAGTTGACTTAAGACTTTTTTTATTATTATTATTACTATTTGTAAATCAGTTGGTCAGGAAAATGGTAGAATGGAGGAAAAGGAATTACTTACGGCCATGCAGTCGTATGAGTGAGGTTCCTCCTGTGACTTGTAAACAATGAAAGCAATCCCAGGCAGTATTTCTAATAGCTGCCATAGTCGCCCATACACCCTGTTAACGTTTGTTGTCAAACATCCATCTGCAGCAAAGAACCATGTCTACGCTAACCACTTTCTGATGTTATATTCACCGTTGATCATCCGAACATCACAATATTAGCCATATCATTTCAACAGGCATAAAAGCGTGTCATTTTGCCATTTTCACGTGACCCGCCTCTTCACTGGCTAGCAATTCTGTTTGGCTGACTGCATCAGCGATCTACATCCTGAGCGTGACTGCCAAAAGATTCAAGTTCGCAAATAAGAATTAAATACCGGTACAAACGCTTCACAGAAAACTAGGGTTATGAATAAAAGTACCATCCCGACTGTCAGGCATAATAAATACTAGGCGGGCGCACAATTCATGAATCTTTAAGGAAAACATCGCATAATATCTATGCACTGCCCGAGCGCTATAAAACTCCAGTGTTTGTTTGTTTATTCATTTATTAGTCGAGCCCCCGGAGGGGTTTGCGAGACTATTGTAATCACCTTGTGAGTCTCTCTGTCTGTCTGTCTATGTATGTGTGTTTCCGGGTAGGTATCTCCAGAACCACTTGACCGATTTCAATCATCTTTCACATGTAAACACCTTGGGCTGACCTCACGGCATGACATAAATTTCGGGCTGTTGGGCAAGACTATGAATTCTCTGAATGCTTGTTTATTTATAAGAGACCGGGCCATGCTTAGCAATTAAAGGAGCAAAATTATATCCACAATCAAGCAGACTTCAGTCGACAATGTAGCACACAAAGCAGAATTAATTGTGAAATTGAGATTACCTGCACATTTGGATGCCAGGGTTGTATAGAAACTGCCAGTGGGGTAAACGGACTCTGTCGGTTTTGCGGAATTGGTGTTCTGCGTGTAGACAGGAACCAGGTCTCCAACTGAATCAGTCCATTGACCGTCATTTTGACTTATAGGAGGAACCTCACATGAAACAGTATTATCTTGGGTTTCCGACTTGAAAATAACGTTTGAGGGGTGTTAATGCGCCCTTTCCAGCCGCAACTGTAACACAATTTAGATAGAATCTGATTGCAGTAGTAATCCAATTTCATGAGACATGCCAATTAATCATGGAACACTGAGAGAATAAATGCCAAAAACCAAGGAAAAAGCGCAAGCAACAACGCATTGTAAACTGAGCAGAAACAAAATAGCAGCATAATAACCAACAAAGACAGCAATGAAGTGCAAATACAATCTGCGCAGCGAGTGACTGTTGCAAGTGCCAGTATGAACAGCAAGCAAAAAAACCAAAGAGCGTGTTGCATAGCATGAAAAGTCATTGCAAACAGCAGCAGAAGTGAGTGAGCTTGACGTCTTTCAAATAGACTGCTGTATGACCTTGTGATGTGTATCCTCCAATTGTTGTGTGCCTGCTGATGCTGACGTGCCTGGCAGTGGTGTCACCAGACCTTTTATTCTGGGGGTGCACAAGGGAGGCACAACAGTTTGGTGAGGGGGCACAAACCAAAATTTGTGTCTCGTTCATTTTGTCGAGCGGGAGGGGCGCGAGATACTATTTATTTATTTAAATATCTTAAATGGAGGGGCACATGGGGGGCACGAGATGTCCGTGGGGGGGAACCCCCTTGGCGACGCCACTGGGGACTGGTAGTTTACCAGGCTGCTGTCAGCTGATGTAGCTCTACTCGAGTTTCCTGCCTGAACTAGTTACACTCATTTGTGTTAAAGTATTTTTTCAGGATTTGTTAAATTTAATTCAATTTTATATATATATATATTTTTAATTAATTAATTATTTTTATTTTTTTTATTTTTTTTTTTTTTTTTTTTTTTGTCCAGCGCTTTTTGCAATTGAGATTGACCCAAAGTGCTTTACACAGAACAGGGCTTGAACCCCCCTGGGGAGCAAGCCAAGAAGTAATGACAATGGCAAGGAAAAACTCCCAAGTAGGAAGAAACCTTGGACAGAATCTGCCTCCAAAAAGGGGGAACCCAACTGCCTGAGGTTGGTCCTGTAGAAATCAGGAGCAAAACGGAAGGAGAAGACTATAAAATGGAGAGGACAAACAGGGATGCAGAGACAGGAAACAGAGGCAGCATTACGCAGCGTAAGGGGAGAAAGCAAACCTATTACAACCATCAAGCGCATTTTATAGCTGAGGAGCGTGCCAGCTTAATGAAGTTTAGAGGGCTAAAAATGAAGATCAGTGCCAGCTTGGGTAAAAGTTTTGGGTTTGGCTGAGACTAAGGGGGCTGGGGGCAACAATGATGCAGACTGAATCCAGCGTCACGTAGAGCTTAAGGTATTAATACATGAGTCCAAGTTCAGATGTGGCTGACTGGGGCAGAGAATCTGGGGGTAGGCATGGTTAGGGCAGAGTCCAGGGTTATGGGTACGCAGGGCATGCGGGCTACTTTCTGAAACTATCGCCCACCTGGGTTTGATCCCTCTCAGGGCTAGGCTATGACAGGACAAAAATTTTCAGAAGTCTCCAGATGCCTCGTTTTCAGACCCAGTTTTCCTCCTGATTCCATGTATTTTAACAATTAGCTACTGTAATGCTAGTTCACTGAAAGGGCTTTCCAAAATTATTAACATTCCAATGTGTAACCTGTCGTCTCGAAGCTGTCAATTTGGTGCCATGTTTACATCACTTTGAAGATGCAGGTAATCTCCCATTCCACCACATACCTAAGGTGCTTGGGTGGGCTGAGATCTGGTGAATTTGGATACCATTGGAGAGCACATTGTCATGTTCACAGAAACAGCTTGACATTAACTGCATTCTTGCATGTTAGAAGTAGCCACTGTAAGATGGGTAGACTGTGGATTGTAAGGGATGCACACGGTCAGCATCTGTACTGAAGTAGGCTACCGCATTTAAATGATGCTCATTTAGAATAAAATGACACATATTATGGGAAAATACTTTTTCCTCAGCTCTGTCCTACTGTGTGTGGTCTGCACTGAGCCCAGAGAAGGTTGACTTTGTAAATCCCCCAGTTAAGGCAAAAGCCCCCTTTTCTACTTTAACTTTTGAAACACGCAATTTGAAAGCCCTGCAGTTTTCTACATCACAAACAGGCTGTTCAGGGTTCACACCTACCAGATCTGTCTGTGTACACTGCTCACTCCCACCGCCAGCTTAACCTTCCCACCACTCCCTCCCTATGGCACTAAAGTGACATGTATTATATTTAACTCTGTTTGCTGGCTAAACGGAGCAGAGTTCATTATCGAAGGCAGGAGGCCCACAAACAGTGTCACCTACAGGCAATACTACATCTCCAGGTGTAATAAGTCAAACTGCTATAATGGCTATAATGAAAATCCAATAAACCTTGCTGTGAATATTGAAAATTATATTTCCCTCTGAAAAGGAATTGAGTAAAATTTGCTGTGAAAGTTCCTGAAGCCCAGAGTGGTTCTCCTGTCGATTTATTGATTTTTTTGAACCCTATACTCTTTCCTGTAGCGCCACCACTGGGCCAAACTATAAATTTTGCCGATGGGAGAATGCTATAGTTTCACGGATATAGCCTTCTGTTGTCCACCGACAGCTTTTGTCTCGTTTGAGTTACAGCACCTTCCTGTCAGTGTGAACCAGTCTGCTGTTCCTCTCTGGCCTCTCTCATTAACAAGGCCTTTTAAAAACTAAAATTACTTTGATAAAATTTCAGCAGGGGCTGTAGCATAACTGCTGGCCAAATCATTTATCTTGCATGCCATTTTGATAAATAAATTGTTATCTCATTATTTTTTGACTTTATATTCATCGGGTTTTGGAGGGTGTCACTACCTAGTTTATTAATATGACAGATTAGTGCAGTAAAGAAAGCAGCGAGCTGCGTATTGCTAGACTACATTGACTAAAACTAGCTCATTTTACCGGCTTCAAATATTTTGAACAATAACATTCATAACAATTTATTTATCAAACTGGCAGGCTAGATAAATGATTTGGCCAACAGTTATACTGGGGGTACGGCAGGCATTTATGATGTAATTGCAGTATTCCGAGCATGGACTGTACAGTCAGTGGTTCCAAGACTGTACCTTGGTGCAAGGCCAGTAAAGACAGCCAAATTTTTCTGTCTTGAGACACTCGTTCAGTGGTCCAGGACAGTTACTGCAGTGGCTCGTGGCACAGGACAGTGGCCCAGGCCAGTCCTTTGGTAGAGCAGGACAGTTACTGCAGTGGCTCGTGCCAAAGGACAGTACACAGGACAGTGGCCCAAGCCAGTCCCCTAGTGGAGCAGGACTGTTATTGCAGTGGCTCGAGCCACAGGACAGTACAGTACACAAAATGTTACAGCCCCCCCTGTAAAATTTCTTCCCCATTCTGGTGTCTTGTCAGAAGCACAATTGGACCTCTCGACCAAGTTTGTATTCTTTTACACATTAAGTTCTTGCCATGTGATTGGCTGATTAGATATTGTCATCAACTAGCCGTGATGGATCGGTTTCTTTTGAGACGCCAAATGCTGTGGCCGGAACGAAATGAAGAACAGCAAAACAAGAGACAAACACAGACAGAAAACATAGAGAGATACTCGCGCTTCCAAGGACCCAGATCCAGTCCGTGTAACAATACGGAAGCTAAGCAAGTTAGACAAAACGCAATGAAAGGGAAAAAAAAAATCTCGGAAACCGAGATAAAAAATAAGCACCAGACGGTGCTCAGAAAGAGGAAAAACAGAAAGATTCCCTTGCTATCTAGCACTTTCCTCTTTTGCAGCTAATGCCTCAACAACTTTCTCATTAGAAACCTTACCGGCTAAAGTGCAAACAAACACTGACACTCTAGCAAGGGCGGTGAGGCGGAACTAGGGCTTAAATAGAATCCGGGCGCCACCCCCAATTAATGCCAGCTGGCCCAGGAATCCGATTGTGGGCAAAACGATATCGTCCCGGACGAGAGCAACCAAGATAGCTCTCAAAGCCACCACTAGCCTCACAAAACCATGACACTAGCAGGCCCACAGGTGCACTCTCTCAAGTGGACACTGGGACAAAGCAAATATGAGCACAACCACTGCAGTGCAAAGATTATTCAACCACAGGAAACACAGAAGTGACATGTCTCCTATCGTTATTCATTTATTTATTTATTTAGTTTCCAGTTGTCACGGTTGGGTATCATTCTCCACACAGTAGTGGATCTGAAAAGGATGAGAGAGGAGTGTGCATCATTTTCTAAATTTTGCAAAGGATAACAAGTTCAAAATATTGGTTCATGGAGTGTACCTCTGCTTCAGAGTAAAGCATAATTTCCTTTGGCTTGCAACTGCTACTTCAGTTATCCCTGTGTATCATGCAGTAACATTATCATACTGTAACACTGCGTCTACAACTCAATTTACAACTCAATCTGGAGACCAGAGCTAAATTGTATCGCAAGACATCCTGAAAATTACTAAAGTAAAAGTGGTTTTGGGATTTTAAAATGAAATATCTTTTGGTATGTTTGACAAGAAGATATTTACAGAGGTAAGATGAGGTATTCATTCAAGAATAAACCTGCACATAGTGCATTTATAGTGATGTGAAAAGACTCTATGTCATGAACTGGAGAGACTGTATTCAAATCCTGACAAAGGAAACTCATTCATTGAAGTAAAAACAGTCCTATTTATTACCTCTGTTTCAGCCAGGGATTTTAGCATGATAATGTAGTTCAATCTTAGTTTCTGACATCTCAGCAAACATGCCCCTTTGGGGCCCATGCGGGGCCGCTGTGGTCTGAAAATTGCCTGCATGCGTCGTGAAATGGTGGCCCCATGTGGGGCCCCAGTGGGCAGCCCACACCAAGCCCGAAGGGGTGGGCAAAGTGTGGGCTGCTCTGAGTGGGCCCACAGCTTATTTTATAGGTTGTACACGTGCCCACAGTGGCCTCGCAGCATTCTCACGGCTTATTTTATAGATTGTATGCGGGCCCACAGTGGGCCTCCAGTGAGCCCACAACTTATTTAACATGCAGGTGCCACTGACCAATGGTGGGCCAATAATCCAACAAGACACATAAAAGCAATTTTAAGAAATAAGTTTATTTTAAAATTGGGTAATAAACATGTAAAATGTAATTGTTCAATTAAAAAAATATGGGAAAAATGAAACTATATACAACATAATAAAAACAACTTACTAAAACATAAAAAGTACAACTTTTATTAAAACAAAACAGGAACAAAAGGAACTGGAACAGGAACAGGAACCTTGGAGGATGATTGGAGGACGGGGCATCTTAAACCTAAAACATAGTTAAAATGCTGGGGGTAATTATCTTAAAAAAGGGGGAAAAATACTTAGGTGTCAGCCACTTCAGGACTTTTGGCCACTTGTGGGCACCCACTTGTTGGACCCAAGTGGGGGCCAACACAAAGCCCGAAAGGGTGTGAATACTGATGCGTAAGCCCACTTCGGGTCCCTTGCGGGTCCACATACCAGTCTTATTATCAGAGATGATCAAATATTTTACTGAATTTTAATCAAACATTTAGTGAAGAATAAATGTAGAACAAATTTGCCAACAGTGAATTTTTTAATTTAATGGACATTTCTCATAACCATTTTAAATATCTAGCAAGCATCAATAGAATCTCTGTCAGTTTTGGTAACATTTTAAAGTGGAGACTGAATACTGAATTGACAGTTGGTTACAGTGAGCCAAACCAACTTCATTTCTGTTCTGTTCCCTCCTCAGCCTCCCTCCATCTCGGTCCCAAGCATTTCGAAGCCAATTTTTATGGCTCGCTCAACTTCATTCATTTCAGCTTTGCTGCTTTTTATGACAGAATCTGTAGGAGGACATAAAAATGGGTTAAATTGAAATAAAAGGAAGTAAAGCAAGAAAATCAGAGATGAGCGTTGAAGCGAAAAACCACACAAACTAATACATCATTGAGTGTATATCCAGGTATCAGAGTGTGCTAAGATGGAAAGTGCAGCTCAACATACTGGGATGGCAAAATAAAGACAGCTAGCTCATCTGAATTCCTGAATGTCTCTGGGATAAAGTGCTGCTAACTGCTCCCAGTGTTTCTTGAAATTTTCTGGACCCCCAAACCAACTTCCAGGTTGCTTACTACCCTCAATTAAAATTGGTCAGCCTTAAATACTCATTAGTATTCTGTTTTAACAATTTATAATTAAAAATATTTTATTCAATGCCAAATAACAGATTTGTTATTTGAAACTTGACTGTTGGAATAATTATCATTAGTTCCATATTTGGCTATGCTGACAAACAGTTCTCATGGAATCTGCAGCAGTCTATTATCAAGATCAGGCCAAGTCAACAAAATCCAAAAATTGATAATAATTTGCACTTAGATGGGGTGCTGCAGCGCCACTCCAAAATGCGAGTGGTTGCCAGGAAAACACATGACAAACATATGAGGAGGACTGCTTCCTATCACATGCAGTAAGATGTAGATTATCATGTGATATGAAGGAAGCGTAGCACTACCTATTCAGCTAGGAGCAAAGAGTTTGGGCATACTTCAACAAAGGCCAATCAAATCAGCTGCTCTTATTCCTTTTACAGACAGTGCACTTCCGCTATGATACGCTGGCATTTTCTGGAAGAGATCAAAGTGGTCTCTCATGTTTCGAGGCAGCTGCGCATTCAGTTAATATGGGCTGCACCAATGGCATATGAAGAGAGGCAAGGACACTGAAGGCGCAAGTGTCAAGCACTACAAGATGTCGCTCGCTTACGCGTGTGTTTGGGGTCGCTGTCATGTTGAAACACCCATTTCAGGGATATTTCCTCTTTGGTATGTGGCAACATAATCTCTTCAAGTTCTGATGTATTCAAACTGATCCATAATCCCTGGAATACGATAAATAGGCACAACAACATATTTTGAAAAACATCCCCATACCATGAGTTTTGCATCACCACGCTTCACTGTCTTCACAGTGTACTGTGGCTTAATTCAGTACCTGATGGTCGTCTGACATACTGTCAATGACCACTAGACTCAAAAAGAACAATTTTACTCTTATCAGACCACAGAATATTACGCCAACTCTCTTTCTTCCTTAGCAAATTTGAACCGATTCTGCACATGCTGTTTTTTCCAACAGTGGTGCTTTACTGGGGCTTCTTGCCAATAACAGCTTTGATCAAACATCTTCTGACTGCAACGGCACTTACAGGTAATTTTATATCATCTTTGGTTTTTCTGGAGGTGATGATTGGCTGAATCTTTGCCATTCTGACTAGTCTTCGATCCATTTTAACAGCAGTTGCTCGCATTGTTCTGCATGTTGCAGGTTTTCATCGTCATTTTAATGCATTTGACAGCATGTTAGCATTTGGGGTATTGGCACCATGCGGTGAGGATAGATGGCACAGTCCTCATAAGTGTAGACTAAAACAAATTGTTACTCAGTGGAAAAAAATGTACAGTCCAATGTAGATGCTGAAGTCAGCATTATTATTATTATTATTATTTACTTCAAACACAGAAACGCGTCTTGAATAATGTATCAAATACTCACTGCCCACGGAAATTTCCCACCCAAGACAGAGCACTGCCAACTGGGCAGTGCGAGGCTGGATTTCCAGAGTTTGAAACAAGTATTGACACTAACTGCAGAAATGCTGACTTATTTTTTTTAAATCATTGCCATATTTGTGTAATCATGTGATCAATACTCACACGCAGTCAACTTCTGCAAGATCAACTGCAACTTTCTGAACAGATGTCACTCAGTTTGTGCAGCAGGAATGGGAGCAGCTTGTGAATGGCATCTATGCAGATTTGATAAAAAGCAAAAAGAAGAATATCGTCAAGATAATAGGATTAATTTTCTTTTACATCAGATTCTTCGGCTAGGTACGTGTGCATCATTTACCTTGGAAGAGACGGCATCAAGATGCATTGTGGGAAGAAAACAAGGTGGTTAAGGGTACATATGTGATACTCTGGGAAATGTTCTGCTGGGAAACCCTGAGTTTGGGAATTCAAGTGACATCACTATAATGCAGCCATTTTTTGCAGCAGAAGAGGGACCTTCACTAAATGAAGCAGCTGGTTTTATTCTTGCGGCTGACTGGTGCATACAATTGACTGTTCAGAGACAAGGCTAGATGGTACTACTATATAAAAAAAAAAAAAAAAAAAAAAAAAAAAAAAGTCAGTTCTAGGAGGAGAAATAAAGCATTTGCCCAGTGGGGCTTTTCCCTGTTTCATGGAATGGTTTTGTGTCTTGACATGGCAAATTAACAAATTTAAATCTATTTAACTAAGTTTTTAGAAATTTATTTTGTTATTAAATTTTCACTAAATATAACATTTTGAATAAAATATTAATTTAATAATAATATATATATATATTTTTTTAAATTTGGCATCTCCAACCCCGCCCGAATCTGGAATGTCCAATTGGGGAACTATGTAAAAGGCTTTTCGCATATGCGGCCCCCTATTGCCAATTCAAAAGAGAGAGACAGCTCGCGGGTCTCCTCCGAAGCACGCACCCGTCGCCACCACTTCTTATACACTCATTGGTTGAAACTTCGCAAGCTCAGAATGAGGGCGGAGGCTACCTGAACATGAATGAGCTTAGAATCTTCCTAACGAGCGCCCGTCTGACCAACAGGAGGCGCCTAAGAACTTTTTGTTATTTACAATACCCTATCCCGGCGGAGCCTTCCCAATCTGCATCCCTGTAGCTCATTGGCCAATTGTGCGCTACTCTGAAAAGAGCTGCCGACCACTGCCGGCTGGTACGAGGCAGGGATCGAGCCCGCGCCGTGATAGTCACTTCTGCTTTGCAACGAGATGCTTTACCGAGTGAGCTATCCAGCAGCTCCAATGTTAATCTTTCAAAATGAGAAAATGGAGTTTTTTTTCTGAAAAAATATTATATTAAAGGTGTATTATTATTACAGCGACATATTCCAGACTTCATAGAGAAATATTAAGCATGCATGGTTCGTTTTCTGTCATTAATTTCGCAATACAGCCTATAAGCCTAATTATTACTAATGTTTGTGTGTGTGTGTGTGTGTGTGTGTGTATGTGTGTATGTGTGTGTGGGTTTGCCCACAGAGAGCCCACATAGGGGCCTCAAGGGGAAGAACTGCTCTGCATGGGCTAACCCACATGGGCCACGTGTGGGATTAGTGTGGGCAAGCCCACAATGAGTTTGCCCACAGAGAGCCCATGCGGGGCCCCAAAGGGCAAAACTGATGTGGGGGCCCTGTTGGATTAGTGTGGGCATGCCCATGCCCACATTGCCCACAGTAAACCCACACTTGCCCACAGTGGGCCCACGTGGGCATGTTTGCTGGGATGATGGCTCATTATGAGAAATAGATTGCAACGTCATTTATGTCTAAATTTTATAATATAATATGAAACTAATAATCTCTCCCAGTACCTGTCAGTACAGCTATTATGCATTTCATAATAACTCAATTAGATCTTGAGATTTGTTTTGACTTTGTATTTTTTTTTAATTATTATTTCATATTACTTTTAAGTTAACATTAGTAAAGAGTTGTCCTCATCTTTCCCAGGTGACACTTATTTCTGTGATTATTTTAACTCATTTCTTGTTACGGTATAAATAGATTGTCAGTGTAGGCTTGTAATTAATCACATCTCATGTAATCCTGATCCGGGAGTTAAAAGGTTGAATATACTGTATATATATATATATATATATATATATATATACTTGGCGCCATTAAAAACGCAACGGTGAGGTATGTACTGTATTTGCTGCAAATTGAAGAATCAATTGATTTTTATTGCTTTTCCAGAGAGGCACAAGTGGAAATAAAGAAAAGTCCATGGTATTGTAATCCTGAAGCGCGCCACGTGATCGCACCAAGCACTTCAATAATAACAAACATTGAGCTGTTTGTGATATGTACAGTGACACTTGACTTGTTATTTTGGGTGTGGTCAATAGCCTACATAAAACCAACAAAAAAACGAATAATGCAACTGCATCAAGAAAATGGAACGGCTCCTTCCTGTTATGCATGAGCCTATTTAGGCATTATAACTCAGTATTTGTGTCACAGAGACTGTGGAAAATTATTCCAGTGAAACTAGATATTTGGAAATTCAATTACGGAATTGTTAAGGAATTAAATTTCAGGATTTACGGATCCCGGCATCTATATCTGCAAAAACTCCTTTGAAACATGCTCACTTATAGTACCAGTATTTTGTCATTGTCCGATGAAAACAGTGTATCACCAAAACTCTATTTTTTTCCAGATTATTAGATACAGCCACATTTCCTCAAAAGTTGGGACACTGTAAAATGGAGTTTTGAGAGAGGAATGTCTCTTGTCCTCTCTTGTCTGAGGTAGGGTTCTAGCTGCTTAACAGTCTTGGGTCTTCTTTGCCGGATTTTTTGTTTTTATGATGTACCAAATGTTTTCTATTAATGAAAGGGCACCCGGACTCTTCTACAAGGAAGTCATGCTGTTGTGATGGATGCAGTATGTGGTTTAGCATAGTCTTGTGGAAATATGCAAGACCTTCCCTGAAAGAGACGTTTTCTGGATGGGAACCTATGTTGTTGTGAAACCTTTTTATACTTTTCAGCATTGATAGCGCCTTTCCAGATGTGTCAGCTGCTCACACCATAGGCACTAATTCAACCCCATAACACCAGAGATGCAGGCTTTTTAACTGTGCGCTGATAACAAGCTGGACGGTCCCTCTCCTCTTTAGTCGCATGACATGGCATCCATGGTCTCCAAGGTCTCCAAAGTGAATTTCAAAGTCTGATTCATCTGACCGCAGAACAGTTTTCCATTTGCCTCAGTCAATTTTAAATGACCTTTGGCCCAGAGAAGACGGCGGCGTTTCTGGACCGTATTTACATATGGCTTCTTCTTTGCATGATACAGCTTTAACTTGCATTAGTGGATTGCTTGCCTAACTGTGTTCACAGACAATGATTTCTGGAAGTGTTCCTGAGCCCATGCAGTGAATTCCAGTGCAGAATCATGCCTGTTTTTAATGCAGTGCCCTCTGAGGGCCCAAAGATTATGAGCATCGAATATTGACCTTCGGCCTAGTCCCTTGCATACAGAGATTTCTTCAGATTTTCTAAATCATTTGATGATATAATGTACTGCAGATAGTGGGATATTCAAAGTCTTTGCAATTTTACATTGAAGAACATTTTTCTGAAATTGTTCCACAATTTTTAGACTCAGTTTTTCGCAGATTGGTGAACCTCTGCCCATCTTTACTTCTGAGAGACTCTGCCTCTCTAAAATGCTCTTTTTATACCCAGTCATGTTACTGACCTGTTGCCAGTTAACCTAATTAGCTGCAAAATGCTCCTCCAACTGTTTTTTTTATTAGTACCACTTACTTTTCCAGCCTTTTGTTGCCCCTCTTCCAACTTTTTTGAAAAATGTTGCTGCCATCAAATTCAAAATGAGCTAATATTTTTCATCAAATGGTAAAATATCTCACTTTCAACATCTGATGTGTTATCAATGTTTTATTGTGAATAAATTGTGGGTTTATGAGATTTGCGAATCAATGCATTCATTTTTTTTCCTTCATTTTACACATTATCCCAACTTTTTTGGAATTGGGGTTGGCACTAAAAACAGAATGCAATGATTTGCAAATCAAATGAACCCTGCATTTTATTGTGAATAGCACAAAGACAACATATGAACTATTTAAACTGAGAATTTCTATTTGCTTTTTTTAAGACCAGCACATTTTGAATTTGATGCTAGCAACATGTTTCAGAAAGAAGTCGGGATGGGAGCATGTTTACCACTGTATTGCATCACCTGATCTTTTATCAACACGCTGTAACAGTTTTGAAAGCAAAATGTTTTGCCATTCTTGCTTGATGTTGGATTTCAGCTGCTGAACACTTTGCAACCTCCTTTGTAATATTTTTTGTTTCATAATGCGCCAAAAGTTTTCAGTGGGTGACAGGTCTGAACTGCAGGCAGGCCAATTTATCACACTGACTCTTTACTACAGAATCATGTTGTTGCAGTACATATGGAATATAGTTTGGCATTGTCTTGCTGAAATTTACAAAGCTTTCCCTGAAAAATACATTGTCCGGATGGCAGTACATGTTACTCCAAAACCTCAATATATCATTCAGTGTTAATAGTGTCTTCACAGATGTGCAATTTGCCCATGCCACATGCACAAACGCACCCCCATCCCATCACACATGCTGGCTTTGGAACTGAATGCTGATAATAAGCCGTATAGTCCCTCACCTTTTTAGCCTCAAGGAAGCAGCATTCATGAGTTTTAAAAATAGGCAGCGTTTTTGGATCTTGTTTATAAATGATTTTATCTTTACATGGTAGAGTGTTAATTTGCATTTGTGGATGCAGTAACAAATTGTGCTCACTGACTAGTTTTGAGAAGTGTTCCGAAGTCCACGATTTCCAGTACAGAATCTAGGCTTTTCTTGATGCAGCACTGCCTGAGGGCCAGAAGATCACAGCCATTCAATATTGGATTTCGGCCTTGTCCCTTGCATACAGAGATTTCTGCTTATTATCTGAATCTTTTAATGATATACTGTGCTGTAGGTGATTAAATTTGCCCAAGCAGTCTTTCACAGAATGGTAAGGCCCTCACAATCTTTACTTCTGAAAGACTCAGCTTGTCTAGGGTGTTCTTTTTATGTCCAATCATGTTACTGACCTCTTTCCAAGATTGCACTAACATGGTACAATGCGTAGTTCAATGAACTAACATCTGAATTACGATGGTTTGCCAAAACTGTGATACCTTGTTTGCACCACCATAGTTCAAACTACAAAGTTTTCAGATGTGTTCAGAATGACTTTCAAAATGGCTAGCTTGCAAAAAAAGCAAAATTTGTCATATTATGGTCAAATTTGGCCGTTTTGATTGATATTGTATTGTTGATTCATTATTTAGAATTTTCGTATTGAATCATGTAAGTAGGCCCAACAACCAAAAATAACAATGAAATTAATTAAATTGACCATTTTAATAAAATTTTAAAACTAAAAACAGGAATTAAAATCACAAACAGAGAAATATTGTTGTAATAATAGGCAACACTTCTCGTAGGAGAAAAATTGGAAAAAATATTAGCTATTTCAATGAATTTAGTGAAATGGGCGTTGTCTATAAATGCATGTTTTTATAAACGCCATTAATACACATGAATACCTGTCCCAACTCTGTTAAACATAGTGTGGCTCTGGGGAATAGGCAGTTGATTAAGATGCTTCTCCATAGTAGATGCAGTTCCTTGTGTTCACAGACAGAGGTTTGCATTCCGAACGGTGCTAATTTTTTCATCTCATCAGGGCTAGTTAAGCACTTGGTGATTAAGAATTGATTGATTAAAGTACTTTTAGCACTTTTGTTTTATCTCATTACAGTTTGTATATAGGCGAGGCCTGATAATGAAATACACCTAGGCTAAAGACATTCAAACTCAATTTTTCACAACTCCACATATTCAATGTTGCTATACATTTCTTGAGTTTAGTCAATAGGGTATCTTCTTTATTTTCAAAAGAAATAACTTCAAAAGAAGAAGAAGAAAGAAATGTATTCCAGCTTTCATTTACTATTACAGATTACCCACACCTTTCTCCTCTACTGGGCCAGCTTTTTTACCTCAACCAATGAAAGTTGGCAGGAGGTTATGTGATCGGTGCCGTTTGTTTGTTTGTCTGTCTGTCTGTCTGTTTGTGAACAAGAAAACTCAAAAAGTAATGAGCGGATATCTCAGAAATTTTGTGGGTGGGTCGCTATTACCTCAGGGATGGACCCTATTGATTTTGACCACGATCAGTCAAACAATATGGCCACCACGGCAGCCATCTTGAAATCCTATGACATGCAATAACTGGACTTTGCTCCCACTCACCAAGATTTGGACTGTGCTGCCTTGGTGGAGGTTTGCACTCTAGGAGTGCCTCTAGTTTATTAATGTTTTCCCATTATTTTGAACACAGTCTAGCACACCATATACAGTAGTACAGTCACTTGTGGGTAAACAACATCTTTCCCATCCAATACATTAAAAATACATAGACTAAGTCATTAGCTATGGTTCACAGCAGGAGCAAATGTTCTCCTTATTACTAGCAATGGAAAGGTCCCTACTCAAATGATTTACTTGATAATCATACCACCGTCTTGAATCATTAACCATCTGTTATAATCCAAACCAGGAATCAAGTATGGAGGCAATTCAATGGCCACATTTATCAACAGTAATATGGTAACAGTGGTACAGAGGAGAATAGTAGCCAGTTCAGTTCAGATATCATGGGCGAGACAGTGTAGGCCAATATCCAGCCATTGGCTTTCCAGGATGACTGCCAGAAGGAGTACGCACTTTGCCAGAACCTAATTGTCCGAAGGCGGGAAGGAGTAGCGGAGCAATGCGGTCCCAATCTTGATGACCATAGAAGGATTGGGAGCTTGTTCCTCATAAATTGGACTGAGAAACATACTGGGGAAGGATTAACAGGAACGTGGTCCCAAACCTAGAGACCATGTGAAAGGCTTGGGGACTTGTTCCTATTAACTGAACTGGGAGGGAAACTTCCATAAATTACCATCATGAAAGATTACGTCTTACTTTGTGAAGACTTAGAGTTTTACTAGTGAATACTGACTGGTTCTAAGCGCATATAGCAAATCCAGCAACTTGCAACTCAAAAGAGGGAATTTCAATCCATCATTCATATAAGAACTGGGGTCACTCTAAGGCAAGACACAGCCTGAGATAAGCATGCATCTATCAAAGGAGACATTACTTCTAATAGACATTAAAGTTGCCGAATGGGAGGAGACACAGAGGACATTCACATGAGGGCTGTGACAGTAACCCCCTTTGGTGAAAATGAAGGAAGTTTTGTTATATAAGTGAAGGATATTGGATATTATGGTGCCTTTAAAGTACTCAAAAGTATCCACGGTTGATGTTAGGGTATGCCTTGACTCCTGAAATTTATTTGTAGGTGTATTGTTTTGCTAGCATTGAGTTCTGGATTATGCAGTCAGCCCCATCTGACCAGCAGGGAGGCCTCATTTCTACAGGAGGACGCAGCATTGCGTATAATGAGATATGAGAGGGACCTATCATATGCAAATTTGTTCATTTCACAGATGGATATTCTTGAATATGGTCAATAGTGTATAGTTAGCACAAGACAGGTGACAGGCCACACCTCATGAGGGGTGTTTGTAACAAATGCACATTTCTATCTGTGTAATTACTCTGTCTGTCAAAGTACATTGTCTCTGAGGTGTAAAGCAAAGAGTGCTACTTGTTAGCATTTGTGGGTTTGGAGTTAGAGCCCATCAGAAATGGAAACCTTCCCATAGGAAACAATGTGGAATATTCCCCCTCAGCAGCTCAGAAGCATGTACTTTGACAGCAGAATGTATTAACAGCTGTTGCATTGAATTCTGTGTCAGTCCACCCTCCAGTCCAATTCCCCATCGCACCCCTCCCTAATGCTCAAGTCCACCATTTCTACCTTTGCTAAAAAAAACATGGTATTATCCGCCCAATACCGGCCACTGCCAAACAATATTACACAGAGCTTATCGTTGCATTCCCTTCCAGTCATGAAGAAGTAATATAATACTCATGAGAATCATCATCATTCATATTTTTTTATCTATCTGTTAATCAAGTTTTTAAAAGCCTTTTGATATAAGTCAATTTAAGCTTTTAATTTCCACTGTCAATTATATTTTCCTAAAATTATATGATGAATTCAAGCCAGTAAAATATAAATCACTACTATCCATTTAGGATAGGGGAAAAGGCCATTTATAATGATCAGATTCCTATTCTAATACCTTTAATAATTCAGTGAGAAAAATATAGAAACAAATTATTAACACATTCGGTGTCATCTGGGAATAACATACACTTCCCGATAACGTAAAGCACAGCTTGAATACAACTATATATGCAATTTCATCATATTTTAATAGTATTTTAATGAATACAATTAGTACCACATTAAAGTCAGCAAAAAGTTTTGACTGACATCTATAATAAAGTACATCATTCACCTGAGAGCATTACGCTGATTATGGAAATTGAAAAGACAATGAGATTATTAATTATGAAACAGCAACCTCTTGTTATTATTAGCAGCAACAAAAATCAATGCATCTTTGGAGGTGCTGCAGGTCATGCTCACTAACTTGCAGATATGCAAAAAAAAAAAAAAAAAAAAAAAAAAAGTCAATAAAAGTGTAAAGAATTAGAGCACCCTTAAAATTTCTGAGTACAGTGGTCAATCCTATAATTAGAAAAGGAAATGAATTAACAAGGAATTTTGTGACGTGTACTCGCATAAATTCACAGACACTTTCCGCATACATCCACGTTTGTGTTTATGTGTAAAATGAGCTGTGCCACAGGTGCTCAAGGTTGACAAAGACACTAAATGGACACTAAATACAGACATTATAATTTTTTTTTAAAGAAAATAAACACAATATGAAAGTCTACAGATTACTATGAATTCAGCAAACAGTAAACAATGGTAAAGTTGCATATTTTGCTCTGTAGGGACCTTTGAGATTCAGTTGTAAAAAGCGCTTTAAATGAATAATGTGCCAATGCACTGATATGATTAAAAACTGGTATGCAATGATCAGATAGTTTTCTCTGTCCCTAATTTTTTAGCTGATGTGAAAGACAATTGCTTTGAAATGAAAATTGTGTAAAGGGAAGTGTCTCTGCTTTTCTAGATACAGACAGCATCTGCTATTGCACTTCTCAATGCAAATAAAGGTGTAATGCCCAGCACAGATTAACACAACAACAATAAACAGAAGATATATACAATAATTTATTTGTATTAAAGCACCTTCTAACAAGCAATAATAATGTGCTACTCTTTATGAGAAATGGGGAAGTCCTTGCCACTTGGTGGTATTTAGTATAAGCAAAATAACCTAAGAAAACCTTTTGTGAGAAGAACCACTTTGAATTATTAGAATGAGAAATGAAAAATAAAACGATACTGTAATAATGAGGAATTCTCAATAATTCAGTTACTTCCTCCTCCAATGGATAATTCTAAATCTATTTGTTAAATATAGCTTAAAGTACCGATGAGTGGCCCAAACTGTCCAGCAGGGCAGAGTTGCCATAGTAACTTGATGTGATCGTGTTAAAAGTGTGGCTGTAAACACTTAAAGCAATTTTTTTGTGAATTGAGCAAATATTGGGTATAAATGAGAAATGAGCTCATGTCCTGTTTGGGTTGTTTGCCTTCATTCTGCCTGTAGAGCACAAATTACTTCAGAAATCAAAAAGCCATCTGATACCTCTTTTACGGCTCAGTCTGAAGACCATTTTAATCAAATCCGATGGAAATTGGTCAAAATTTGTGGCCTGTAAAATCCAATATGACAGTTGCACCAGTTAGGTCGACATGACAAGGTGGTGCCAAGTCTCGACCTTAGGTACTCCCACAGTATTACCAGACACAATATTTTTATTTCTTTTAAAGGTAAATACCTTAACAGTTATTTGCCAAAACAGTCATTTAATTTCTTTTATTTTATGTTTTTTTAAATACATGTGGCATCTCCAATCCCACTCGAATCTGGAATGCCCAATTCGAGAACTATGTACAAGGCTTGCTCGTATGCGACCCCATGTTGCCAACTCGGGAGAGCGAAGACAGTTCGCAGCTCTCCTCCGAAGCAGCGTCTGTCAGCCACTGCAGCTTTACACTCATTGGTTGAAACTTCACAAGTTCAGAACGAGGGGGGAGGATACCCGAACATGAGCAATCTTGGAATCTTACCGACAAGCGCCCTGCTGGCCAACAGAAGGCGCTTGAGTGACGAAAAAAGCCACCATTTTTTGTATCCCATCCTAGCAGTCCCTTCCTAATTTGCAATTTCCCTGCAGCGCTTTAGCCAATCGTGCGTTGCTCTGAAAAAGCTGCCAACCACTGCCGGTTGGTTTGACCGGGGCTGGAACCCGCGTCATGGTAGTCACTACTGCTCCGCAAATGCGGCGCCTTAACCGAGTGAGCTAACCTGGCAGCTAACAGTTTTTTTTTTTTTTTTTGATAATTGCAGTGCCTCATAGATGTCAAATCATGTTTTTTTTTAACCCATTAATGACCACTGTCCCATTTCTGGGACATGGCACATTTTAACCTCTGTAACCCAAGTGGATGCGTTTCTGTGACTAAGCTGCTGTAGCTTAATCAAGGGAAGTAACTCAAGATCCAGGAAAAGTGCTTAAGAGAGTAGTTTCCTTTACAGCAGTGGTGGGGGGCCGCCATTTGCATGAATTTCTCGAATCTGTAACAGCACTTTGTGACGCTCCAAGAGGTGTGTGCGTCATTTTTTCTGACTGAGGCACATTTTTATATCACACTTAAGACAAGAATTGGAGATTATAGCATTGTCTAAATATGTTTTTCTCAGAATGATGATTTTTATGCTTTCAACAATCTGTGTACATTCGTAAAGGAACATACATACTTGGGGTCCTCGATGACAAAATAAATATTTTTCCCCAGAATATAAGTGTTGAATGTTCATTGTACGCCATATCCGATAGTAAAAGGTAACTTTTACTTTGAAAAGAAATTTGGGCATTAATGGGTTAAGAATACATATGCATCCTTCATAAGACTTAGTCAGAGGGTCTTTGGTGGCATATTTGATAAAAATTGGGTGAAAAATGTGGCCTACGAAAAATTTTAAACCTTTCGATAAAAGCCAATGTGGCCGCTTTATCAATTAGGTTGGCATGATAGCATGTCTCGATCTTGAGAATATCCACAAGAACTATTTTTATTTTTTCAATTTCCAATTTTGGTGAAAGCTAGAAAAAATACTTTTTCAAAAAAATCCGATATGGCAGAAAATCCAGTAAGATGGACATAAATTATCTTACAGTTCACTGAACAAAACCTGATCCACAGAATCCGATTGCACCTCATTTTTTAAAACAGAAAAAGATATGAGCATGAAGGTACCTTCAACTCTGACCCGTCAGTTCTGCTCGAGGTGGAGGCATGAAAATTAGTGAAAATCAAGAGCCTGTCCCCAGTTAGTCAGCCAAACAAAAATTTTCCGGACACTGCCACAGACAACCTAACTGGGGGAGGAGGTAGAAGAAGAAACACAATGGGCGCTTCCACAACTTCTCTGCTTAGCCCCCAATTACAATGTTCATTACGATCAATGAAAATTCGGATAAAGTAAAAAAAAAACTCCATGTGTACTGACTTTGGCACACCACACAGAAATGTGTTATTCAGAACCAAACCAAATTTTAATGATTAAAAAAACACTGAGTACATGAAATAACGTGCCTAAATTGTGAAAAAGTAAGCTTACTCTCAGCTCTAAAACGCTGTGAGCTTGTTCGTTGAAGCTTCCGAAACCACGCCCAATCGCAAGAAGCAGCCTGTCTAAACTCTGTCTCAAGTACACCACGACCAGAGAAATGGTGCTTCATCTAACAATTTATTGGAATGCCAACATAAAGCCGTTTACATATCCAGTTCAAAGCAAGAGGATGCTGACCTACCCGACAATCAACCTTGATCCTTTTAGCCTGCAACAAAATCATATTATTCTTCCATTTACGCAAGTTAGCAGAACTAACCAACAACCAAGCCAAATAAAGTCAGGCTATGGATGAAGAACATCGCTAGAACAAAACATGCTTTGTCTCGTTACCAGATAGTTGTATCTGTTGGTCTGGCGTTTCTCACATAATTATTGTTTGTGGGAGCATCTGATTGTTGCGGGATTTATCCAGTGAAAACCAGAGCTTTTAACTGAAGGTCCATCCCCAGAGCTTCCGTGGGGAGGTGGAGGGACTGCGGGGTGCGCAAGCTAGCATAGAAGCAGCAAGCATAAGGTCACTTTGAGCAAAATCATAGTTCAATTCCGCAAAAGTATGATGCCATTTTAATTCTTCTCATTTGTGTTCTGACGAACATTAACTTCATCAAATACAGCCATGGATATTTTTCAAGCTATTGTAGCCTCACTAACTTTCGAGATTCTAATTAATTGGAGGCAAAACTTTTCTGCACCATGGATACCATACACCAGTTGATTATAAAAAAAAATTCATTTAAATTGTTTAAGAACTGTTTCAGTGCATTTCTTATCCAAAAAAAAAAAAAAAAAAAAACAGCAGCACCCCTGTTTACCAGTTAGCTAACCTGTATTTTTTATGGGTCAGTATAGCCCAGTGCTGTTAAGGGCATTAAGTTGAACCACCGCTGCAACGGGCCAAGGCAGTTAATGCGGCTACGTTTACACAGCTGAACAATTTAAAATCACATTTAAGAGTGGCACATCATACACAATTAAGTTCATTCACGGCGGACTACCTACTTAGCTAGTTAGCTACTATAATTAAAATATATGCGCACAAGGCAGCTTACTGATAAACTCTTTGTCATTTCATTTCATTTCATTCATTTATTGTTTATTTGATGAGGACAATGCACATTGATGAACAATCGGTACATAACGTCATGTAAATGTGCCGGATTTGGCTCAGAGCTTGTTGGGCACTGTAGCTAACATTACTGTCTAAGAAGGTGCCAGATATCGGTGGTAGGGAAGGATAAAGGCCGGGTAGAGAGATAGTTGGTTCAGCTGCATTTACAAATGACAGCAGATTACCCATGAATGCCAGCTGTCTCCAATGAAAGTTTGTGAAAGTGCCCGGTGTATAATGTGCACCACAGAAAGGAGAGTTGGTGGTGATCCTCAGCTCTCCATCAGCATGGCTCTTCGTAAAAATAATCCACCCACTCTTCATTGCTTGTTTTTTCGAAGATTAAAATGGGGTGACAGAGGCTTTTTTTTAAATTCCAGCATTCTGGGAAGATGCATTTTCAAGACACTGAAGGCGGCAAAGCTGACTCGCTAGCTAGAAATGAACACTGGTTACTTAGCTAGCTACTTAACTAAATAATGAATGTGTGGTTGTAGCTACTTTGTGATTGAGCAGATAACCCGTAATTTTATATAGTGTTAGGGGTGGGAATATGTTAAGGATGGCTTCAGTGCGTCATCAATGCATGTTTTAGCCCCACACAGAAAATCCAGAAAATAAAATCGGTGAAAAACGGTTTCACGGTCCAACTCCACAATTCAGTACAAGATTAGTTTCCAGTCTTTTCATGTTTTCGGCTACTATTTTCCAGCATGCATAAAGAGTTTAGAAGCAAATCACTGATTTCACTTTACTGGGACTTTAAATGTAATGAATTTGTTGTAATGCTGATTTGTTAGAAACACTGATGAAAATTAGTTCATTTCATTTATCAATCAATGCTTGATTGTAATTTTTTTTTTTTTTTTTGCCACAGAATGTGTCCAAAACTGTGGAGTTTAAATTTAAGTCCTATTTGCTGTTCAAATAGTTGGTATACTTGGAAATTTCCACGCAAAATAACGTATTTCAAGCAGTGCAGCCACATTTTTTTTGCACTGTGGTGGCTGGCTAAAAGTGACAAGGCATTCAATATTTTCTCGAGTTTAAGAGAGTAGAGGGAGAGAAAAAGAACTTTCCCAGTTTTCTGGCTTGTATGCCCATTATCAACACTTCAATTCATGTTTTTAAAGTGTTTCTGCGCTGTTCCAGCTTGGTTTCAACTTTTAAACAAGGTTTTCACATGGCAGTTGCTCCATGTGATAAGACCCATAAGCCACGAGTGTGTTTGCATGCCAAACACAAAATCCTGCAGGGATTGGGTATATATTCCCAGTCCTACTCAAATAAGTGCTTAGAAGAATCAGACACAATTTTGGTCTTTTTCCTTCACAAGTAGAAGCAAATGCTACAGAAAACACTAAGGGCCTGATTTACTAAGACTTTTAGCACATGTAAATTTTTTTTGCCTGTGCAAACCTTGCCACTGATTGGTGCAAGGCAAGTACCCAGGCCAATCATGGGTAATGTTATTGGTTTTGCACGGGCGAAAAGATTTTGCATGTGCTAAAGGTCTTAGTAAATCAGGCCCTAAAACCAATGTAAGAAAGACTGTACTTGCCTTCAAAGTTGGCAATATCATTTGATTATGGTTACTGATATTACTCTTCAAATCAAAAGCACTCTTTAAATTAATGCTGCTCTATGCTGTTAGTCTTAATACAATGTTTTGCTTGTGGAACAAAAATGGTCTTCCTAAGACAGAAAATTTGGGGATTCCTTCTCTTTAGGGAATTGCTACACTTGTGATAACAGCTTGTCCAATAACTATTTAAACCATTAAAGGAAAGCTCACAATTCACTGCAGAGGCTGATGAATTAAAAGACTGTGGCAACCATCCAAGAATGTACAATGCACACGGTCTGTGGTCAGCAGTTTTCAAGGGGGAAATATATTATTTCGTTAGTTTGTTTATAACGTCTTGGCAAGCGTTATGTTTATCACCTGGGAAATTATCTTGAGCATGCTTTTATGATGTCTGTAATGTTTGTTTAAATTAAATTACTTTGAATACACACAAGTCTGAGGTCCTTTTCCCTCGCATCTCATCTGTGTCAATTGGTGTCCTCAAACTACACACAGAGAGGGCCGCTGCATTGCGCTAAGTGCACACCTGTTGTTTTCTTCTGTGTTTTTTAAACACCAAATCCGCTATTACATGCAACTAAAGTGATGAGCGCAGCACATAAAGAATAAAGAGCAGCATTGGATTTGTAACTAATTCAGCACTTTCAGTTCCAAATCTGCACTGCACAAGGCAGTGATTAATGATTTGTTGACAACAATGAAGATGCATGCCTTGGGATTCAGGGGAAAAAAAAAATCTTCTTCAGGAGAGCAGCTCAACTTTTCAGTGCACAAGCGGTCGGGGGTCTGTGGCTGCTAACCGCTTCTAGCAACAATCTTTTAATTCTCATCAATGATCTGGAAGACATCGACTAGTCAATAAATTCCGAAACGTTCATGATGTTTTATCAGTCACTATATATATATATGTATATATATATAAATACATACAGTGCTGGGGAAAAATATTTGCATATTTGTCACACTTAAATGTTTCAGATCATCAAACTAATTTTAATATTAGACAAAGATAAACCAAGTACATACAAAATGCAGTTTTTAAATGATGATTTAATTTATTGAGGGGAAAAAGCTATCCAAACCTACCTGGCCCTATGTGAAAAAAGTAATTTCCCCCTGAACCTAATAACTGGTTGTGCCACCCTTGGAGTCAAGAACTGCAATCAAGCATTTACGATAACTGGCAATGAGTTTTTCACATCACTGTGGAGGAATTTTGGCCTATTCTTCTTTGCAGAATTGTTTTAATTCAGCTACATTTGAGGATTTTCCAGCATGAACGGCCTGTTTAAGGTCATGTCACAGCATCTCAATCGGATTTAAGTCCGGACTTTGACTAAGCCACCCCAAAACCTTCATTTATTTTTTTTTAAGCCATTAAGAGGTGGACTTGCTGGTGTTTCGGATCATTGTCCTGCCGCATAACCCAAATGCTCTTGAGGTTGAGGTCAAGAGCTAATGGTCGGACATTTTCCACCAGGATTTTCTGGTAAAGAGCATAATTCATGGTTTCATCAATTACGGCAAGTTGTCCAGTTCCTGAAGCAACAAAGCAGCCCCAGACCATCACACTACCACCACCATGTTTGACTGTTGGTATGATGTTCTTTTTATGAAACGCGGTGTTAATTTTATGCCAGATGTAACAGGACGCACACCTTCCAAAAAGTCCAACTTTGGTCCTGTCAGTCCACAGGATATTTTCCCAAAAGTCTTAAGGATCATCAACATGTTTTTTGGCAAATGTGAGACGAGCCTTTGTGTTCTTTTTGGTCAGCAGTTGTTTTCGCCTTGGAACTCTCCCATGGATGCCTTTTTTGCCCAGTCTCTTTCTTATTGTTGAATCATGAAAACTAACTTTTACTGAGGCAAGTGAGGCCTGCAGTTCTTTAGATGTTATTCTAGGTTCTTTTGGTGACCTCCTGGATGAGTCGTCAATGCGTTCTTGGAGTAATTTTGGTTGGCCAGACACTCCTGGGAAGGTTCACCTCTGTTCCAAGTCTTCTCCATTTGTGGATAATGGCTCTCACCGCTGTTCACTTGAGTCCCAAAGCCTTAGAAATGGCTTTGTAACCCCTTCCAGACTGATAGATATCAATGACTTTGTTTCTCATCTGTTCTTGAATTTCTTTAGATTGCGGCATGATGTATTGCTTTTTGAGATCTTTTAGCCTACTTCACTTTGTCAGACAGGTTCTATTTAAGTGCTTTCTTGATTCAACAGGTCTGGCAGTAATCAGGCCTGGCCACGGCTAGTGAAATTGAACTAAAAAAAATGTGATTAATCACAGTTAATTCATGATTTAACGGGGGGGGGGCAATTACTTTTTCACATAGGGCCAGGTAGGTTTGGATAGCTTTTTTCCCTTAATAAATTAAATCATCATTTAAAAACTGCATTTTGTATTTACTCAAATTATATTTGTCTAATATTAAAATTTGTTTGATGATCAAAAACATTTAAGTGTGACAAATATGTAAAAAACTAAGAAATCAGGAAGGGGGCAAATACTTTTTCATAGCGCTGTATATATATATATATATATATATATATATATATATATATATATCCAAACTGCACTTTACATTTGAAAGATACTTTTGTCTGGCTGAGCGCTTTGTCTCCTCAGTGCTTAAGTTTCACACATTAATCAAAGGGAGGCTCTCTGTGGCATCCAGAGGGCCGCTCGCCTGTTTAAAGGAGCTGCCGTCCGGGACAGATTTACTATTACCTCCAGAAAATGAGCATGAATGAACTGATAAGCTGCTTGGGGAAGGTATTGGAGATGTTCACTTATCATGCCAGCTTTTTCAGTGTCAGTCATCAGAATGACAATACACTCACGGGAACCAAACTGAGGAACTATTATGCACTCATGGTGATGGATACTGAGGGAAAAAAACAGCTGCTGCACCTCTTCCAGTCAGAAAGATCGATTGATGATTCCCAATGTCTGAAGAGTCTGCCGGGGAACTCTGTCAACTGAACATGTTCGAAGAGAGTTGGATGATGGACTAATCCACACCCCCCCAAACCACCAAACACACATGAACACAACGTAGGAGCATTTACCGACAGACACATACAATGCACACACATGCTCCATTGTAATCTCCATATACAAGGAACCTTCACTACAAGAGCATTTTGGATTCATGCCAAAAACACAGACTGCAAAATTTTGCAACGGGAAAATATGGAGTCTGGCCTTCACTCTATGCCTGTCTGTCCGCCTGTCCGCCTGTTTGTCTGTCTGTCTGTCAATGTATACTCCATGACTTTTTATAAATGGATGCTCACTTTCCAGCTTCTTTTCTGCAATGCTCATGTGCTACTAAATGTGCAGAGCACAAGCAGTAAAGCAGTTGCAGACAGCTTACAGTTGCTCAATTAACTATTCAGGGGATTCTCATTGGCAGTAAGATGGGGATTAGCCAAAATACAGAGCCAAAATCATCCTGCACTGAGTACTTCCATTGGCAAATGATGGCCAACCATGTTTACCATTCAGCATTCAGCCTTGGATCCTGGACATATGATTCCTCTATGTACAATATGTGCAGTTCCACAATGCCACTATTCAGACATTTAACTTAGAGGCGAATGTAGCACAAAGTCCAGAGACACTAGTTAGCTTGCAAATGTAAGCCCTATGGAGAAGCAAAGTGAGATCTGTTCCTTTGGTAGTACACAATCAGTGCATTTATTTGAAGGAAAATACCTGTTTTACCCAGATGTACACATTATTTGCACCTGGGTATACATTGTAATTATGGGATTTGTATCCAGGTCAGGATTTGACCACGCAAGCTGGAATTGAAAGGTTACGAAAGGCAACATTTACCACCAAAGCAACCCACAAAATTTGATTGGGGTTATCTAACAATACATTGCCTGCATATGCTATCTTGATGATGCGGAATATATGATGCATGTTTGTGTATTTATGAACCCAAAGTGAATTACTATACAACAACATATTTGGATGTACAGCATGAAGCAATAAGGCACAAACTACATTTATGGCAACAATACGCCATCTGGTATTCATCCCCTCAGAGCTCAATCTAAGATCTCATCAAAGGCAATACTCATTTAAATCACACATGCCATTTTCAGTCAGTACAACTATTGAGTAGTATACTAAAAATAACATAAAGCAGAAAGATTATTGCTCTTTATGTCTGTTCATAATCAGTGATGCGTGTAGTGCATATGTACTTTACAGCAAATGACTGTTAATCATAGGACCAACATTGAGAACTGAAAGAAAAGGTAATGGCCCCTATTTTCAAAGTCGTGATACAACTGTCAAATGTAATATCCAGACTTCAGATAGAAGTGCACGAGCCAGTTAGATAATAATTAATTATCTTTTGATATCAAGTGGGTTTTGCTTCAATACTGTGAATCAGATTTTTTTTTAAGGGAAAAAAGGAACAGAGTCACACTTTACAGTAAGGGGACAAATCATATGCTCAAGTAATGCTGAACTAATGCATGACGCATGATATGATGCATGAATAAATCATGAATCATTAATTCCTGTTGTTCACCTCTAACAAATGGTTACGTCACTGACTTTTTGTAATTAGTTCACACTTCATAGATCATCAGTTAAGAAATTTTAATTAACAGTTACTTCATATATTAATTAATATGCGACTAATTTAGCTGGATTCCTCTTACATAAAAGTTTATTTCAGGATGACGCATTCCGTCAGCCTCTCTGACAAAAAAAAAAAAAAAAAAAAATTAAAAGAAATAATGTATATATATTTCAATGGGAATAGACCCCATGGTATTTTTGACACATTTACAACATAGTGGGTGGAACATGCAATGTTTTCTTCAAATTGCCTTTGTGTTGTAGGAAACACCATTGCACGTCTCGTGCTGTGGTGCAAATGATTTTTACATCATTTCGAGAACAGTAACAAAGTCATTTGTTCAAGGTTGTTGAGTAATTAATTTTTTCATTGTATTTATGTTGTTGAAAGCAACGGAGGATAGCAAGGTACAGAAAGATGCACTAAAACCAAAATTATCTAGCAAATGCCAATTGATAAATTCAAGGCGATTGATCATACATGTTTAAGTTCAAAATAAGTGCCATAGGTCTGCCCAATAAACTAGTCAACGGAGTGTAGAGGACACATGAAGTGCTCATCGTCAATCATTACTTCACACATGACTCGCCTGATCTGTGCCCCCCAAGTAAAGTCACATCATGATACTCATTTGTACAGGGTTACTCAACACACTTTCAGTAATATTTGCTAGTGTGTTTGCACCGAGGCTCAGGCTTTGAGCGGAGAATGGGCCTTTCTGAATGTTTCAGACTGACACCTCGGGGGAAAAAAAAGCTTATGCTCAGTACAGTGCTTACATTAGTATGTACCAAGGTGCATATGGTTTGTACTTTCTCAAAAGTGCAAATGGATCTCCATCATGGATTTTTTTATTTATTTATTTTTGTAGAATAGTCTGCTGCAATCTATGAAAAAATGTACTCATATAGTAAACTGTGACCAAAAAACAATGTAGTAGTAGCCCAAGAAATCACTAAATAATACCCAGGCATCATGCTAGTCTGCATGTCACTGAAATAGATCAAAACATATGCAGATTGTCTGTGATGGGAACCCTCTCAATTTCTGAAATATTAGTTATTCAGCTTTGAGGCAAAGTCCCCTGTATTCATGCTTTGAGCACCGGAATGGTAAGATCTACCTTTGCCAGTTTTAAAATGTCTCTGACATCCTTAAAATAAACTATGTGAAACCCCATACCCCTACCTTTTCCTAATTGTGTGTTTTGCGTAATTAAAAGGTTTTAGAGTTCATAACAAAGAAATTATTAGCAAAAAATATCAATTTCAACTGAAGCAGAATTTACCTTTTTTTTTTTTTTTGTGTTGTTTTTTTTGTCAGAAAAGTAAACAACTCACAACTCAAAGGTACGACACTCGTAATATTAGACATTAAGCACGTTAATTTTCCTCAGTATACAAGCTTTTTTTCACAGCAAAGACATCCGTCTGAAAGCCCAGTGCTTGGGTGATCGAATCCCCAGCCGCAACATTATTGACTATGGCCTAGGTCCACATTGGCGAGGAAACAATTGGCCAAGCTTTGGTGGGGATAATAAGGTTACTGAAGAAATCTGGTCAAAACTTGTTAGTCTCATTGCTCTCTTGCGGCCTCTCATGTGTCTGACAGGGCTTGCTGCATGAGCCGAATAAGTATGCTGATGTGAATCTCTGACAGCACAGGTAGAGTGTAACTGCATAAAGTTGGAAGAACTGCGTATCATGGCATCCTCCTCCTGCGTCATAAGAGCATGTCAGTGTTGTGGACTTTACAGCACTGTGTTCAGGGTGGGGAGAAAAGGGGGAAAAATGACTTAGGCCTTATAATTGCAGGCTGATAAGGCAATTTTATGAGAATTATCACACTACATGCTGAAAAAAGACTGTAGCAGTGTTAAAAACGAGGCAGTTCCAAGCCCAACACTCTAATATTAAAAGGCATATTTCTGCAAATATATATACTTTATCTTCCCAAAGACAGCTTAGACACTTCCAAGGAAGTTAAGCTTTCTTTTAAAGGTTACCGTTTCACATAATTTGCCTTTTCCCCAATTTTGAGGTAGAAATGCTTAAAAAGCCATTTCAGAAATTTGATAGAAACAGGAAAACAACCCGTCAAGTCATGATAAGATTAAGGCAAAAAAGAAAGAAAAAATAGTCCGTGGAGAGATATGTCTTTTGAGCTTTTGTTTTAGAAATGATTACAAAATTATCTTTCTAAAAGTATGCGGAGGTGTTTCACATTTTGATTGTGTATTACACACTCAATATAAGAATGGTGAAACAAGAAATGAAAGCAGAATAACTTAATAGCCCCAATACTCTATCACTCATTAAAGGTATACCTTTCACAGCAATCTTACTGGCTTTTTCTTCTAGATGAATGATCAAAATGTTATGAAATAGTAGTTGATGTGCAAGATTATCAAATCGATGCACATATACGTGAGATATATCCCTAATAAGAAAACCTAGTAAGATGAACAGCAGTAATTTCTACAGCACATAACTATGATTTATGAATTATGAAAGGTGGTAGACAAATTAAAACGTAAAATCAATAATTGGGGGGGTCTTGTTTTCCATGTATTTTTCCAATGGTGCATCAATTATTTGCATATTCTATGAACTAGCGAAGATGATGGTACACTGCCTTTTCATACTTTTCTGTTGTGATGTATTATCAGTTAATTAAAAAAGTACGGGAATTTTCAAAAATTTTTTTTTTCTGTGTGTGTGAGTGTGCCTGCATGTGAGTGTATGTGTGCACATTTGTGATCATGTGTGTGTCTCTGAATGAGAGAGACCAAGAGAGACTTTACATGCCTTTGCACATTATTAATTTGAAATCAAAACAATTTCTTGAACAAAAAAGGAACTGTAGGCAAAGCAATCATCAAAAAGACAAAACCAAGACAACATGTTGCACTTGGGACAACCCCCCCCCAAGTATCAATAAGTTTTTCTACATTGGAGACCATTTTATAGACTCAAACTGTATTTTCAGTCAAGCTGCCGCTAAACCTTTAAAAATTAGTTTTTGCTCAACAGAGCTCATCGTTTTCAGCTTGATCCTCCTTCTAAGCCAGATCGCAAGCTTTGCTTCACTGATCAAATAATTCAGCAATACAATTAGCTTCCATTTTGATGCCTTATATTCAGGACCAAAAATAAAACCTGCCTCATCCCAAACTGCTCTATACCAGTTAACCCAGTCCTGAAGGGTGAAAAAAAGCTGGGTAAGTTTATAACGCCTCAAAAAGATGCTCTAATGTTTCCTCCCTTTTGCAAAACATACACTCCATAAATTCTGTCGCATCAGAGTGCGTCAGATGTCTGTTTGTAGCTACAACCCAACGAACAATCCTCCACAGAAGATCTGCGGTGCATTTCACTGTAACAGGCTTATACAGGGATCTCCAGCTTCCCTTAGGGGTTGAGCCCAATGCAAAAACACCCCTGACCACCTTGAATCTTTCATTCCACTTAGTGAAGATCTGTGGATCATTTTGACACTAATGGCATCCAATGCCTTTTTGGAAATGTTTGGAAGTGCTTCCAGTTGTGGCGTATTAAAAGAGAGAAGCGATCCCTCTTCCATTCCATGTTCCTCGCCTGCAGCAGAGATAATGAAGGATGGAAAAAGCCATGGTTCTCATTGTTTGCTTGAGCCGGGCTCCTCACCCATATGACGACTGATCTTCTGGATAGCCTCTGAGCCAAGAGCGACGCGCCAAAATTGCGACAACCTCGATACATTTTGAAGTGCGCGCAACTTTGTGTTTTAGACCGTCTTCAAGCGATCAACGCTGCCGAAGACTTTTCCAGGCATCCCCACATGAGATATGTCATCATGGCAGTTTTTGTACCATTTCAAGAGCTTTCCAACAAAATTGCCTCAAATTTGTTATATCGAACCACCCCCGCGCTCGCCAGTGGGATTTTAGATGGTTGCATTTGTTTCTCATCAGAAAACTGCCTAGGTGGAAGCTTTTGAGAAATATAACAATTCCCCATTGAAATATGTTACAAAGGGTCCTTTTACATGGATATCGGCCATCCACATTGAGCCCAATGGGAAATGGTCGTTTCATGAGCATCTTGAATGTCCCCATGGATCCTAATCGGAAGGGAGATATTTTTTGAGGCCTTTGGTGATGTATGCCATGCAAACGGTCTAAATATGGGCTTTGTGGCCCTCTGGTTTTCTTCTCGCAGCCAAGGACGCCACCTGGAGTCGTCCAAGTGGAGGGGGTGAGCAGGGGGCGATCAAATAGAACAAGAGAAAATGGGCGACCACTGGCATCATATTACGTGGGAAACGAGATCCTGTGGGAGGATACGATCCATGACAATGATATGTCAACCTAAGGCAATATAAATGAACTAAAAATTTTTTGCAGGACCTATACGTGCCCTAACCTAGCACTTCTGTTCAGGGTCCAGCGAGCGAAACTTCACCTCATCATGGAGCCCTTGCAACGAACAAATGGACCATAGCCCCATTTCTTCACTCAGGAGTGCAACTGTTTTCCAAGAACCATCCAGCCTCAAGTCTGCAAACTTTGTAATTCCTGCCCTGACAAGGGCCCTCTGAATGCTTGGGGAGCTTGAAATCCGGGGCTGGGTACAAGGGTAATAAAAAACAGTGCTTCACCAACAGGACTGTAGAACTGGAGTGGCTCTCTCCAGATCTGTAAAACTAAAGACCATGCTCTCAGGACTGTTTTTTAGAAAGGGGTGTTTCCCAACAGGTCCATCCCCTCTAGTTTAAAAAAAAAAGGTACTTCATTTCCTATCATCTCGAGCAGCAAGTGTGCAGTCTTTGTCTGCAGTAATTCCGCCTTATCCAATAGACGCTGCATCGTCTGAATACGGAAAGCTGAGATCTGACTTTATATATAGCTCAGCCCTTGACTCCCTTCAGAATTTGGCAAAAAAGTGAAGAGAGAGAAAGAGAGAGAGAGTGAGAGAGAGAGAGAAAGCAATGGAACAACACATGAGACAAAAGCCCAACTACTTCACTTAAAGCTTAAGTAACAATAGGCATGCCTTCAACATCACATGCAAAGCTGATCTTAGCAAATTTTAACCCTTTAACTGCCTGAACCTTTTGGTAAAGCATGTTTTGAGTCACTGTGTCTCATTGAAAGATTCTTCGATTAAGCCATCTCTAACACTCGGTTGAGGAATGTTATGCTGAAAAAATCAAATCCAATTAAGTTCAACACATCTTTCAGTGAGATACAGTGACTCAAAATGTGCTCTACCGAAAGGTTGAGTGGGCAGTTAAAGGGTTAATGTCTCTTGCAAGACATTAAAAAGCAGCTACAAGGTTCTGAAACCATCTTAGCAACATCTGGCCCTGATTTCTGCCATCACAGAGCATTCCTCAGTTAAAGGTCCTGCACAGAAAGTGAGATTTTACACCATCTACCTTCAACTGGAGCACAAGCTGGATACAAGTCAAATCCAAGAAACAAACTTAAAGAAATGTGTAACAAGATGTAGTGCCAGCCAAAGCAAACCCCACCTCTGGCACATATTTCATCTGTTGAATGAGCTGATCCACTTTTTCAGGACATGTGCACTTGGGTTTGACCTTTCAAGGTCACTCAAGTTCAAAGGTTATGATGTCATTTTACTCACCAGATATGAGTTTGTGTATGTGGTCAATTGTAACCAAGCGGCTATGTACTGTAGGTTTTGAGATGTAGCCTTCATAAATCTACTGATCTTCGGTCTGACCTTTCAAGGTCAAAGTTAATGGAGTCAATTTAATCTCTACGTATGATTTCCTCCATGATTGTAATATTAGCAAGCGGCTTATAATATTTAGAGATATAGTGTAAATTAGGCTGTTCAGATCAAAGACCTTGACTGCCTTCAACTTTTACCCCAGTCAATCTTTGATACTTTGCACATTTAACCATGGGAATGGAAAGGATTACATTTTACACATCGAAAAAGGAAACTTTTGGTGGTGGTTTGATATAAATCGGTCCATTTTTTTTTTACAGAGGTATTGGCAAAAAAATGAAGTTTTCACGTTTTCAGTGGCCTTTGACCTTGATCTCGACCTTGACCCAATTAATTTCAAAATTCAATGGGATCTATTCTGGATCAAGTTCCAACTTTTGGCAAAATTTGATATAAATTGAGGCTGTGCTTTTCTCGCAATCTTGCTAAGGAACAAATAAATAAATAAATGCACAAACCAAGGCGATCACAATACCCTTGCCCTACCACCTTTGGATTGGCGTGGAAATAATAACAAAACTGACAACATACAAACTGAAATGTTGAGAGACAGGGAGAAAGAGAAAGCAAAGAGCGAGAGAGCTATTCAGTCCTCTCCTTCCCCTGGCACTGTGTCCTCTACAGCACGCCTTGATTTCCAGGAGTCAAATCCTGCTCAATGCCATCTTTGGCTGCAGGCCCACTATCTCTTCACCACCAATGCAGCATTGGTTTTCCAAGGCTGGACCCTCCACAGACTGGAACAGCAGCCACTGGAGTTGTAGTGGCTGAGGCTGGTCCTCCAGTCAGAGTTCTCTCTCTTCCTGGTAGAGATTCCACATTCCCACAGAGTGGTACTAATTGGCATGACCATGTAGATGGTCAATAGGGGCACCAAACTATTGAATTGCTCACATTTCTCCTCTGAAAAGATTTACATTAATTGATACAAATAATTTGGGAAAGGTATTCAGCATATATTTTCACATTTTTATTACTATAAAATTAAAGGCTGACACGCGTGACTGCAGAATATATTAGAAAGTGTCCCTCTTAGATACAGCTGCTCTCCCGTGGGCAAAAGTTTTATTTTTCTTGGAATTCAGAACACAGTTCTTCCTTTTGAATACCCCTCCAACTCAAGGGGACCCTAAATTACACAGACAGTGCCCTCCGCTCCTCCTAGCCAGTTTCCATGAACTGGATACTAGCATTGGGATCTGTCCTTGGTCAGCTAAACGTATTGACAGGACTGAAGATCTTTCAGCCGCTCCTCTAAATGAAAGATGATGGCATCTGTTTGGATCAAAACAAGATGATTGACTACTCCATTGAGTCAAGTGCACTCTCAACCCTTTGTACTCCATATTTGTCCTGACTGCTTCATACATGTGCAGCACTTGCAGACCTCCATCTTGAGAACAATCCAGTCACATATCGAATAGTTCCAATAGCACATCTCCAGCTCTTTCATCGCTTGACCGACATTGTTGTCATCTTTCTGGAATTCTTTGCTTAGAACAGTGAGAATGTCTGGTGTATCACACAAGTTGCAAGAAGAGGACGTTCTGCAGGCTCTGTCGATAGCTAGTCATGTGTTATGCTTGTCCATACACAGCCTGTAATGGATAGGGGCCCCCCTCTATGCTTGCCATGTCTTCAAAAAGATCCAGGGGTGCTGAGTAACTGTAACATACAATATACAACATTACATAATTATTAATAAGTGCCATTCTGTGAAGGAGCATGAGCCCCCTTCGCGATTTCTTCTATGATTGCTTATTTGTCATATACAGATGTTTCTGACCATACAACAAATTTTAAGATGTGTACCACCCATGTGAAAACACAATTGGCCCCCTTAACATAATATGACTTGTGCCCATGCTTACACAACATTTGTAAAAACTGGCAATGAGTCATTTACATTGCTGTGGAGGAATTTTCCTGAAGAATTACAGAAATCAATGCTATATGTTACTGAAACTCAAGGGAACAGAAATAATAACTAAATAATAGGGCAATATTGCACAGAAAAAAATATTGCATGGGATTGGGTGGACGGTTTATGGGTCCCGCCCTGAATTGGGGTCTGACCACATCTCATCCACATCACGAGCAATATCATCTGTGGCCAGGCAACAGGGAAAATATTGCCTTTTATTAATTGGTTATGTATGCTATTGCCCGCATACAGTAAAAACGGCCTGCCAATATATCTTGTTTTGGCTGACCTGTATTGGCCGAGTTCTGCACGAGTTCAGCATTGGCCTTTGGGTCGCTGTATTAGCCCTCGGCCGCAATACGGTGACCCTCAGGCCAATACCAAGGCAATACGGAAATAAGCAATTAATAACATATAATATGCTGAATCCAACCCTGGACTGACCCCACATCAATGTATTTTCATGCCTCTACTACAAACACGTACTTTACAGAACAGCACATTTTTTTGTTCACTGAGGAGCATAGACCTAATACTGTAGAGCTGCAATGTATTGTAATGTGATGCAAAATGATGTGCAACAATTACATGGGCACAATCTCATGTAGAAGGTTGCAGACATATCCTTTCTCTAGTCTAAGTGTCTGTATAAGGCATGTTATGGCATAGCAACTCAGGTTAGGCTGGACTCTCTGCCCAGCCTCCCTTATCATCAGGCCATAATTTCTGAGATGTCCTCAGATATATGTCTCTTTCTATTACCTGGTCCCCCTCTTGTCCTTGTCTTCCTCCTTTTATGATCTGGACCAGGAATCAAGTGCAGAGGCAGAGTACAATCCAATCGTAAGGTTTACTGGTACTAATACGGTAACAGTGGGACAGAGCCCAGAGGAAGAAGGCACAGTTCAGTTCAGGTATTGAGGGCGAAGTAGGGCATTGCCAATTTCTGGCCAGTGGCTTTCCGGGATGCCTGCCAGATGGAGAGCAGACTTCGCCAGAGCCGAACTGTTCCACAGGAGGATGCAGTAGCTTGAGGGGAACTTGGTTCAAATCCTGATGACCATAGACTAATTGGGAGCTTGTTCCTGACAAACTGGACATATGAACAGTCTTCGACAGAGTTAACAAGAATGCAGTTCCAATCCTGAACCCTGGCTTAGTCGTGGGAGCTTGTTCCTATTTATCTGGACTAAGGAGCTGACTTGAACTGGGTTAACTTAAATGCAGTCCCTATCCTAGACCCTGAATAGGTTTGGGAACCTGTTCAAATTAACTAAGCAAAGAAGAAGGCTTCTGCAAGTCACTTTCATTAAAGGTTACACTTAACTTTCTAAAAACGAAGAGTTTCTACAACTGACTGGTTCTAAGCACAAATAGCGAATTACAATCCAGCATCTTGCGACTCAAAGCAGAGAGGTTTAAATACACGTCACGGGTACAATAGAAATTAACAATTAAACAAGACACAACTGGGGATAGGGTCACATGTGAGAAGTGAACCAATAAAAGGAGACATTACTTCTAATAGACACGCAAGTTGCTGAATGGGAGGAGACACATTCACATGAGGGTCGTGACACTTCCTCCTCATTCTCCTCATCCTGCTCTACCACTACTTCTCACTGTCTTAATGTTTGCAAAGTTGTCATTGAAGAGGTGAGTGTAACTGAGGTCTAGTAGTAGTGATAAGGCTCAGACTGATTGGCATTCAATTAGTGTATGAGTATGCATGGGTGTTTGTTTCAGAAAGACACAAAATTTTGCCCTGCCCAACTAAACTTAAATAACACTCCCACTGGTGCCATCTAATTTTCGTGGAAAACGCCCCCTGAAATATCACTACAACCTCAGTATTGATGTCTTCCCACAGTTGTGAGTAGCCCTAGCAAAAAATATCAGTAAGTTAAGAACAGACACAGTGAGCAGTCCTGCATATGATCATATGCATTGCCTGCAGGAAAATCATGCCATAAATGTTCCTCAACCATAGCAGCAAATTTTGGTATTTTTTATGTTTATTCCTGACTATACTCTCCCAGATATAATTACCTCCGCCAAGGAGGTTGTGTTTTCCCCGGCATTGGTTTGTCTGTCTGTGTGTTTGTGTACAAGATGACTCAAAAAGTAATGAGCAGGTATCTCTGAAATTTTGTGGGTGGGTTGCTATTACATCAAGGATGGACCAGATTGATTTTGACCGCGATCGGTCGAACAATATGGCCACAAGATTTTGACGGTGCTGCCTCTCTCTCTCTCTCTCTCTCTCTTTCTCTGAGTGCCTCTAGTTGATAATTCACTGCCAAACTGGTATTCCTGCAAAAATTGAATTGGTTTGTTAAGATATTGTCTGATAAAAAAACCAAGTTGAACTCTTCCATAGCATGGCATATGAGAGGTTTATACAAAAAAAAAAAAAAAAAAAAAACTATTTAACTGAATGCAATTGAATGACAATGCTAAGGCAAAACAGGAAATATTAAACAAGCATGGGAACCAGGGCTGGGAAAAAACATGCCATAGTTTAATCAATGGAAAAACTGAAAGGCCCCACTATGCGAAGACTGTCAATCACTCTGATGAAATAAGGGTGGGCACTGGGAAGGAGTTTGAAAACTAACTTGCCAAATGAAGGGGGTTTAATGGAAGCAGATGCAAACAAAACAACATTGATTTATCTCAATACCATGACAGATTCAGCAATGAAGTATAATTTGGCAGGAAAGATAAGGTAGGCACAGATAGAGGAGCTTGGTTTGCTTCTGCGCGGAACAAAGTCCTCAATCAATGAAAATTAAAACATAATTCATGAGCACTGGCACGTACTCAAAAGTGTTCTTCAGCAGAAAAGTTCTGCCTTGATTCCACCATTAGTTTTCTGAACACCGAGATGCTGCTATTCCCAGTCAAATCATCAGCCAGAGAGGCCTGGCTCTCTGATCAAAAGCCCGACTCTCTCTGTGACCAGCCCAACATTACTCACACAAATAGGTTTCATGGAGAACATGGATGGGAGTCCCTGAAGCTGTGCAGAACAAAGAAAAAATGGGTACTGAGAACTGCGACATCAAAAAGCGGCCATGGGCAGAGCTCTGGCTACTTTGAACTGAGGAGCCAAGAATAACTTAATGCATTATGTATCCATCCATCCATTCATCCATCCATTATCAAACCCACTTAATTCTGCACACGATCATGGGGCTGGAGCCTGTCCCGGGATCCAATAGGCGAGAGGCAGGAATGCACTCTGGGCAGTTTTCCAATTAATCGCTGGACACACCCATTGATACTCCACTCGCTCACACACTTATACCAAGATCATGCAGAGTATTCAGAGTAAAACCCCCACACAAGTATTATTTCTGCTGGATTACAACTGTAAAACGTGTTATATTATAAAGCAGATAAATATGGTTGGCACTATTGTTGAGTACAGGCTTAAGTGCGTACTGTTTTCAAGGCCTTAGGATAGTGTTTTTCATGACACTCTTAAGACAACATTGCTCACATCAATGTCCATTAAACCCATATTTACTGCCTGCAGTAGCACTATGTACTGTGAAATTAAGTTTGTAAGGTCAGAACCGGGCAAATGTATAAGCTTTCAAAATACTCGCTGTGCATGAACTTTTTTTTCCCCTCACCTCACACATTTGTGGGTGTTTTTCTTCCTCAAGCAGAACCTGTGCAAATGATGACTGCCTGTCCTTACTTCAATGCATTTTACTTCAGTTTACCTCTCACAGTTACATTGAGTCTTCTATATGTATTTTTCATATAAAAATGGTTTTCCACCAAGTAGTATTCAACACAATTACGTGTATGAGAGAAGAGAATGGAAATCTGAAAAAAAAAAAAACCCACGAAAGCAGAGTTAAGGTAGATATTTAAAATGGACTTCGCAGTTTTGCATCTAAGTCATCTGGGAATAGATTAAATTGGTCAAAAAAGCATATGGGACCTTTAAGCTGAAGGTCATACCACCAGCAGATGTATTTACAGTAAATTACAGTGTTGTTTGTCTCAGGGCTCGATTACACTATAATACGCAATACAGGGAAGGAACACCACATCCTCATCCGCAAGCCATCAGTGAGAGTGCTTCTTCTGAGTATATTTAAACATATGCACGCATTAGGCGATAGCTTTAAGAAAAAGTGGTATATAAAGTGGTGGTCCATGACTGCTGGCACATACTCAAAAGTGTTCTGTAAAATCTCTGCCCTGTTTCTCCCATTAGTTTTCTGAATATCAAGATGCTCCAATTCCCTGTGAGATTCTCAGCCAGAAAGGCCTGGCTCTCTGATCACAAAGCCCGACTCTCTCTGTGACCGGCCCTACATTACTGACACAAATTAGTTTAATAGAGAACATGAACAGGGGTCCCTGAAGCTGAGCAGAGCACAGAAAAAGGGGTACTGAAACCTTTGAAACAGAAAAGCAATTTACGGAAGGACCAATGCAACCCTCATACGCGATCTGTCAATGGTAGTGGTTCTTCTGAGTGTATTTGAACATATGCATGCATTATGTGATAGCGTCATTTAGGCATGACATAAAGAAAGACGATTCATCAAAGAAGGCCGGCTGAGCTTCAACAATAACCCCTTTCTGCAGATGTGTCCGCCCGCGGACATGGAGCTGCAAATTTATGCACGCAGTTCCAATATTCTATCACTAGATGGCACACCAGGATCAGTTATTGAATATTCACAAGCAAGCCGAGCTCGAACACAGTTTAGAATATGGATGAGTTCAATCCAATCCCTTTTTTTCAGGAGTTGCCTGAATTAAACTCCTCAGCTAAGCGTGGTGTGCAAACTGCTCGATATACTTGCCCGTAGTACCTATGCAGCAGTTCAAAAAAATGATCTCTTGCTACAGAAAAAAACATTGTCCTCTGCAGCAACCACTTCAGCTACAGTGTGCCAATGGTATCCCAATTAGTAGTAAAGAAAAATCAGTTTTCTGAAGCAAAAATTAAACATGGTATTGATACTGTCATCACATATGAAAAGCGCATAGTTCCCTACCATGGATTTACGCGTAGACTCCTCCATCGACGAATTCAGCACTCCCTTATATCCTTGTGAGTACTCATGTTATAGCTAATAACTCAATTATTTACTAAGGCTCATCTGCGTAATGCACACTTATCGTTCACGCCCACGAGAAACTTCCGCGGTAATAATGTATTGATTGACTAGTTTCTTATCTAATTCCAGAGAGTTTAAACTTTCCACTGTAACTGAAAGAAATTGACTGGACAGTAAGAATAGAATACAAACCTGTGCATAAAAGTAAGGAAGGTTGTATTCTCCTAATGTTGGGCATGGTTGCGCAGCTGAAAATGACGGGATTTCAAAGAAAAAAAGACATCCAAAACCAGAATGAAGTGTTCAGTTACATTTACGGGATTTAAATGAGGTACGGACATGGCCAATGGGAATTATTCCGAATGGAACTGGACGGGAGGGTTCCTTCTAGCCGATACATCTGTCTCAGGAGGAAGGATTCAATGAAGCAAGGTTATACTTCTATTCTGTTTGCATTTTGCTCAATGTGGCTTTTTGTTTTAGAATTCATACTGTGCTCAATGAAATCGAATGCAGAGGTTTTCGTTTCTTCAAAATGCAAGCAGCTCACGCACTTCGGTAGACCCCTGGTACATTCATTGCACCATTCTGTTAAATTTGGGGTAGAAAATTGCCTGATTATTCCTGATAATGGAATGTCTATTCTGTTAAAATAAGGTATATTTCAGATATAACTGAGTTAGTGAGTTATACTTGTTCCTTATAAAGTGTGGTAAGTGTTTATATAAAGTCACATGCTTGGAAGTGGGAACTGCTAGCTTTTCATTGCAGGATGAATGTTCTTACCGTTTAATAAGCAGTTCCTTTAATGTGTATGTGTGCTGGCTAGTGGGACACTGAAGAAAAATTGACAAAATTCGAAACTTCAGAATGCAGAAAAGGCATGTTTTATGTTTGGAGAGGCTACTGGTGTAAGATGGGGGATCAAGGGATGCAGCAAAAGGCTGGCAAACTGGAGGAGCCCGGGAACTGAGGCTCATCCTGTACGTCAAAGAACTCAGGAGTCCTGCAATATGACAATAAGTTGATTGGACGTCCTCAGAATGAGTGGGCCGTTGACTCCCCAGAATGTTTGCCCAGCTGGAGTAAAGGGAAGCGGAATGTGTTTATGGTTGTGTCTGTGGAAGAATGGGGGGGCTTCATGACGGAAGGAAGCAATAAGCAGGTCTCTGGCGAAGCGAGGGGCTAACTATCACAGTTCTCCCTCTGAACATCTCTGCCCTGGTCATGTCTTTTATGAAACTGGACCTTAACTCATCTGTTTAAATATTCTAAAACTCTTGAAGTGTCAAACCATTCTCATATGTTCATTATGCTATTGTAAAATCTGATTTGCATGTGAAATAATTCAGCAAAAGAGCTTTTTATGACAAATGCATCGTATTAATACATTCTCTCGGCATGTTTGGTATTTTTCTGTTCAGAATAATTCAAGGAGTTGGATGGAACATATTTCATACCAAATAAAATAATGGTTTATTCAATTTTAGAAACTCCATAAAAAAACCATCAAAGTAAAATATCCTCTCTGGTGATCATATCATTTTCCTTGCCCTCTGCTAAATTGTTTTATTACATCCTCCAAATGGTGGGGGCCTAAATTCCGGATTCGGCCACTCGTCCAGGTAATTTATGGCAATGCCGCCTGGATCAAAGACGTGATTTGGCTTAAAGCAAAGAGAGACAATCCATTCGGGGAGGATCACAGACGACTTCCCATATGTGCATCTCTACGCATGTGTAGCTTAAACATGTTAGGGAGATCGCAGATGGCTTCCCACATGTGCATCTATATGCCGTGTGTAGCCCATATAGTTTAGGAAGCTCGTAATTGACTTCCCGCATGTCCGTTTCCGTGTGTAGCTTTTCGCCAGGTATGACTTTACTCTTTGTTTGATTTAAGCTTCTGCCTGCCTGGTGAATAAAATTGTTGTTATACCTTTTAACTTGCTTGACTCTAATCCTCTTACATTCATTTCAGCCACACTATGAACAATACTTAGGGGGATAATCCTGGCCAAGGACCAACTGATCAGTGGCCTGGCACGGGGATCGGTTTTCTCAAGTTGGGTAGACAATCACAGTCTACTTATATAAAGAGTTTATGTATCGTCGGTTCTTGGAGTTTGGCAGTAAAGGGAACCCTTGGGCTATAAAGCTGGTTCCTGTCAAATTCGCCTGAAGGAACCCATGGGCATGCATTGATCTGGGTTCGTAGTATTTATGCCAAGATGCTTGTGCTGCGGTGATTGACCTCCATCCTCTGAGACTACCAACGAACTAAGATTTGGCCATAATGCTAATACCCGGGGGCATATATGGAGTAACGGTGGCTTTCACGGAAGAGTCCGAGGTGTAACCACCCCGAGATTCGTGCAGGTTTACATCAAATTATAAATTCTAATTCTAATTGAAGTCAGATTTGAAACGAGAGTAAATACAGTAACTGTTACGCTTATTTTGCAGTGGTCACTGATATATCTGATGTCCCGCTTCGTTCCTGTGTAATATTCTACTGCACACATTGGATTATTCACAGCACGGCCGCAGATTACATATATCCATGATTACAGCTTAGCCCCATTTGCAAACGGAGAAACTTTATGAATGTTATCCTATTTGCCTCACAACAGCCGGAGTACATCCAGGAACCTTCGCTCCCAGCTCTTCCGTCATTGGTTTGGCTGTGTGAGTTCCACACTGGTGACCATTGATGTACAACTGCACCTATATTGATAAACTCATGCTAAATTCAACGAGAACATCATTTCTTCATATTGAATTTCATGCGTCAAAAGTTGATTTGTGTTAAATATATGATTATTTTATGATTTGACAGTGCGCCATTTTGAGGGATCTTAGACTTAGGGGATCCACCTGGATAGCTGTCTTATTTGGGTCCTAGAGAGCAGATAATCTAGAATTCAATGCTCAGATGACTTGTACTCGTGGTCAAGGAGTTTATGATCCCAAAAATGAATAGTTTTAAGCCCCAGCAATTTTTCAATTCTCAGTATTATTTTTTTACAATTTCAATACTGAATTTTCATGAAGATTTTGTGTTTGCAGCCCTTTTTCTCTACCAAAATCACGAAAATAAACGAAATACAATGAAATTCTAAATGCTTAAAGTGTCCTGACTCAGTTGACCCATTCCTTTCCTGTCTGTGAAGCTACAAACTTGAATTATAAAGACTTAAATAAGGTAACGCATAAATAGCCAGATTTGGCTTCTGCGCAAAGGGGTTAATTCTGTAAATTTACTCCCTTTTAATTGCTTTTTTTAGGTACTTGCATTTATTTTGTGGACATCAGTAAAGCTTTTTATTAACTGCATTATCTATTATGATCAGAAGTGGACATTCCAGGGGCCAGAAAGTAAAAGTCCTGCCATGTTTTTTTTCCATCCATGGGCAGTAAGTCAGTCATACAGGTCCTGAAAAATCAAATAAAAATTGATTATGCATATAAAATCAAAACATTGCCACGGCAACAGTGAGCTCCATGATATTAAGATGGATTAAGTCATCGTCATCTTAGTGAAATCAGCTTGAGATGACGTGTACTCTGTGAAATGGCTCATTACCCTGCTGAAAGCGCCTATTAGAAGATAGGCAGACTCTGGCTATAACAACATCAATACTCAGTAACGTAGCAACAATACTTAGGTAGGTTGTAGCATTTCAATGATGCTCAATTGGTATTAAGGGGCCAAATGTGTGAGAAGAAAATATTCCCCACACCTTCACATCACCATAACCAGCTTGAATTGTTGACACAAAGCAGGATGGTCCCATGGTTTAATGCTGTTTACATCAAATTCTAACTTAAACGCCAATATGTGGCAGCAGGGATTGTGATTCTTCGGACCAGGCAGTATTTTCCCAGGGTTCTAATGTCCATTCTTAGTGAGCTTTTGCCTCGGCTTCCTGTTCTTGGCTGTTGAGAGGAGAGCCTGAGATCACAGGTGATTAGCAGTATCTGATATACTTAAATCACCCTGGATAGCACACAATAATTATACTACATTCAAAACAACTATGATCACATTTCTACCCCATTCAGAGATTTGGTCTGAACAACAACTAAACCAGGTCTATGTCTGAATGGTTTAATGCATTGTGCAGCTGCCTGTCAGGGACGGACAAACAAAAGGAGCCAAGAAAGGGCTCTAGTGCGCAATCAAGAAAAGTTTTATTGAGTTGTACAAAAGTTTTGGTTGAAGAACAGGCAAACTGGACAGAAGCGGGCAGGCAGATCGTGGTCGGTGGACACACTGAGGTCAGGAAGCGCCGTTCAGTGTTCAGGTGAAGAGGCTGGTCAGGGTCAATGCTCCAGTCCAAAGCAATCCAGAGGGAACAGGAGACACTTGGTATCATAATGACAAAGAGCAAAGAAGACAATCAACAAAGGATAGTAGCAAACAAAGACAAAGGGTGGATGAAAGTACTGGGAGGCTAGGAAGGAATAACTCTGAAGAACCACGTGAGAGTAATCTGAATACAAAGGCTAGTCAACAGTCTGGCAAGGGGAAAGAAGAAAGACAGGAATTTAAATACACTGATACTACAATTAACAACAAAGGTTCTGGAGAAGGTGCTGGAATGCATAAGGGGAGGAGCAAGGCCACAAGACAATAGTTGAATTATCGAAATCAATCAAGGAGACAAACCAAAAAAGATACAGCCAGCCAGATAGTGGGGAAAGTTAGGCTGATCCAAATCTCAATGCCAACACTAGAGGTCTGGGATTAGGTAGAGGTCCAGCATTTGGCACTTGGATACCCAGGATGTTCCTCAAGGTCGTACCCCACCAAGTTTACCAAGAAATTGCGACTGGGGAATATCTACTATGTGACAGACTGGAGGGCTGAAATGAGAGAAGACATGTTCGACACGAGACACATGGAACACAAAATGGACGCAGTGTTGGGGAAAAGGGTGAAGTCTGACTGCAGAGGGCAAGATAACCAGGAAGGTAGACTAAGGACCAAGGAACTGCGGGCCAAGCTTCTTGATTTCAACCATTAAGGGAATGTCTCTAGCCACCAGTCAATGAAATATTCATATTGTGTCATTGATTTGTCAATTATTCAAGTTTAGTACTTTTTTTTCCACATATTCTTTTCATTCAATTATTGCTTAAAGTGTGTGAGCCAATGACATCAACCATTGCTGATATCTTGTCTGTTGCTGCTCTACCCAGCCTGTACTGCAGTCAGTGTCAGGTCCTCATTGTTTTTGAGGATACTTTCCTTTTTATGCAAGATATTCAGAATGTATGAATTACTTTTTTATGAAAAAAGAACAAACTTATTACTTTAACAAAGTTTGGGACCATTGTTTTGCAGAATGATTAAGAACAATGTACATATATTGCATATACAGCAAATATACTGTATGAAAAACAATGACTTTTCAACAAAACAAAATGCTTCATGCTGTTTTGTAACTTCTGTCTCCTCTGTATACAAAAGATAGGTTATGAGGCTAATATGATCACGCATCTATTCTACAAACACAATAAAATCACTGCACATGGGTGCAACAAAATACTGTAAAACAGAAAATAAATAAATTAATTAAAAAATACGCTTAATGCAGTTGGTATAGGAGATTCCATAAAAAGACAGGCATATAAATAAGGCTGGGACAGACTGAGTGAGCATTCGCTGGCACGGTGCACATGCTCTTAAGTTCACTTTTGCTTCAAGAAATGTGGCACTTTCAATTTGGCATTATACTCTGTTGTTTTATTAGTTTTTAAGCATTTACAGAACATACATGCCTCCTGGAACAACACACGGAATCCACAAAAACCAAAAAAAAAGAAAAACACCTTTGAATTTATCTTGTTTGACATCACTGAATAAACGTTGCCCTCCACATAAACATACCAATGCAAACATGCCAAGATGACACCCCATAATTAGCATTTTTAAACGCACTATTCCAGTTTTGTGCGTATGGGGGAACATCAAGGCCATGCATAATATAATCCATCATTATAAATGTGATGGAATAAAATAAAAAAAAAGACTTTCTGCATTAAAACCACTCACCTGTTTTAGTGCATTCAGAACATATTATACCGTACAAAGACAAGACACAAGAGACAGTCAACTTAAAATGCATGTATGGTAGAGATGAGCTCCACCAGTCAACTCCATAATCCTGTCAGACAGTTTGTTGTCACAGATGGGGTTAAAGAAATGCCTGTACGGTCATACACTAATAGCCATTTAGATTTATGAAGAAAACTTGCCTTCACTGTAAAAATAAATAAATAAATTCATTAATTCATTCATTCATTCATTGTGCACTCAACTTGACGTGTCAAATCATCTATCATATTGGTCCTTTGACTGAGTTCCCTGCAAGTAAGAGTCTAGTGATGATAAACTTGACTCTTCTACGCACAAAACCTAACGCACGCAAAGCAACAAGATGACTTCACTTAGTCAACTTCAGTGAGCAAATCATTTTTACTGTGTGCGTACAAGTTAGTAATGACTAAATCTTTTGCACCAAAAAAAGAATTCAAGTGATATAATCCATGTGGTTTCTCCTTCATACAGTATATAGGATTTAAAAAGAACACCACTCCCCCCCCTAAGAAAAGTGGTACATCCCTGTTTCATCAGTAATACCTGAATGGACAAGTTGTTGCTTTGATGAGAACCTTTAATATTTATACACTGTTTATTCAGAAGAGACATGTATGTGGTTTACGCTTCAGTGGATTGCTATTCAGTGATCCTCATCCATAAGCACGGCTCCCGTCTTCTTTTATATTGTCAATTTCTCCAATACACTGGTGCAACTTTCTCCAAAAACCTATTTAATTTGGCTTCTGTGAACCGTGTAGCAAATTCTGAAACACAAAGACTTTTAATGGATTTCCAGTCTGACAGAAGATTGCTCGGCCACTCATGCTCCCAAAGCACTCTCCGCACCTTTCTTAATGACATACCAATGTGTCCAGTGTGCTCTGCTGATTGTTGTCTTGTATTGCAGCATTTTTCTAAGAGGAACAATTTCCTCCCCATTGCAGCGTTTGATCAAGATGGTAGATCCTTGCAGTTTAGTGTTTTTAAAGGCTTTTTCACAGTCACTGTGTGACATAACAGAAACTGCAGATCCACTTTATAAATGAATTTTCACAGCTTTCCCATTTACTGGAGGTGAGAGCTGCCTTGTATGTTTCTCACCATCACTGCTATTGAAAATATTAAAGCATCACATCTTAACCTTTCCATATGAAACTTCTTTCTCACAGACTATGTGACTCTGATGTTGCCAGGAGCAACAGTCCTGCATTCCCTTCAGTATTGAAATGGAAAGTTTTGGAAATACAAGTGCAGGTAAGTTAGTAGCAATTAAATTTGACTGAATTAATTCTGCTCCATTATATATTTAAATATGTTATGAGTTACAATTTAATGAAAATGAGTGCAGGCCTGCGATAGCGGTAACATTGTGCATCAATGATACAGACTCACGCTGCACGCTGTTTGCTGACTATTTGAACGGTCAAATTTTTTTGACAATTCTAGGACAGAAGTAGTATGTGAACGTGTTTACGTGCATGTGCATTTCTGCATGTGTGCATGACATTTTCTCATTGCCTTTTAAATGTCTTAGCCCCTAGAAGTCAATGATCCAAGTTGCATCAAAATGTGCTCGCTTTAATAACTATCTAATGATGACTTTCATATTGCTGTATTACTGAACATTTTTTTTTTTTTTTTTCTGTGCAGTTGAGACTCATAACTCTTAATTATGTTGAAATGATAACTACTGAAAGTACGCTGGTACAGGCTGTGCCGGCATGACATTCCTTGCTGTTATGCAATACCAAAAAAGTGTCAAATTAATGGAAATTTAATTTGTCACCTGTCTCTTTATTATTATGGGGGGAAAAAAATCTTTTTTAAAAACACAATGCTACATTTACAATTCCAATAACTCTTTGTGGAGGCTAGTATCCTGGATATATTGCAACTGTACACATTATTAAAGGTATTAACATTGCAAGCTAAAGCTCGCAATGATAGCTGCAATTGAAGACCAGAGATTCTGTCTGAGCTGAGCTCTGCCCACACAAAATAAAAATTTTCTGAGGATATTCAGTTTCTTCGGACATTCAGCATTATTTTGCAACATATGCTTTGCAATTAAAAGTTAAATTATCCTGCTTTCATCATGTTTTCACAAAGTGACGCAGCCTAAACTAAGTACTTCTTGCAGTTTGTGCATGCAATAATGAATGGAATTGTGCCAAATATATACCAGACCTCTTTAATAGGGAATTCTGCCCCTTATTTGGCCATATATAGTTTAAAAGTGTAAGCTCTGAATATATAAGTTGTACACAAACCATACACATTTCCCCAAAGCAGATCACCCACATGGCTTCCCTGTGCATTTGCTGTAAAGACAACAACTCCGTTGCGAAACTGCATAACAGAGGCTTACATTCCAGACATGCTGGCAACCGCGAAAGGACTTGTGACATACAGTTGTCATAGCATTGCTAGGAGAATTATTCAGGTTACTGGGAAGAGGACTGATTGTTAATCGTAATTCTAAAAGTTTGTCCTGTGGCCAGGTGCTCAGGCTACAAAAAGGCTTAAGCTAGAGGCTTAATTCACCTGCAATACAGGTGTTAGAATGGCAATAAACCACTTGCAAACACAAAATATTAAGTCAACATGTTAACAAACGTGTATAGTAGGCCTATACAAATGTAAGAGTTAGCAAAGAGCATTTTTGTCTTGAGGACCACAAGAAAGATCTCCAATTGGAGTTACTGGTTGACCCTCTGAACGAAATTCTGGAGAACAGAGGATGACTAACAGAGTTGCAGCTATCCAGTTGTTTTCTTACATGGCAAAATTTTCCAGTTGCTAGCTAGCACCAGCCAACTTACGACATAATTGTAACTCACAATAGCATGACAGTAATGTTGTTACTAGACAGAAATGAAGCCGAAAGTGATAACCAGCAAGGTTATACTGTTGAAATGCTTGCAAAATTTTCTGCCTGTTAGCTTGCTCCACTCTGCTACCACAGCAAGCTAATAAAAACCTTTGATTGCTGATTGAAAGGTAAAGATATAGAGGGAACGTTACCTAGCTAGCTTTCTGCACAATGTGTCCTCGTCCATAACATACTCAGCGCTCTTATTTTGGTGTGCCATTTTCACTGCTGGAAATGTAGGTAGCTAGTTTGCAATACAAGCAAGAAAGTTTTTGTTTTTGAGCCGTGTTTAGATCATGGTCTCTGGCTAACCAGAGGCACAGAAGTGAAATCAAAGCTGAGATAGCTTGTTGCTCTTCCTTACCTCCATTATGTCACTGTTAACATCAAATGATAAATGACATAGTTGGAGGGAGAAGTAACACAGCTGTTTCCATAGATGGCAAGAACATTTGCAAAAACTGCATGCATTTTTCACACTACACCCCAGACTAAGACACATGGAGGTTAGGTTGAGAATTAGCAGAGGGTCCGTTTAAGTTTGTGAACTGCCAAACTTGTGTGGTGACATGGGATAAAATTACACTTATTTAAAACAGAGGAAGAGTAGAAGGGAAGATGATAAAACTGCGGTGAAAAAAACAAGGAAAATATAAATCAAGGAACGAAGTCAAGAGGTCACAGTTATGTTACTCAAAGGGGCACAAGAGACAGGGATGCCCCATTGACAGTATGTAAAGATGGACAACCTAACAGCTCCCCAAAATTGAGGCCAAAACAGCTTGATTACCATCTAGTGGCTGGCTGCCCCCTCCATGTTTCTGGATGGAACACGAGCCACTCTAAATAAGTATGGGTCAAATAATTTTTTTAAGAGGATGGTTTCTTTCATAGGCGTAGAATTGGTTTGGGACAGTCGGGATATGTCCCGACCAACTTTCAGATGCTGTCCTCCCCGAAAGGCTAAGACCCTGACTGGCCCCACTGGCACCATCAATGCAAGCTGAGTGCCTGCTGTTCCATGTGGATTTACTGAACGCTAGCCACCAGTATCATATGGACTTCCTTGGTGACTAAGGTCATAGCTGGTCCCCCCAGCACTGTTAATGTATGCTTAGTGCCACCAGCTCTACATGGGTGTTCTGTCAGTACATAAATTGACAGCAACGACAGAGACAATGCTCTAATCATTTTCCTTGGCTAAGGATTTTCTATACAAGTATTATTTGAGATGGGACTTGAGAAGAGAGAGGGTCTGCCCTTATGAAAATATCCTAAAGTTATTTCTTAGTATTACTATAGCATTATGGGCATATCTATATTATTACTATAGTTTGCATAGTATAACTAGAGTAGTACTATGGCCATCGCATTAGAACTATAGTATTACCACTGTCAATAGTACCATGATATTACTATAGTCCACACAACTGTATTGCTGTAGTTTGAAAATCTATAGTATCAGTATAGTAATATTACACTATGGTGGCGAAAATACCATCCATTTACTATAGGATAACTATAGCTCGGAAATATAGTAATTTTTCATAAGGGAAGATAAGGGGGCCAAACCCATTTAAAGCTTTATATGTGAAGAGACGTATGTTGAAGTCTATGTGAAAGTTAGTCATTAACCAGTAGGGAGATGCTAAAACTAGTGTAATGAGCTCAAAACATTTAGTTCTTTTTAGAATACGGGCAGCTGGATTTCGGGTGAACTGAAGTGGCATAAAGGGTGGCATTCGCACATCTGGCCAAGAAGGCACTACAGGAATCAAATCTAGATGCCAATAAGCATGGACTAACCTTTCAGCATTACACACGGACAGGATTTTACTCATTTTGGTTATATTGTTTAGATGGACAGTATTAAAAGTGTTCTTTATGTATGCTTCAAACGACAGCCCCAGGGATACCCGTCCATCTATCAACAAAACAACACAAAATCACATTCTGCACACATTGTAAAAGCATGGCTGCATAAGAAGAGGGTTCTATACTGGCCAGCCTGTTATGGTTCTGCTTCGTGTGCTTGTTTGTGCTTGTGCGTTTCCCCCGTGTCTCTCTTGATTTGTGTTTCAGCTCCATTCCCGCGGCCTGTCCATCTATTCCCCCTCGCCCTGGTTCCTGTGATGTCGTGTGACAGCTTGCATGCCTGAGTCCCGTTGTCCTATCACATTTCCTCTTTCGGTTTTGGCTTTGGTATTTCATTCATTGCTTCCACCTGTGCTTATTCTGGGTCTCGCAAAACTCTGAGTGAATGGCTCGTAAAACTGAGTGAATGCGTTCTCTGATAGGGCTATTACTAACCATACTAACCAGCAGTTATTTAAGGGTGTGTGTATATATTGTCATATAGTACTAACCTAATTAACTCATTAGCGAGTGCGAGTGTTTCTAGCTTTTGTGAATTCCTTCCTAAGCTTTCCCTGATTAACTGTTTTTAAAGCTATGCTTTCCTTTGCTGTTCTCGTGGTGCTTTTTACTCGTCACGTCTAGATTACCTCAATCTAAACTGTCCAGTTTGATTGATTGTCTTAGCGTCAAGTCATCATTGTCTACCCGGTCCTCGTGAATTTGTTTAATCCCATGTGTTTCTGTTTCCCCTTGAGATTACCTGCCTTATCCCCGCCTCCTCCCTAGTGTATTTTTACTGGGAAGAGGGAAGAGATGTCAGACGGGACTTCGCGTTTTCACCTGAGTCTGTGCGGCATTGAAGATCGCTGTTCCTTCCGAGCATTTCCGTTGTATTTTTAAGTCCAGTGTCTTCCCCTTGTCTAAGTCCCCGTGTTCCTGCCAGCTTGTTTCAGTTTTTTCTAGCCACTTGTGGAGTGTGTATATTTAGTTTCCCCCCTTCCCTGCCTTTGGCAGAGTACCTTGGTTCTCCTGGTTCAGTGCATGTGCACGGTGTTTCTTTTTGGCCTGTGTGCCACTTTTCCTGTGTCTGGGTTCCAAATAAAACCTCCTGGATCCTGCGCCTGGTGTCCACCGGACCTCATTCCTAACACAGCCTGCTATGGACTTTTCTCCAATTCACAGATACCAAAAACGACACTTCCGATGTTCCCACCGCCATATTTGTGTCCGATTCCACTTTTCTCCTTCGCTCATGACAGCGAACATGGTACATTTAAATGAGGAAGAGAGTCAGCGTTATTCATATAAAAAACATCAATAATCGGTTGTGATCCATGTTTAGTACCCCTTATTTTATTTCATCTGTTACCATTTGCGAAGTGTCCACCCCAACTAACATTTCCTGATATTTACATATACCTTGAAAGCTTGAAGGCTTTCAAAAGTACGGATGCCAATCAATATGCAGTTGCAGGATTTGTGAGCAACACTAGAATCTGGAGACAAAAAAATGTCTACGTGATAATAGGACATTAAGTAATTCAACAACAATTAGCAGCCGTGTTATCTTGGCGGGGGGCTACGGCTGAGGCTATGCAGGCTACAGGTGCGACTTCTCATGTGGTGTATTATGGTCATTTGCCTGTTCTGATCTTAAAAACAACGGACTACCACACGTTTTTCAATTTGCATATCAGTATTTATTTGAACGATTTTGTTACCAGTTGCAGGCTGTTTATTTTTACTGTCAGGTGTAAGCTAATTCATCACTATTTTAAAACGTTGCTTTCTGTGTCAAACCATCAAATGCAAAGAAACATTAGAAATGAAACGTTAAAAAGAGAAACATATGTTAATGAATGCGATATGCCACTGTTTGCGGTCCACCTTAAATGAAAGTACTGCTTAGCAAAGCTAGTGTTTGTCCAACGCAGCGTATATTAGCAAAAGTTATGTCTTCACTCGTTATAATACAGTCTCGCTAAGTTTGCCAACGTTACCATTGAGATAAGCGAAACCTCCGAGGAATATTCGTGCAGATAACGTAAGAGCTATCACAGGAACAAATGCATGCGATTATATCTCGCAGGTAAGCATGCCTAAGTTACATTTATATCTAACCCATTCAAGTTCTGTAACGTTACGCTACCCAGCTAGCAAGTGAACAATGTTAATTACTGCTTTGTCTCCTAAAATATCAAGAACTGGTTTGACAAACTGAACAATTAATAGTGCGACTCAATGATGGTTTCCCTGTAAGTTAATTAACTGTATTTGAGCATTTAAAGTGTTCCCCTTGAGTTTTCCTAGCAAGGGGTGCTAAAGGATAAAAAATAATTAGCTAAGTTGAGGACAAACGCAACTTGGCGAAAACAAAGCGCTGACAGCACAGTCACTGGGAGTTAGAAGCAGGCTGCCCGTGGTCCCTTCTGATGGAAGCCAACCATTTATTCTGCCAGTTAAGTGAAGTCTTTTGCAATGGAATGAAACTGTAGTGTTGAGTTTCTCTGACAACTGTTGTTACAGCAAACTGTACGACATATCTCGGGCATATTGGATTCACTTCATTTCAGTATTTCGTAAATCTTCATGTCTCGTCTGCCAACTGCAGTCAATGGCTGTGGGATGCAGCTGTGACCATTTCGGACACAAATATGGCAGCGCGAAAGCCCAGTGACGTCACATGGTCCCTATGAATAGAGAACATGTGTTGCATTTTGAAGCACAAAATACAATAAATTGTGCATCATTACACTTTTGTGCAGGAGGAATGGGACAAAATTATACCCAAAACATTTCAGTATACAAACACTTGACTGACTCTGGAGCGGAGCCATGAGTGGATGTGCTTAATTTCGTAGATCAACTTTGAAGGGGGGAGGGGTTCATTCCTTTTGGTAATGTGCCTTGATTTCAACACGCTTGGATCAAGGTACAATCCATATCAAAATTGAAGATGGCAGCAAATATTTGAAGGCTGTCTGACCTTGAGGTGAGTCTTAGCATTATTTACATGTTTGATTGTACGACGTAATTAAAAGTGATTATTTATTTGAAAGTGCATTGTACATGAATGATACTGCAAGATAATGGCAAAATATATCAATACATGTCTTTGTAATCTGTCAAGAAAAGTTTTTTTATCCCAGGGATACGTTAAAGGATACCCTTAAAAGTTCAAGACTTCGAAAAATCTTTCTTAAACTAGTGCATTGCTATTTTCCAATACTTCAGGGCATAAATAAAACAATTCCATAATATTGTTTTTCTTCTCTCAAAATGTCAACAGAGAATCGGTTCTCACATTCACTGCCTACACACTTGCTCCTCAAATGTTTGGGCACAGGTCGGATTTTCTAACGCCAATATTCAGAGATAGTATTGGACATAATGTCAGAGGTCTTGTTGTCCTGAAAGTGGAGCATGTGGGACAGACATTTGAATTGCCGCTCTGGCATTACATCTGTGACCTTGTCGCACCTTGTGTCTGTCCCCAGCAGTCCAACACTGCTGGCATTTTCAGAACCCCTATTATCAGCCTCATACTCTTAACCGCCTTTATTTCCCTAGCAGTGGTGTTTATGCTGCATCCGTTCGGCTGTCACCAGAAAAGATTTGTCGGCAAAAAAAGTGGAGAAGTGAGACAGTGGAGTGGAGATGTGATCCGGCTTCCATGACCGTTCTTGCCACAGTACTTGTCTGGTGCTCAGATTCAATTTTTGTCCATCTGAGAAAAAGGGCATACATTTGTTGGTTATAATATCGCACTAGTTCCCTTATGCCTTACTTATTCACTACACTGATGGACCAATTGTAATCCAATACTTGAGGATGTGTGTGTGCGTGTGTGTGTGTGCGCGCGCATGTACGTGCGTGTGTGTTTTTTCATCTCTTCCTTCCATAAACCCACATATACGCAGGCAAACACACATGGTTTGGTTCCTCACATGTAGTACTTCGCATCACCATACTGTATATTACGCAGTGTCAATTGATCCAGACAGAGAAGTGCAATGCAATTCAGTGAGTTCGGCTTACATACAACTTCAGTCCTATAAATAGCTATTTTCAGCTACCAAACTCATCTTCCCTTTTTTTTATTTGCTCCTTCCTCTACCTTATCCCCAGCTAGTATTGCTCTCACTGTGCTCGCTGTCTATACTGTCCACACTGTCCTTGCTTCAACTGATGCCACTTCTCAGACCCACTGTATAGATCTCATTCTCTCCATCTTCCTTACTTTATCCCTCATCTAAATCTGATTGACCATCCAGCAAAATTACTGCTCCTACCTCTGTCCTCCTTTGTTTGGCATTATTGAAACATTCCTGAGTTATTATTCAACTAATAATCCATTCATTATCTATATAGCTCTTCCTTACTGGGGTCACAGGGCAGATGGAGCCTATCCTGGCTCGAATATGGGCAGAGGCAAGGACACACCCTGGACAGCTCACCAATCCATCACATACCATTCACTCACACACACACACACACACGCACACACGCACATGCACACGCACACCCACACACACACACACACACACACACACACACACACACACACACATCTACAGGTGATTCAGAGTCTCCAATTAGCCTGACATGCATGTTTTGGATTGTGGAAGGAAACCAGTGCCCAGAGGAAACCCACGCAAACATCAGGAGAACATGCAAACTCCATTTAGAATGACCCCAGGCTAGAATCGAACCCACGACCTTCTTGCTGTGAGGCAGCAGTGCCTCCCAATTATGAAGTGAACTATGAGGTGAATAAGAAAATTTGTTGTGATATTCTGTTCAACAGACCTCCGTCTCTGAACATTAGTCTGTCTGGAACAGTCTGTCTGTACTATCTCTGTCATTTAATGTTCTGTAACCTTTAAGTACTCGTTTAACAGTAGTCTGAAGGGCAGACAGATTGGTCTGGGGGTCAGATGAGGAATGCCCATTGAGACTTCAGCACAACACAAGCAATAACATTTTTGATATGAAGGGTTCATTTGCAAAAACACTTGTCTCCCTTTGAATTTATTTTCTAAAATCATGTTTTTAATTGTGCGCTCCGGAGAATATTGATGAAACTGGTGTTGGGTTATTTTAATCAGATATCTGATTTTTTTTTTTTTTTAAATGTGTTGTCGATGGAATATCAATCAGTGTAGTGTTAGTTTAGTCATTTTCAGTATTGCTTTTATCTGTTTTTGCAAATTAACTCTTCATTTATTCATCTACAAACCAAAATGAGAAAAAGTTGGCACTGTATATGAAATGAAAGGTACTGGCTTTGCAGTTATTAATAGAGACCTCTGTCCAAAGCAACCTGCAGTTGACTAAACTAAGCAGGGACCAAACCCTCCTCCCACCCAATGCTGGGGTTGAGGGCCTAGCTCAAGGGCCCCCCTCAAGCAGATTTTCTGTTTTGGTAGAGTCATTAATGAGATGTTAGCTCCTGCTTACAGGAAGAACAGTCAGCAATGCACCACGGCACACAGTCTTCTAGTTTCTAAAATTTAGCAGGCACAATAAAACGAGACTCTACTCATCCATGGGAAAAGAAAATCAACAGACACTTTGTAAATGGAAGTATAACATGCTGCCTCTAGCGTTATTTCAGAATCTTTCATAAATGCTCGATTGGGCTCACATCGGGTGACTGCGAAGCAAATGACATGTGGATCGCTTCTCACTGTTTTATAATGAGGACATTTTTACCTTGAGACACTCTTTTCTACAGGAACAAACCAGCATGGGGTAAAGATAATCACTCATTCTGTTTAAAGGCATTCTATGCTGGATTTTTTTTTTTTGCTTTGCTGAGGCTGTGTTTACAATCAAAGGTGTGTGGTCTTTAAACACAATTACCCATCCCTCCATTTTTTTGTTTTTTTATGTTCATATTTCCATTCTAAGAGATGTAATTCCATGGCTGACTAGCTTCAGGAGGAAGTGGGTAGCTTCTAGTTTCACTTTTCTGTGGTCTACAATTGTTTTTTTTTTTTTACTTCTCCTAACTATGTGGTTGCACTTGGTCCTCTGCACACAAGAAGAGCACCATGCTCAGAAACATCCCAAACATGTCTTATGATAACATGGGCAGAGAAAAGAAGCGTAAATCTGTTAAAGCTGCGACTGAGATTAACAGCGCATCACCGATACGATATTTTCTAATATTTCAATGGTGACAATCCTGCATGGAATGTCGTTAACAGAGGATTTTAACAACTGATCAACCTCTCTGTTGAAAGGATCAGTTACACTCAAAATTGGTCATAGAAAATAACCCTCATGCATTACAGAACCACCATGAGTCTGCACTGTTAGAATTAATTGTGATGGTTCCGTAATTTTTAGTGCTCTTATTAAAAGCAATAGCCATTGCGACACATTGTGAAACATAATTCAAATTTGCATTTGTTTTTGCAAAATGATCAACATTGATCCCACCATAATTAAAACCATAATGCATATCCCATTGTATTTCAGAGTGTTTATCAAAACCTCCTGTACTGCCATACAGGGTCCGTCTTTTCAACAGCAGTGTACAATCTTTCTGTCACGCTTTCTTTCTTCAGAGTAAGTCATATAAAGATAATGCAGTATACTTATATTAGCAAAGAACTGTCATTTACTAAAAAATGATCTTTCTAAATGAATCAGGTCAGCCATTCTTGTACACAGCAGAGACTGAAAACTGAGCTGCAAACAAAGAGAAACGCCATTTTCATTTACTATTGTCAGAAATGCACCACTATGCTACCATAGAAACCATGCTGTGCCCTGATACTCAAAATAAAGCCGCGGTATCATCCTCTCACTTATGGAGAAGTGGCTCACAGACTATTAGCAACATGCATTATGGACATATATTATTGTTATAATGACCATCTGCCATTGTGCAGGCCTCAGATGGGGAGGCAGTATGGGTAGACTGAATGCAAATAGGGTACAATTACTTTCATATTTCTCTTTCCCATTCATGGTCATAGCAGTTACCTTGCTTTAAATATACAGTTTGATTTTATTATGCATATAAATCTGTAGATTGCTCCAGGATTGCGTCCATATTCATTATTATGTTCAAAGTGGGGATATTTCATGTTCGTTCACAATTAAATTTGGTATGCGGCACATGATGGGATTTCATGAGGCTATATATTTTTATTTTGTTTTATTTATTTATTTATATATATTTTTGCAAGAATTACAGTTATGTGGTCTGAACCTCAAAATGCACCCATTATGATGAAGTGTTTGGATGCAGTTTTTTTTTCTTTTTTTTTGTAGAAATACATTCCATCTATTTTAGTCATAAAATGTCATGCCACCACTGTACACATTGCAATTATACTGCTAATTAATGGAACACATTAAAGGATTTCCACTCCATATCCCACTGCTCATTAATGCCATTTGAGAATTATTTGTCCATACATTTTTGCTTCCTCTAAATTTGTCCCACGCATACTTAATATCCATATGTCAGCAGAAAAAGAATAAATAGATGTGTAAAATGGTCGCACATCATTTTATGAAGCATTCAGCTGTATTAAAATTCAAAATCACACTCCAGGCATAAAGATGCAACTTTATAATGAACCTTATGCTCGCACTTTTACACCCAATGTTATGCAGTTTTTTGAAGTAAACTTTAAAATGTTATAGCCCCGTTAAGTTATGTGATCTTGCTGCTTCTCCATATCTCCTTTCGTCCTGACAAACTAGATACTGAACCTAAGTTTCACAAGTTAAACTTAAAGTAATCCATTGTCTTTACTAATTGCGCATTGAAACAAAGCTAATCTTCAAATTGAGGTAACTCACGTTTCGTTAACTCACACTTTCAAGGCAGCCGGTCAACTTTCCTGTCTAAGTGTAACCAGCTTCAATTATATATTACAGAGTAGCAAAGTAGATGTACCAGCCCACGGCTCAAACCCAGAGCAGGAGAAACATTGTGGATTCATTACAGTCTGTCTACATTGCTGCATTGTGTATGTTTGTGGGTATCAAGTGACTGCGACATGAAGATTTCACAAGATTATTTATGAATTTTTTCATATGAATTATTAAATTGCAATTATAGATTGCAGTCTTGTCAGTATCAGAGCTGGGATATGATGAAATCTCCTTTGAAATGATTATTTTCCAGTTATTTTTTCAAACAAGTGCTCGCAGTTCCTCCTCAGTGTTTGAGTAAATGGTGGCAAAATAAACTATTTAGTACATGCTAATATTCATACATAGTTTTGTTATCATTAAAATCTAATAAGTAATTCTGACTATTATCCATTGTGGGTATTTAATCTGTAATTCAACATACAGAGCCCCCCCCAGTCCTCCAGTAAAATTGACACCCTCAGTAAACATGTACAAATATGGTTGTGTATTACCGGCTTTATGTTTCTTCTCATTAGTATTCTGCGATTGAAATAATATTTTCTTAATAAGTCAGTTGCTGCATATTTTGCGGGCAGGTTAGAATTTGTCTAAAAACTGTACATTCTCTCAAAATGGCCTCCCAGTCTATTTTATATGAGGAGTTTTAAAAGTTCACATAACTCCATTTAATTTCTGAATGCAAAAGCTGTCCTTACATTTTGCTTGCAGTGGATTTTCACACCACCCTTATTATGCTCCCTAACACAAATTCAAGTGCAAGTCATGATTAGACAAATAGGTTTGGTGGAAATGAGGTTATATACTGCAGTGGATGAAGGGTTCTTGAGAGGTCACTGCTATATGAGGGCATATATCCCTGGTCTACTTCTCAGCAGTGAAGTGGCAGTATCTCATCACCAAAGTCTTGGCCCCTTGATGAGGTGAAACATCTTGGAACAATGATCTTCCTCATGGTATCACCCTGCCAGACGGGCGCAATAAACAGAAATCGCAAACACAGACATGCACCACAGGGATCCAAGAACAACCAACAACTGTGAGATTCGTAGTGGCACCAAATATAACTCCCATCCCGTACCCCTCCATGAGCACACTTTTTTCATATATCCTGCGTAACACCTGACTTAAGTAGCTTGTGTCTATGCCTATGAACTGAAATCTCAATAGAAAGTTTTCTAATGGCAGGCGGATGATGATGATTATTATTATTATTATGGGATTAGTAATGCGGGGGGATATAGTCATGGGTGCGGTTGTCCGTCTGTCCGTCCGTCCGTCCGTCCACCTGTGAACATTTTGTTTTCGGAGCATAACTTGAAAACCGTTCAATATTCTTAAACAAAACTTGGTGAGCACATTAATCATGACCTGAAGTGGCGCCTTTTGCTAATCGGAAGTTGATGAATTTTGAATTTTTTCTGGTTTCCATGGAAACATTTTGAACTTGGAATTTTAGGGGGTATGGTTTGTTTCCGGAGCAGGTGGCATTTTCATTCTTTCAGTATGTGGGGCCGGGGGATATGCTGTCTCCTGATGGCCCTTGTTCTTATATGGCACACTACTCTTACAGCCAGTGCACATCTTGGCAATAAGAAGCAGTATCAGGAAAAACCATAGGGCTGATATCAGTAAGCAGCATGGGGACAGCAAGAAGTGTCCCACTCCTCTCTATCATGTCTGTCTCAATCTGTTTCCAACATTGTCGCATAATTTCCACATGCCCTACAACACAGTGAAAAATCTCATCAAAATGTTAAAATCTGAGTTATTGCTATTATTACCATTATTATTATTATTGGTTTTAGGTGTATTTATGAATGCATTATTGCTGACAGTATGCAAAAAAAAAAAATGAGGATCAAGAACGTTGTACTCATTGTATATACAGTACGTATACACTTGTTGAGAGGTAGGTTGGGGGCAATATTCCAATATTCAAAAAAAAAAAAAAAAAAAAATCACAATATCAACTGAAAATTAGTACTGATTTAAAGGTTCTGTGTACTACTTCAAATTTCATAAAGCAATGTCTATTTGTTTGGAGAATGACAAGCAGCTAATGAATGTTATGATTGTAATCACCACCTTACTGTGGATCGGAGAACTCCAAAAAATGCATTATGCTCAGAGATGGCATTAGTCATAATGATGTCCTGAAGTCCTGCCCACATACAGTCTGATGATTCTAATGATTATTTGCTAGCTAGTGCTCCAAATTGATTGTTCTGCTTCTGCCACAGAATAACTATTTTTCTTGACAGAATCATTTCAAAGCCTCTCTTCTGCTTTCAGTAATTATCTCATTGAAAGCTTTTCTAAATAAAATTCAATACAAATCACCTGCTCTCTGCCTGCATATTACTTGAATCAATGGGACTATTTTTAATGGGCAAATGCGCTATTAACTTTTTTATACCAAAATAAGACCAGAGGGACATTGCATTTTTGCTTCAGAAGCATTCAGTAAAATGTGCAGAAGAAAGCATTTAAAATTCCTATTTACCCAGCATTTGTTCCATACAATTAAATTACAAAGAATGCATCAATTGTGTTTTGACTCAATATATTTGTAGTTTCTTTGGGACTTATATTTATGTATTTAAAGTGCACACCAGCAAAGTGCATTGTTTACATTATATATGGTCACTGCTGTTACTCTTCTCTCCATCACACCATGAAGTAGCAATCGAGAGAGAGAGAGAGAGAGATACATGATCCAGCAGGTTCCCCACTATGATTTTCTGAATTAAGTGACCAGTGTATGCCTTATTTGTTATCACTCATCCATTTTCCTTTGGACCAAGATGTTATATGGTCTCCCAGTGACTCATTTTCTCTTGGTTGTTTGGCTATGTAATATACTGCAATGTATTTGAGTCATAGATATAGAACATTGTGCATATTGTTTCTAAATAAAGACATAACGCTCATTCTAGATGTGCAGATGTAATGATAATTACTGTTGCTAATATGTATTACAGCAACTTTACATGAAATAATTGCTATTTATTCACACATTTTTTGCACCATTGGCAATTATATTTTTCTTTGGAAGACAGCTATGTGTGACCAGACTTCTAACAACTTTTCTTTTCTTTTTCTGGCAAACACGCCTGCAGCCTTTCAGTGCTCAAGTCCTTTTTTTGTGCTAAAGAGGAAGCAGACAATTGTTGAAGACAGTAGAGTCCATTTTTTCCTCAAACGATGTAAAAAAAAAAAATTTGCTCCATTTTTGTCAAATTTAGATGGCCTCTCCATATCCAACAAAGCTGTTTTTAAAAACCTCGGTAAATCAATCAATCAGGGGTGAGTTTCCCAAAAGCGTAGTTGCTACATAGTTCGTCCATTCACAGTCAATGGGTACCACTATGTAAGTAAACATCTGTGATTTTGGGAAACGCACCCCAGAACTGTCACTTCCAGTTGACATTCACAAAATCCGAGAGTGGACTACTTACACCAGAAGATAAAGAAAGATGTAGTTCTTCAAAGATGCTGAGAAAATATATTTCCTGGTATTTCTAATATTTCTAATCTTTAACAGTCTTGTTCTCCAGCTTGAACGGAATGTTGCAGACAAAGTCATTGTCACAGCCCTCATGTGAATGTCTTGTTTCTCTTCTTACTTAACAATTAGCATGCCTACTAGAAGTATGTCTCTTTTTATTGGTTTACATCTCGTGTGAGCCCTCTTTCCTAGCTGTTTCTCATTTCATGGTTATTTACTAATGGCTCTGTGACTTGTATTTAAACCACCTGCTTAGAGTTGCAAGTTTCTGGATTGTATTTTGCTATTTGTGCTTAGAACCAGTCAATATTTCTTGTAAAGACCCTTCATCTTTATTTAGTGTAACGTAACTTTTAATGACTGCATTTCGCGGAAGCTTACCTCCTCACTTAGTTAATTTGAACAAGCTGCCAAGCCTACTCTGGTTCCAGGATTGAGACTGCATTCAAGTTAACCCAACTCAAGTCAGTTCCCCTGTCCAGTATGATGGGAACAAGCTCATAAACCTGATCAGGGTCCAAGATTGGGATCAAGTTTTTGTTAATCCTTCCAAGTATCTTACCCTGTCCAGTTTCCTAGTTACAAGCTCCCAAGTCTTCTATTGTCATAAGAATTTTGAACCAAGTTCCCCTCAAGCTACTCCATCTTCCAGTGTGACAGTTTGGCTGTAGTGAGGTGTGCTCTCCACCTGGCTGTTATTCCGGCAGCCCAGCTTCACCTGTTACATCTGTGTTGAACTGTGCTCTCGTCTACTAGTGTTCCGTCCCCAGGTATTACCATACTGCTGTCAATTAACCTACCCACTGGTTTGTACTCTGCCTTCACCCTTGATTCCTGCTCTGGAACATAGCAGTCATATTAGAAAAAAAACAAGCTGTGTTCGTGGAACACTGATGCCCCCGGCGGCAGGTTAAAGTATTGCAGGTTAAAGTCCCCCCCGGCTGCAGACAAACAGACAGACGGACGGACGGAAAGGTGAAAAAAATTGAAACATATCAATGTGGTACTCAATACACTTTATTGTCTCCAGGTTGAATTAAAGGACTTTTTAAAGCTTCATATGTTTTCTTCTCAATTTTTAACAACCTAATTGTACAAAATCTTTGCAACCTATTCACTCTACACCAAAATTAACCTATTCTCACACAATATATAGGTCTATTTTAAAAGCGTTTAATCGCTGAGGCATTTTTTTTTTCCAGTGAAATTGAAACCATTTCATAGATGGAAAAAATAAGTAGTGTAGCCATTACATAGATAATGCTTTATATACAGTCTACATTACTCTTACTTTTTGAAATAACTTTTTCATTATTATTTAATCTTTACATATGATTATAGAGCTTGATTTTCAACAGACATTACTCCAATTTACTGGCAATACATAGTTAGCTCTTACATATATCATATTGACACAATAATCTTGCTTAGACTAAAAATTAATTTGGTTAACAACAGAAACCAATCCCATAATTTTTAGTGCACTCGGAGGCAATTGGGCTGGTAAATAAAATAAATATTTTTTTTTCCGTACCTTAATGATATAGTAGGCTTGTATTTGTAAAATTCATACTGGTTTAAATTGAGTAGAAAGGAGCAGCATTTCAAGAACCTCATTGGTCGATTCCAAGCCTATCCAAATTGGTCAATTGCCAAGAAACTAAAGATTTTAAGCAATCCTGTACAATGCATTAAAAGAGGAGCTCAAACCTCATCTAAATTGGACAGAAAAAGCCACAGAGGACCCAAATCCACAACTGCAGAGGAATGCTAGCACAGTCAGTGCTTACAAGTGCTCAGCAGATTTAGTGAGTAGAACCCACACAAACATCATTTTGTGGCTTAAAACCCACAGTACCACAGTATAAACATTATGATTTTACTCTACCTGAAGCCTTTTTGAGAGATGTCTCCCTTCTCTAATGAGTGTGTTGACATATTTATACCACTTTCAGTTCGCAGGTCGCTGGATTGTTGCTCTATTTTTGCGCTGTTGCCGCACTTGCTACATGCACTTTAGCACCAGTTAGTATTTCCTAGTAAAACTCTTAGTCTGTAGAAAGTTATTTGTAAACTTTATTTTACCCCTTTGTGCACATATAGACGCAGGTGTCTGTGAATTCCGAAATTTAATTCCTGAATAATTCTGTAATTGAATTTACAAATGTCTTGCTTCACTGGGATAATTTCCCAGAGTCTCTGTGACACAAATACTGAGTTAAAGCCTGAATAGGCTCATGCACGGCAAACAAAAATTGGTATCATTTGTATTCTGCGCAGAGGAGGTAATGATTGTAATTTATGGAAGTGTTCCTCCTGGTTCAGTACATAGGAATAAGCTCCCAAGCGTTTTCCCAGTCTCCAGGATAGGGACCATGTTCCTGTTAATGTTCTCCCAATATGTTCCCCTGTCCAATTTATTAGGAACAAGCTTCCAAGCCTTCTACAGTCTTCAGGATTGGGACCACTTTTCTCCCTAGTCTCCCTAGTCTCCCTAGTTTCTCCCTTCTCTCTATCCTGCCATCGGACAGTTCGGCTCTGGCAAAGTGTTCACTCCATCTTGCTGTCCTCCCAGAGAGCTGCTGGTCGGGCATTGGCGATGGCCACTTAGCTTTGCCTGTAATATTAGAACTGAACTGAGCTATTCTCCTCTGAGCTTTGTCCCACTGTCTACCATATTACTATCAAAAAGCTCTATTATTGGTTTGTACTCTGCCTTCACACTTGATTCCTGGTCTTGATCATAACAGTACAATCCAGCCAAAAAAGGAAAGGAGTCAATGGAGATGCCCAGCCTGATTGAAGCCTAGTGGTCCCAGGGTGTGCGGATTGGGCAGTAGGATGAAGAATTCCATCTGCTTCGCCAGTCCACTGGATTCTCTCCTATTAGCTATTAGTGTGAGGCCATTCTGCTGCCCAGCCAGGCTCTTGAGAGGGTTCTGCTGCCCATCTCTGATCAGGGGGCCGCCCAGTCAACCTGCCCAGAGTGAGGGGGCTCTACTGCCCGCCCCTGACCTAGGGTCCGCCCAGTGACCCCGCCCAAGGAGCCGCCCTGTTGCCCTACCCTGAGGATGCTACATTGCCCTGCCCATTCCTCCCTTTCTTCCCCCCCCCCACATCGGCACATTGATGGTGGCCCCGTCTACAACATGTTCTGGTACCCGGGGTATTATCGCAACCTTCGTGTGAATCCGTTATGCCTCCACCCATCCAGCAGCTTGAATGTCTATTAGAGGTGTTGTCTCGTTTGTTTGGTTTTTGTCCTACGTGCTTTCTTCACCAGCTCAGTTTTTCTCAGGTTTCGGTTCTCTCACCTGTGTGTCAATGTATTTATATGCCTTACTTTGATTTTGCAGGTTGCTAAATTGTCACATTACATTCACACTATTGTCGCATCTGCCATATGCACTTTAGCACCAGTCAGTACTTGCTAATAAAAATCAGCAAAATACACGTCAAATATCATTAACACTGTAGGGTCTGAGGTTTTCTATTCCTCAGAAGGGGGCACAGCCGTGTTTTGCTAAGTACCTTTATGTGCCAGTCTAGTCTATAGGTATTCCAACGCTTACAGTCTTATAATGCAAAACTCTTTTGGAATGTGCTGCATGTATGATTGACAGTTCACTGTTGTCTGCTTTTACTTTCAATTTCCACACAATTCTAGCTTTATTTTTGGAAATGGAGATGTACATCGGCATAGCGCTGACACACTTGGTGATAAAATGAAATTAGTCGTATTAAATAACAAACCTCTTTGTTTTTTGGGGGGGGTTTGGTCTGATTTTATGACACACCTAATTTGCAGCCAAGCTAATCTGTATCACAAAACATTGTCAACAAAACAGATTCTGTGTTGCAGCAGTGGAATGAAAGACCACAGCTCTATTCACTAGTCCGACATATGAGGGCCCAAATGAGGTCTTGCATTCCTGTCAAAGCTGCAATTTTAGTCACAGCTTCCAAATCAAAGTGCTCTCATTTTTTTTTTCCAATTTGCAAAGCCTACTCTCACAAACGCGCCATCAAGCTCTTGTCCTTTTTTTCAGTGCAGTTCATTACCTTCTTCTCTGTAGAACAGAAAAATGAAACTTAACACTATGTCAACATCCCTCACATAATAAAGCCATTTTCACCTAAAAAACCAACTTGATTTGAAACTTCTAGAGAAGGTGCCATTTCCAAAAACATCCACCGAGAAGGTCATTATACTTCAGCCAACAAGGCTCTGTGATGTTAACTTTAGGTGTAGCTCCACCATGAGGGACTTAGTCTAGTCTTTTTAGTCTTTTCTACTGCTCTCAGTTCCACCTCTGGTGGAAGAATGTAGGCAACAAATAGTTGCGAGTAAGCCGCAGTGTATTATTTTACATGTCAAGGTCAACTGCATCTGTGTGTGAACCATAGGGAAGGGTGATAGGCTACTTCCCAGAATCAAAGTAAAAAACATCTATTCATTCCATGTGTGACAGTTGATGGGTCCTGTCACTAGAAATACCTCTTAATAAATATGTGCCCTGGCTATTTTGCCAATGAGCCTGGCTCTTTGGCAATATGGTCAGCGCGTGTGAATCTTACCTGGGAGTCTGGGGCTCAATCACCCGCCCGGGCCCTCCTTTGACCTGCCACATTCTGGCGTAATCGGCAGGATTCAGGGAATCCAAATGGATGGCAGCATGTGTAAAGCATGGAGCGTGAGGATGTGCTCCTGAAAGAGGGGCAGAGATGTGACAGTGGATGGGTCCTGTGACTAGGAATGCCTCCTATTAAGTACGCGCCCTGGGTATCTTGCCAACGAGCCTGGCTCTTTGGCGATGTAATCAGCACGTGTGACTCTTACCCAGCAGTCTGGGGTTCAATTCCCCGCCCGGGCCTTACTTCGGCTATCCACACATACGTTATCAAAAAACTATTTCACAAAAGTATTGGCTTTTTAAGATCTTGGCCTACTTGAAAGTAAAATGTATTGATGATTAATTGGCTATACTCATTGGCATTACAGTTTGAAACCTGTGAAAACGGGGATTTTTCCTGCAGCTGTTTGTTTTGCCAAAACAGAGTGGGAGAGAAAAGCGTGTCGAGGCCTCGCTGGTGGCTCGGGGCTCGGTGCCAGCACTTAGATTGGATTTGCCTGGAAATGGCCTTGGAAGAGCACTTTCTTAACAGCAGGCTAAACTGTAACACAAGGAAGAAAAATTGTGCACTCCAACATCACATTGGGCACTAATCATTTTTAAAACCGTCAGCCTTAAAGAGTTCCTCGAAATAGAGCCATGGACTTTGAATATTGGGGTTGCCATGTGTTATGACTGCCTCATCAATGATTGATAATTTTGTTCTGTCAATGTTGTCACTGCAGGAAATCATTGTCTCACACACAGCTGTCTTTATCGAGTAACCTAACTCTCTCCTTGTGCATTCTTCTTCTACTTTACTTGCTTTTTGTTTCTTCCATCGTAGCAGTACAGGATTGCCCTCCTCACTGTTCTAGTGTCTGATCTCAGAGTTATGGTGTTGTAAATCTGCATTTGATTCCCAGTGAATGCTAAAACATAATCTACTGAAAATCGTAGGATGATTTCACAAGAACGTGCAAAAACTATAAAGTAATGAAGTTTTCTTCTATGTTATAGCGTAGGAAGTATGAAGAGGAACTTTGTAGCTTCCCACCTCTACCTGTCCACACCCTACAAGTGGCCCTGTTGCAGTTTTTGCACTTGTATTTTTGTCACAATATTGTCTCTCATCATCTTTTTGCAAAAAGGCATATCTGCATTAAATTATCATGCCTTAACTACCCATGCATATGCATGTGCCTTTGGGCTTAATAATGTGCCTGAAGCCTACCTGCCAAAGGGTGGAATAAACTGTTTCCATAGGCAGTTTTTGATCAAAGCATTTTTATGTGGAGAAAAAAAAAAGTTCATTTTTTATGCCGTGACATGCAAACACTTTAACATGAATTAATTTCCTCAATTTTATTTATTATTTTTTTTGTACAGTTGGGACTTTTGTCTGATGTGATGGCTGCATGTGTTGACCCCTTTATCTGTGTGGACACTGGTTCGAAATGCCATGCAGTATTTAATAAAAGGATCAAAGTACCTAGTTCTCATAAATGATTTAAAAAAAATGCCATGACTATTCAAAACTGATATTTGGCCTTGTTGCTTGCACTTAGAGATTTCTCTTGGAAATCCTTGAATCTTTTAATGATATTAGGTACTGTAGAGGATGAAATTCCAAAATCTTATGCGATTTCACATTGATCAGCATCGTTCTTAATCGTTGAACTATGTTCTCATGCTGTCTTTTACAGAGTGATGAAGCCCTCGCCATCTATTCTTTTGAAAGACTTTATACCCAATCACATTACTGAGCTGTTGCCAGGTAACCTTATAACAGTGAGATGTTCCACCAGGAGCATTTTTAACATCAACCTCTCCAGACTTTGTTGCCTCTGTCCCAACTATTTTGAAATGTGTTGCTGGCATTCAAAATGGGCAAATATTTTTCAAACACCTATAGTATTTCTCAGTTTCAACATCTGATATGTTGTGTTCATATATTTTCAATTAAATACATATAGAGTTTAAGTGGTTTGGAAACCATTGCATTCTGTTTTTATTAGCTTACCGGCCCTATGGGCCGATCAGCTATTGTCGTGGTGTGGCGTCCGTCGTCCGGAACATTTTTTATCTTTTTTTCAGCCAAATGAATTTTTGTGTAAATTTTCCATAACATACTACTAGGCCATATCTCCAGATGTCTTTTTCGGATTTTTGATTGAATCATTTTTGTCCGTTTTATGGGCCCTTGAAATTTTGGCCCCAATGTTAAAGATAGGACTGAGAAATTTTAAAAAACTATTTCTCAAAAGCTGCGTGATAAATTTTTTTCTAAATCAGGCAATCAACTTCCCTTGATACCATCAATGTACAGTGCGAGCGCCATTTTGATTGAATCGACGGAAGTGGGTCTATTGGGGGTGCTGTACTTTATGAATAAGCAAGATGGGCTGTGGAGGCCAAATGGTTGCAGATAGAGATTAAGTTTGTATTATTGACATATAGGAAGCCATATATGACCTATACATTGGTTATGTTGAATTCGACCTCAGATGACTTTGAAAGGTCAAACTTGAGGTCAAGGAAAATATTATCAATGTTAAAAGATAGGACTTGAAATTTCAAAAAATTATTTCTCAAAAACCGCGTGATAAATTTTTTTCTAAATCAGATAATCCACTTCCCTTGGTACCGTCAATGTACAGTGCAAGCGCCATTTTAATTGAATAGACGGAAATGAGTCTAGTGGGGGCGCTGTACTTTATGAATAAGCAAGATGGCCTGTGGAGGCCAAATGCAGATAGAGGTTAAGTTTGTATTATCGACATATAGGAAGTCATATATGACCTATACAGTGGCTATGTTAAGGTTGACCTCAGATGACCTTGAAAGGTCAAACTTGAAGTCAAAGCAAAATGTTACAATTTTCAAAGGCTTCTAGGCTTGAAAATATTGAAGATTGGGAACATATGTGTATTAAACACTTATAGGGGCATATATGAAATTTTTTTGGTGGCCTTGAACTTGACCTTGGGTGACCTTTGAAGGTCAAACTTCACATAGCAAAATTATAATGACTTCTATCACCAAAACTATTATAGATAGAGCTTTGTATTGTGGGCGTATAGGAAGTCATGTTCGAAGTTTCATTTGGTGACCTTGAAGTGACCAAACTTTACAGTGAAATTTCAATGACTTATATCATCAAAATCGTCACAGATAGAGTGTAGGTTTGTATTGGAGACATATAGGAAGTCAAATATGAGCTTTCATTTGTTGACCTTCATATTGACCTTTGAAGGTCAGACTTGACCGAGTGAAAATTCTATAACTTCTATCACTAAAAAGGTCATCGATAGAGTCTAAGCTTGTATCACAGACTTAAAGGAAGTCACACATGAACTTTCAATTGGTGACATTCAACTTGACTTGGTGACCTTTGAAGGTCAAACTTGACATAATTCAATTACAATGACTTGTATTTCCAAAACGGTCACAGATGGAGCCCAGGTTTGTATTAGAGATATATAGGAAGTCATATATGAGTTTTCATTTGGTGACCTTCATATTGACCTTCGAAGGCCAAATGTGACCCAGGGAAGATTCAGTGACTTGTATCACTAAAATGGTCACAGATGGAGCCTAGGTTTGTGTTACTGACATCTAGGAAGTCACATATGAACTTTAATTTGGTGACATTCAACTTGATTGTCAGTGACCTAAGAGGTTCAAACTCGACAGTGAAATTACAATGACTTCTATCACCAAAATGGTCACAGATTGAGCCAAGGTTTGTGTAGAGACATTTAGAAAGTCGTATATGAAGTCCATTTACTGACCTATACTTTACCTTCTGTGACCTTTAAAGTTCACAATTGACATATTGAATTTTCAATGACTTGTATCATCAAAACTGATTCAGAGTTTGGGATTATATTTAGGTCTTATAAATGTTGTGAACTTTTATTTGGTGACCTTGGGATTGACTTTTAATGATTCGAATGTCAAACTTCACATGAAATTTTCATAACTTGTATCATCACTATAAGATTACTTGCCGGTAAGCTACAGGACTCTTGGTCCTATTTTTTTTCATTTTACACAACATCCTAACTTTTTGGAAACGGGTTATTACATCAAAACTGATATGAAGAGTGTTTAAGCTTATAAAGAAACCTCATATTCAAAAACTAAACTAAAAAAACCTAATTCTATCATTGCTGACAGCAGCCAAATAAGGTGATAAAGTTATAAACCAACGTAAGCATCTTTTTCTTCTTCTTTTGGTTTTATGGTAATTACAAACTTATAAATATATTGTCGTTAACTACTGGAGTCTGGGGTTATTGTTCGCACAGTTTGTCAATGAATATTATGAATTAAAAAAAAAAAAAAAAAACACTCACCTTACCCCCATAGTCTTTGATATCAATAATATATCTAACCGCTCGGTGTCTGACTCCCATGAAATCCCCTCCAAATCCTCTGAATTTCATCACACCTTACATCGATTATCTCTAAAATCTCCAAAGCAGCATATATTACCATTTTTATCCTTTCCGTTTTAGTTTCAATTTCACTTGCACACTTTATCATCATGGATATACATGCTAAAAACCTTTTTTGTTAAAACGTATATATTCTTTGTCAGATCCACTTTGTTCATTCCTTGCGATCTCATCTGCACTCTGTTCTTTCCTCACCAACTTCATTTTCTATCCTTCCTGTCAACTTTCACATTACTTTACCTCCATTTCTTCATTACTCCCACAGTTATAACAAACAGCCTGCTCTTCCCATAACTCACAATCCCCATACCACACCGTCTACATCAAAAAGACACTTTCCTACGCACAGCTGCCACGTGCCCATATTCTTGACACCAGTAACAATGGAGTGGAGCCCTTTCAAAGGCCCTCACCCTGTAACTCACATAATGCAGAAAAACCCCATCTGGCAACTCTTTTTCAAACTCGAGCATCACCGTGAGGCTATCTCGCTCTTTTCCATCCCGATAACTTTTCAAATGTCAAGCTCCACAGACTTCCTCTACTTCCAAAAAAAATTGGGTTTTACAGAAAAAGGAACATCTCTGATTTCTCCCTTCATGGAAACTGAGTGACTCATTGGAAAACACATCACAGGTGTTCGATCAAATTTTTTTAAATTTTAGGGCCTTTTCCCTCTGTTTCTTAGTCATACACTCTATGATCACAGTACTGCCTGTGCTCACCCTCACAGCTTTTATGTCACCTATCTCTTTTTTTCAGGAATCCCCCGACAGTGATTACCACTGAAAATGTGGTTGACTTCCCAATTCACTCCCACTGCTTTCATTCCAACCAGAGAAATCCCTTCATCAATTTCATTTTTCAACCCCTTTTTACCTTTCCTCATCCATCTTTTCACACTCCATTCAACTGTAATCTAATATCCCATCCAAAAACCACAGCAAATTCGACAACCAAATAATCGGTCCAAGTTGTGCTCATACCCAGATGCAAGCATGAGTGGAGAATCAACGTAAGGATCACATTATTTGGCAGTACTTAAGACCTCAGTTTTTCTGCATCCATCCTGCATTGTGTCTGCCAGCCAATCTTCTAAAATCATGACCAAATTGGACATAATTTAAATCACAGGTGCCCAATCATGTGCCATGGAGGGCTGAGAATATGCAAATTTTCCTTTCAAACAATCACTACACTTGCTGATTTCACTGATTAGCACACCTTCAAGCAGAGAGGAGGGAACTAATTGGAGTAATCAGCAGGTGTAATGATTGGTTGAAATGAAAGCGTGCATATACCCTTGGTCCACCATGGCACATGATTGGGCAACACTTATTTAAATTATGCTACAACCACAATGTCACTCCTACCCGTCTTGCATGCACTCTTGTTTTCTTAGCAGGAGGTGGTGGATGGGGAGTGGACGAGCTAGATGAGGGTGTTGAATATTTTGGTCTGTTTTAGTTACATTGGTGTGTGGAGGCAGGAAGGTCCATGTTATGATCGCAAGGCACATCTGTGCTGTATTTAACTTCTACACTCTTGTTTTACAGGGAGAAAGCATGGCCCTGCTTACTTTTTTGACTCCTCCCTTCTCCCACTGTGTCAGGTATGGTATGTACAATTTTCCCCTGTATGTGCATTTTATGACTTGCACCAGTATACTTCTTCTGCATCCATGTGTTATCTTACTCAACCAATGGCTCACAGACTTTTACATCTCGTAATTCATCCCCTTCTGCAGTTATTCATTATCAGTGGCTTGCCATGAGAGGTATTGAAGCAATTCAGTAACCGCACCTTTTAATGCATGATTACTCTGAAGCTGTTCCTTTATAAGTTTGACTGATTAACAATCAAACGCTTTCTTTACTGAATAATCTTTACTGAATAAATGGAGACCCAATACTTGGCCAATAACGATTAAGACATAATAAAGTGATTGCCTATTGGCAACATTAATATTATACATGTTATATATGTGATGTGATATTGTAAGGATGGCTGCAATCTGACTAAATGCAAAAAATTCTAAAATTTCTCTGACTTCCATCTCTTGTTTCAGCATTTTTTAAAGCAGAATAATTAATTGTAATTTGGCATCTGATTTCCTCAATGTTTGATGTAAATAAGTTTTCAAAAGAGTACATCAGAAGAGGAGGACATCTTGAGTGTACTGAAACATACAGAACTTTTGGGCGGAAGGCTTAAATGGAAAAAAGGCCAAACAAAATAATTTTCGCAAATCTGTGACATTTCATCAGCTACATGAGTTCAGAATCTTTGAAAGACATGGCAACATTTTACATCATCATTTATGGGGACAGGAAAACCCTCATAACTTTGTGATGCAATGCACGTTAATGCTGTCAAAATTAAATAAGCCAATTTGCTTTAACATAAAACCAATGGGTTGGAGGACTTGTTGAAACATAGTGCTCTATCTTGCACCCAGTGCAAAGCAAAGCCGAGTACAAGACAAAAAAAAAAGTATCTTTGCTAGTTTAAGACTGATGCAGTTGTCATTTTCTTGTCCAGGGCCAATTTTGTCTAAATCGCAAACATACTTGCACCAATCTCAGCATCCACAGGCATGTTGGTCTCAAAATGAGGCGCGATCAGGCACATTGATGATGCATTTGAAATCTTGAGGCAACTGAAAGCAACTGTGCGATAAACTGAAAAAAGCCTAGTCAATAGTTAGTATTTTACTACATTATTAAGACTGTGCTATGCGCCTCTTAGGTGGGTGCACAAAGTGTGTGCACTCTGCTTGCTGCACCACCAGGATGTCCAGCAGCACTCAAACAAGCAAAAAAAAAAAAATTAAATAAAAGGACAACAATGCAAAAGATTACTATGGAGTATACCTATATACAGTCATGCCAAAAATTATTCATACCCCTACCCATTTTTGGGTTTTTCGAGATATTTTTTGACAAATCAAATTTATTCTTGCACAAATGACACAGTAAGTTGACATAAGGCTGTAAGAATTACAATTAACAATTTTGTTTTTGTTTACAATACTTTTGGTATTTTATTTGACAGTTTTACAAAAAATGCTATGTGCAGAATTATTCATACCCTTTTCTCAGTAATTGATGGCAAAGCCTTTTTTCACGATTACAGCCTCCAAACGCTTCCTGTGGTTGATTGCAAGGTTTTTACACGTTTCCATGGGGATTTTGGCCCACTCTTCTTTGGCAAACTTCTCCAGGTCCTTAAAGTTTAAGGGTTTCCTTGCCATGACCTTGGTCCTCAGTTCCCTCCACAGATCCTCGATAGGATTGAGGTCAGCGCTCTGGCTTGGCCACTCCAAAACGTTCACTTTGTTGTCTACTAACCATTTCCTGATGGATTTGGCCGTGTGTTTAGGATCATTATCCTGTTAGAAGATCCATTCCTGCCCAAGACCAAGTTTTTCGGCGGATTGCTTGATGTTTTCACTGAGGATCTGGATATACTGGTCCTGTTTCATAATGCCATTCACTTTAACAAGGTTTCCGGGCCCATTCGCTGAAAAGCAACCCCAGAGCATTATACTCCCGCCACCGTGTCTTACCTTAGGGACAGTGTTTTTCAGGTTGAACGTTTCACCTTTCTTACACCACTTAGACTTCTCCAACCCAGACACACAAGAGCTCATCTAGCCTTCGCAAAAGCTCACCTGGATGAAGATAAAAGCTTCTGGCTGTCAATGTTATGGACGGATGAAACAAAGATGGAGCTGTTTAGGCTCAGAGATGGGGCTTTTTTTTTGAGGTAAGAGAGGTGAAGTGTTCAACCTGAAAAACACGGTCCTAACGGTCAAACACAGTGGAGGGAGTATCATTCCCTGGGGTTGCTTTTCAGCGAATGGGCCCGGAAACCTTGTTAAAGTTAATGGCACTATGAAACAGGACCAGTATATCCAGATCTTCAGTAAAAACATCAAGCAATCCGCCGAAAAACTTGGTCTTGGGCAGGAATGGATCTTCCAACAGGATAATGATCCTAAAGACACGGCCAAATCCATCAAGAAATGGTTAGTGGACAACAAAGTGAACGTTTTGGAGTGGCCAAGCCAGAACTCCGACCTCAATCCTATCGAGAATCTGTGGAGGGAACTGAGGACCAAGTTCATGTCAAGGAAACCCTCAAAACTTACGGACCTGGAGAAGTTTGCCAAAGAGGAGTGGGCCAAAATCCCCGTGGAAACGTGTAGAAACCTTGTGATCAACCACAAGAAGCATTTGGAGGCTGTAATCGTGAATAAAGGCTTTGCCATCAATTACTGAGAAAAGGGTACGAATAATTCTGGACATGGCATTCTTTGTAAATCTGTCAAATAAAATACCAAAAAGAATTGCATTTCTAGAAAAATTGTTTACTATAATTCTTACAACCTTATGTTAAATTACTGTGTAAGTTGTGCAAGAATAAATTTGATTTGGCAAAAAATATCTCGAAAAAACCCAAAAATTGGTTGGGGTATGAATAATTTTGGGCATCACTGTATATATCAGTGGCGGCTGGTGAACTGGCGATAGGGGAGGCTCAAAACAATCCCTTAAAATTAATGATTGGTCACGACCTGTTTTCAATCATTCATTTAAATTACCATTACAGAAACTCTGATAACTCTCAACATTATCAGTGGCCAGTTTTCATTTATAACGCATACCGATTACGACTCCGAACTTCTCACGATTTTCTTTATTCAGGGATTGGAAGCAATGCATGTGTTTCATGATCGTTTAAATGAAATAAGATAATTTGAAATGTCTTTATGCAATTCCATTGCTTCTAACCCGTCCAGTGCACAAGGACTTCAATTGCGCGTGAGAATCTCTTACATACGCATTGATTGAATAATTGTTGACTACAGCAGAGGAATGTAAGTATGCCACTTAAACTCACACCAAATGCGTGAGAGTTGACAGGTGTGCGTTATAAATGGAAACTGGTCACACCTAATAATGTTGAGAGTTTTCAGAGTTTCTGTAATGGTAATTTAAAAGAATGATTGAAAACAGGTCATGACCAATCAAGGGATTGTTTTGAGCATCCCCTATCATATATATGTATATATATATTTTATAAGTATGTTGTAATGGTTAGTGCAGTCGATTGCATGCATGCGCAACTTCGTGCCCCATTAGCAAATGCGGTGATGAATGAATATTTAAAACGACACTTAGCAATATTACATGCGTTTTTTTTTTGTTTTTTTTTAAGTAAAATGATCCCTTGCAAATGACCTCTTGTGACGTGAGTCTCATCATTGGTGGGTCTCTTTCCACCATACTTTTCATAGCTAACCCACTTTTCTTGCTCGCGTTTTTGTTTTATGAATTCCTTTGCCAGCCTGCCTATAAGCTCCTCCTCTACCCCTTACGTCACCCCTCTCCCCTAAGTTGTACAGGACTCACTAAAACTTATTTTACTTGGATGGGCGTGGTTTTGCAGGACATAGCAGTGCATGCCTCAGCCCGTGCTGAGTGCGCACAACAAGTGAATGTGCATGGCTCGGCTCATGTTTGTAAGCGTTTTCTGGCTAGCATCGAAAATAAGTTAAACTTTTTACCAATCACACAGATTTAGCAATCAATGCTCAAATAAAATGTAACTGATGGTTTAGAATGCGCGTTTAGATTGTTAGAATATAGTCCATAGACATAGCCAAGCTATAGCATGCAGTGAGTCGATATCAGCTGTTTGGTAAGCTGTTAAGAAGCTACAATGCAGTACTGAGGTGACCAAGAGCAGTCCATCTGGTGAATCATGGAAGACCATCGTAATGGATCACCAAAGAATCCCTTGGCATGGATAACAGTCTATTTCAGCGGTCACATAGGTCAAGAACACTCAAAATGATGCAGGCATAGATGTTGCAAAGACAATCATGAGGAGAATACAACAGCATGATAACCTCAGAACATTCACCACTAGATAAAATCCACTGGAAGAGTCAAGAACAATACAAGATGAGAGTTTGCTAGGAGATTTAAGATGGAAAATGTTAAGACCTGAAGAACAAGCATAAGTCTGCCAGAGCATCAGTATGGAAGATACCCAGAGCCTGGTAAAGTTTATGGGCCATGGATTTCAAGTACTTAATATTTAAGATTATTAGCTTGTAAAATCACCTCGTTCTCTTAAATTTGCAGACGTATTTATAAAAAGGGTTGTAATTCCCACATCAATCGGAACATTACCGTTTTATTCACATCCAATATCCTGGCATATACAGCCAAAGAAATATTACAGCACAGACACTTCTGGACCACATTCTATCAACTCTACAACATCATACCTTAATATGAAAAAAATGCATTATTAGATTTTCTTCTGAATGTGTTTTGGAAAAAGGAAGGGAAATATTCTCGCTCAGAACTTATGGTTCTCATTAAAAATTAAACCTGTTCCTTGACATCCTTCCTAATTCTGGTCTTCAAAATGCCAGTAAACTGACGTTCTCCAATATGAAAGGAGTGATGAATGCCAATGGAACGGCGTGTCCTTTCGCAGCTTGCACAGGCTGCAGTGTGCTCCCATTTACCTCCATTATTTTATAACCAGCGGATGAATATATTTGGAATGTCAAGAATTTCATTACAACATGGCTGGGGGCTCTAAACCAGGCACAAAACAGCTTGCTTATTTTATGTCCCCCAGCCAAAACCACGGAAACAAATGGGAGACATAAATAGGTTTCTTCTTTTCATTACCTTTTCTTTACCACTAATCATTAATAATTCATCATTTCTAAGGCTCATTATCTCTAAGCAATCATTATAGTGGTTTATGACTTTAACAGGCAGTGCAGGGACACCTGAATTACGACTTGTGTCTTACTAGCGGTGTTTAATTTTGTAAAAATTTTTAAGCAAACCCTCCAGAAACATCCACCCCAAAATGCCCCCTCCTCTTCCTCCCCCACCACATCTCCCAGTTAACCTCCCTTTCTTGGTCATTCATTTTATCATTTTATAAAATATGTATGCATGCAAATCTTTGCATATTTTTTACCTCAATATTCAATGTGCTTATTTCACATCTGAAAAAAGCACTGGAGCCAAGAGGCAAACAAGGGCGAAGTCTGAAAATAGTTTTTTTGACATATACTGCACAAACTAACTCATGATGGAAATTATAATTGTGTTCAATTATTTATGGAAGTGTGTGAGTTATTCTGTGCAGTATATGTTTAATTGCATTGATGTTTGCAGAACAAAAGTTGGCATCACTGTACAATGGCAGTAAAATACCAGGAAATCAATCCTAAAACCTTCAGACCTTCAGTCATATTGCCCCTTCCAATCATTACCGAAAATGAGAATTGTGTTATTGTGAAGTCAGACCGTGATGATTGTTTATTGATGTACAGTACCTCATATTTGGCCAGCCTTATGAATATGCTTGAACAGATCACTTAATAGTTGATGAGAAAAACCACCCAGATCTTATTCAAGAATGCATCAGGAAGGTTGTCTTATGGAATCGTAAGCTGGGCTTTCAATTGATGAGTGATGTCATGACTCTCGATCTCACATCAATTTCTCATAAACTCTGCTGTGAGCGAACAACTACACCATGGAGCAATAGAGGCATATCTTTAGAAAATTACATTTTCAAATGTTAACACTTTCAGTAATGCCCTTAGAGTAGCATTTGGGGCGGTAGCCATCTCTTAATAATGGGAGCAAGATTGTTATTTACAGTAGACAGTTTGGGTAGCTAACTAACAATGTAGTCTATTGAAAGGTAAGCAGATTTAAACCGAATCAAACGTCCCTCACTAGGTATTGTCACTATTGCATCTCTGCCCAAATTGCCAGCTGCTGTTTGCCGTCCTGAAGCCGTGCTGTGACAGCATCTGACGCAATTCCAGCCGTTGTGCTGAACTGCAAAGTCGGCAACCCAGTATCGCAATCTGCGGGAGGAATGCGCAGTGAACTGCATGAGGAATGCAGCTCCAGCCGCACCCACACTCCTTTGCTATTTGAGGGGGTGTGGGCTAAGCATCAGTGCTGGTTCTTCACTCTGCCTGATCAGTCTTCTGTCTGTTTCTCGTGCTTGGTGTTCTAGTTTCTCAATCCAGTTTGTATTACTTTTTCTCGCCTTTTTTTAGTTTATCCTGTCGTCTAGCAGAAGCTTTGCTCCCCAGTGTTTTTGGTTCTTGTTCCAATTTCCTATTTACCCTCTCAGGGGTGTCTTCCTTTGTCCTACCCTGTTTGGCAGTAGTTTTTCTTTTCTTGTTTTTCTGTTTTTGTCATAAGTGTGTATATACATACAACATCTGTATTTCCTTATTTATAAAGTCTTGAACTGCCCTGAATCCTGACTCGTTTCCCTGTACACTTAGGTCCTACATATTTACTACAGTTTGCTAACAGCTAACTTTTCCAGCTTTAAGGCTGGAATTGTTTTGCATTCCTACATGTTTGGAAGTGGACACGAAATTGGACAGGAGCATACGCATTAATATTTCTGAGCGTTCTTGACATAATGAAAAGAGGAAGCCTACTGCTATATTTAGGCCTACATTTGGGACTATCAAGCTCATGATACATTTTCCACAAACAACTCACTCTTGGGCTGTATGAAAAGTAGGCTACGATGATGGTGATACATCTGGTGAACTGATCATTTAAAAAGTGCACAAGCCAATCACAACTTGCATATTGTTCTTTCTCCATATGTGCCCGGCTATAGAAAATATGTGCAGAATTATGATATTTTGACTGCTGTTAGCGATGCTCAGTCTCTTATTGGGTTGGCAAAATATGGCCTGGGATAGAGTATACTCAGCCCTCCCATGCCAGTAATCACTCCTGATGCTAACCAATCACTGATCTACAGCTAAAAGATCTCACTTCAAGAGCCCGTTCACAAAATAAATCATAATTTCACTTGGCACAGCACTAGGGATTTGTTGTGCTGAATAAAATAAGATGTAATGGGTGGTGACCAATTTGATGAAAAGCATTGATTTGTTTAAATAAAATACATTTAAATTAATTTTCATAGAGCATTGCTTGATCTGGGACTGTTTTTCACATCACAAACTGGCCTCTTGGTTCCACTGAAAGGAAATCCTGACACTATTTTATGCAGTGATACTCCTGATGATTATTAGCTTTTAACAGTTTTGATAAGGTCCTTTCCTGGTCAAATCATGACAGTGCCTCTGTGCACAGAACAAGGTTTATATTTGGTTTATTACGGTTAGTGCAGGAGGAATTGCCAGGTGTGCGCAGACCTCCTACTTTAACCTTATTAGATAATGATCTGATCAGCTAGGAGGCTAACACTGAGTCATACCTAATCAACCAGCATTACTGCCCAACCTTTAAATAATGGTTACTTGACTGGAAGCAAATATCTGCAGTAATGTTCTAACATCAAGTGAGAAGCCTTCCCAGAAGAGTGGAGACTCTTCTGGCAGCAAAGGTGGGACCAAGTCGACATTCAGTCTCATGACGTTGGAATGAGCCATTGGATGAGCAGGTGTCCAAATTCCTTTATATGGAGCTCTTGTGCTTCCTCTGACCATACATACTTATTCAATGCTTAATAATCTCTTACAAAAAACAACTATAGGAATACCTTAAAAATTACCACCAAAAAACTATCAGTATTACTGTAGTAATTGAATGGTTTTTTTGGAACGTATTATACAGAGTTTAGTGTTACTATTGAAATATTGTACGGCTACCATAGCTAATAAAATAACACTACATAAAAAACTATGGTAATATTATAGCTGGTGAAATGTACAACCATACTATCAAACACTATACAATTCTTATAGTGTACTATAGTAACACTTTAGTTCATTTTTGTAAGGGATGCCATGTGTGATTTTATTTCTTCATACTGTATATTGGCCTTAACATTAGCCAATATCATTTTGACTAGCAACCCATTATATAAACATGAGGCTTGGTCCTCGTAATCTATGTCATTTTTAATATTAATACGATTCATTTAAACAGAAGTCTCCACACAAGCAAATCAAATTTCAGCACATCCCCAGTGATTCACAAATGTTTGAATGTTATGCCTCGTAGTGTCCAGGGCAGAAATCAGATTTGGGCAGACACTTTCATAAGTAAATTGGTAAAACATATTTTAAGATTAAAATCTCATGAATCACTGCCCTGTTCTGCATATAATTCGGCGTTTAATATTGAATATCAGATGACGTAAGGTAAAGGCATATGGGCACAACATCAAATAATATTGCAGGTATAGTTGAAAGGCAATATATTCTGGCAGTGCCTTGTTAAATCATATAGGATTGCATTCTTGGTGTTCTTTTGGTGACGGGGAATTATCCGCATAGCATCAATAATATACCGCCACTCAGCACTCTTTAGCTTTGCGTGTACTATAGGGACAGGCTGTCTCTGGGCAGAATGGTCTGGGGCGCTAGATAAATCTTGCCAGAGGATACAAAATAAATGTATGTAATGTTTCTTAGGACACATGTTGCCCTTGAATTTAAAAGTACCAAAATATTGTTCAGTTCCATGAGAAGACAGAATTCTTAGCCCTTCTGATAGTATATGTATTTTGATTCTAAACTGTATTATGTCTAATTTATGTGAAATGGCTTTAAATTAGTCTCTATTAGAACAAAGTACAGCGATAATCTTTTCATTTAGAGTTCGAGGTGGATGAATCTAAAATAGGTTTCTTAAAATTAGCATGTAAATTATTGTGGAGCATCTGCAGTTGTAGGAAGTATATGCAAATGTACCTGTAGTTACACTGAACGCTATTGCTCTTAATTTGATGTACTGTATCTGTACACAGGAAGCAAAGCTAGAAAACTTTTGTCCTTGAATGTATGGTTTTTGAAGGCTAGGGATGTTATTGCAGTTCTTATGAAGAGTGGCTCTGCACAGGACCAAGTGACAATAAGAGCAAAGGCCAGTGCTAAAGACTTCCTGTGGAACAATAAGGTGACATTTCTCTTGCAGGTACAGAGGCACTACATACCCCATAATTCCCGTGGTGAAAGTGTACAGCCTGCTAATGATGATTTGTTCCAGCTGTGTGAGTTCTTCTCAAGGGATAAATTGAGAGGCTCACATTCTATCAAGGGGCTGACAAAAACCAGTTGTTCAATGGTGTGTGTGTGTGGCGAACACACCTTCAAATAGAGCCTTTCAGGCCCTTTGTGCAGTACAGCCTAGGGAGAAATATTTCAGTCAGGAGGCTGTGTTCTGTTTTTATGTGACTTTGGCTTTGCTTTTTTTAAACCATGCAACAATATGATACCCTGTCTCTTATCTCTTAATGGCTTCCTCTGACCTCATTGACTTGTTTGTCTCTTTCCAGCCCAGGGTCCTGGATTGATTGATTATAGCCCCTTTTTTATAACTGATCTTTTAAGAGTAAGGATACAAATCACTGCCCAGTAAGACATCTGACTGTTTTAAGTGCCCCAGTATAATGAAAAGCAGACACTTTTTGGCCTTCCGGGCTCTGAGCGGCGTGGTTCTCAATTAACCCATCAAGCATAAAGCCAGAAAAAGCCTGTGCCAATAACATACAACCCAAGGTAATACGTCAAATCAGATAACAACCAAACATGGTCTTCCCCCCTTCCCCCTGATTGCCCGAGACAAATTATACATTTCAAAGCAGTGCCTATAATGCTCATCACTAACTGGATTACTACAATTTTCAATGTGCTTACTTCAGGGACCCATAATTCCAGGACTGATGAGGGTGCTACTGTTTTCACTTGATTAATTGAACTCATTTATGTGGTTAGGGAGTCGCCCTATCTGGTGGTCCAGTAGGAAATTGGCGACCTAAATATTATGCAGGACATGGGTTTCCCCATTGATTTTATTTTCTTTTATACAGTGTGAAATAAATATTAAAAATCTGAAATACCTCAAGCACCAGAAGCAATCTGCACAATGGTCGGACTTAAATCTAGTGGAAATTGTTCTTATGACATCTCATAAAGGTAATTTGATTTATTTCGATGGTGGTAATGTTGTTTCGTTTTGCTGTATATTACTGAATACAAATTCAAAGTTTCAGTTATCATTTCTTCTTTCTAGCTCCAAAGATAGCTCAGTATTAAAATTACAGTGTGAGGCAAGTTGTTCAGCATACTTTAACCAACCGATTTTGTTTATGAGACACGCTTATTCATTAGATACAACATCTTGTAAACAATGCCCTGTGCTTTGATGTTAATCAAGGATTTAGTATCGTTGACCATATCCTAAGTCTTTATACAGTAAAATGGCATATCTTTTCCAAGAAGTCTTGCAACGTAAAAGACCATATAGGTTGTTTGTTTCCTGCCCTTGTGTACAACCCATAAGAGCATTTCTAATAGGACACATGGAAGTGTTTCCTAAATTACTGTCCGCATCAGGTGTGGAGGATAACGTCAGATATTGCCTGTGTCTTCCAGAACAAAGGGTTATGAAAACATGGCTTCTAGCTGAGCAAAAACCAAAGGGAAACCTTTTCCATGGTTCAACTTCAGTCAATCAGAAACAAGAAAGCTGGTCAGACAACCTTCCCTCTCCTGCCACAAAGCCCTCAAATGACAGTAGCTGACAGTGCAAAGTGTTGCCATAAGAGTGAAGGAATACGTACTAACAACATATTATTCAGATAAGATGTCGCGTGCAATTATGCCAGCATTAAAACAACAAATATTTACATGTAATGTTAAGCTGTATTCAAGTAGCAAACTGATGTTGATGATGGAATTTGGCACTTAGTTGATAATATGACTTCATGAGCCTGTTAGACACTTTAAGAAAGTGTAGTGGATAAATTTGATGAGACATACTAAATTATAACCTTCTAAATTAAAAAATAGGGATCACAATTACAGCTATGGCAGTAGTCTTTGCTAATTTGTCCATTTCCAACTGTCAAATTTGTCAGTTAGCATTGGCATTGCCCATTGCAAGCAAATTTGCCCTAATTTAGCAGAAAAAGTGCACTTGGTTCACCAGCTTTTGGGTTTAGTTGAGGCTTGGGTCAGGAATAGAGTAGGGTGATTATGGGTTTTAAAAGACGCTCTTGATTCGCAGATGAAAATGATAAACTCTTGGTTGATCTCGGAATAATTTCCCATGGAAAAGTCTACTGTTTTGTTGTCCCAACCACCACCCCGATCTTCTCCCATCATTAACTTCCTTGCTGTATGAGGATGTCATCTGAATTCCTCTTTTGCTTTGGTCATTATTACTTCAGCTACACAAGGACATCTGTCACTTGAACATAAATACAGATAATTTCGGATGTTTACATTTACGAACAAGCAGGTCATCTTTCTTGTGAGGACAGTCTCATTTTTCTCCCAGAAATAATGGTAAGGTTTAATATCAAAAGATCAAATGAATAATCCTGCACATTTTTTGAGGAAGATTTGAGGAGTGAAAAGGTTGGATGAAGGTGCCAAATGATCATTAACACGTTAGGATGAAGTGATTGCTATGGGGCATCAAATAAATAATTGTATGTTAATGCTATTTGAATAATTAGCAAAAACAGTTTTGATTAATCTGTGTTCAATTCAGAAATGGATTCAGAAAAAAAATGCTTAAAATTTCCATGGTATTTGATGCCAGCATTTGGTATGTTTCTACACTTAAGCTGGAAAGAATGAATATTGTCTCATGTGAGTTATTTGTACTGTTGCTGCATTCAGTTGAACTGAGGTGAAATTTGGCATTTTATTTATTTTTTTTTTTTAGATTCTGGAGACTTGGATGTTTCCTCCTATGACTCGGGCTCAGTGGGTAGGAGCACTTGAGTGGAAAACTGTGCCACTACCTTTTACATGCGACAAGTTGATTTAAGTGACTGAATTTCAATCTCCAGATGAATGGAAGGCTCAAATGAGCCCAGTCGCTCCTGACCTCACAGCAAGTTTGCAAAATCCAACTTGTCACAGAACGAGAGATCAACAAGGACACAAGGGGAGCGCTGGTGTCATGCCCCAGGGATTTCCACGGGCGGCCCATCCTGTACTTACTTTGATTCATCACTCGGAGTGCCTCGCTGTCACAGTTCGAGCGATGCTGAATGAAATCATCCAGTGAAAGCAGGGCATTTTGACTCTAATAAACACTCTCAGCTCTTACATAAGCAAGTAGAACACAACACAAAATTCCTCTTATAAATATATATTCTTCACTAATGCTGATGTAACAATTATTGCTGGTAATGCAAAGTAGTACCTGACTTAGTGTTGGAAAAAAATGCCCCAAGAAATCTCAAGCTATAGAACAATCAAGAACTTAGAGGAAAGAAAAAAATAATGATAATAATAATAATAATAATAATAATAAATCTACTCTTCAAATGATCAAAAGTTATGCCTGGTAGTTATTCAAAAAGGGTCTGGTCGGATTCCCTACACATTTTTATTGAAGAGTAATGATACTGTACCTCTGAAAATTTGTACCTAGGTTACATTTTGTGTGTATTTGTGTTTTTTGTGCGTGTGTGTGTGTGCGTGTTGTTTGTGTGTGTGTGTGTGTGTACATGCTTGTGTGTGTGTTTTTGTGTATGTGTGTGTTTGTGTGTGTGGCTGTATGTATGCAAGCAAAATACATGCTTCCTATGAATGTCAAATGATTGAGGTGTATTCAAGGTATATTATTATAAACTATAAAGAGTATTAAAATAAATATGCAAGTTTCCTCGCAAAGTAAAGTCAGTATCATCCGAAGTTGTTCTTCTAAATTCTGCTGGCAAAGCACATACCCTGCACAATTTTACTTTATTCCTCTCACCAATGTTTCATATTTATTTATTCGTGTTTGATAACATTATCTAGAGTGACTGACACATACCATTGCTGTGGCAATATACATAAACGCATTACATTGGCAACAGGAACTCCTGCGAACCCAAGAAAGGTACTCAGAGGCTACTGAACTGAGTATTGCACATTAATGCATACCAGCCAAACAGGAATTTCATAAAAACAAAGACAAAATCTGGACATTTATTGGAAGTCATATCGAACTTAAAACAACAGCGCTTTCATCGAGAAACAATAACTCCAGTGACCTGTGTCAGACCCTCACTGATGTGCTGTGGTGGATGAATTTATTTTCTTTTGTCATAACTACATTCTACACTCTCTTGATATAGTAAAATTTTGGGAGAGGTTAACTTCAGTTCAGTCGCATCGTAAAATCATTTACCTGAGTTCAAATCAATGTAAGATTGCAACTGATATTCAGTTTCTATGCTTAGGCGCAGTATCAACATCCTGAAGGAAACGTATTTACATTGCTTACATGAATTCCCAAGCTATGCATGACATACTATGGAAGAGTAGATAGATAGCTAGTCACCGAGGATCATATTTTATGCAAGTATCTGACTGAGATCATGTTATTTTGAGCATATAATTGAATCCAATTTAATTAATTCACTCCTCTTTCCATCCCCTTTGCTCATCAGATGCAGTTTAATAGCTTACAGCATGTATAACACCTTCATAAATGAGACATAATGTCCTCATAAATCATACATAAGCAAATATCATGCTTTGTAAAGGGTGAAATAACACATCCTTATTCAGCATGTGATGCCAGTTGTGATATAACTGACAATGTCACTTAGCTAGTGGCCTAATGCTATAAAAGGTGACATTGTCAACTAAGTGACAATGTCATTGTCACATCTGGCGTCACGTGCTGAATAAGGATGTGTTATTTCACACTTTACAAAGCATAACATTTGCTTATGTATGATTTATGAAGACATTATGTCTCATTTATGAAGGCATTATAAATGCTGTATAAAGCCTTTATGAGCAACATTTCATCTAAAGTGTGACCCAGGATTACAGTGCACCTTCTCCTATTTCACAAGACCATAGTATTTGGGACAGTTAGCTTTGTAGGTATTTCTAAGAGAATTGCCTGGACGAAGACTTTAGCCTATGTTTTGGACGGCCATTGCTTTGGAACCTTATCAACATAAGGGCCAGAAGAGTTACAGTATAACTCAAAGCGGCCATTCTAACCGGATCAGGAATTAGTGTGAACCACCTTATGCCCCATTATGTGCACGCAAGAAGATCATTTCAAAGAACGGCAATCTGCCAGAAGTAACTTAGTTCATTTCTCTGAAAATGTTTCCTCATTTTACAATTACTTGCAAGACAAATGGAAGACAAAATAAACCATTTGCATCACCAGCATATCCTGGATTTCTCACTTGTTTTATATTTTAAATAGCATTATAATTGTTCAAAATGCTTATGGTGGCCAACTTTATTTGGCAGTAAGCCTAGAAGTGTCCGTTTGTCTGATATGCAAAGACTGCTGGGAGACATGCGCGTGCATGCTGTTATGCCACGGCAAATGAGTGTTTTCCGTCAATCATTTGACAATGCAGATCGACAACAGACTGTTGAAGGGAAAAGAGTAGGACCTGTCAGTTCATTTTGACCAGTGACAAAAAAACAAAACAAAATACCCTATCAACACAAAAGTTTATGTCTTCTGTCTAAATCAATTAAGAAGATGAATGTATTACATAAAAAAAAAATAGGCGCATATAGGCAATAACTTTGGCAACAGAAGCCAGCTGTACTGCATGCTACTGCAGTCACAATTATCGTAATCCATCCATCCATCCATCCATTTTCTTTCCCTTATCTGGAGCTGGGTCGCGGGAGTAGCAGACTAAGCAAAGTGGTCCAGGCATCCCCCTTGCTAGATATTTCCTCTAACTCTTTACAGGGGACCCCAAGATATTCCCAAGACAGCCAGATGATACAATCCCTCCATCATGTCCTGGGTCTGCCTTGGGGCCTCCTCCACGTTGGAAATCCCCGATAAAGCTCAAAATGGAGGCGTCCAGGAGGCATCCATATCAGATGCCCGAACCACCTCAACTGACTCCTTTCCACGTGTAGGAGCAGGTTCTACTCTGAGCCGCTCCCAAATGTCCAAGGTCTTCACCCTATCCCTAAGGGTCAGCCCAGCCACCCTGCAGAAAAAGCTAATTTTGGGCTCTTGTATTTTCGATTTTGTCCTCTCAGTCACTACCCAAATCTCGTGATCATGGGTGAGGGCTGGAATGTAGATCGACCAGTTAATGGAGAGCTTTGCTTTTAAGCTCAGCTCCTTCACCACAATGGACCAGTACAATGGCGATACATAACTGCAGATGTTGCACCGATCCGCCTGTCGATCTCCCACTCCATCCTACCCTCACTCGTGACCAAGACTCCAAGATACTCAAACTCTTCCACTTGGGGTAATAACTTACCCCCCATTCGAACAGGACAATCCACCTTTTCCCGGCAGAGAACCAGGACCTCAGATTTGGAGGCGTTGATCCTCATTCTGACCACTTAATGTTCAGCTGCAAACCGTTCAAGTGTGCATTGGAGATCACAGCCTGATGAAGCCAACCTGAGGCCACCAAACTGGAGTCCCTCTTAGCCTCGGCTGCACCTTGCTATCCTGCCTATGAAAATAATGAACAAAATAGGTGACAAGGCACAGCCCTGGCGGAGTCCAACAACAACTTGAAAAGAGTCAGACTTGGAGCCGAGAATGTGGACGCAAGTCTGGTTTTAGTTGTGCAAGGATGGAATGGCTCAAAGCAATGACTCAGAAGCCCCATACTCCCACAGCATCCCCCACAAGATACCTCATGGGACACAGTCATAAGCCTTCTTCAAGGCTACAAAACTCCCACGACCCCTCCAGTATCCATGCAAGGGTAAAAATTTATTCCACTGTTTCCCGAAATTTAGTCCACTGTTCCAGGGCCAAAACGGAACCCCCATTGTCCCTCTTGGATCCGAGATTCGATAATCAAGAAAAGCCTTCTTTCCAGCACCCTGGCATTTGCTGGAGGCAGAGAAGTGTGATCCCCCTATGCTTGTTGCACACTCTTCGTTCCCCTTTATTAAAAATGGGAACCATTATCCCAGTCGGCCAGTCTAAGGGCACTGTACCCAACATTCACGCAATGTTAAACAGTCATGTCAACCATGACAACCCGAAAACATCCAGAGCCTTAAGCATCACAGAACAAATCTTGTCCAAGCCTGGTGATTTGTCACTGTGGAGCTCCCCGACTACCGCAGTGACTTCCACATGGGAGATGGGCAGAGACTCACCTGAGTTCTCTGTCCCAGCCTTCTCGACAGCGGGCATGTCTCCTGGATTCAGGATTTCCTCAAAGTGCTCCTTCTACCACCAAATAATGTCCTCAGTGAAGTCAGCAGTTCCCCACCCCTGCTAAAAACAGCCGGAGTGAAGCCCTGCCTTCCCCTCCTGAGTCATTAGACGATTTGCCAGAACCTCTTTGAGGTCATCCGAAAGTCCTTTTCAGTAAGCCTCCCCAAACTCCATTCAAACCTGCGTTTTTGCTTCTGCAACCACTCTGGCTACAGTCCTGCTAACTGGCTGGTATCTGTCTGCTGAGTCAGGAGTCCCCTGGGCCTTCTTCAGCTTGTCAGCATACCTTCACTGCTGGTGTCCACCAACGGTCCTTGGGGTGCCACCATGACTGCCACTGACAACCTTCAGGCCAGAGCTGAAGGCAGCCGCTTCCACAATGGAGACTTCGAGCAGGGTCCACTCAGACTCCATGTCTCCAGCCTCCCCCAGGATACGGGCAAAGCACTTCTGGAAGTGTAAGCTGAAAATCGTCTGGACTGGGTCCTCTGCCCAATGTTCCCAGTCAACCCTCACAACACATTTAGGTTTACAAATCTGCCCAGCAGTTTTACCTGCCATCTGCTCCAGCTCACCACTAGGTTGTGATCAGTTGACAGTCTGCCCCTCTCTTCACCTGATTGTCCAAGACATACAGCCAGAGATCTGTTGACACGATTAAAAAAATCAATCATCGACTTTTAGTCAAGGGTAATCCATGACTAGCACAGGGAACCAATAACAAAACACCTCTCAGGCTCAGATCAAGGAGGCCATTTCTCTCAATCACTCTACTACAAGTGTCTCCATTACTGCTCACATGAGCATTGAAGTCCCCCAGTAAAACTATGGAATCCCCAGGTGGAACCTTTTCCATGAACCCGCCCAGGGACTCCAAGAAGGCGGGATACTCCTAACTGCCTCATAAGCACAAAAAGCAGTCATAGAATTGCCCCCCGCAACCTACGAGCGTATTGCGGGGACCCCCTCCTTCAACGATGTGAACTCCAACACAGTGGCAATCAGTGGAGGGGACATAAGTATCCCCACGACTGCTCGCCGCCTCTCACCAGAAGAAGAGAGAGTCTAACTCCCGTCAAAGAGCTTGGTTCCAGAGCCAGAGCTGCGCATAGAGGTGAGTCCGACTATGTCTAGCCGGTACTACTCAATCTCCCACACAAGCTCCAGCTCCTTCCCATCCGTGCATATGCTGATATTCCATGTCCTAAGAGCCAGTTTCTATAACTCGGGCCCAGAACGCCAGAGTCTACGTCCCTGTCCATAATATACAAACATTATGTACGTAATTGATAAATGAAAAGAGGAATATGACAGAACTTGTAAGTGCTCAACACCAACCTTGTGCTCATAGGCACGGTTAGAACTGAACCAATTGCTGGTGGGGAGCGCTGTTGAGCGGTCCTCTACATTGATGGTCTCATATGGGCAAACAGTGGTGGCAGTGTATACTCAGCAGACAGCTGTGGATGAGTGCCCTTACTCTTTCCCCTCCACTTATTCTAAATGCCAGTCACCAGTAAATACACTGGAAATCTCTGATTACAATGTCTCTGACAACTTGGGAAATTATCTGGAAGCTTTCATTGATCAATATTGAGGGGTGAAGTTGCCAGGAATGAAGGTAAAGTCTCTTTATCTGTCAACAAAATCAGTAAGTTTGCAGCATTGTGTTTGATAAATTCATTATGTTGTCTTGACCAGAGCAAGTCTCATTCAAATTCCACCCAGTGCACTGCTGTGCTATATAATTAACTTAAGGTATGGTCATTTAGCATAGTAGATTTATCTGAATAAAAAACAGCTCAAAGTTTTAACTTGAGGAAGAGACAAGATTATGAATGCCATCTACAAAATATCATTAATATCTGGGACTGGTGATATCAGCAAAACAAAATTCTATTTGCATTTCCAATCAATTCTAATCAGTAGTAGGACAAGTTTATATTCTGATGGGCCAGAAGCAATAATAAGCTTTCCATAGGCGAGCAGCATAGCCTTTTATGGGTAAATTCCATTACTTCAGATGATACATGTGTTTTCCCTTTAATTTGTTACTTAAATAGGACACGGGGATGAGTAAATGGTGTATCAGTATAAAGGTCACAGTTTTGCCAACTGAACATTACAGCACTTTATCGCGGGAATAAGCACTTAAAAATCATTTCAAACACACTCGATCTTAGTTGCTTGAATATTTTTTTCTTTATCTTAACAATGCATTTATATTTAACCTCTTCAGTAACTGAAGATGCCTTAGATTGAGCGCCTACTTGGTTTGTTCATGTTTGTTCCTGTGTTTGCCTTTTTTTTTCTCCCGTAAACATGGCATTTTTTTATTTAATGTGTCCCTCTCATTTGGACTACCATCCAAACTTGGGCAGTAGGCTCCTTATATTTAGTATAGTGCATATTCTACCACAGGAATTTTCCCATTTTACCAGAAAACCCCCTCTTTTCTGAGAAAACTGGACTCGCCCCATCCCATCTCTTTTTGCAATGCAATGGCTACCAAACTAGCATGTCACTTTAAATTACAACCATAATGATATTAAGGTAATTTCATAGGGTGCCCAAAAAAACAGCCCAAAATTATGGTGTATATTTTTCATTCCTTGAAAAATTGCATCTCTCATGGACAGATTCTTGTTAGGCTCTATAACTAACATATGAGTATATTTTATCAGCACAAACCTTATTCTGCACAAAGCCAACAAAACCATTTCTTATATTACTTATCAGTGATACTGCCTACCTTTGTGGGGAAAGTAAGTAAAATAAACATTTAAATTATCTCACCACGGTGGGTAAGGCCTTCATAGTTTTAAGTTAAATAATCAGATTACAAAGGAAAACTTCTTCCAGGCAAAAATACATATAGAAGGGTGACAAAAAAATTGGGAAAATCTAAATAAACTGTCTTCGTAAGGTATTGAGCTTCCACAAGCTTCCAGATCAGCTTTAACAAACCTTGGCATAGAGTCTACAAGTGACGGGGTACCTTCTAAGAAGCGATATTTTCTAATATAGTCAACCAGGACTGGGCCACTTCTTTCGACTAAACCCAGGATGAACTGGAGCACAGAAAAATCTTTCACATGAACATTTTATTGGTGGAAAAAAAAAGACTAATGTTTCGACAAACCAACGTCTTCCTCAGAGTCAAACGGAGTCTTGAGTCTTCCTTTGACTCTGAAAAGGCGTTCATGCGAAACATTTTTTTTTTTTTGCACCAATAAAAGTTCATATGGGTTTATGTCAGTTCATCCTGGGTTTAGTCTCAGTCCCAGTCCTGGTTGACTCTGCAGCCCTGTTCTGTTGAGCACCACACGGCTTGAGCGCAAGTGATCCCCATTCCCTACTATAGTGTTTTGAAGATGGAGATATAGAGTGCTGTCTAACGCATTGTTCTACTATCTCCCATGTCAATTCAACTGGTTTAAGATCTGGTGACTGTGAAGGGAGTGGTATATGCTTCAGGTTACTCTCATACTCAGAAACCCATTCAGTGACCCTTTTCACTCCGTGGGGTTTGGGCCATTGTCATGCTGAAAGAGACCACTCCCATCATGGAAGGAAGCCCTCATCATATAGGACATAAAGGTGATCTCACAGAATAACTCTGCATTGATTTGCAGTGACCCTTCTGCTTTAAATGGGACAATTGGACACAAATCATATCAGGAAATTGTTCGTTCATACATTTATTCAGGTTTTTTCTATTGATTTGTCAGCTGTCTGTACATTGTAAATAAATAAGAGACTGTCCTCCCAAGGGCAACGGCCAGATAGGTCATAAATGACAACCTATATTTACATTGAAGCGACAGATGTCCTCTTGCGGCCATATTAATTATGACCACAGCAAAGGGGGGAGACCAGATAACATCCTTATTGAGATAACAAGCCTGTGTTGGGAGGTGGTCAGGGAGGATGGTTGAGACAATAAAACTCCAAATTTTCCCACAGGAGACCGATGTTCGATCCCCGTTATGCTTCAAATAACAGTCGGAGCTTTAATGTAGGAAACACTTCTGTTGGCAGTATTATAGGGTAAAGAACAAATTACCTATGTGGTCATATGTGTTGGAGGGCTTGTTGATAAATTAATCATTTTTAAAAATGCCTGGGGAGTTTTCCTCACATATTTCTATTCTTGCCATTGCTATATATTTTAAGCTGCATAAAAACCGTAATATAGATTTTTGTCAAATGATGTACCAAAACAGCAAATCCTAAACACTGTGACAAAAAAGGGGGGAAAGAAACTCGAGAGCACCTGTCAAGAATATCAATATTTCCGTGATGCACTAAAGGTGATGCTTGTACTTTGGGATATTGGGATTCAATTCTTGACTCATCCATTGTTGTGAAGTCAGTTCCTGGCTTGAATTGCAATAACAGCAATGTGGCACCATGGGGATACACTTGCAAATGTGTGCAGAATGCTCTTCGATTTTTTTACTTCTGTTCCACCAGTCTGCCATGGTTTGTCCATCTGCTTTCATCTGTTTTTACTCAGACATGTACTCACCCCTTTCTTTCTCACTATGTTAACTGCTAATCCTCCGAGAAGGATTCCTGGAATCACCAAAACAAATCCATTCTTCAATACACAAAACATCTAGATCAGCATGTCTGTTCCATCCATAACAAAGTCCACCAATCGATAATGGAACTTTTCAATGCTATAGTATACAGAGCTGCGGTACTCTACACAAAATCATAGCCATTCTGTTGGATCGCTTTAATGTGTGTTTTTCCCCAATATGCTCAGTGTATCCTGATGAAGAACATCCGATCCCGTTTAGCTGTTTAACCTTTTACGTCTAAAGCCCAACCTGAGGCTACCTCAACCAAATGTGGTGCAAATACCATTCGGTACTCAAGTGTCTTAAAGAGAATTTTAGTGGCCAAAACTAGTCAATATCCCAACTGGCAGATTCTTTTTTCCAATTGGCAGTCTGTCAGAGATGTTTTTCTACTTGTTTTATGAGTGAATATGTGGATTTTTGTGACAATGAAACATCTTTGCCAATGAACATACTGCCATATGCTCATTGTTTACAGTCTATATAGTTCATTGTGGTCAAAGATTTATAGCAGACGCGATTATGACATGGCAATGTAATTTTATTAGCTACTAGTTTGATATAAAAAAAAATAGCCCTTTCATTGCTGAATGTGGAGCTGAGCGGGTGGCAGCTATGGCACGGCAGTAGATGAATTCTAGATGGGTGCCACCTTGTAAGCATAATTAAAAATAAACACCTTGGTCCAGGGGGGTTGGAAGGTGTCGATCACGGAGAGGAGTAAAATCAGTTTCCCCGAGGGATCAACAACTCCTCCCGTTTCCCTGGTGACAGATGAGAGCCCACATTCACTCTGCCACATAAACCTTATTTACTGTCACAGCTGTTCAATTTTGCAACACCCCTTCTTATTTGCCTTATTAGATGTTTATGCCCCCCAGAGGTACAAAAAGGTCCTTTGCCAGCATCTGCATCATGGTGAGGCCAGATCTACACCAGAATAATTATCCACAGGCATCATTAGCTTCACTAAAATAGGTAAATAAATAAGTACAGCCTCAATCATGCGATGTGATGATTGGTTTATGTGCATACTGTATGTGCGTTCGTGTGTGTGTATGTGTGTGTGTGTGTGTGCGTGTGTGTATGTGTGTGCGTGGGCGCATTCGTGTGTGTGTGTGTGTGTGTGTGTGTGTTAGTCTGTGTGTTTGGCCTGTTCCCTTCTGAACAGGCTATTACTTTGTGAGAGGCCCACACATCTCTCTGTTTACCTTTCTGAGCATTCATTGCATCTATCAGAAATAGAGCGAGAGAGAGAGAGAGAGAGGAAGTGAGAGACAGAGAGAGCGAGAGAGAGCTGTGATAATCACAGAGCTTGAGCACACCATGGAAAAGTGGATGGGAGTGCATGTAACCAGATTAATAGGGAAGGGACACTGGTAAATGGCCCCACAGCAGGGCTTTTTGCAACCGCAAAGGTGCTGGTCACTTTACTCCAGTATAAGGGCTCCAGTGCAGGGGTGTAACATATGTAAAATGGTGGTACTTTGTGTGCAAGGGATACCTTGGGAAAATATTGACCTGCATTGCGGTTCCTCGATTAATTTTAGATGCACATTAACTGGACACAGGAAATGGAAGGTGTTGGGCTACATGTGAAAGCATGAAATGTAATAAATCACTTTTTCTTTTAGGGGAAAGATCTAGAATTGGTTACCGAAAGTAGATCCATTTAGATCATATTCCATTAATCTTCTTTTTTTTTTTTTTTTTTTTTGCCTTAAAATAGAACAGGGAAATTTTCTAACTGTGCCAGGAAGCCTCTATATATGAAAATTACTATTGAGTGAATTAAATTTATCACACTACACATACCGTACATACAGTATCATCCTCCAGCACTGGAAAAGAGTTCTAAAGCTCATCCATTCCCAGTGGTTGGCTCTTTGTGTTAAAGTCCTTGCCAAAAAAGGTAACATTGCCATAGATTTTCTCATTGTAAATCGTGTCCTTACAGTGGCCAAATCAAACGTTCTCTATGAAAACCTGGGGGTTTTGGTATACATTTTACTAATAAATGCACCTAAAACAAATTTTTTTTTTAATGTTGTGTTATACTGTAATTGTTTTTACTCAAAAGAAAATCTAGCCTAATGATTAATGTTTTGCTGCAGTCCTCAAAGGCCTGCCCCGTGTGTGCACATATCGGTCACATGCATGAAGTTGTGGAGAGCACTACGATGAAAGGACAGGCAAAAGGGGTGAACATATTCACTTTGAAAACAAGCTGTCTAACTTGAAGTGATGATGGGGATGAATTTGGCTGATGTGAGGAAAAAAATATATATAATGTAGAGTTAGGAATAACATTCATTGACCACATGATTTAGACAACTGGGTGTCAGTGTAAAATCTGTCAAGGAGTAAGGTTGGACACATTGTAAAGTGTCAACCTTACACTGTTACACAGGCTAAAAAGAAGGCACCAGTTACCTAATGTTATCATATCATTGCAAAAAAAAAAAAAAAAAAAGACAAACACATTTTTCATTGGAGAAACATTAAAATTGCTAAGACAGACAGTGTTACAGTGTTATCCTTCCTCTTCTAACTCCTCTCCTAACATCCATAGTTTATAATTATGGATGTAGCATTACCTGCCATTCAGTTAGATTTTCTGAATCAGGGGTGGGGGTTGCAGATAACATTCACTCAAAATGTACTGTAAAAATATGCTTTTATTCTAACAGTGCATATCGCTCTGTGCTCCCGAATCACTACCTCACCTTCACTAATAATTTAGAAAAAAAATTTTTTAAAAGTTTTTTTATTCTCATATGATAATTAACTTTGCAATAATACGAGCAATTTGGAAAAAGCCCACAGCACTGAGGATACTTTACACTGTGAGCTATTTTCAGATATTAAGATACATTTTGGGGAGTTCATGATTGGCAGTAAAGACATTTTAAATTCAATTCATAAAGGCTTCTGTTTCACAGTTATCTTTTGAAAAGAGTAATAATGCTGATAAAAAAACCTACTTATTCATATACACCGATCAGCAACAAGATTAAAACCGCATACCTAATACAGTGAAGGTCCTGCTTGCGCTGCCAAAACAGCTCCATCAAACCGACGTCACTTGATTTCCAAACGGCGGATTCCCCAGCAGAACATTTCCCAAAGTATCATACTCCCGGCACCAGCTTGCCTACTTTCCACAGTGCATCCTGATGCCATCTCTTCCCAGGTAAACAGTGTTCTTGTACTGAGCTGAAGCACGTGATGTAAACGAAAATGTGTCTCACTGGACCAGACGAGCTTCAGCTGCTCCAAGGTGCAGTTCTGAAGCTCAGGTACCCATTTGGGGTGCTTTTAGAGGTGGACTGGGGTTAGAGTGGGCACTTTAACTGGTCTGCAAGCTAAAAGTGCAATACACAGCAGTGTGCGACGCAATGACACATTCCTGAAGTAATTATTATTGAAATTCAGAGTGACTTGTGCCACAGTTGCCCTTCTGTCGGGTCAGACCAGACGGAATAGCCTTCATCACCTTCATGCATTGATGAGCCTTAAGCACCCAAAAACCCTTTGAATACAGTCAGTAGGTACTCACATCTGCTGACAGGGAGCATCCTAGAAGTCGTGCCACTTCAGAGATGTTCTAACCCATTTGTCAGGCCAATATGTATCGGCCCTTGTCAAAGTTGTTCTATTCCCATTTCTCCAAAATCCAACACTTTGAATACAAGAACTGACTTTTCACTTACCAATCCAGGATCTGTCAGCAGACCTTGACATCTGTGGTTGTTATGAGATAATCAACATTATTTGCTGCATCACTGAGTGGTTTAAATGTTTTGGCCCATCGTTGTATATGCCAATGATGACTGCTCCTGAAAATGATTGTCAGTAGCTTACATTTAACTTTATTTCCTATCCACAAGACAGTCAGCAAGCACAATAATTAAAATCAATGTAAATAATTGCATAATCACTGTAAGTTGGGAAAAAAGGTTTGCTGCTGGGCAATCTATCAGAAAATGAAGTCATAGCTTGCTAGTGAGGCTACCAACTATTGCGCCTTAAAGCTGTTGAGGACTTTGTTTACCAAAATGATATACAGTAATGGGCAGAGATGATTATACACCACCACTTTCGTCTTAATATAACTTATTTTAAGGCCATATTTGGTGAATAAAAATTTTTGACCTTAAAAATGCCAAATTTACTCATATTTATCATCTAACTCAGCAAAAGCAACAATAACAAAAAATTGCTGATGCTAATGTTTGCATGCTAATATGCTAATGCTAAAGATGACATGCTAAAATGCTGATTCTACTTTCATCGTGCTAACATGCTAATGATAAAATGCTAATGCTAATGCTCATATCCAGTCACTGGCAGGCTAATGTGTGCAGGCCAAAATGCTAATACAAGCTAGTATGCCATAGTGTTGCAGTCAATGTATATATGCTACAGTTAGCATGCTAACATGGTAATGCTAAGTTTAGCATGCTAACTTCCTATTGCTATGGTTATCATGCAAACACGCTAAAGATCCTTTACATTCTTGGGTTTGCATTTATCAACTGCCCTCTTCAACTCAACCCACATGTTTTCAATTGGATTGAGGTCAGGCGACATAGATGGCCATTGCAGAGCTTTGATTTTGTTGTCACAGAACCATTTCTGTGTGGATCATGAGGTATGCTTTGGGTCATTGTCATGTTGGAAAGTCCACCTACAACTAAGTCCCAGCCCTCTGGCAGAGGCAACCAGATTGTCAGCCAAAATATGCTGATAGTTGGTGGAATTCATTTTGCCAGTGTCCCTTAACTTCTTGAATTAATACAACCCCAAAACAAGACTGCCCCACTGTGTTAGCAACTTACATTGTTTGAACCAAAGCCATGTAGAGAGACGTGTGTAAGTTGCTAACATAGCAACACGACTTTTGGGAAAAGTACCCCAGTTGAATCCTCAGTCACATTGCACATTAACAACAAATCAGTCCGGTGGCTAAGCGATAATACCCTGACTACAATGGTCACAGATGGGGTAGAAGAGGGGTAGTTGGCATTGGATTTTGGCAGTTTCTTTCGGTTTCCTCACTTTGTTCCTCCCACCACTGATGAATCCCGCTCTGATCAGTTCAAGAGCCTTGAAAAGGCTTCTTCTGACTCTTCAAGGTAGTTTTTTCAACGAGCTGTACTTGAGCCACTCGCGTTTGTTGACTAGTGGCTCCAAAGCCTGTCAGAAGCCTGCAATAAATACTGTATATGCTGAAGGCTCTCTTATGGATACTGTGATCTAGCAATCAAACACATCTAGCTAATCCTTTGTCCTTGACAAAATAATTACATTTTTTAAAATTCATGTTGGTGATACTTAGATTTTTTTTAATTGTTTTTTTCTGTTTAAACAGGGTGTAGCCCTCAGATGAAATATTTCATTTTATTGGTCCAGTCTGTTTGAAAACATTAACTAATTTATCACTCTCAGTCAGGTCAGGATACAATGTTCAGGCATATTTAATATTTATTTAGATTTTATGAATTTTACTGGACAGCCCCCAAACCTGAGGAGATAATCCCTTGAGACAATTTTAATATGAATACAAACTTGGCTGTAATACAATTACAATTTATTAACAGCGGGTGGAAAGCAGGAGAGAAGCAGACCATTACCTAATGTATTCCGCAGGGTAAAACAGCGGCGAGAATCTGAAAATATCTTATTTATGTGGCAAATGGAAGTGAAGCCGCCTGGGCCGTGGTTACTTGTTCACATTGAGAGATACTGTGTGCTGCTGTTTGGCTCTTTTTCCTGGCCACAGAACCTCCTCATTCCCAAGTGGTCAGTCCATTTAGAAAAAAAAAAAAAAAAAAAAGTGCATTTCAGCTGTGGAGCTGGATCCCGGCCAACCTCTGCTAGAGCCAAGGCAGGGTGACTGAAGCAGCATTAAGTCGGCCAGAACCAACAATGTTGTTGGGTTTTACTGACACAGGTTAGGGAAAAAAATAACCAGGAAATGAGCCAAACTGGTTCCAGCTCCAAGGGAATTGAAAGTAGTTAAGCAGTGATGCAGTTAATCAGTACATTGTGCACAATAATCTGTCTGACTGCAAAGTGTCCAAAAGACATGGTGGCCAATATGAATTTTTTAGAACAGGGTACAAGGCCAGCAATAGCTTTTGATTTGTGGAATTTCACAACCACATGCATACCCCTCCACCTCACCGTCAACGCACAAATGCATGCACATAAATGCGCGCGCACACACGCGCACACACACACAGGCACACGCACACCGCGCCCACACACACACACACACACACACACACACACACACCAAGCAAATTAGATAAAATAACCAACAAATCAAATATAAATCAGCACTTTACTAGATCATGAAGGTGCCTCCTGAATTCTGAATTTATAAATTATGTATGTTGAAGCATATAGGTTTTTCGGTTCTTTCTTTGTTTTTTATGGTACCATTGCTGAATTTGTTCACTATCATACTGCTTGAGAGCCAGTTAGGCTTTTCAGTAATTTCAGTGTACTTTTTTTTGCACATTCCACTTATTTCTGGAACACAGAGAACTATGTAAAACAGCTTGTCCCATGACACTTAATGGTAATTTTTACTTTGTTCCTGGGGGCTCAGATAGCTATTTCAATGCGTAATATTGCACTTTTTTTTTTTTTTTTTTCAAAAACTTTTCCACATTATTACCTCTTCAGTCAAATTTGGGATAAAAATAAAAAAAAAACTCCTTTTCTAGTTTGTACATTTTTATGTTAAATCATTTACTCAATAATTATCCAAGTGATTGGACATTCACAATGCATACTGTACTAATGCCTCAATTTCCTATTTAAATATCACTGTATATGGATTTGCTTGCTGTTCTTACACCTCATATTCCTCATATACTTTCTATTTATTTTAGTATACTGCCAAGATAAGTGTCACATTCCCAATGCTTATGGAATGCAATGGTGTTAGGGGGGAGTGAGAAGAAATATAGAGCAGAGCATATTTTTATCCTTTGGGGACCATTACATTAAAACTTAATGATAACAAAACAGATAAACCTGTAAAATAAATGTCTCTGCGGGCATTGGGCACGACAACATTAGATTTAGATGGTTAGATTTCAGCCAAACTCTTGGAGGAACTGTTTCTTACTGCTAGCTTGGCAGATTTATTTCTTCCCATTTTTTACACTTACCTTGAACTATATTGCCTGCATTGTTCATATCACAGCCTGCCGAGAATTAAATTTTATCTCTAAATTCCATCTGAGATGGGAAATCAATAATGCTGTAAACATGTTTCCTAGTGTTATAACATTTATTCAATCTGAACCATTATGGGCACTTTTTCTGGGACTCGAAAAGTTAAACTGTTTCTCATTCCGGAGATATTAAGTTAATTCTGCATGCCTATTGAAACCAGGGCCCCAGCATGAGGAATGAGACTTGAGCATCGTCTGTACCCAGTGGTAGGTTGCAGTATTGCAGATGGTGACAAAAAAAAAAAGCAACTTTGCTGTAGGGTTACATGCAGACTAATTGTTCACCATTATTCCAAATCTAACAACATTCCAACTTTGATATGAGTCATGTGAACCTTATACTCCGTTTGGATATTCCAGTCTTTTTCCTAGGGTAAAATTTTCAGATTAAGACGAGAGATGTGCCAATATTATTTGCGTTTTCAGAGCATTCTTTGGACAGGTATATAGCTCATTTGGAATATATGACTCAACTGGGACTTTCACTGCATTTTTATACGACACATCCCAAATTTCTGGTCAGAAGAAGATATGCACCCACTTTTAATCAACAACTAGGATATCAACAAGCTTTTTGCTGTGAGCAAATATTGCAACCTCTTCCAGAATTTGTGCAAAGGAATGAAATAAAAAATTTTCCTTAAAAAAAAATCTTATTTATATCAGAGCATGTATGACTGCATGTAAACAGGAATATTAATTATATATCCATTTAATTAAGCTTAGTAGGAGTATTGTTTTTTTTGTTTTTTTTTTTGCAAAAGGGGGAACATAGAATACTTTTTTTTCCAAAGTACTGTGAAAAAAAGTATTTTCCCCCTTCCTAATTTCTTCTATTTCCCTCATTTGACATATTTAAATGTTTCAGATTATCTCATTTTAATACCACAAAGACAACATAAATACAAAGCGCAAGTTTGAAATAACCACTTCATCTACAGAACACAGAGTCATTCAAAACCTATATCCATGTGAAAAAATATATTTTCCCCCTAAACCTGGTAACAGGTTGTGTCGCCCTTGAGGGAAACAACTGCAAACGAACATTTGCGATAACTGGAAATTAGTCTTTTACACCACTGTGGAGGGCCTATACCAGGGGTCACCAACTCTGTTCCTGGAGGGCTACCATCCTGTAGGTTTCTGCTCTACCTCCTATTCAGCACACCTGATTCAACTAATTAGCTACTTAACAAGATCACTAAGCTGGGCAATTGAGTGACTAATTAGTTGAATCAGGTGTGCCAAATTGGAGATAGAGCAGAAACCCACAGGATGGTAGCCCTCCAGGAACAGAGTTGGTGACCCCTGGCCTATACTTTGCAGAATTGTTTCAGCTCAGCCATATTGGGGAGGTTTTGAGCATGAACAGACCATTTAAAGTCATGCCCCAGTATCTCAATGGTAAATCAGGACTATGACTAGGCCACTCCCAGGAAACTTCAAAAAAAGTATTTTTTTCATTTGTAGATCATGGTTTTTACCAAATTTGGCTGGAGTTCAAAAGCCTTCAAAATGGCTTTGTAACCCTTTCCAGAAAGATGGATGTCAACAGCTTTGTTTTTCATCTGTTCTTGAATTTCTTTTTGATCGCTGCATCATGTGCTCATTTTTTTTTTTTTTTTCCCGATTTCACATTGCTAGAAAGGTTCTATTTGAGTGATGTTTACATTCGAATGGACTGGCAGAAGTCATACTTGGTTGTGTCTAATAGAATTGAACTGAATTATCAATTAAATGTGTTGAATTGGTCGATTTACAAACTAAAGAGAAAATAAATTTTACACGTACGCCCAAGTAGGGTTGGATAGATTTTTTTCCTTCAGTAAATTAAATCATCATTTAAAAACTGTATTTATTTTTCTGCTTACACGTGTGCAGGCCTGGACTTTTAGGTTGACATTTCATTGGTAAAGCTATAAAAGTAGTCATAGGAGAATAACAGAGATGGTTGAGAAAATGAAGCCAAAATTTGAGGTTCCACCAATATTGACAGCTGTTTGCCCCATTAAACAAAGCCGGAAAAGAAAGACAAAAGAAGAAAAGTTTACAACAAAGAGTAATTTGGGTTGATAGTGCAACAACTGTAGCACATCCTCTACCCCAGTACATCCCTCTACCCCGGTACATGCTGGGTTCTTGAGAATATTTAGGATCAGAGCCAAGGCTCACATCCAGGAAGCTCTAAAATGTGAATCATTGCACAATACGCCATTAATTCTATGAAATATCTTGGCTCATCAATATATGTCACAGATTAACAATAATAAAATTGTCAGGTAGCTTTTGTTACTGCAGCCAGGCAGTGCCAGGTTGCCGGCGTAGTATTGCAGGCTATAAACTCAATAATATTGAACTTTAAATTTTCATTCTTTTATTGGGTCTGGATCTTGTAAACATCGCAATATGCTGGGAAGATGCTCCGCCAGGCCTGGCAGCTATCTCCTGCTGGTTCTTGAGGCCTTTTGCCTTCAGGTTTTCCTTAAGCAATTGAGAAGCAAGCTCCTTTGGATTATGTACAGGTAATTGACTCAGCCATTCCACTTCTTTGCCTTAAAAACATTATTGAGTTGGTTTTGCGGTGTGCCTCGAATCATCCATTCGCTCTGTGAAGCACAATGGAATGAGTTTTGAAGCGTTTTGCTATATCTGAGTGGATAATATTACATACCCCCCACTAACTATTCTTGGCTGAATTGACTGAGCAGCAAAATTTTTAGCCAATCAGCCCTCACTCAAATGTTTAGAACTCATTAAATTCTTCCACTTAACAAGGGACAGTGAATTGCCTGAAACTTCATGTATAGAGAAAAAAAAATGAGAGGCAATGCTTTATTGCGTATGACAATGTACAGTGAGAACAATTTCTTCCAAAGAAGCAATGGCGCAAAGCAAAATTATGCATGCTAGAGTGTGCTCTAGTGCTGGGAATCAGAAATCTTATAATTTGGTTGGAGATAGAGAAGCACCATATGAATTATTTCTCCTGCAAGTTGTAGAACCTCACTTGACAGGAGATTTGATGTCATGTAACTTGAGAAAAAAAAGCACTACTGGCAAAAAATCTGTTAAATATTCATATTTAGTTTGATTATCATAATACCTGCATATGGTCAGTCTGGTGGCTGTAGCTTATTTGAGTCTCTAGACTGAGACAGGACCAGAACAAAATGATCAATCCTTTTCAGCCAGACATCAAACTTACATGTTTAATGTGCATTTACTCAGTTTAAGTAATATTCTTACTAATTCAGACTGTTGGAGAGCTGAGGGGCACCTTTCAATGACCATAAGCGTGACTGTGCTCAAAGTGGTTCTCAAACAGTAAGCATTCTACGTTAGGTAAGTCATAAAACAGATGCTGGTTTAACAGGTTACCCATGGCAATAGATGACTAAATGAGATAAGCCTGTTTGCCATCTCATGTTTATCCCTCAGGGAAACAGGAGGTTATGGCTGACCGTCTAAATTTTCCTCATCATTGGGAGTGAGGTGCATTTTTTTCAGTATTTCAATATTATGCCATGCATTATCCAGGTGTTGGCTTGATTATAAAATTGATTTCAGCCTTTCTTATTAAGGTTTATATTGTGCTTCATTGATTGACTGTCAGTCATTTTGAATCATGGTCTAAATATAATTTTGATTTAATTTTCTGTTTATTATTATTGTTATTATTATTATTATTAGTAGTAGTAGTAGTAGTATGCCCATAGTCAGCTGGGATAGGCTCCAGCTCCCCCCGTGACCCTAGTGAGGAATAAGCGGGTATAGAGAATGGATGGATGGATGGATTATTATTAGTAGTAGTAGTAGTAGTAGTCGCAGTATTGGAAATCGTGGTATGATAGCTTATGCACCTAATTTTGCGTTAGGATATGTGATTGGGAAAAAATACATCACATAGTCAATTTAACCAGTTTGCACCTTAATTTTGGCGCCATTGTTTGATTGGCAATTTCATTCTACCAATCCCATACTGTTGAGGCTGATGGGCTTTATTTATTTATTTATTTTCATATTTCAATATTATGCCATGAATTATCCGACTGTAGGCCTGTCTCATGACTTGACCTTTTCATTGTCCTTTATTGATATTATTTTTTTGCCCCATTATTTTACATATTTTCCTGATTTCAGTTAATTTCCCTCCCTCTCTGGTAGGCTACTTCCAGTATTTCACTCATCTCATTGGGTATTGGGTATGATATTGGCCCAGGATTGTGTGCATATCGACTCGTTAATCAATAATTTAATTAATTCAAACATCATTGAAGTTGGAACAGAATAGTGCTCTGTAGAAATATATGTCGTATGCTGTAAAAACTTTGCTTGGACAAACTAGGTCCAGAAAAGGTTAACCTATGTTTAAGTATGACCTTTTGAAAATGACAGGATCTGATTAATTTCAATTTGACGTTGGCCTATTAGGCAAGTGCAAAAGTTACTGAAAATATTAAATTCAGCGTGCTATTCCTGTTCACTGCAACAGGCAGCAAATGAGGAGCTTGTTACCAAAATGACAAAAATTTAGATAATACCATAGAATGATAGCCCTGTGCTTCTTACATGTGCAAAAATCCATTTTTCGAAATTCATTCTATAAGTTGTATTTTTTCATGTTCAAAGTTTGTGTTTTTCTATAAAATGCAACAGGCACCAACATAGAAAAATCTGATTTACTCAAAATGAATAAATTGGATAGATTGCGTTTTGGAAGCAAACATCATATGCTAGCTGTCAGTAATCTGCATCAAAAATTGCGATATTGACCAAAATTTAAGTTATTGTCTTAAACCTAGAGCCTTCCATTAGTGCTTCTGAGAAGTGTAACAGTGGATAAGTCCACAATTACACTTCTCAGAAGGACTAATGTTAGGCATTTTATTCACGTGGGTTGCTAGGTTGCATGTATGATAAATATTGCAGACCTTATGCGCTCAGGAGTTTGAATTGTCGTTGTTTTGTGGTGTTGTTGTCCTATTCAATTAATTTCCACTGCTGTGGCTGTTTATGAAATTGAGTTTTGACAGGTGTATGCAAACCTAGTCAAAAATTATATGAGCCTGAGCCTCCACCTGCAGTGAGAATCTGGCTTGAGGAATAAATGCAGGAGTGACAGGTTTCTCTCAGTCTCTTCTTGTTGTTGTTAATTGAGCCTTTATTGGATCCTTGACTGATCAGCTGCTGAAGTCTGCTGGTAATGACAAACACCATCCGCCACATTTTAGTAATTAAACGCCTTGTCAGAATTTTGAGTTGCAGCGGCAAGGGGAGAAGATGGAAGGCTAAAACATGCACTTTTTTTTTATTGTAGTAAGCCCTTTTCATATGCCCCTCCAAATGTCATTGTAAAGAACAGATAAGCCATAATGGCTTGAGCTGATAGGTGAGTAACGTAAAGGTTATCTGACATGAAGATGGGCACCTTAATGCTGTATATTTATCGCCTCAGAATCTTCGTTCAAAATTCTTGGAATCGAGTGATTATCTTAATTAATGGTTATAGCTATTCGTGATGCACTATCTGTCAGGAGGATGCAAGGAGGAACTGCAACCTTCTGCTCCCTTCCACAATACTAGTCTTAACCTGTGTTTCAATTAATATAAGCTCATATATAAGCTGCAAGATAAATGAACCGCAAGATAGCAACTGCCTGAGGATGACCTAACTTTTCCAAAAAGTCGAAAATGGATGGTTATTATTTCTAAATAATTCTTAATTAATTGACAATTACTTTCAGTGACAAATTCAAAAAATAGTAACTGTAAATGACAGAATGACAGTAAACGACAGAAATATAAACTGAGTAAATGAGAAAGCACTTCGTGAATGAAACCTTGAAAGAGTCTGTGCATAGTCATATAGCAAGTCAAGCTGCAGAAGTTGCTTGATCGATCTTCTAATAATTTTAGCCTCGTCATCAAGCAAGAAAAAGGTATTGCCTGTTGCACACTGCTTTATTCTTACCATTCCCAGCAGAATTCATTTAACACAAAAGAGAGAGTGTCATGGTTAACTAACTTGCTTTCTCTCCAAGGGAAAAAAAAGGAGTAGCAGTGTGGAGTTGAGAAAATTAGACACTGCTATTCAAATTATATCATTTGTCAAGGTAGAAATTATTAGAAATTACATTGTCATTATGTCTGAGGCATGTAAGGTAATGAATTTGTCCACATTGTGACAAGATTTTTTTTTTTTTCATGTCAAGCCATCCTGAGGCTCAACTGATCAAACCTGATTTTCTAATGCATTTAATGTTTCATAAAAAGCCCCAGTGTTTGAGCAAATGGGCTTGCTTTTTGAGGTATGGCATCCTCCTTGTTAGAATGCCAGCTAGTTAGCTTTCGTTCTATGATGCAACTTATTCATCCACTTATTCATCCTTTACTACATTTATTCATGCATCCATCCAACATCTAAGATGCTTACTTCAGGTCGAGGAGTTGGAGTCTATCCCAGCATAAACTCTTTGCTCTTTGTTGTGTCAGAAATTGTAAATTTTGTAAAATAATTTATGCAGAACTAAAGTCTTACATTGCAAAGGGTCTGTTGACTTGGTTGCTAGTTAAAAATGATCCACAACCACCGTTCTCTTTGCAATGAGAATGGGAGAAAATTACCACTGTAAATATTTTGAATATCACTGCTATTCTGTATGACCATTTTGTAAATATTTGACCGATGTTTATCAAAATTTTTTCACAGCATTTTGTTTTGTGAAAGTCAATGCACCAGAATATTCAAACCTGAGATGAGAAGCTCAGTAGCTTATTCCCTCAATAATAAAAAGTTGTCCTATATTGAAATGTACCTGAGCAGATGGCTGATATTAATAAGTTGGCGACAATGTTTCAAAGTACACAGAAATGTGATAACGGAAAAGTCAGGGTTTCTAAACTCAAACAACAACAAGGTGTCTTCTTTTCAGTTTTTAATTTCTTTAAAAAGCAAGTCCAAGAGAGTTATCGTTCTCCGCATAACGACTGCACATCAACAAGAAGTTATTATCTTTGAGCTGATGGGAGGAACCAGTCCCTTCCACAGTCCTTGCTGTCGTCGAGCTCGTGGGAGGTGTTTGTGAAAGTACAAATTCGCAGCATCCCAATAAAACAAAGGCACACGATGCTGACTGCTTAGCTAGTGGATATGCTCGGCATTCTAATATGTGAGCCATTACAGAGTCTGATCCAAATCTGCTGCAGTAGAGATTTCCCTCCGGAAAGGAGATGTAGCAAATGCAATAATCATATTATTGCAAAACAAAGCCCATATTGTCATTCAGTGAGAGTGGTAATATTAGGAGGGTCTCTTCTCAATTTATTGGAGATATCAGTCATGCATTGTCGCCCATTAAAAATGCTTTATATTGGTATACTGCTGCTTTATTTTAATGTTTTGATTTTTACAAAATGCCTCCAAGATAACCAGAGCTCGCTACATTTATTTTCTTCATAATTAGGTCATATTTTTGCATGTGGTAGATTAAAATATACTGGGGTTTATGGGCCAATAAAGTTCACATGAAAAAAAAAAAGAAATGCTGGGGCTGAAGACTGGTTTTACCTCTCACGCCTTCTCTGACATACAGGCACTCACACAAACCCCCAAACAATGCCTTGTGGAAATTGAAATCCTAGTCTACTTCACTTTCTCAAGACCTCTGCACTGAAATATGAGTGGGAGACAGGCTATGTATCTGTCCTTTGATATATTGCTCTTATCAGCAGTATTGACATGTCATGGTTTTCAGTTTAATCTGCGTCATGCGCTAGCCGATGCCATGTGTGGTTACCTCTACGCTTTCAATGCCAGCATTATTTTTTAACAATTTTAAAAGTAAAGTTTTTACCCAGTCTCATAATAAATGACTGCTTTCAGAGCTTCATTTCTGACATCAGCAAGTCAATAATATAATCACATTATTTTTTCACTCACAGTGGTGGTTGGGTTGGGGAGTTCACGATTAATTTGGGTGAAAAACTTTGATCAACAGTCGCAGAATTTTTCTTTTCAATTACTGTAATTAACACATAACTGTTTGTCTTCTTTCACAACACATTAAGAGAAATATAATGAATTTAATTCCAAAAAATAAATGTAATAAGTTATGCTTAGTGGAGAGGACACAGAACTCTGTTCAAGGGCAGTTTGCCCATTTTTAGCACCACATTAACATTGCAATGAGTATGTAGATGACTCTGAGGACAGCTAAAAATGCACAGATGCAATGCACCCTGTGGTAACTCACTGTGACGTAATACAGAGTAAGGTTGGCTTAATTTAAAACGACAGGGGATGGGGGTCCTTATATCAATTTGTCCCGCCCATCCAATGTCCTCAGGCCAAGCTGGGGTGATGAAGTCAAATACTCTTATGGCCCAAAGGCTTCATAGTGGCATTAACCCAACATGTTTGAGATTCAATGGAAACAAGAGGACTGTGCTGTGCACACAGCTTTCCCAGAAGCTGTGCAGCCAGCTGAGGGAGAACTTCTGATGAACAACTGGTGCTTGTGTGGTTGTTGTGCACTAATGCCTACAGAAACTGGGTTTATCTAACAAGTTTACTCAGAGCAAATTCCAACGTGTATGCAGATAACGTGCATACTAGTGATGATAGTCGATTTGTTGCCAAACTATTAACGTCAACTGGTTAAACAAATACCGTGAACTAGTTGGTTAACATTTTTTATTCCACAAACTGACGATAGCAGCTTACTGCAGTAATCCAACATTAACTGGCCAGCTAAGTTACCCAGCCTGGGAAGATTTATATAGCTGCAGTTTCTTTGTCTGACTTGTCATTGCTGTTGATGGGTTTTTTCGTCCAGACAATGCCAGTTAACTGCCGATTGATTTTTGGCAGAGTGGGCTTAGCAACGGGAAGGAGTTGTTCTACCCTTTTAACTGGTACAACCTACTGGCGCGAAGCAGCGTTACCCATATCCACATGGGCAGTGCCATGCATTCACGTGGAAAGCCGTTGACACACTGCGGTGAATATTTTTGGTCACAGTTTAAAATAATTGTGGCCTCCTTACTGTTATACAGTAAATTTACTTTTCTCCAGTAAATTATCTTCAACCAATGTTTATTTATGTATAAATAAATACATTTTTTTCATGAAAGTTGGGACACTGCGTTCAATGTGAATGAAACAGAATACAATGATTTGCAGATCAATTAAAACCAAATATTTAATTGAAAATAGGACAAAGACAATATATCAAATGTTAAAACAGATTAATTTTATTGTTTTTTGAAAAATATTGGCTCATTTTGAATTTTATGACGGCAACATGCTCTGAAAAAGTTGGGAGGGGACCATAAAAGACTGGAAAAGTTGCATGATACTAAAATAAGACAAATGGCGAAACATCTCACTGCTACATTATTTAGCAGCAGGTCAGTAATATGATTGGGTATAAAAAGTCTTCCATTAGTAAAGATGGTGAGGGCTTAACCACTCCATGAAAGACTGCATGGGAAATTAGTTCAACAATTTAAGAATATCGTTTTCAACTTAAAATTGCAAAGAATTTGGAGATTTTATCCTCTATGATATATAATATCATTAAAAAATTCTGAGAATCCAGAAAAATCTCTGTACGCATGGGACAAGGCCAAAATCCAATTCTGAATGGCTGTGATTTTCAGGTCCTCAGGCGGCACTTCATTAAAAAATAGTCAGCATTCTGTAGTGGAAATTACTGCATGGACTCAGGAACACTTCTCTAAACCATTGTCAGTGAGCACAGTTTTTCACTGCATCCATAAATGCAAGTTAAATCTTTGCCATGTATAAACAAGATCCTGAAACATTGCCTTTTTCTCTGGGTCCAAGCTCATTTTAAATGATGTGAGGCGAAATGGAAAACTGCCCTGTGTTTTGACTAATGAAAATGTGAAATTCTTTTTGGAAATCATGGATGCCACGTCCTCTGGGCTAAAGAGGAGAGGGGCCATCTGGCTTGTTATCAGCAAACAATTCAAAAGCCAGCATCCATGGAAGTAAAAGGGTGCATTAGTACACATGGCATGGGTAACTTGCGCATCTGTGAAGACACCATAAATGGTGAACAATATATACAGGTGTTGGTGCAACATTTACTGCTATCCAGATGCCTTTATTAAGGGAAGGCCTTGCTCATTTCAGCAACACCATGCCAAACACCATACTCAACACATATTACAACAACATGGCTCCGTAGTGAAACAGTCTACGTGCTAAAGTGGTCTGCCTGCAAGTCCAGGCCTCTCATCCACCGACAATATTTGGCGCATTATAAAACAAAAAAAATTTGTCAAAGGAGGCTGCATAGTTTTGCGCAGCTGAAATTCTACATAAAGCAGGAATGGGAAAACATTTTGCTTTCAAAACCACAGCAGTTGGTCTCTTTAGTTCTCAAATGTAGAGTGTTGATTGAAGAAGCCGTGATGCAACACAGTGGTATACATGCCCCTGTGCCAACTTTTTTGAAACATGTTGCGGGCATCAAATTGAAAATTAGCTCGAATTTTCCAAAAAAACAGTAAAATTTCAACATCTGATATATTGTCTTATATATTGATATATTGCACTATTTTCAAGTAAATATAAAATTCAAATGATTTGAAAATAATTGTATTCTGTTTTTATTTACATTTTACGCGGCATCCCAACTTTTTAGGAAATGGGATTGTATTTAAGTCTGTATGTTTTGCCACTCACATAAACCATTTATGCATAATATGCAAAGTCATCTTGTCATAAGCCTGAACTAACCTGCACTGTGAATGACATTCACTGCTTTGTTATGCACATTTATTGTACTTCAGAATGTAGGCTGTGCCCTTAAAAATCAGTCCCCTGACCGGCTGTTAACGTCGAAAAAAAAAAAAAAAAAGATTTTTTTGGGAATGTTTGTAGCCTGCACATGTGGACACAGTAGAGGCAGTCAGCATAGGTAGTCTACTCAAGCCCCAGTTTGAGGATGCTCTCAAATTGTTTCTTAGGCCCTCTCCACACATGCACAGGTATTTTTGAAAAATTAGCTTTATCTAGGCATTTTGTATGGTGGCTGACAAAACGCGAATGCGCTACAACAGCCCAAAAGATCTCAAGTTGTAGAAACTGCAACTTCAGAAATGAAACAAATTCAACAACACGGAAATCCAAAACAAATACAACAATGGAAACACGCTGCAGAAACCCAAAACAAGCACATTAACCGGAAATACGCTGCAAATGTGTAAATGATGAAAATTTGAAAATATGCAAGACAAAAGAACAAATGCAACAGAAAAACGCTGCATATCCAGTCAACACTGTGGAAGTGGTCTTGGCTTCTTGGGGAAGCGGTTCATGGATCAGCTTAATTTTGCAATGAAAAGTGTTTGTTTGTGAAGCAAGAAAAACAAAAAGTGGAGTAAGAAGGAGACAAACTGTAACTTTGTTACAGTGTTGTCTTTTTTCATTAGAATGTTCATTTTCTTTAAGGGTGAGGTATCAGTATTAAAATCACGTTAAATCAGTATCAACCTATGGATTAAAGTTGACAGCTCATACACAGTAATTAGCAACAATGAATAGACATTGATTAATCGATGACTTGGAGATTATGTTTCACGGCCTGCATGTTTTTTGACTTTGCATCATTTATGCATTTGCAGCGCATTTGCTGTTAATGTATACTTAGCGCATACATGCCAACTCTACCGCTTTTGGCGGTAGACTACCGCTTTGGGGCATTTAATTCTGAAAAAAATTCCCCAAAAGCGGTAGTCTACCGCCAAAAGTGGTAGAGTTGGCATTTATGTTAGCGCCATTAAAAACGCAGTGCTGAGGTATATACTGTATTTGCGGCAAATTGAAGAATCGATTGATTTTTTTGCTTTTCCAGTGAGGCATGAGTGGAAATGAAGAAAAGCGCGTGGTATTGCAATCCTGACGTGCCCCATGTGAACGCGCCAAGCACTTCAGTAATAACAAACATTGAGCTGTTTGTGATGTGTATAGTGACACTTGACTTGTTCTTTAGGGTGTATATTTGTATTGGGTTTGTATATGGGTTTGTATATAAGTATATTTGTTTTGGGTTTCTGCAGTGCGTTTCTGTTGTCACATTTGTTAAATTTTCATATGTGTTGTTGAATTTGTATCATCTCTGAGGCTGCAGTGCATTTCTCCAACTGGAGAACAACAGCTGTTGTAGCACGTTTGCCCTTGTAAGCCACAATAGTTATGGCCTCTTACTGGCCTAACCCATCCCTTCCACCATCTTTTTTTTTTTTAATCTGGATGAAGACCCATTTTTCTTTGAGTGGAATACCTCCATCTGTTGTAACACCAGCCAAATCAACACATTTGGGAAGGACTTAACGGAAATATGAAATATGATCACTAGATGGCAGTAGGCAAATTCACATAATGGACAATAAAGTGTAGGTTTAAAGCTTTAATGTGTTCTCTATAAATAAACAGATGCTGAAATATAACATCCTGAGGAGGAACTATGAAGAACTCAGCTGTAATGTTATGCTAATTCGCACCTAGTAATAACGTCAAGGCCTGAGCTAACTGTTTTCCTGTCAACTCACTTGCATCACTAGTTGACGCCTGGTTGTTTCGGAATAAATCTGTGATTTTTGACCATTTTGATGCACCCTCCTCCAGCATCCGCTTCTTCTTCATTCTGGCCTTTTAGGCCCCTCCTTTCTCCTTTCTCTACTTGCCTTCCATCTTTGAGTGTAAAAAAATCCGCTACTTCAACCTGCCTGCTTTCTCTCTGTCTGATGGCTGCTCATTCATCCCCCTACGTTCATTGGATAAACGCAGAGTGATACGCAGTTTCCATTTCCCATAAGGCTTTGCTCTGACCATTCTACATTAATTTTTGAACAAACAAACAAATTTTATAACAGTAAATTTTATATTTGTGGTCATGAAAGTTATGTAACGTCTGAATAAAAAGAATAAGATCAAGATAGGAGGCTAAACAAAAATCAGTGGGCTGGATTGATGAGAGTGAGTCTGACACTCAAGCAACCATGAGTGAGATGTAGAGAGACACCAAATGTTATAAATATTGGTTGGAGTTGAGGTATGTGCAGTTGGGGTGAATTTTGGAAATTTTCATGGGATCATGCTGGGTTCATGATAGTTTTAACTCAGTTGGCCGACCATGAATGTCACACAGCTGCGCAAAGCAGTCTGCGGTCCGGTTCACTTGAGCTTATTGGCCGGCTGGCCGACCGGGAAATCTCCCGGTCGTCCCGATGGCCACTCCGCCCCTGATGGTGGGAATGTCTCAGTAACTGGCAAGAGCATTGCATTGTTCTCTTCACAGCAAATGTCTATGGAAGCAGCAGGGAGGACAAAGAAGTAATCTTAAGCTACAGTGGGCAAATTGAAAAATTTCTTGTATAATTTATATTCTGACAGTCTACAGATTTGATATACCAATGATTTTGAAATGGCAAACATGATGGGAAACTTTCAAAATCTTGACTTTCTCATCAGCCACCACCCCAGCTGGCAAAAGTCGGTGTTACTTGTACTTTGTGTTTGTTTGTTCATTTGTTTGTTTGTTTGTTTTTGTCAGGGGACATTGGTTTCTAAATGGTAACACAGTGAAAAACAAATAGGTATGCCTTGATTTGAAACTATAACTGTTGTAGAATGGACCTTACAGAAAGTGAAATAGTAGTTTGTAATACAGATATCATTTTTCACAACCCCCTGAATCAAGTCTAGTCAAGCAAGTCTATTCAGAGGTGGCATTAATCTCAGATGATAAAGTACAGCTGAACAAATTTAAATACAGTGACTTCATAGAAAATGTGAAAATATGAATTTCAATATTTACTCAGCTTTAATTTTAATATTCTCTGCAGGCATTTTGTCACTGAGGACAAAGCCCATGCCAAACATTATATATTAATTTCTCTATATTGTGAAACACATTTTCAAACTAAAATACTGCCATTGGGTTGTGAACATCCTCTTCACCAAGAAAGCCAGTGAATTCATGCTTAGGTTTGGAAGATGGGAAATATGGTTTCAAGATTCCCTTCATATTCCACTTACACTTGATTGTATTCAGATCCAGGTACTCAAAATGTGTGATGTATGATTTATATCTGTACTCCGCACTTTGCATCACTGGGGGAAACCACACCGTACCACAATAAGGGCGCTTTCACACCAGGATAATCTGGAGGACTCAGTTCGATTGGGCGGGGAAAGCCGAAAGATTTCACACCTTCATTTGGTTTGATTCACTTTCACTCTGCACTTTTGAAAGCGGAGCAAACTGCCAGGACAACGTCGTGCAGTTACAACAGCTGCTCATTTGGGGCGGTATTGCCCAAAAAAAGCACTTACAAGAAAGTAAAAAGTATGAGGAAGAAGAAAACCCGGCTCATCAATTGGCCAGGACCGAACATGGAAATCCATCCCCTTCAGCCACAACAAATACAAACAAAGGAGCAACACCAAATTTATGCAGTCTTGGGGTTTCTATTTTTACTTTGGTGTTCAAACCTAATTGTTTTTTCACAAGAAGCTGCCCAGTATGAGCAGCAGGCGAGGCAGCAAGCTGTCTTTGATTCACTTCCTCTCTTTGGTTCGCTGGATAGTCCGTTTGCGTTTCCCACAGTTAGCAAACCACACCAGGGTTTGTTTGCAAGCAAACCGAGACCCACATTTTCAGGCGGACCAGAGTTTGCTTGTTTGGTCCGCACCAGAGTTTGGATGAGTTCTCCCATCAGCCCATACGAAGCGGACTATCCGAGGAAACAAACTCTGGTCCATTTACAGTGGACCAAACAGCTCTGGTGTGAAAGCGCCCTAAGTCCCAATCAGAACCTTCAGAATTGGCCCACCAGTAGCTTTAACTTTTTCATTTACTTATTAGTTTGTTCATTTGTTGGTTTTCTGAACCAAAAAGGGTTAATTTAGTTCCACTATATATATTTAAATGTAGGCTACTATTTTGGCCAACTGATTTCTAAAACAGACCGTTGCTCTTGAATCTTAGAGGTGAGGAGGGTGTAGTGAGTGTGAGATATATATTGTAGATAATAACACTTCTAATGATCGTACAGAGCCCTTATCATCTGAAGATGTGTGATACAAGGTTTTTTAAGGTTTGAGCCAGAAAACACGTCCTGTTTCCAGTTTTGCTCCACTCTTCCTTGGATACAATCTGTTGCGCCAACCCACTCAACAGACTCTCTGACGATGGCAGTGTTACTGTTATAGCATATGCTAGTCGCAGCATGGCTAAATCACATTTTAACTGAAGTGATTTCAAATTAACCAATCTGCACCGATTATTGGGATTAAATATGTGCAGGAGGCCACGCGTGTTAGCCATTCACTGGAAATAGAAAGAGATGTTTTTATATTCTCCTCTCACACAACTAAACAGACTGCATCTTCATGATGGATGTTCCAATTGATCATAAGAAAATTCTGGTGTGTTGGATTCATCTCCTTGACAAAGCTAAATTACATGTAGAGGGGAGTTACTAGTGAAATTAAACACTTGCAGGTCAAATGAGAAAGAGTCATCTTGATCATGAATTTGATCGTAAACAGTTTATACTTCTGGACAGCAGGACAGCAGCTTGATACAGAATTATTCAGAATGCCCATCGACACATAAACTGCCTGTATAAGCAAAAGATAATAACAACCTATAGTTGCTATTCTGTCCATCATCTCTTAAACCTGGACCACTGCTCAAAAGTTTGCACTCTCTTGACATTGAAGTATTTCTTGCTATTTAATTCAATACAGGTGTATAATAGCTAATGATATACAGGTAAAACACACACCAGAATGCATTTTACGAAAGTTTGTTAATTATTTTTTTAGTCTTGAAAGAATTTTGGGGGCAGAAAGGTTTGAAAAATCACACTTTATCTATTTTAGTGATTTCTCATCAATGTATCCATTGTGAGACTTAATGAGTACCTTGAAAATTTTAGACATTTAGGAAATGAATTTTTATAGGGTATCCCGTATCCCTCTCAATGGATTTTCTCATGGAACATGGACTGCATTATTTCCCATCGGTGTGTCTTTGAAGATGGGCGTAAACTTCACAAACTTCGATGTGATCCAAAAACAGCTCAATGGGGAATAAATCATGCAATATTTTGTCATTGCCCCCCCAGATAACATGCCGGAGTTGGCCCAACGTTGGCCCAACGTAGTCATAAACGTTGGCCTTACGTCACACGCCAACAATGGGCCAACGTCATTTTGGCCGCCGGGGACACGTTGGGCCAACATTGTGTTACCAACGTATGTGTAATATGTTGGCTTATATCCAATTACCAACTTAAAACTAATTTCCTTCTAAATTTAGCCCATACACTTTTTATTTTATTTAACCAGGGAAATCCCGTTGAGATTGAAATCTCTTTTTCAAGGGAGCCCTGGGGGCTGAGGTGGGGAGGGAGAGGGAAATTTGCACAGCCAATTAGATCAGGGGATGATTAGGTGGCAGGTTGAAAGAGCCAGGTTGGGACTTTTAGCCATGACACCGGGGAACCCCCTACTCTTATTGCAGAGTGTCATAGAATCTTTAATGACCACGGCGAGTCAGGATCTAGGTTTAACGTCTCATCCGAAAGACGGCATCTTCTTCAGGCATATTCCAAATGGCAAAGTTCTGACAATAAGCAGCCAAGCAAGTCAACAGCTGAACAGTGCAACTTTGAGAGCATATTGGAAACTAAGCAAGATATAGCGTTGAGTTGTGAATATTAGTGGAGGAGATGATGTGAACTGTTTTACTGAAAAAAAAACAATAGATAGATAGATAGACAGATGTCTACAGTCTGTCTACAGTGCAGAGGAAGCTCTTCATTAGTTATTCTTCACTGCTAAAATGATAAATTGTACTGGTTATTTGCGTAGGCCACAATTACAATATCGGGATCCTCTTTGCATTGTATTGGATTGTGGGAAAATTGCTTGGCTGTGTTAATTATTATATTATCATGCTAATATGAATTAAGAAAGCAAAGAGTATGGTTTAAAAAAATTTGCACACCAAAGAAGCCTGAGCATTATGTATATGCTTCTGCTCGCCATAAAGGTAAGACTACTATTTAATTTGGTCTGCTCTGTGATAGCTATCTCCCTAAAGTCTGAATGTGTCTTTCCATTGAATGAATGTACATAGTTCATATGCACCACAGTATAGTTTGTATTGAGTTTTCAGTGAAAACAATGAATTCAAATTTTAAAAATGCTGACTATTGCTTACAGTACATGACCAGAAGTGTGGTACGAGTTGTAAAAGAACTGGCATTGTACTGCTTAACATATTCTGAGCAATTTGGCTCATGTTTGCGGACATATGCTGAGGTAATACAGGAAACAGAAATAGTGTTTGAATGGAGAGAGCGGTGTTTGTTCATTGCACGATTTAGACCCACCAAATTTTGAGATCTGAAGTACAATAAAAATCAGCTCAAATCCCAGGAGCTACAGATACATGCAATGAAATGAAAGGGAAAAATAAGTTGCTGACAGACAACAGAAAAATGCCTTTTTGAATACAATCATCTTGGATTTTATTCAATGGACATTGTGATAGTGGTGAATTAGCCATGTTCACACAAGGTAAGACATAAGATTGCATTCCAGAACCCCAAATTTGAAAATGCAATCATTTCAAAAAAATATAATCTGTCATGATTATTGATTCTGTCACAGATGTCAGAACCAAAGGACTCAGCCGCGGAGCCAGGAATAGTGCTAAAACTGAACTCGTCCAGAACCACCAGTCTGGACAATGTGTGTGCATAATTCAGGGAAAGGGAGAGGTACCACAGCAGGGGGAGGGACCAGAAGTGTTTTGGATGGGAACCTTGGGGCAGGGAGAGGCCCACAGAAGAACAAGGCGACATTGGTAAACACACAGGGCTGACGCAGGAACAAGGAGCCAAGAAATCCAGAGCATAAGAAAAGAGCGCGACAGCAGGCCACAAGCATGAAGCAATTCGGGACAATCTGGCTCTGAAATGAAGACCGACTTAAACTAAAATGCAGAGAGACAACAAGTAACAATGGGAAACAGGTGTGAGAAAGGCATTAAGAATTCACCAAGGGACTGGGGAGGTAATGAGACTATCATTGAATGATTGGAAACAATCAGTGAAGCAAAACCAAAACTAACAACCAGAAATGCAGTGAAGCTGATTAACAAAGACACAAGACATGATATATTATTACTGCACAGCACATTTGGTGTTGTTTGGCATCCATTCATTTTATGATTCACGAGTATCAAATATCTCTGTAAATAAACAAGCTCCACAAGAATAGTTGTCGCTTAAAAAAATATACTCTTGTATGCATTTCAGTACTTTTGCACAATATGTATGTTCACGTGTAACATTAAAACGAGTGGAGGAAATGAAACCACAGGTTTATAGTTTGGTTGGTGTTGTAGGGTAAATGTTTTCAGTACGAAGGAAATGAAATGGCTTTCTACACACAATTCTTTTTTCCCCTCTGAACAGCACAATACTGGTTCTTTTTCCTTCTTCAGCACTAAGTCAATTTGGAGTCTAGGCAACACACTCTGGTCCTTCAGTCACAATGAAACTCGGAAAATTAGAGGTTGTAACCCATTTTGTTCTCAGTGAATTAAGATGTAGCTAGGCAAGGTCTCAATACTTCCCAATGATGAGTGTTGGTGGGTGAACAATCAGTAGAATAAAGGCAGAGGTCACCTTTAATGTTGTGCAACAAAAGAATGTCCTTAAAGGTTTGGCAGCCCATTGAAGTCAGTGAACTTTTCCGTGGCCGCACCAAATCCTATTCGCGGCGGTAGGCTGATTGAATTTCTTTGCGTATCAGTGAATGGATCAAGTAAAGGGAGGAGGGCGATCTGTGCCGGTGATAAGGAGCGACGTTGCTGAGCTGGGATTCGAATACGCAGGCACTGAGCAAATCCGAAAGTTCTCGACTGCATATATCTGAATTAATTGCGATATCCTGTTCATGGACTAGAGACTGCAGGCATATACTGTGCATTTATGAATCTCCTGCTTGAAGCATGCCCAATATCCTCCGGTGTTAGAACGACGACAGACGTGCCGCATCAACCTTATTCAGTTAATGCAGAATGCAGAGTGATCGTTGGAAAGTTGCATGCAGTTTATTATGATCATTAGTCAACACTGTTTGCCTTTCTAGAAAATCAAGCCACTTTATTTTCATACAGAAAGAAAACCCAATACACCTCCCTGCTCCATTCATAATCAAGTGCAAGCACATTCATTGTTCATCTGATTAAATGAGAATGCGCAATGTACTTAAGAGTGCCGAGATAACACATTCATTATTTCTGCTCATTCACATGACATACAAACAATTCGTTATACTGCTGCTGTCTACAGTGGCTGCCTGGTATCATCCGTTTGCCTGACAGACACTCTTCTGTAAATGTCAAACGTATTGTTTGATTCCATCATGTTCAACTATTTGATTTCTGAGGCCAGTAATTATTTCATTCAAATTTAAGTCTAAAGCTTGGAGGCATTCAAAATAGCATTATTGCTGAAAGGCAAGTGGCTGGATATGGTTTAAATCAAGAATGGCAGATAAAAAAAAAAGTCAGAGACACTGGAAAAATTAAGAGAGGGGCGATGCTAGCCAGGCTATTTGTTAGCCTTTTGAAACGGTGGCATATGAAGAGACATAGCCATGCATGCCTAGCTGTGACCACTTTGTCCATGTCTAGTTTGTAAAAATGCATAGTTCCTTTAAATAGTGTGTTAGGATTGATAGACCGTGCAAAATATGAATTACTTGCGCACATGAGTAACAATACAACAGAGTAATAATCCATACATCATCTAAACTACTTCTCCCTCATCAGAGTCACGGGGGAGCTGGAGCCTATCCCAGCGGACCGTGGCAAAAGCAGGACCACATGCATGGACAGCCCACCAATGCACTCAAGGGCTAACACACCATACGCTCACAAGTTTAACCTCACATGCATGGTTTTAACCTCGCCAACTAGAGTACAGTGGGGAAACTCACATTATCACGGGGACAACACGCAAACCACACAGAAAGGCCCCGGGCCAGTCATGAATCCACAACCTTCTTGCTGTGAGGGAACAGTGCTGCCCACTGTGCCGTCATCCCGCCCCAGAGTAAAGGCAAAAATTGACACAAGGACAAAGCATGATCTGTCCCGGAAATGTATTGATTTATAGTCAAACACATCTAAACACACTAGATTAAAGTGAAAGGTAATTTCCGTTCGCTGTTTCAGAATGAAGGAAAATGTCAGCAAGTTTAAAATTCAAGTGACTGCAGTATTTCATTTATTCGAGAATGGCATTTGACTTTGACACTTGGTTCTGAGACTGACGTCCTTACTTGTACTTTAATTAGCATGTTAACAGCTATACTGGCTTTTATACTGAATTCATGAGATTTTGATCATACATTTCCCTCTGTTGCTGTTTCTTCTCCCCTTCTGGAACCCTAATCTCATTATACATGCGGTTGTGCTTGGCCACTCTTCGAGGATACTGTAATCCACAGTTCCAGTACATGAGCTGCCATATGTTTATTACAGCCTGATAAACAGTGTGCAAATTCAGGTCATGGCCGGGCGGTTGAAAGCAACGTTGTGCGAATGCATCCATGTCCGTTGCGAAGAAAACTGCATGTTTAATCTTTCCTTGCATGGCTTGCAGGCTCAGCTTCAGAGACATATGGTGAAGTGACAGCGCTGTGTTTTGAGGCATAACGGACCATATCAGCTGGTCTTTCGCTCGTTTCTCTATAGCCTAGTGAGAGGCTTCTCTCAGTTACCAAAAATGCATACTTTTTCTCCCTGGTGGCTGCCACGCGCCATAGTTTCACAGGGACGTTTATGCCCTAATGGGAATCCTGTGTGGTTGATCTGTCAAGAGACCTCTGCAGTCTTTCCTCTGAATCAAGTCGTGTTTTCGGCTAACAGCTCGAGTTTCGGCGCGTCATTACCATGCGAAGCTCCCCATCAATTCGATTTCCTCTCATTTCCTAATTCGATTAAAAAAGCATAAACGTTATCTAATTGCGGTTCTGTGTTCTGGGGTGGTGAACAAGCCGAAGAGGCATTTATTGCTTCTTCATTAATCCCCCGTGATAAAGTTTTACAGATGTGTCTCCCTTTTCAACAAGCAAAGCAGGTCTTGTCTTCCATGATTGTCTCCTTTATCAGGATCCTGCAGGACAAACTCATTTTTCAATGACCTCGCAGATGACTTGCCGTTCTCGCTGCAATTCATTATTTCCTGTCTGGTTTTACTGTAATTGTTGATTAAAGCTTCTTTGGCTGACTGGCTTCCGCTTCAGTTATTAACATTAAATTCATTTCCCTTTGATGAATGTCGCAATTGTGAGTTATCCACAGCAGCAGGCATAGAGCTGGAATTTTACAATTGTACTGTTCACTCTATGAGGAAATATAAATAAATCATTTAAAATGTATCAAAATCCTAACAGTTATTTGTTTCAGTGATCAACGGTTCAAGGTAATCAGTGACCAACCTTTTATAAACAAAGGAAAACTGAATTCCAAAAATCTGTGAAAAACCCAGCAGTCCGTGAAAGGTTTGCTCTACTGTACATCTCTGGTGTCCTGTTTTGATGTATTGGAGCAGGTTTTCTTCTCTTTTGTTGATTTCCTTTTGTCTGAAGTGACTTTTTGACAACTGCACACCGTGTCAGACACAGAACATTGATTTGTATTTTCACAGTGGAAATATCGACAGAAACACCTGTGGATTTTTCAGACCCAAATCATGAGTGATGCGTGACTCTTTATATCTCTGACATAAAGTTTCGCTCATTGTTGTGATTTCAGTCACTTATATTTCTGAAGTTGCATGTACTAACGATTCTGCGTTATCCCCAAGTTTGCAGTTCCCCTATTTGTTTGTTTGTTTGTTTGTTTAGCAGTGCAATTGACTTGCCAGCAAGCTCTGAAATAGGGTGTCTTGCAAGCCCTGCATGTGTAATATGGGATGACGTTAGTCGGGAAAATGTAGGAGAAGGCATGCTGAGCATTTACATTCAAATTTGATCCTGGCAGGATGGAAGCAGGACTACCTACAGATGTGATTTAGATTTGATTTGTGCACATCTCGATTATGTTGTATTTTTTTTAATTCAACTCAACAGGAAGTGAAACGGCATACACTGGATTTGTCAACAAACGTAACATGTTCCAATGAATAGTGGCGCAGTGGGTAGTACGGTTGCCTCACGGCAAGAAAGCTGAGGTTTAGAATCCAGCCTGGGGCCTTTCTGTGCAGTTTGCATGTTCTCCCTGTGTTTTAGTGGGTTTCCTCCAGGTATTCTGGTTTCTTCCCGCAGTCCAAAGGCATGAATCTCAGGCTTCTGTAATTGGAGACTCTAAATTGCCTGTAGGTATGAGTGTGTGAGGGAATGGTGTGTGTGCCCTACGATGGATTGGCAAGCTGTCCAGAGTGTGTCCCTGCCTTTCTCCCAGGCTCCAGCTCCCCCGCAACCTGAATGAGGAAGAATGAGATAATAAATGGGTATTACAATCTGTTGGTATTCTAGTGCAAGTAATTTTAATAATCCCATCTCCATCACAACCCTGGTATTACTGACCTTTAACATGATCTATTATAGGGATAATACCTGTGTTCTCCCATATGCCTGGGTGTAACCCTGTTCTGTTGTTAGATGGACGGAAACATGGGTTGTGAGGCAAATTCCCCTAAAAGCAGTAAAAATGCTGAAATGCTGTAGATTAATATTCTCAATGGACAAAGTAACGAGCAAATTTACCCAGACTGAACTCCAAGAGTTATCAAGGGAGCTGACTGAAGACAAATTAATGCTGTCATGGAGAGTCTGTTGCTCTATGGGTCCTCAGGTTGTGGACTGTGGGAGTGAGGTTTCAGCTCATGGAGCCAAAAGATTCTTAAGGTGGTTATGCTTGCCAAAATGCATCAGTGCCTACACTTAATTGCTGTGCATTGTGCTGATAGGGATGACTTGAGTCTCAAGACCTCATTGTGATATGATTTACCATCCGCCAGGGAACTCCGATCACTCGAAGGCAAAGTCAAGCAAAAATGAATTGATTTGCTCCTTATGTTATATCGTGAGGTATTTTACAGTGGTTGGTTTCGGCAAAAATGACAACATTCATATTGCTTCATTTTTTGTTATTGCCTTCCTTGTCATGTGTGTCCATGATTTTGTGTTTAGACATTGAGTGGATGATACCCTTTACCTTGATTTCCAGGATGGCAAAATTAACCAAGACGAATTGCAAATTTGGTATCTACACGTAAATCCTCAAAGACCGAAATGAAAAACCTTTTTTATACATCTTATTTGTAAATAACAGCAATACTGCTGATTTCTATTCTCAATACATGTCCACATAATACATATTTCTATCCTTAATACATGTCCACATAGTACATATGGGGGCTAATTATCCATGCATGATTACAGTTTTTATGTACTTTTCACAAAAAACTGTTTTCAGTATTGTTCCCTCTCTTTAGGTTGGTGCAAATCTGCATTGTTCCTCATTTTCTAATCCTCATTGTTCTTCATTTTCAACACTGCAAAACATTTTCATATTTTTCCTAACATGAGGGTTGCAACTTTAGGGAATTAGCTGGATACAGCGAAGGTGCTCATGTCCTGGTTTTAAAAAATGCAAAAATGAACCACATTTTAGTGGTCTTTCACAAACAGCATGCAGCAATCAAATAAATAAACACATTTCTTTTGCAAAATTGCTTATTTTAACGACGCCACGGCTGCAAATGAGCCTGAAAGCTTCTCAGGGTTTGCACCTGACAGTTTGCTATTATGCTACAACAGTATGTTGTTATCTTAGCTGGATGGAGTTTAGGAAATGTATCCTTAGGGTGTGTCTTTGGGTTAACATATGCCGCTGGCAGAGTAAATACAATCTGTTTCCCTCCTCTTGTGTGCACTTCTCAATTCCTCTGTGGATGGACCATTTTCCTCACCGCCAGTTTTTTTTTTTGCTGTTCATCTCAAATGTATCAGCAGGTCAGTGGTGAATATTTGATAAGAGAAAGCATTCTTTTCTCAATAGGTTTAATCATAGGTGCATGAGGAATATATTTATTTATGGGAACCTGTATCAGAGCCAGCTATTCGTACTCAGCATTTATCGGTATTGTGTAGACAGCATCCTTGCTGAATTTGATCTGGGAGTATCACCAGGACTGACTCCACTAAACCTGCGCCCTCTTGTTACGTCGATTGAATGCTGATATGAGGTAATTTTGAAGCCAAGTATATGAATCCCTTTTGTAAAGAAGCAATATGATTCAAAAATAAATAAATAAATAATTTTTTAAAAACCATAATAATATTCAACAGTGCATAATAAAAACAGTGCATAATATTCATCGGGGCTACTCTAACTTACAACTAAAGCAGCCAAGTTTCTTACACTGATCTCTGAGGTCAGCTGAATCTGAGTAGTTCTGTTGACCATCTTTTTGGTTGCCTCCATCTGTCATTTCATATTTACTTAGAGAGATACAGTAGGCAGAGGGTTGGCATCTGAAATCAAGAGAATGCAAATCAAATTATGCAGATATAAACTATGGTTATTGGGAAACAACTATTTATAAAATATGGTCATCTTCTGCTTTCAGTGCAGCCAAACCTCAACCAGCTTTGCAGTAAGCATTGGCTTTGGTGCACTTTCATGCTGCTTTTGCCTTGCTGTACTTTTTTTTCCAATTATGGTTTGAGATTAGTTATTAGAATCATGTTTGCTTAAACCGAAGTGGTACTATGTGTGTTTTATGGGACTCTTCGAACTAAGTGTAACTAATCTTCTCACAAAGGATGCCAGGCATTGCCAACCTTCACAAATTTTTGTATATACTGTGAGCACCACAACTGATTGGACAGTGACAATTTTTTTTTTAGTTTGGTTCTATCACTGAACCTGAATCGAATTTTACAAGCTGAAGAGAAGACTGCAGGCAAGAAGTTCCTGAAACAAGCAGGAAGTGAAGATGGCTTAAGAAGCAGGCCTGACAGAGCATTACCAAGCAAGATACCCACTGTCTGGTGATGTTTGTGCATCTTCAAACAGTCATTGCATGCAAAGGATATCCAACCAAATATTAGAAATGATTATTCTGCATAATGTTAAACTGTCCAGTATATTTATGCACCCGAAAATGGAGGTGATTAGTTTAAAAGGTGCTTTCTATTCCAAATGGTTAATCCGATATGGATGAAAACACCCCGAAATTAGAGCTGACTCATTGTCATTGCATCCTTTCACACTCAAAGTGCTAGAGTACAGAGCCAAAATTAAAAATGTGTCGCTGTCTAACGAATTATGGTGCTCGCTGAATGAAGTTTGCTACAGAATTATTTTGCAAATCTTACTCTCTTGGAAATTACTGCAGTGCCTCTGAGTCTTTCAGTCTATCTTTCATATTAGCCTCTGTCATCCCGAGTGCAATCTGAATACTGATGACATTCATGAAACTACTCAAAGTTGATCTTTCCACTTCAGATCTTATTCTTCCACATGAAATTATTACCTTATTGAGGAACAGAATCTCATGCAGAGTCCATGTTTAGCTTTTTTTTTAAAGGTGGGTTTAATCCTAACATAATTGGCTGCTTTGACAGACACATATTAATCTTACTCCTGGACTGAATTGAGTTTTGTATTGAAATTTTAAAGGAGACTTTGGTTCAGGACTTAGCTTAATCTTTGTCCATTAAACTGGTCAGTAATTTCCACGCTTCCATCCATGACATGACCTGCCTGTTTCAGGTTAGAGTAACAGCGACCGAAGCCTATCTCTGCATCCATTGCACAAGAAGTAGGGATACATCTTAGACATTTTGCTAATCTATTTCTGAGCTTATGCACATGTCCTTCATTTATGCCCTTAGTGAACTATCGGAGGAGACTAGAGTACCTAGAGAAAGCCTGTGAAACTTGGGGAAAAAATGAAAGCACCACACTGGGAGGCCCACCACAGATTCCTACAGAAAACCTCCACACACGCCACCACCACTGCACCATCGTGTCACTCTAGAGAATAGTTTCCTGGCTTAACAGCAACATTCATTCATTCATTAGGCTTAACAGAAACTCTCACTGAGCGTCTTTAAACTCACGAAGGCGGCAATTTTCTATTTAGTTTGATTCTATTTTTAAGCCCCGGCATCCTCGTTGGTTACTTAGAACACAAAGCAATCTGTTGTACACATAGCCTTGTTTCACCCATCTGACACTTGAGCAGGGGAGATGTTGACACCATTCACTGGGAAAAACTGGACTTAAGCCACAGACTGGTGATCTGACTCCAGGCCAGATTGGTACTCAATCCATCATCACCGTGTCATCTGGCAATCAATCATTTGAAGCCAATTTTGCTAAAAGTATTAAGAGCTGGCAATGGTGAAAGCCTGTCCTCTGCGGGTCCAGGGCCATTTAGCTTCAGTAAATAGGGCAAACATCACCCGGCTGCGTGCATCAAAACATGGGATTTGTGGAACTGTTTGCATTCGTTGGAATTTTATTTTCCTGAAATTGTGCAAATAAAAAATTATCATGGTCATAGCTATGATATATTAGATGTCTTCTGCTGAAGGGCACATGTTTATATGTAACATGAGAGACTGAAATTGGAATCAAATTGCAGACAGCCTGAAATGCTAAGCTACGATTTGTTGGTCTCACAGCAGTGCGTATATTTCCATAAGCAAAGGACAGTGTTCCAGCATCCACCAGGACCCTTTTGCCAGACTAATTTGACTGGTAAAAAAAAAAGAAGAAGAAGAAGAAAAACTGCACTATGACCTTTCAGTCTTGAGACATCAAGCTGCTGGTCATTATCAGATGAGATTGAATAACTATAAAAGCTGATTAAAAAAAAGAAATAAAATTAAACTCAATCTATCCCAGGAGGCTTATTGTACTTAGCGGTACCAAGCGGAGACCTTTCGAGGGGATGGCACTCAAATTGAGAAAAAGGGCACATCAACCGCAAACCTGAAAAAAAAAGAAAAACATGTTGCACCTACTTTTCTTTTTTATTCTTTTAGAGAATATTTCCCATCAAAATTAATGATCTAAAACTAATCACAGGAAAGAAGGAGCATGTTAGGTACTTGAAGAAAAAATTAAAGCCAAAAGCAAATCCTCATCCTCTCCTGCCCCCTGTCCTGCTCCATTCCTCAAACCTTCACTGATGCCTGCTAATAAAAGCATGAACTACGCAGCAGCAGGACAATAGATCTGAGACAGAGAGATGTTTCAATATCTGCAACAGCTGAATAAACAATTACAAACTTTCATCTAGTCTGCTGAATGTCTCTCTTCAGCAATTTAATGTCAACACATTCTCATTCCCACTCATCGTGCAGTGACGCTACCTGACCAAGTGTCAATATATGGTGCAAAAGGAGGCTTTTGGCGTCCTTATTTGACGCTTAGGGTTCAGGGTAAGGGTTAGGGGTTTGGGGGGTATGGTTCATTTTGAACTGGCGTCAAATAATGATGCCAAAAGTGCCCTTTTTTGTTGTATATTGATGCTTGGTCAGGCTGCGTCACTTTATGACACATCTGGATGAGACTGAGCTTGCACAACAGTTTGAGTTCTGTGGTTTAAGCACTGTCATGTTCGGTCATTATCTCAAACAAGATGTTGGCAATTATCACAGAGTTACAGTATTGTACACACTTAATGCGATAAGTCATGGAAGTCATAAGCCATAGTTAAAAGAGGTCAAAAAGATTGATAGGCTTGGCGGCATACAACTCCTCTAGAAGCACTATGAGTATTACAGTACCTCAAAATGCTTACCGTCCAAAGAGGAGCCACAGATCACGCAGCAGGTTGGCTGGCTTCCATTGCATAAACAGATAAGTACTCGCATGTGCTCATCTGCATCTGAGGTATCTGAGTTTCTGTTTGGCAGCTTGTCCTGGGTGGCAATGATATAATTTCAGTTATTTCTGTTGGATTTATATCAGACATGAAGTTAAACAGGCACAGTGTTATATTGCGCTATCCAAGTATTTCTTCAGTGAACTCCATTTTTAGAGAAAAAATTTTTCTTTTTTCTTTGTCCAATATTTAAGATTTGAAATGATCCAGTCCACATTATGTTAAGCAAAGATTGTCCCTAAATCCATTATTTAACCGCTTCACGCTCACTCGGGTTGCGGGGTAGCTGGATTCCATCCCAGCTAACTATGGGTGCAAGGCATCGACACACCCTGGATGAGTCGCCGATCCATAGCAGGGTGCACACAACATTCACTCATACATATGGGCAATTTAGAGTCCCCAGATCTGCATGTCTTTGGACTGTGGGAAGAAACTGGAGTACTTGGATAAAACCCATAAGAACACAAGGAGACCGTGCAAACTCTGCGCAGAAGGGACCCACGGCCTTCTTGAACTGAGGCAGCAGTGATACCCATGGTGCTACCATGCTGCCAGGTGGGGTCTTGGAGCTCGCAGCAGATCCTACCAGCCTCTCGAGCTCATCCGTCCACAAACTTTCTTCCAGAGCTTTACAGGTGCTTTTAAGTACTTCTTGGAAAACTGTAACTTAGACATCCAGTTTTCAAACTAACCAGTGGTTTGCATCATTCAGTGTACCCTCAGAGCACCCAGATGCATTCTGCTCTACGTCTTGTGGAATGTTTTAGACATATCACCCAAGTGTTTTTTTTCTTTAATACACATAACATTCCTTGTTCTTCAGCTGCAGAGGTCCTCCTTGACCAACCAGACCTTTTGTGACTTCAGAAGAGTTTGGTTCTGTATCTGTCTCAGAGTTTTCCCATTTATTTCAGCCTGGTTTTTTTTTTTTTTTTTTTTTACAATATCTGGCACAATTCATGTGCAATGTCCTCCTCTAATATTGCTATCCTTGGTAAATATTAATGAATAATGAATGGTGATGAATTAATTCCTTTAGTATTTATCCTCTTGATACTTAATTTCAGGGCCAGATGCAGCCTGCATTGACTGGGGGTGCAGTGAAAATTTTTGGGGGGCGTAATGGTATAAAGTTTCATATTCACATCATGCTATATGGGAAACTGCAGAATAATAAGAGAGAAATTTAAACAGATGTACCTATAACTTTCAAAATATCAGTAGGCTCTTGATTAATATAATTATTGATGAATGGTCACTAAATTGAACCATTTATTTGATAATGAGGAGTTAGAAGGCAGAGCAATTGACAATCACTAGCACCTGTTTTGTGTTTATATTGTTAAAAAAAAAAAAATCAGAACTTTAAGCTTGTGTGCAGCAACCTACAGGGGCTCAATAATTAACTTTTGTATGACTTGGATTAGTAAATATATTAGACCTTGTGCAATTACTTGTATTGCAGCATTATAAACACAATATGGACATGGGGCTTTCATTTCCCATGGCAGGCATAGCATTTCTCTCATAATGTGAAGTTAGAGGGTAAAAAAAAAATCCAACTAATTAACACAAATCAACAGCTCAATAGAATCCTAGGGTTGCATTTGTGGTTGCAATGAAAACCAGCATACACAGTGACAGTGGTCCCCCAGGACCGAGTTTGAGAACCACTGGGCTAGAGGCATGTTAACTGAATCCCCAGTCAGACTCTAATGCCGTTTTCCAATTAGTGAAACCTCTTCTAGTGAACATGATGTCTTTGTCATTTTTAGCCGCAAACTTACGACTGGGGAAACAGAAATATGCATCTAGTTTTACTGAGTACTCTAACTATGGTCGAGAGCGGTACCAATTTGAGTTGAATGCCCAAGGATCTTGGTGAAATATCCGCGTGAGACACGTTTATTAACATTGGCTGCATCGGAGCCCTGTCATTAAGACCATGCTCGCTGACTGTATCACCTGCCATAGCATTATTCTCCGCACCATGAGAGGAAGAAAAGCTAATGCTAGCGCGCTCTGCCTGCTCTTGAGTAGGTCTTACAATAGACGTGTCTGAGCTAGTAGATGCTTTGGTGATTATAAATCGATGCATCATTTTTTCTTTAAACAAACTTGTACGCAAATAAGAAAACAGTGGTTGTGGATAACCAAGCTAACAGGACTAGCTTACCTATTTATGTTAACTGAAAGACTATGTCGTCGATGAAATATGAGGAGTACAAATAAAGGTATAAGCTTAAATTAAGGTATGGAATATTAGTGTTTACATTTGCTTGAGGCCAGACGACAGTAGTTTCTGCTCGATATCAGTTTTATCCATAACTGTGGAGGTGGAGCTACAGACTTTGTTGCCGATAATCAACCAGCAAATCAGAAACATCAAGAAAATCCATTTGAAAAATGCTATTAAATGATTGAACGATCTTTAGATTTTGGCTGAAGCACACAGTCAGTGGGCTGAAGTATACGTCAGTAAGTTAGGAGGAGCTGGGGGGGCGCGGCAAAAATCTGGGGGGGAGCCTAACCCTGCATCCCCCTGGATCCAGCCATGCTTAATTCATAATATTAACAAAAGATGTAGCCTTTAATTGAAATACAATGATTAGAAGAAATTATTATCATGAAATAAATATTTTCTCAAAAGCATAAGTGCCACAGTTTTTGGAACTCCTTCGTCTACTACTTTGTGCAAATACTGTTTGCCAAGATGACAGCTCTGAGTCTTCATTTATAGCATGTAATGTGGGCAGAGAACTAATGGCCAGGGATTTGAGATCATTCATCCATGCAGATTGTTTCCAGATCATTCCAATTCAGGCAAAACAGAGAGCAGGGCTTAAGTCTGAGTGGTGCACTGGTCATGGCCTTGAGTTGGTTGTGACTTTCAGTTCCATGTCGGATGTGATGTTACACTCAGGCATATGCCCAGCTGGTGTACTCCGCCCCCTGCGCCTTGTGGTGTTCCTGAACTCACATTTACATTTTTTTTCTTTCAAAAAACTGCAAAATAAATGTTTTGGCCACACCTTATGTTTTTGCTGTTTTTTTATGTTTTGGTTTGATTTTGTTAATTTCACTGGTAGTAACAGCTTTTATTACAAATTGAGAGGTAACAGCAACAGATTCCAAATGTAAATGCCATAATTTACATAAAATTTTTAATCCATTCCCTTGTGAATTAAGACAGGGAATAGACATACCTGGCCACAGAAGAGCTTTGCAGCTAACTGCACCCATTACTTGTCCAAAAAGGTCAGTATCTTATGCTGCAATTGTGCTGCAGTTGCTATGCCACTCGCCCGATTTGGCGATTAATACCCCCAACATCAAGCTAGAAGTCTGCACTTGGAGCTCATATTATTTAATAAATTTACTCACCAATATTCTGTTATTGACAGGTAAAATATGGATAACTTTGTCAAAGTTCATATGAATGTTTATGACCAGAAGTCAAAAGAATAAAATTACATTAATTGCCTAAAGAAATCATGGCAATACATCAATAGTAATCTATCACAGCAGCGTACGCTCTCTACTCAACATATACAAGGCCTGTCATGCCAATTAGTCGACTCAGTGCAGTCATCCCATTCTAAGTGGGTTTACAGATAGTTTATTGACAAAAATGCTGAAAGAGTAAGTTATGTCACAAAATGCACTTATGTCTGGTGCACACTGGTGAGAGTAACACAACGCCACTCGCAAAAATAAACACAATTTGAAAAAAGATGCAGTTGAGCCAAAAGTGATGTATAGAAGAATAAGCAGATGTGCATGTACTGTGCAGCAGAGAGTTGGATGTGTGCTGCAGTTGTTATTAGCTAAACTATGAATATCTATTAGCTGAGCTTGCGGAGCTGGGGAAAGTTGCCTAAAGAATTAGTGGAGTGTTGAAACATAAAGTTCTGAAGTTAAAAAAGGGTCTCTGCCCTTGCTCCAATCAGATGGACAGAAGTTTGAATTCGGAGTAGATTTATTGTTGTCCTCAGAATCTGAGCTCTTATCTAATTTCACTCTATTAAAAAGCAGCCCTCATTACTATTAGCTAGCTGGATGTAGAAACTGAAAAGGGTCACCAGGAACCAGACAGCAATATAGCAGTGGTAAACTCTGTGGTCTCTCAGTGGTCAAACATGGTTTCTTGATGAACAAAGATGGACTGCGTGGTGGAAAGACTCTGGTGGACTAAGGTGGCCTGTAATTGCTGTCTGTGCAGTCTTAATCCTTATGTATACATATAACTGCATCTTTTCAAATGCACTCCTCAGCAACAATCCCTGCGGCCAAAACAGGCATTTGTAAAAATGTCCTGCTGGCAATGACATGCATTTCCAGCAGGATATCCACAGATATTACTGTGATGTTATTTTCTACTATGTAGAAGAGACCAGAAACAAGCACGGCAGAAAACATCTGCAAAAACAAAAAGTAGAAAAAAGCACTGGGATGTAACAGAAACGCAAAAGATATGTCGTATGAAATAGAACAGATTGACACCTGAAAAATGCTTCTACAAGTAAATTGCTCCTAGGTTTAATATTGAAATTAGGTGATACAGCTACTATGTACAGCACTACTCCGTGAATGTGGATTTGACTTTTTGCGAGAAGATTTGAATTATAATCTGCCCAGTGATTATTACGATTTTTCTGAAGACCACAGATATACAGGGCAGTGGCATTAGTTAATGAGCTGCGCTAATACACATTTATCAAGAGTCAACGCATGATCATGTTGGGTCTTACTAATAATAAATTGTTAGGAGTTATTCCTCTATAATATCATAATTAATTCTTGCTAACAGTTGGTAATAAAGTAGTTATATCTGAATTAAACCTTTTAGATCCACTGCCCAGTGCAGACCAAGTAAGGAAATAATCAAACAATAATAGTTTATCTGCTTAACTAATCGTCTTTATGAATGTCTAAGTAAAGAAGAAATTATATAAGTTCATTGGAGATTTACTATAAATCAGTCATACCAATTGACAATTTTTGGTCCCCCGAACCTTAACTTAGTTACATCCAAAATTTTATCAGGTGATCCTTGGACCATTGCACACCTTTGCTGAAAATTTTGAGTAATTTGATCAAACTGTTTTTCTGCTAGACTGCTGAAAAACTAACACACAAACACCTGCCACTGAAAATAATACCCCATCCCCCTCTAGGCAGGGTAACTAAATAATGGGAGTAGCCTAGAATAAAATGTTACCAGATTAATTTTCTGTCTTTCTGCATTTTGCGCTTTCTGAAAATGCTATTTTTCTCTCTCCTTTTTTTTTTAATTACATTTCCGTAGTTCTTACACTGGGTGGTTGAACCTATTGGCTAAGAGCTGTGCTAATACACATTGATGAAGAACAGGATTATGGTCAAGGTGGGGCTGATTAAATTACTTTCCTGTCTTTTGGGGCTTTCATGCGAGCATTTCCTAATTAAATAAATAAATAAACAGATAATAATAATAATAATAATAATAATAATAAAAATAATATCCATAGTTCTTACACTAGAAGGGTGCTATTATTACATAACCTTCAAAACATGTAGCTAGCAGGTTAAAATTAGCTGTCCATTCAGTTATTAAATGTCAACTGTATATAATGTTTGCAGTAAAGCTGTCGCTCTGCTGGCTGCTGTCATATTGTTTGTCCGTTTCTGGCTACATCTTGCCTTCCAATTGTGTTTCTGGTTGTGTCCATAGCAGAATGGATCAGAACATGAAATACTCTGCTTTTGCCTCCATCCTGCGTGCTGCCACTGGCCATAGATGATCAGCCATCCCACTCTTCTGTAGACCCCTGCATGCACTTTTCCAATGGCTCTTTCATAGTGTATTGCATTCAATCTTTGCAGTCCTTTGTGTCATTCCGGGTGCTGTCAGAGAGTGTATTAGCACTCACCTTTAGTCCTAAAGGCGACGGAATACCGCCTACAAGGAAAGTTCTAATATGACTGCACTCTTCATCCCAACACAAGTGAAAAACTGTTTTCAAAACCAGGCCAAAACCAACATCTCTGTTGAAGTGAAGCCAGTATAGCAAGTTAGGCTCTGAATGTCGGTAATATTATGCTCTTCACCGTTCTAATTAAAGGACCCATATCAGGGAAAAGTACTTTTTCCCAGTTCCATCCGCCTGTACAGAGGTCGCCATTGTATGTAACAGCTCAGATTAGGTTGACTTTGAAAACCCTGGAGTTTAGCTGTCAGACCTCCCTTTTCCACTGCATACCAGCTCTCTCTGTGTGCCTGCTCCCTCCCGCAGCCTTTATAAGATCTCCCCCCTCTCTCTACCGCATAGCATTAACACATTTTTTTTTGCACTTTTTTCACATATTGCTCTTTTCACCAGCCAACCACAGCAGAGCTCATTATCAGAGATGACGCCCCCTCAAAGCAGCCTGTTCTGCTCTAGGAAAGAGAATGCTTTCCATACAAAGCATGCTGTACAAAAACCAGTAATACAGTGAAAAAAAAAAAGTTAATTAATACATAACAGTTACTGGCTGCATAACCAACTGAAAACTACCTCCCTCAAAAAAATTATCAATTTCTTCCATTCAAAACCAGTTCATTTTTAAATTATTTCCAGATTTCTGAATGATAGTACACATACAGGCATTTAGAGTTAATCCATACAATTTATAATAGCTTCACGATAAGTTATGGTTTGATCGCTTGGAATTTATATATGAGAAGGCTATTTAATGATATGTAATTAAACATAATTCTGTTACTTGTATGAGTACTTGAAGTGAAGATCTAGTGAGACGTCTTGCTTATGCTACTATTTATCACGACACAAATTTACCGTGGCTCCAAACAGTATGTGATTGTGCTGGCAACTACTTTCATCATAAACACTGTCTTCTGAAAGGAATGCATAACACTTCTTAGGATTTGTGAATTGTCTGAATATTTCCATTTCGAGGATGAGATGAATTGGGAGGGTACATTTAAATGCCTACATTTAATGCAGAAAATATGGCGTATTGTGTGGGTGCAGTCTAGTATGGGGTAAATTTGCTATGCAGTCTTTGTTCCTTAAGAATAACAGTCTAAATCATTTTCTTTAAAAAGAAGTGACAAAGATAATTTTAAGAAACAGGGCAAATGTAGGCTTTTGCAGTATAGCAGTATACAGGTCGTCTGTAAAGTAATAGAATATTGCCCTCTATTGGAAAGAAATACTTCCTGCATTACTTACTTTTTCCTGAAAGGCAATGATTTTTGAATGGTTATAATATGGTTATTATTTTTTTGATGTTAATGTGCCTCAGCACACCATATTAAATATCATAAATTTATTTCAGCGTGGATAACAAAAAATTTCAAAGGTTTTCTTGGCCTGTTCAAGAACTTGAAAAGCATTGAACTGTGATTGTGATTCCATGCAGTAGTAGAACTGCTGCCTAGATATTGAGTTGCATATTGCAGTCCTACCTTTTGACCTTTAAGCATGCAAAATACAAAATACCAGTTTAAATATATTTCTATAAAAAAATAAAGGGATCATTAACTTTGCAGGTCTTACATCTCCCCAGTAGGCTGCGGTTTTAATGTGAAATTTCAGGCTAAAAAGGATCCAAGAATAGCAACGAGCAGATGTGGAACCTTTAAGGGAGGGATTTACCCTTGTTTCTAAAGTGTGATAATGAAATGTGTTTTCACTTACAGTAACAAGATGGTCTGGACTCTCCTCCTCCAGCTTTTTAATGTAGTTTAGCAGGGTAATTGGATAACACAGTTTTCTCCTCAGCAAGCTGTTTCTATAAGCAATCCAATTTCACATCTAGCAGAAAGGTAAACTCATGATTCCAAAGGGGAAGGTTATAGCTGCCTTTAGTTCATTGGCCGAAAAATAAATAAACAAATAAATAAATATATAAATAAATATTTCGAAAATATTTGAAATGGTTGCTTGAAATTCTATCAATATATTTTTGTTATTAAACTATTGGCATTGTTATTCCCTAGTTCCACGGTCTCTCCAAACCCACTTGTATTTAAACCACGGAGTAACACGCACTGTCTGACACCGGTTGACCACAAGCCTTAAGAAGCGTGCTTGGTTCCGCAAAGGACTCAGTTTGCCGAATCCCCACGGTAAGCCCCACACTGTGTGCTGTCTCCCCACGACACGCGGCTTCCCTTTAGGACCGTACGTGCAGAACAAGTCCGTTTTGTCATGAAAGATGAGACCACGCCGCGATGCGCGCATTATTAGCCCGTGCCATGGTCACATGCTACATTAGCCGATGATAGCCTTTCGCACGCAGATAATGGTGTCTCCTCCATAGCAAAAGCACAGATGTGAGAAGCGGGGGCAGGGCACCCTTACAGTGCAGACAGGGGAAGAGCTGGCCTGACAGCTGCTGTCAAACTCGTTCTCTCCTCTGCAGTAAGTGAAAGTGAGCAGGCATTCTCAGAACGCGGCAAACTTCACTCTCTCCGGACCAAAGGCACGTCCTGCATGTACACTTTCTTCTTCTTCTCTCTCGCCGGTTCCGAGGCATTGGCTGTAAAACTGAAATATGTCACTTTTACACTTTAAAGCAACCATAACTTTCATATCAGTGTGTACATGGAACACTCCCACTCATATTTTTTTCCCCCAGCGGTGTAACTAGCCATTGCTGTGAGATCTACGCTTGTTCTCCTGTAACATCTTTTTCATGATTGTTCCTGCTCTGAAGGTAGCAGCATAAAACACACGTCTGAGAAGCCGAGAGCAACTAATTGTGTGCTTGTAACAATCATGCTGATAGATTGCCGCTCAGTGTTCTCAAGGTCCCCAAAGCCCAAATAGAAAATGACATCTCTCGCTGCTAGTTACCGTTTATCACTCAGCTTTCAGAGTTATGGTCTTTGTGCGTGTGAATGTGCGTGCGCATTTCACACGTGAGTGGGAGACAAATACTTGTGAGTAGAAAGAATACACAGTATATTATTGCAAACAAAGAACAACAGGAACCGTCAGAGAAGCAACAAGAGCGCTCCAGACCAGCCCACATCTGGGCTCTCCAGGGATTTAAATGTGTGCTGTTAGGCCTTTTATTTATAGACATACTTTGTCCCTGTGGAGGTTGTAAGCATGTAATGCTGTACTTGTGTGTACCTGCAGATAAATAACTCACTGTCAGGGGTGACCAGTCAAGCGAAAGTTTTCCTTGCGTAATCTGTATCTTTTTTCCTGTTATATATTTTAATGTTTTGACATCTAACCAGCGGTGCACATTCCAGGGGTCAGAAAGTAAAAGTCCTGCAATGTTTTACCTCCACCCATAAGCTGTCAGCTGATTTCACGCAGCGGTTCAACATCTTGGGGAGCGTTTCCCAAAATCATAGATGCTAACTTACATAGTTGAAACCATTAACTGTGAGTGGACAAACTATGTAAGTTGCTAACTTAGTTAGCAAATACGCTTTTAGGAAACGCCGCCCTGGCTGAGGGATTGTTGTAATTGGCAAATCCATTTGGTTGAAACAAAGTACTGGGGAGGATTAAAACAGGATTTTCTGAAACCGGATCGTCCTCCTCCGCATGTAACTCAATGTTTACGACAGAAAAAAAAGATAATTATACAAACTATGATAATTATTCACTTGAAAGGGACCATGTTGGCTGTCCTGCTAGTCTGTGACCATGTAATGATTATAATGATTTTGGATACCTATAATTAAGGCTAAGGAGATCATTCTCTGTGTTGTATTCTGCTCCTTCACCTTGTCTTATGGTAGTCTTAAGACTGATTCAGAGGCTTATTTGGGTGAAGTGTGCTATATGTTGGTGTGATTACTGTACAGATTCTTCCCATTATAATTTGCTATAACAATGCACTAATTTGCAGGAATTCTAAGTTAAGCTACAGACATGCTTTACACGTATCACTGAATTAAGTCATTAAAGAAGGGAGTTCATGGACTTCTCTGAAATCAGTGAAGCGTTTTGCACCTTTTGAAGAGCACTGCCCTTCTGATTTAAGCTGCAACAGCATGTGCCGTTTTTTGGAATAAATTTTTTTTTTTTTTCAGAGCCTTCATGGGCCTTGACAGAGTCCTCAAATCTCAGGCAACTAATGGAAATTCAGAACTCATTGACCTGAAGCAGAGTCAAACAAATAAATTAATATATAACTAAATTTCATTATTACAGAGGCAGCACGGTGAGTTATAAGCCATATGAGCCGAAAAAAAAAAACAAGAAAAAAAACAGTTATAGCACTGAATAAAACTGCTACCTAAATTCTTTTTCTTAACAGGGCTAAACTATAAATTTTTTTCTGATAAGTTTTAGAAAAGTTTGGAATTTCAGTCAGACCTGGTGAACATGCATTTTAATGCATTAATTAATACGCTATGTGAAATTGCATTACCATTTTGTGTTTTGTGTGTGTGTGTGTGTGTGTGTGTGTGTACAGTTGACCTTGTATTTTTTGGGACAACTATATTTTGTATTGGTGTCTGCACTCCACAACATTAGATTTGTATTCCAACAGCGTCATAAATCAGTGATGTTGAGGTGGTGCCATGCAAGTGTCATGATGGTTCTTGAACATTCCATTGCAATTGTATTGTGGAACATGGCCCCGATTGTGGAGGATGTAGTCACGAGGCACTAAGAATGCCCCTGACATAAAAACACACAACACAAACCAAATAAGACAGACCAATGATGAAAACGATAAATTGATGTCAAACGGCAGTCGTTGAACATTCCTATGTCTGTGGCCGTGACAGAAATTTGACCTTGACAGGCGGATGGACCGCGACCCATTACGATTTATATGTAGGTCTTGGTAGATCGGCACAAATTGGCAGAAAACTCTTGCAAGTGGGAACTAGGCTTAAGAGTAAAACAATGGAGTAAAACCCACAAACACCTGCCGTACTGATCAAATATGAGATTGCTCATTACTGAAGTACCCTGTTAAAAACAATGATTAATTCTTTGACATGATGCACAGTTAGCAAAGCTTGTCCAGGCAGATAACTCAAGACATGCTCTCATTCTCATGGATACTTCCATGCATATGTGCCAGTGCCTCGCACCTATAAGGTGGATTATTGTCCTCCTGCTCAGGCCCTGCTTCAAAATTATGCCTTTGCCTGCATCACTCTCTGCCTCTGCTTGAGACATTTCCCACTGCAGTTTTACTTTTGCCAGCTTTTTCTTAACATCCTACCTCCACCCATGGGTTCAGAATTTCTCCATGGGGATTACCCACCTGAAGCTCAGAGGGCCGCAGGGTTTGTCAGTGTCTGAGCCTAGAAACTAAACAATCATAGTCTATCTGTTCAAGGTGAGAGATTCGAGATTCTGTGAGATGGGGAGTGTTTGCCCCCATCCAGTGTGTCTGGAGAGAATTGCAGTCAATAAATGCTTGAAATGCACACACTCCTTTGAATGGTTGCAATTACCATTACCATGGAGGGAATGTTGCTAGATTATAGCCTATGGGCTTCACTTGATGGACCTTGTAGACTATGTTGTGAACAATAAACAAAAACATATGCAAACAATTGATAAAGGGTATCACATCTGGACATTGTTTTCTTACAGAAATTATCCTGCTGTTCGCGCTGACCGACTAGGTAAAAGCTGACAGCAAACTTAATTTACTTACCTTAGCTAATGATGTTTGTGTGCTACTAAATTTAATCACATATGCTAGCTAGCTTGCAATGCCTTCACTTGAGGATGTAAAAATACAAATTCCATACTTAATGAACTAAGGTTTCAACTCCGTGTAGCACATACAATCACTTGTTTAGCTGGTGTGGCAAGCACGCAAACCTTGAAGAAAAGTTGCAACATTGGCGTAAATTCTCAGCCCTTGTTCATCCTTCAGCTCACATCAGTGACTAAAAGCTGCACAGATGTTCACTTGGGACTTGTTCCTGTTTTGGTTGCTGAGCCATTGTGATCACACAGTAAAAATTCAGTGTTAATTCAACTCCAATAGAGTTCATTTGAGTCTAAGATGGATGGATTGGTCTCATATAAACTCTACTGGAGTTGAATTAACACTGGGATTTTTGCTGTGAATCTGAATTTTTAAATAGCAATTTTGTTGTTTGAGGGTGATGTTGAAACTGGACGCATAGGCCAGCGGTCAGCTATTTCTCACTGACAAGCCAGCAAACTGGAAACCACAGGAATCCTTCCACAGAGACACATGGTTTCAACTTCATTACTCTACTGACTCAGTGGTGCTATTGCTGTTCCAGATCAAAATGAACAAAGGCTTATTTCGAACCCAACAAAATTTTTTAAATTGTTATCTGAATAAATAGAAGTTTTTGTGTGAAAAGAAATGCTTTTTTTTCCTCTGCATGTTTCAGGAAGCCTTATTGATGTGTTATTATATTATTAAATTCTTAATTTCCTCAGAAAAACATCTCTAATATTTCAATTAACTTTTTCTGTTTGAGTTGGCAGTCTGAACTAACATCAGAAAATCCACTTCGGATCACTGTGTCAGAGACTACTGCCTAGTACTTAGTTGTGCATGACAGATCCATTCCTTTTGAATGAATCCTTTTTGTGAATGAGGCTGACTGAATCACCTCCCTGTGGGGATTTTTTTTTAGATTAAGTCCACCACAACTCCTTGCATTTATCCATTTAGTAAAGCCCAGCCTCAAAAATTCTAACTGAGGCATAAGTTAACAACAGCATTGACCACTTGCAGCAGGGAGTGTGGCTATTTAGACATCCATGCTACTGTCGATGAGGCCTTTTCGTCGGCTAAATAAGTCCGTCTGATGAAACTGGATATGCACAATAATTTAGTGAGTGACTCCAAGGAACTGGAACTGTACATGTTCAACAGCTCGGTGAACAACTCAGAAGACCAAATCAGAGGAACTGGACCTGTTGCTAGCCATTCCAGTTAAAAGAAATCTGGAAAGGAACTTATGTTCTTCCTTGGATCACTGCAGCTCTAACATTACTCTCTCTTCCCAGAATGTCATTACATTGCAGTGACTAACGAGCCTAAAATACAATGCTGAGTATTAAAGGCTGTAGTAAATTGTTATTTGTGATGTCGCTTAGACTAATTAAAGTGAAAAAAAAAAAATAGCTATGGCTGCTGAAGGATACGTTTAGATTCAAGTAGTGAAATAGCATTGCATGGTTGATGGCTAGTTTTGAAGGAGGGCACGAGTATTATCACATTAACCCTTTGGCACTCAGCTTGTGCAAAACCAAACATGACTGCTCTGCCCGTTAATTAAGACCACTCATATCCAAAACAGATATGCTCAAAAATTTTGTTAAAGTTAATCATCGCATCACACTTTGAGAAAAGTAAGGTCAAATGTAACTTCAATATTTCAGCACAAGTTGGGTGCATTTATTTACAGCAAAATGTAGCAGAGTTTACATATTGAGAGCAACTATTCAGAGATACACGATCAGTTTGATTTTGAATCTTTGCTGAAGACTTTGATTAGTAGAATCAGGTGTGTTGCTGCTTAGTTAGAACAAAGCCTGCACCCACACCTGCCCTTTCTGGATAAGACTGAGAACCCCAAGGCAATTGAAAAACATGGAAAAATCTGCATTTGGGCGGAGGAGTCAATTAGCCTAATACAGAAATTTCCATATGCAGAGGGTAATATGCACAAAACAACTTGCATACAATTTTGAGGAAATAAACATGATAATTTTGTTCTTAATGTCAGCAGCTTTTTATTCTATTGAGATTCAGTCTCAGTGGGGAAAATTAGCCTGCATAATTCACAATTAGTCCTCAACATGTACCTCACCAAGACTACGAAAATTAAGTCCCAAGTTCTTAGTTAAACGCTGATATAGCGCTGCCCTTGACAGAAGCATACTTTGTATGGAAGTGCGGGACATTGATATTAAAGCGAAGGCAAGCAGTTTAGAAATTTGCGGATGCATTTGGGCAATTCTAAGGTGCAGCTTTGCAAGCTGAATGGATGCTTAAACTAATTATCAAGTTCAGAAATTGGCACAAAAGTAGCTTAAGCCCAAGCTTTACGCAAATTCATTAAATGGGCTAATGCTTCTTAAACATCATAATATGGACAAAGGACAGAAGTGTATGTGCTCAGCTATAGGAATACATCAAAAAGACAGTATGTTGCTGTTAATTCTGTAAGCCACAATTCATCCCCAACATGTATCCACCTGGACCATAAAATATGTGATCCAGATGAACAAGCAATCAAATTCTATGAGCAATATAGCGCTGTCCTAACAGAGAAACATACATGGAAGTTGGGTACATTTTTATTGAGGCCACGGCATATTATTTACAAATTCAGGAATGCAAAAGTATTAACACAAACTCACTTAAAATAACAGCTCAGGGGTAAGTTTCTCAAAAGTTTAGCTGATAATACTTTGAACAACAGTGTCTGTGCTTGGCCACTACAGCAACAAAAGAAATATTTATTATTAACTAATCATAGAAACACATTGACTTCCCCATCAGCCATCCTTATATTTTTATCTTTGCTGGTCTTATTCTCTTGGAAATGAAGCCTGAAGTTGGACTCCTGGCGAGACTCTATGGTTGGAATCAATTACTGCATGACTGCAATTCTCATTCACCTGAGTCTGAATTTAGGAACTGGTGAACTATTCCATGCAGGGGCGTCGCCAGCCAATTTTACCGGAGCTTCAGCCCGGGGTAATTTGAGCTCAGCTCGGGGTAGCCAAAATAGTTGTTCACTTTTATTTCATTGTGCTTTCTATCCCTGGCAGCCTGTTAAAATAAGGAATTCCGAACACTACCTCTGGCTCTGATGAGGAGAAGCCGGGCGGGGCTTGGCTGGGCTGGGCTGGGCTGAGCTGAGCTGGGGGTGGAGAGCGGCGGGCGAAACTTTTTTCCCACTTGAGTTCCGGACACCAACAGAAACTCAATTGCGTACAGCCAATCAGCGATCTTGTACCGGACCACTGAAGGAGTGTCTTGAGACAGTTACATTTTTTCTTCTTTACGAGCCTTGCACCGATGGACGGTCTCGGAACCACTGACTGCATAGTCCATACCCAGAATACTGCAATTACATCGTAGATGCCTGCCTTGCTCTCAGCAAAACTGTTGGCCAAATCATTCGTCTAGCCTGCCATTTAGATAAATGAATTGTTATGAATGTATTTTTTCAAATATCTGAAGCTGGTAAAATGAGCTGGTTACAATCTATGTAGTCTAGCAATACCCAACTCGCCGCTTTTTTATCCTGCACTGATCATATTAATAATAAACTAGTTAGTGACACCGAACAAAATGCAATGAATATAAAGTAGAAATAACCGAGATTGCGTCATCTTCTTCTCGAAAATATGAATGCTCTGTAGGCCTACAGATTATTTTATCTAGCCTTGCTACTGAACGTTATAAACATATCGGCAGGTTTGGCAAGTGTTGTTAATGAAACCTGTTAATATAGGTTTTCGCGATTAATGTGCTTTCTTTCTGCATCATAGAAACAAAATCTTAAGTTGATGGCCACAGCTATGCAGCATAGCCTATGCTCAGGCAGAGGGGTGTGATACAGCCTAATGATTTTATACTTTGAAAGAGGTTTTGAATAAATCTTCGTGTCCTTGAAAATGCGGTGGCCGTTTCCAAACCTGCCAATCATTTTTAATGTTTCCAGCTAGGATTGATAAAAATCATCTGTTCAGAGCATTCATATTTTCTAGAATATGCTGACCTGACGCAATCTCGCTTATTTTTACATTATTAGTGCAAGGCTACTGAAGAGAGAAAAAATTTAACTGCTCGAGACACTCCTTCCGCACAAGCGTTGCTGATTAATACGCAAATGAGTTTCTGTTGGTGTCCGGAACTCAAGTGGGGAAAAAAATTTTGCGGGTTGCGAGTAAATGGCGAGTAAAAAACAATTGAAACTCTTCGAATTTTTCAAAAGAAAGGCAAAGGGTAAGCGTTACAGTTTTTTTCGATTGCTAAAACACGTTTTTCAAAACTGTATGTTTTTTTCAAAACTGCACACACAAAACTCCAAACATCACACACAAATAGCTAAACCCTGGCATCCCTTTGCAAAACAACTCTTTGCCATCAAATCTCTTAACATGTTCACAAAATGGAACTCGTGTTTTCATTTGGTAAACACAGCCATATTTTCACATGACACACACATACCATTCATTGAATAAACACAACTAAGCTTTTGGCTGAACACTACCAAGCATGTACAGAACACTGAAGAGCAAAATTGAAAACACAATTATACAAATGGAACACACCGAATGAAAACTCTGGTAAATGAACCAATTCCTTTTTGTAAAATAACCCAGTGTATGCCCACTTCTCTCATAGACAAGCATAAAACAGCACACAAATTTTCAGACAAAACATTTTATTTACTGTAGGTCTAAACGTTTACCACCAAACACCCCCCACCATTCAAGCATAAACATCATGGGGCATCACGCCTCTGGTTTCTGTCTGGCCAGAGGGCCTCATCAACATCGCAGGCGATGTCCTCCTGGTCCAAACAGCTGGAAGAAGCGCCTAGAGTGCCGCATGAAGCCCTGACAGGCCTCAAAGCCCACATCTCCACAAGCCTCCTCCATGGCTTGAAGCAGTGGGACCTGGCTGTGGGTTCCTTTCATACACCTTCCACCTCCAGGCTGAGAAGAACTCCTCAATGGGATTGAGGAAGGGGGGAATAAGGTGGAAGGTATAGAACAGAAAACCGTGGGTGGTCCTGAAACCACTCATGCACCAGGGCAGCCTTGTGCTTACATTGTCCCAAATTATCACATAGTTGACCCGCTGTGGGTTATCTATGCCATGATCAGGTGGGACAAGCATATCATACAGGCCGTCTAGAAATTCAAGTAGAAGGGTTGTGTTGTATGCCCTAAATGTCTGTGTAGGATGCCATGGTGGTTCATGGCCGCACACATAGTGATGTTGCCACCACGCAGGCCTGGGACCTCAATTATGGCCAATCACATTTCTTTCTTCTTCATCAGGTTGAACCCAGCCTCATCTATGAAGATATATTCATAAATTGGCTGTATCATAGTCCTGGATGCGCTGAAACAGACAGCATGAGAATACAAGTTACACTATGGACACAGAGACACAGTATGCTACAGTGAGACAATGTAGAAAAGGAACACTATTACAGTAGATTACAGTATGTATACTGGTACAATGCATGCATGTGTCAGTGATGAATGTATGGGACTTACAAGCACATACTCTCGGCGTAGGGCCTTCACACGGTCTGTGTTGCGTTGGAGCGGAACCCTGTACACTTGCTTCATTGTCATTAAATTTCTGTGAAGAACGATGTATTGTTGAGATGCTGATTGTGTGGAGGTCATTGAAGATGGTATTGTCAGCCAGGACCCTTGTTTGTATCTGTTTTAGTGTGAGGCTATTGTTTTCACGGACCATGTCTACAATGGCTGTCTCTTGTTGCTGTGTGACCAATGAGGTTCTCTGGCAGTCCTGAAAAATATAAATACTGTGAGCAATCAGTCCACTTTCCCAAACTTTTCAGCTTGTGACCCCAAAGAGAGATTTGTAGACACTAGCCCAAGACCCAAACGAGTGAAAACAGCAGATCTACAAGCTCACAACGCATCACTTTGCGCTGGGTTCTGAGCTTGTAGATTTGCTATTTTCACTACTTTTACTGTACACATTTGTTTTCTAATTCTGTAATTCATGGAATTTCTTGGATTTTTTCTTTTATTTCTTCATGAAATTACAGTACCTGGGGACAAAAATGACATTTGCTTTTTACAGTAATTCATGGAAATATTTGCTTTCTTGGAATAATTTTTTTACTTTAATGTTTTGAAATAATAATAATAATTAATAACAAAATGTAGGAAACAAAGAATAAAGGGACCCAAAACAATGTATTTCGACCCACAAATCGTCCCAAAACACTGTTTAGGAAACAGTGCTGTAGTCTATTGAATGCAGTATTACAGTACACAAGGAAAATAGATTTCATACCTGTTCTCCATCCTGAACGTCCTAATGATGGTCGACACTGTGAAGCGGCTGAGGTTTGGCTGGACCCTCTGGCCAGCCTCCCTCATGCTCAACCCATGGTCTAATATAGTAGCACGAATCTCATTGGAGATTTGGATTCTCCTCCTCCTCCTCCTCCTCCTCCTCCTCCTCCTCCTCCTCCTCCTCCTCCTCCTCCTCCTCCTCCTCCTCCTCCTCTCATTCTTACCCCTCTTCTTCTCTGACTGTTGTCTCCTATGTTCTCCATTGCTCATCAAACAAAACAGAGGGTCAAGCCTCCTTTTATGCTGCAGTCCATGATTGCTAATTGCTCGCCAGACCCAAAAGTTTAGAGATTTGAATATTTGTGTGTTGTGGATTGATGCTTTGAGATTTTATGTGAGAAGTGTGTGCAAACCTGAAAATTTTGTGTTGTGTTTTGACAACAAGGTGATTTGAAATTGACATCAGAGTGTAAAGAAGGATAAGTCAGAGTCTAATATGATAAGGAAATCTAAAGTAGTAACAAATTGAGTCAAGCGATTGGGGACAGAAGTAAAGGTTGTGAAAATTGTGCCTAATTTTTGCTTTTTGTGTTTTAGCAATCGAAAAAAACTGTAATGTTTGCAAACTGAAATAAAAGCCTAGTTCAACCAACTCCATAAAGGCTGGCTATCAGTGTGGTATCATGTTGTTCACCTACCCTATCGCTAGCAGGCTAGCTAGCTATCCTTGTAAACACTAGTAAGCAGGGATCAAAATTAACTTTTTGAAATGTGAATATCTACCAGCCACTGACAAATAAACTGGCGATATTCACCAGCCATTCAATAGGAAATCAGTATTTTCTGTTTGAAATCTACCAGCCAACTTTAAAATTTACCAGCATTTGGGTGGTGCTAATTTTGAGCCCTGCTAGTAAGCAAGCACTAATGCAAGGCATCATGATAATTGAATCAAGATCAACAACAACACATATGAGTGCTACAGGTTTCAGTGCTCATTTCGAGAGAAAAAATAAACATTTTAAATAACTATATTTCCTCGTTATTACTCACGTAGCAGAGCTCTAAATAGCTAAATCTAGCCAGAAGGGCTAAATGCTTTTTTCCCCATTGTTGAACATTTGTGTTTATTGATGTTCTGGAGAGCAGACGAGGGTGTTACACTAATGCTAGGTTGACATTATGTTCCCGGCGACCACGGCAATCACCTTTCAGGCCACCGTGGACAAAACGGGATGGACGTGGGACAACGCGGGGAGCAAACGTGACAAGCAGTGATTGCCTTGAATGCGGGCCAGACGTTTGAACTGTCAAATGCTAGGTTCACATTATGTTCCCGACGGCCACGGCAATCACCATTCAGGCCACCGTGGACAAAACGGGATGGACGTGAGACAACGTGGGGGGCGGGATGGGCGAACTTGACGGGTCGTGATTGCCGTGGATGCCGGGTCTGATTTTTAAACTGTCAAAAAATTGCCACGGTAGTCACGGTGCGGAGAAACCTAGTAGGCCGCAGTAAAATGGGGTGAACACAATAAAATGTGACAGTACATAATAGGCCGTAACAAAACTTTGAGGCGGTCCGTAGTGGGACGGGAAGCATGTGTATTTCCCGGCATCTCGCGGTCCTTTCAACTTTTGTCACGTTCTGCCAGGTTTAGTGCGTGTTTTGTCCCGTTTTGCCACGGTTCTCATGGCAAGCTAGGGTGTATGATAACCCTATATAACGATTTTTTCTGTAGCAAGAGATAATTTTTTGAACTGCTGGATAGATACTATGGGCAGGTGTATTGAGCAGTTTACACATCAGGCTTAGGTGAGGAGTTTAATTCAGGCAACTCCTGAAATACAGGGATTGGAGTGAACTCGTCCATATTATAAACCGTGTTCCAGCTCGGTTTGCTTGTGAATATTCAATAACTGATCCGGGTGTGCCATCTAGTGATATGTTACTGTAATTACGTGCATAAATTTGCAGCTCCATGTCCACTGGCAGACACATTTGCACAAAGCACTTATGATACCCTGCGAGCACCTTTGTTCTTCTAGAACACGCCACATCCAGATAATCCTTAAATGATGAATTACATTCATATTTTAATTTGTAACGAGGAACGAAGTGGACAGTGTCAAAGTAAGGAAGTGAAAGTATACTTTTTATCTTTTAAATGTAGTAGAGTAAAAGTAAAAGTCCCAGTTTAAAAAAAAACTCAAGTACAAATCCTCAAAAAACTATTTAAGTACTGTAACGAAGTACATGTACTTCGTTACTATACACCTCTGAATTATTGCTATTGCTTGGGAGGTCAGGTTTCATCCGTAGAAAGCCTTGACAGAACGTAAAAAAAGTGTCAGACCTTGATCAGAACATGAGAAACGTGAGGGACTCCATCAGAACGTGACGGGCCGGGAGAGAACATACTGGCATTCGTGGTAGACCCCGGGCCGAACTGTAGTGCACCTTGGAGCCTCCGGGACTCAGCAGCCCCTTTCCCCCCATGGCCCGTCACGGATACCGCGATAGACCATGAGAAAACTTGCCAAGACTTGAATACAGAGGAAAAAATGGCCAAAGTCCCACGGCGCACCACGTTTCGGGCAAACAGGGCTGCCGTGGCCTCCGGGAACATAATGTCAACCTAGCATAACACTGTAGAAAAATTGCAGTTTTCATACACAGCAGGCCTACAATGTAGGATTTTTTTTGTAAGGGAGATCGATGTTTTAACTGTAACAAACTATAAACCAGTAAATATCACTAGAGGGGGCCGAGAGCTTTCATTCACCCTGTAATGAGCCATTTAACTATAAAATTACTACAAAGATGGTAAATTAACATAACACAGCATTTAAAAATCCATGTGTCATGGGAATGAACATAAATGAACATGTTTCATGGGAATGTCCTTAAATTGAAAAGTATTAAAATGTCCACTGAAATGTATGCAAATGACCTATGCATTAGCAAAGCATTTGTAATTTCAGCTTAAAATAGCAATCTGAAAAGTTTGTAAAGCATATTAGTATTAAGAAGGCCCAAGGAGACCAAGTTTAAGGTCTTTGTATCCTGCATTGTTGTCCACAGTATTACATTGTATTATTACATCTTATTTGTTTTTGTTGGTTTGCCACACACTGATCTGATTTCATGATTTTGTAGAGGGTCGGACAGATGAGCTACAGACTGAGACAGCAGCAGCAACAGTGTCAGAAACAGGCATTGGAACTGGTAAACTGTTTTTTTGTAACTGTGTAATAGGAAATTAAGCAGTGATGGATAATACATTCCGATGCTCATAATACATATTGAAAATATTGTTTGATGCAAATGAAGTACAAAACTAGAAAAGCACTCGGAGAGCGCAGACCTCCGCCAAGGCAATATGGTCACTGACGCAATATAACCTCCAGATGGTGTTCCGGATCACCGATCACCACCAAAATTTAATCATCTGTTCCTTGTCCCAATACCCACGCTATCTGAAAATTTCATCCAAATCCGTGCAGTAGTTTTCAAGTTATTTTGTACACCAACAAACAGACAGACAGACAAACAAACCAACGCCGGCGAAAACATAACCTCTATGGCGGAGGTAATTAGGTCTATAACATAGTGCATCATTGTGCATTGTTGAAAATAGGCATTATAATTTAAATAATTAGTGTTTTGCTTTATCTCAGAAACCCATAAACCATTCTGGCTCTTTAGATCAAAGAGGACTCTAAGTTAGTTGTTTTTAGGCTAGTGTGTGATAAATTATGTCCACTTGTCCTTTTGCATCACAGATGATTCAGGAAGGAGAGAGGTGGAGATAGTCGAGGACAGCAGTGTGGATGATTTAGGAACTGTAGAAACAGGGCCAGAGAGACCAAAACTCATTAACTACCCATTTACAAGCTTCGGGTTGTAGAGAAGATCATTCCAACAAAAATGGTTTGACTCTTTTGAGTGGTTGGAGTATTCTGTAAATCGAAATGCTGCGTTCTGCTACACCTGCAGGCTCTTTGGGAAAGGATTGCAGAGAGTACCTCTGTCATCTTGTGGGCACCATTCCATGGCCATGACGAAACCGAGTCGTCAGACAATCAAGGAAATTTCCTAGAGCTCCTGATCTTTCTGAAGGAATTCGATCCCTTTCTGCAAACCTATAGTGCTCCCTCTCATTCCACTTATCTCTCTCCTGCCTCGCAGGTTGAAATGATTAAATGCTACGCCGATGAAGTCACTGCTGGGATCATTTGTGAAATGAGGCAGTCAAAAATGTATGCAGTGATGGCTGATGAGGCTCATGATGGTCATCTTGAGCAGCTTGCTGTTTGTGTGCGTTATGTAGCATGTGCTGATACTGTTAAAGAGCGTTTTCTTCAGCTTTCCAGCCTCGAGTCTTTTGATGCAGTTTCAATCACAGACGCCATTGAACAGGTGCTTGAATCCAATGGACTGCAAGAACTACGATGTGTTGCCCAGGCTTATGATGGGGCTGCAGTGATGAGCGGTCCAGTTGGAGGAGTCCAGGCTCTTTTCCGTCAAAAGTATCCAGAAGCAGCTTATGTCCACTGCTACGCCCATGAAGCTTTGCCACACATGCAGGGCTGTGCCAGAAGCCAGTGATTTCTTTGAAACACTGGAGAGTCTGTATTCTTTCTTCAGTGTTTCTCTGGTGAATCATAAGACTTTCATGAACATGCAGAAAGTCCTGGGTTTAGAGGAGAATGAGCTTGTTCAGCTATCCAAGACTCGATAGGCATGCCAACTCAAGTCAGTTACTGCAGTTATTGCCAACTTGACTGCAGTGTTAAGGTGCTCAGGAGAAACAGCCAATCCCACAGCAGGTGGACTGCTCTCAAACCTTTCAAAGCTTTCAAGTGTTTACATGCTGGTAATGTTTAAGAGTCTGTTGTCCACTACAGAAGGGCTCCACAAGTACCTTCAGAAACATGACATAGACCTAGCCCAAGCTACCCTGTACAAAGATGCTGTCCTTGCAACTCTGCAATCAATGCAGACAGATGAAACAGCAGAGCAGTTATACAAACAGGCTAAAGACATACTTGAGGCCAACCATCTGTCAGACACCTCAACCTCAGGTTCTCTGAGACGTAAGGAAAGGCGGCTGGATGACTATGTGGTGGAGTCCACCACAGGTGCAAGAACTCAAGCAATTTCTGTGGATGAGCTGAGACTCCACATATTTTTCCCATGCCTTGATAGAATGGTGAGTGAACTGAAGAAGAGATTTTGTGGTGTGGTGAAGACCTGATGAAAGGCATCTGAGCTTGCCACCCAGAAGCAGATGACTTTCTGTGTGAAGAATCACTAGCGCTTATTGCCAAACACTACAAGATCACATTCAGTAAAGAAGAGATTGCAGTTTCTAAACAATTTCTGATCAGAAGAAGACATGAAGGGGCAATTTCAGATGTGGGAAGAGTGTATATGCTCCTTGATCCTGATATGTTCCCAAGCCTGAGATCAGTCTTTCCAGTAGCACTAACAATTCCTGCCAGCAGCTGCAGCTATGAAAGATCATTCAGTGCTTTGCGTCGCATTCACATGTGGTTGAGAAGGACTACGGGCGAGCTGAGGCTCAATAACCTGGCTGTGATGGCCATCGAGAGAAGAGCTGTGCGTGTTACAGACCATAACAGTGTCATTGACCGATTTGCAATGCTCAAATCAAGAAGATATACTTAAATGATTCCATCCTCTTGTAAATGATGGAAAACCAACCGTCTGACTCACTGACTGACTGACTAACTGACTGACAGATAGACAGAGAAACGTCCTGAGAGTAATCAAGAGTCAAAGAGAGCGACAAACAGATAGAAGAACAGACTGATAGAAAGATAGTAGCAATAATGGGACAAACAACATGACAGACAGCAGCGAATGATGGAAAGGACATAAGTGATGAGAAGGACAACAGCAGGTGAGGAGAAGTGTAAGTGATGAGAAGAAGAGAGGTCAAGTGAAGTGATGAAGGACAACAGCAAGAGATGAGAAGTGTAAGTGATGAGAAGAAGAAAGTAGAAGTGAAGTGATGAGAAGGAGAAGAGAGGAGAAGTGTAAGTGATGAAAGAGAAGTGAAGTGATGAGAAGGACAACAGTAAGTGATGAAAGAAGAGAGTAAGTGATGAGAACAGACAGAGAAACAGACCGAGGCAGAACAATGGAGACACAGCAGCAAGTGATGGGGCAAACAACTCAAGTGATGACGGAGACAACAGGAAGTGATGAAAGAGAGAAAAACTGCAAGTTATGCAAGCAAAACAGCAAGTTATTAGAAGGACAAGAACAGGTGATAAGACAACGGTGATGAGGAGAAGGGAAACTGATGAGAAAATACAGCAAGTGATGCCCAAGACAAGTGCTGGGACATAGTGTGAGAGAGACACCAGTAAGTGATGAACCATAAGCAAGTGATGAGACCACAGAGTGATGAAGACAACAGCTAGTGATAAGGACAACAGAAAACGATAGCAAGAGGTGAATATGATGTTCTCTCTCTCTCTCTCTCTCTCTCTCTCTCTCTCTCCGTGTGTGTGTGTGTGTGTGTGCAATTCCATTTTAACTTAAAACATTTTACTGTCTTTTTGGTAGCTCTCTGGCATAGAACAACAATCAAAAGAGCAGTCAGGTGATGGAGAGAGAAGGCAGATCAACAGAAGGAGGTGCAGAACAGAGATGAACTGCAATTGTTTGACTCGAGATGTAATTTTAAAAAACACAGCACATTGGATTAGATATTAGATCAACCATTAAATACATTTTACTTAATGATACATTACATGCAACATCAGACTGTTAAAACATGTATGCACCAGAAAATTAAATAATAAATAATTTGGGCAGTCTAATGTAGTCTGTTGTCTGCTATAATAATAACACCTTCTATGTACTGTATAAAAATGGAAAAAAAAATCCTCGGCTCATTTTTAAATTTACATCCGGTCCAGCCGGGCTAAGCCCAGGTAGTCCTTAAAGTCTAGAAACGCCCCTGATTCTGTGGATGAATCTTCTAAAGGAACTGAGTCAAAGGATGTTTGTCCGTGAAAGGATTCATACTGCCCACCACTACTGCAGCCAGCAGAGAAGATCACAAACAGAAACACAGAGGTTGCAATGCATTATGCAGATCACTAGTACGCTTCATAAATAGAGTGGGCATGTAATGATTACAGCTGGCCTATAACTACCTAGAATGGCTTCCAGAGATTTAAAGAAGGTAATGTGTCCCAAAGAGATCAAGGTCTGTCCAGAGGAGCATTTTTAAGAGGTCTGCAGGGGGCTTTGCTTCACAAAATTATGTTTCCTTTCTGTTCTTGAAGTTTAGGCCCTACTTAAAAAGTATGTAATTTAGAATATGAGCACTGATCTCTTGTATGTAAATATTAGTAGTTAAACTTCAGGGGCAAAAAAAAGTTCAAAAAGTTCAAAAACAAATAGGCAAATACCCTCCAATGGTTATATTATTGCAGAATCATGTTACAACTGGATACGTTGTACTGAATGACCTCTGAATGTCACTCAATTCAAAATTCATTGACACACAGAGGATAATTCACTCTTCAGTTTTTTTTTTTTTTTAACATTCCAAACTTGTAGAAATTGCAGACATTGCAAACGTACTCAAATAAAATCATACATCCTAACAATTTATGTTATTTTGTTTGTCAATCATATGGTGGTCATAGGTTAAAGGTCAAGGTCACAGCAAAGTCAAACATGGAAATATCAACTACCTTCCTGTTCTCAATTTTTGTATGATCGTCACCGAACTTGAAGTGCACCTTTCATGGTTTTTCATTACTTTAATGTTGAGTGAATCAAATTGTTTTTATGCACATTTAAAAAATCTGTGTTGGAAAACAACTCAAAGTCTCCTCCAGAAGAAGCGCTCTCTGCCGCCAAACACACTGCTCCAGAGCTGACTTAAACGCCTCAGTAGCTTCTGATCAATTGGTGTTGTCACCATTTGAATTTTTGCGCCAAGCAAATAGTTTGGCACCACCATAAATCAACTGGGTTACGCCCACAAGGCTACACCGGTATTTGTTTCAAAAGCTCATTTACACTCTGGAACGGAAATCCATTTATGGTAAGGGGTGTGACATTTCCCGACACGCACAAACGGTGGATCAATCACAAATGAGTGATCAAGTTGACCAATCACAGCACACTGGGGTTTTTGGGAGGACGGGGGCAGGACCTCAACGGAGCGTTTCACAGACAGATACTGCAGAAATGGCCAGCATGAGAAAACTTGTTTTTTTTTTTTAACAATGACACATTTAGACCTTTTTTAGTAGACTTCAAGAATACAAGAATGACCAATGAAAAGTCACATAACAGGGGCACTTTAATGACAATATACTAGGCCTCAAGGCACATATAGCATAACCTGAAAGAGGCGATCAACCTTGACCTTCGTGGTCATTGCCTAGGGTCAAAGTTGACCTATAAATGGGTCAAAAATTAATATGCAAGTGTGGCAGGCCGAAGGAGGGCCCGGGCGGGGAATTAAACCCCAAACTCCCGGGTAAGAGTCACACGTGCTGACCACATCGCCAAAGAGCCTGGCTCCTTAGCAAGGTAGCCAGGGTGCGCACTTATTAGGAGGCATTTCTTATCAGGAGCCGTCCTACTACACTGTTACCTGTGAAAGAATTTCTTGAAACTTTGTTCAAACGAACTTAGCATACTGCACCTACTTTTTACCAAATATTTAGGGTGGATCACTTAGGGAACTATATTAATTTTAATGTTAAACTTTCAATTTGTGATGAAAAATTTAGCCAAATTATGCTTTTTACGGCTTCAATTCCTCCTGGGTCTCATATTTTTAAAGCAATTAAGCCATATTTGATGTCAAATTGTTCCTTGGGATGGCAGCAACTATAACAGTTATAAATTTTAGAACTAGCACTGTAATAATTGGGAGTTATTCATTGATTTATCCCCATATGTTGGTTTTAGGGGGGTGCTCATCTAAATTTGGCCCCCATCTGTCAAACACATATGATACAAAAAACAAATTCATTTTCTAGGCCCACATACATCTCTCCACACAGTCAATATGGTAAAAAATCAAAAGCTTTCATGGGCAATTTTCCCATACTGACGCAACACCACCTTTGTCTCCTTTTGGTCAATATGTCGTCATATGACGACACCATGATTCAAAAAGTAGAGAAATTTACACCAGACTGATGTGATCATAAAACATAAAACACCTCAATGTCACAAAGACCTGATGCATTGTCAAAAGAGGACTCAAACTTTCAACAAGACTGGTCAAGGTCTCCTTCAGATTTAATTTGTTTATTTATTTGTTAATTTGTTTGTGAGGGGAAAATAGTTGGGAATAAGAAGATTCTTGAGCTTAATGGACATGCCTTAAAATGTTCTGAACCATCTTCTACACGGAGTCAGTGCAAGAAGACTTACTGTATATGTTTATTTTGTATTCTGTACAGTACTTCTGCATGCTCAATCTACAGAAGAAGGACAGTGAGAGCGAATGACAACGCAGTACTGCAGTAACTGCAGTCACATTTTGGGCACAGGTTCACACCAGAGGCAAAGTAAAAAGTATTCTGTAAAAATGACATGGCAAGTAACCTACATAAATGAATGAAGACATTGTCAGACTCAACACCAAGGGTATATCCCCAAATTCTCCAATCCTCCATGCCCCGTTTAGTCAAATGTGATAAACTAAAGCACAATTACTGAGATTTTGGTTGAAAATGCATGAGCATGAATTCATTACTTGATTAATAAATTTGAAATTAATTACAATTTGACCAAAATTGATACGGTCCTTCCTCAAGTGGTTAAAAATGTCCATATTAAATTTTAAAAGATTACAATTACAATGAAACTATTAAAATTTTTGCTTAGAAATGGAGGATTTGCAGCAGTGGCAGACGTGACAGTGGTCAGGGTGAATCCATGATATCCCTGCAATTCATTTGGGGATACAATCATGTAATGTTACCATGTATGTTAGTATTGCATGTAATTTAATTTTAGGCATTAGTCTGTGAACCGGCAATCAACCAGAGTGTGTTGTTAGCATCAGCTGTTGAAGCTGGAGAGATATTAAAGCAGTATCCCTTAGAAAAATGAGAGGAAAATTACACCTCTGGCTACATTATTGTGTTCATATCCTACAAGTTATCTAGGCGTTATGTCCGTGACTAAGGTACTTAAACTCTGTTAAAGCCATGTGCAAAATGCATATCAACTCAAGTTGCATTTAAATGTCAAAGCTAAAATTACTTCTTTGATCAACTTAAACTAAACATAGATCATATTGATAAAAAAAAAAACTAAAGAAAAGTTTTGAAAATGAGATTAACAAGGTAACTTGCACATCAACTGTTTTTTTTTTTTTGTTTTTTTTTTTCCGAATTGATTCCCTGTATTATTTCTGACAGCATGTGCTATTTAAGAGTATATGTATCAAATGTGTTGAGAAATAAACTCATATGCTACGGAAATACTTTGCATAATGAACATTCTGGTTATATAAGGGATGTTAATGTCAGTTTGAAGGAAAGGTCCTCTGCCCAAGGGTGAGGTGTGGACAGCAACTCCCTCTAATAACCACTTTAATCAGCCTTTAAAGATACATTATCATCATTAACTTGGATATTATTTAATTATTTTTGTTAGATCAGAGAGATGACATATTAAGGAAGAAGCCAAGGATAGTTTTCCAAGTGTGAATTTGGCAACATATAAAAGTAAAATCCACAAAAACAATAAATTGAACATTTATTTATCTTAAAATTAGTTAATTGTATAATTTTGCAATGATTGCATTCTATTGTCTTGTCCTATTCATAGATTTCTGCCTGATTTTCAAAACTTCACTATATTTGCTTGTTTCTGTGTATTAAGGTGAAATGAGTTTTCGGTCTCATTAATACATAGAGATTTCATCACATTCAGTCGGGTCCATAAATATTGGCACAAGGTTATTGTTGTTTTTGCTGTTTACTACAGCATATTGAAATGGACCCCATGAATGTGAGCTCGAAGTGCTGACTTTCAGCTATAATTTGGGGGTATTTACCTCCAAAACGGGTGATCAGTGCAGGAATGACAGAATTTTTTTATTCATGCCAATGCCTCCCCCCGCCGCCCCTTCAAGGGACAAAAAGTAATCTGTCATTTTGCTGCTGAGATGTTCCATGGCAAGGTGTGTGTTATTCTCTCGTTATTTAATTCACAAGAAAGCAGATCATATGTAAAGAGTTTTTATAAAGTCTGGCATTTGCATTAGGAATCTTTAGCTGATGGCTCTCAATACAAAGTCCATAGAGCTGCCACTATCAAAAAGTATTAGGCAGATAAATCAAAATTGAAGAATACCACCTCATCTGTGCGGGGTGGTCATGTGTGGGCATGAATGACTGCCAATGGAATCGGTCCCATTGGATTTATTGATGAAGAAATTGCTCATAAGAGCAGCAGGATGAATTCTGAGTTCTGTTGGTCCACATTATCTGCTCAAATTCAGCTAAATGTTTCAGAACTCATCCACAGCACTTTACAGGACAATGATGCGAAAAACCAACCAAACATTTTTTTTTAAGGCAAAGAGGTCAAATGGCTGAGTCAATCGCCAGTCCTAAATTCAAGGTAGCATGCTATTCACTTGCTTCTGATGGCAAAATGTTCTCAGAAATAGCAGGAAGGCCTAGAAGAGAATTTTCAGGGAGGAAACCCATCTGGTGATTTTTATGGGTTCCAGGCTTCAGACACTCTTTAACTACAAAGGATTTGCAACCAAGTTTTAAGAATAACAATGTAATTTTTGATTATGGCTGTCCAAATTCTTTTGGGGCCCTTAAATTAGGGGAAAATGTATGAAATTTAAAAACTGACATCCTGTATTTATGCCATTTGAGGTCTGTTGTCTTCTTATTCCTTATCCTCAAATATAATTTGTCACTTTTTTATCATGAAAAATATTATTTATCATATTTTGCATTCCCGTTTGTCACTTTTAGTTTTAGAGCTCTCTTCTGAGATGTTTTCAGGGTGCCACTAAAGTAAACCCCTGAACGCCGCACCCTTTGGCTACAACGGCTTTTCAAAAATTATGTATATCTGGGAAACTTAATGCTCTTTGTCTTCCTATTTAGATACTTGGGTGAGCCTGGGTATCTTTCCAAATTGTGAGGAAGGGATTTTGTTCTGTATCTTACCATCCTAATTTCCACCCACGCACCACATTTGTTACTATACAATGCGCACAGTGCTGTATTTTTTTTGTAACTTTCCACGTGCTGCCAGAATATGGAAGGATTGTGTCAATCTTTTTTAATGAACTAATTTGCAGTAACCTTTGCATAGTAGCTTATGTAAACATTCATGGCAGAGACAAAATGAGCTTGACTGTTTTTGCCAAGAAAGGCTGAGATGTGTCAAATCCAGGTTTAAGCATGCCATTTAGGTTCTTCGTCTTGTGTGAGCTACAACTCTTAGAACATTGCATATTTGAACACATTTCACACTTATTCTTCATCAGCAAATATATATATATATATATATATATATATATATATATATATTTTTTTTTTTTTTTTTTACTCAGGGTGGGTAGCAATCATTCTGTCATTAATGACATTTACCAAATTTTGATCAGTGCCATGAAAGTTGCGAGTATTTGTGCGCAGGTTAGGTTGCATTTTTGCTGCACTGTGAGAATGTTGGCTGTGGTAGGAACTGTGGGGGCAGTTTCACTGTACATGTAAAGAACTTTTAAATTTAGAACTGTTTTCTATTTTGATTAATTTGATTAGACAATACCCCACATTGAAGTTGACTTAAATAGATAACATCACATGCATTATGAAACAGACGGTTGTAAAAAAAAATAATAAGTAGGCTATAGTAAGAAAGTACTAAATGAGGGGCATCATCACAGGCTGTGATTTTATTTGCAGCCGTCTGGTTGGAAGCCCACTTCTCCAGGCTCATATCTTTATAGCTAAATCCATAACTTTGTAACTCATGAAATAAAAAATGCATGCATAACAAACAATTTTAAAACTAATTCTTACATTTTAATGTCCTGCCTCTGTTTATACATGTTTGCTGAAGTGCACTGCCAGGAAAGGCAGACCAAGCAAATGTTTGGGGCCCCCCAAAAAACCTTTGGAAAGGGGGGCCTTGATGGTCACTCATATGGCACATTTTGTGATGAAAACTACAAACCCCCTTAGACCTCCCATAAATGCACAATGTATATAGCGCACTACCACTGCCCCAAAAACACCCTGAGTGGGGCCCCTTCTAATTATAGCTGGATACCGTTAGGACAGTCACTTTGCTGCCTGCAAATATCACACATACAATGTGAGGTGTAATCATTAGCACAATGACCGTACCGTTTTGATTGCCAGAAATGAAATTAAAAAAAAAAAATTAAAAAATAAACAAGCAGAGGAGGGAAAATGAGGAACGCTAAGAACACATAGATGATGAATTTATTACTTTCTGGGAACCCAGTCATCTGAGAAAAACATTATGAACACCCCCACCAGAACTGCACACACAACTTGAACCAGATAGTTGTAGATAGCGTATCTACAACTATATCTAGCTATATCTATGACACGCTGTGGTGTCGGCAGCATTATTTTTCAGAGGGCTTTTGTGCCGTTTCTGTCACATATAAACTGTCCTGAAATCAGGAGCATCCTAATTGCATGAATTAAAGCCATACTGGCATGCAGAATTAGTCACTTACTAATTGGATTTTTGAGGGTTCTTACTGAATATTAAGAATGGATGAGAAGTCTTCCAAAGGCAATAGGCCAGTGGCTGATGTTTCACTTAAAGACACATCAGGGTAAAGACAGAGTCAACTAAGCCGTGGACTAAAGTAAAATAGGCGATCAGTGTCTTGCATACAGATGTAACAATTTGGCCTTTGATGGTTTCATCGTGCTCAAATTGCCAAGGAAGATGCCCATTGGACAGCAATTGATCATTGGTCATTTAGATTGGTCATTTCCTTTAGATAAGTTGCAGCCTTAAAACTACCCAAATATTCAATAGTGCGATGTTCAAGGTGCTCAAAACAGTTGTGACATTTAGTTAATGTGCTTCAATTTATTTTTTTTTTTTTTTTTTTTAAGATAGCTTACCGCCAAATCCTGTTGAGATAGCAACACCCACGGCCCCTGAGGTTCCTAATGTTGGTCTGTAGGTTGGCACATAGGTATTTGGTAAATATGTAAGTCAAACCTTTCATGGCTTGTTAATCAGTGTGAAAGGTGGGGAGTACTAGGTACGATGTTTGTAGCTGACCCCACATGGCAATGCATACAAATTTAAGCCAGAAAGGAATGCCTTATGGTATACACTCTGCCATTGTTGAAACAACAATTACTGTGCCAACAATGTTGAATGCCAGTTTACTCACCTCACCTAGTTTCTTGGGTCTTAAGAGGGTGCTGAGTACAAAAATCAGTGCACCGCGTACCCCAAAAGGACCAGAGTTTGCATTTCCTGTAGCAGATATGTTAGCTTAGCTTCACATTATGAGTCAGTTCGTCAGTTAACATTGGAAGCATGTGCTGCATTCTTATTACAAGTCTTGTCATTCAATTCCAATTTTACTCAAATCAGATCTATCTTGACAGTTCACATTCATAATTTCAAGTGACCTGTATCTATCTGTAATCTGCCCTCCAAAACAGCAGGTATGCACATATTAGAACATACCACTATGTGCACGAGTCACCTGCATCACCAACAACAAAAAACACCACATTTGTGACTCCAATCAAGGTATTAAAATCTCATTGAAACCGAGAAAATGGATGTGCTTGAAGCGAATGTATTTGCCCCATACGATGGCAAAAAGTTTGTTAGCTGTACTTGATGAGGTTCAGAGGGCAAAGAAAGACAGACTGATAATTTTTTTTAGGTTTTTAGCTGCGCTCAGCGCAATTGTACAGCTAATAGCCACATAGATTCCGATCTGACCACCCTCATTCATGGCCACGCATCGCTTTTGCATCCGATCTAGGACTGCATATGAAAGTGGCTTACTTCTGATTTGAAGATCAGATAGAGATTGGATTTCTGTGTCCACACAGCCATGAAAACATCAGAATTGTGTCACATTAAGGCAGGAAATAGATTTGAGTCACTTCATCCTCGTAATGTGAACGTAGCAATAGTCTCATTTTAGAGCAGACTTTATTGCCAACTAATTATCTCCTTGTGGAGCCCAATATAGGTCAGTTGTGCAAGTGCTTTCCCAATCTGCGCTAAAAAATCAATTTGTTGCCATGTCATTTATTTTCCATTTTTGGCCTTAGGAGCATTGTTGAAATTCTCCCAGCCATTGGAACTGACCCCATCTACAACTTCTGATGCTAAAACTGACTGAAGTTCAAAGTATCTAAGGCTTACTGGCCCCTTTTTTGTTTCTATCTCTCTCTCTCTCTCTCTCTCTCTCTCTCTCTCTCTCTCTGTGCATTCATATGTAGCTATGAGTGTTACAGAGGTTCAGTAAGCATTACCGTGAGCTGATGTTACATATTTCCATGCTGTTCCTGTTTCATGTTACACATTTAGATTTAACTCCTCCTTTGTTGTTTTAATACTCTAAAACTCTTTAAATTGAGCACAATTAATGCATTTTGATGATTGATTGACAGAATGCATTTTTTTCAGGGGGCGAGGGGGTGAGGGGGAGTCCAGGATTGCCGCTGCATGATTGGTTTCACTTAACCAATGCTTATTGAAGTCAACAAGCATTCATTCTATCAGAGCCCTCACTGGGCCTATTTAAGGCTGACTAAACCTAAATAATTGTCAATAGTATTGGGTGACAGCATACCAGACCAGGCCCCCAGAGGAAAGTCTTATTCACCTATCTATGATTCCCTACTGATGCCCCTAAATACAATTTTTGTAGCACTCAGTAATTTGGATTCAGACAATGATCTGTGTATTTTCTTGATCTTCGATCATGTGCATGATTGCAAGCCCATCTCATTGGCTCCTGATCTTTATGTCTAAATCCATAACTTACTGGCAGCATAAACGTTATACTGTACACCATGTTTATAATCAATGGCAAAAATACAATAAATCAGTCAGCCAAATCAAGTGCAAACAGTCAATTTAATTGCTGTATTAACAAATAGAAACAATGATAGTTAGACCTCTAGGCCCTAACAGACCCGAACACACCCTGTGGCCTGCTGAGCTTATGTATAAAAAGAGAGTGTCAGACTATCACCCCCCTGAGAGAAATTCAGAGCCTACAGGTGGATGCTGGGGTGGAGTTGGGATACCTGACTAGTTGTTAACTAGTTAACGAGCAGCAAGCAAGAGTACTGCAGCAGCAGGCAATGTTACGTGCAACAACATGGAATGATGGAGCACAGCACCAGACAGAGCCATGTTTTTGGCTCAGAGGTGGAGTATTAGCATTAATTGTGTGCCTTACAGAGGGGCTGGGCAGTGGCATTTCTGCGTAGGAGTGTCGGTGAGAGTGAAGGTATGACTGAAGTTTTCTACCTGAACTAGCTTCGCACACTGGCGCCCATTCCAGAATGCCAACTCACCAACTTTCCAGAATGCTAACAGTTGATTGCAGTGATGATAAGTAGACACAATAATAGTTTGGCAACTTGGCTCCAACCGTGACATACCTTGCAGCTTATGGATCTTGAGAGGAAGAGAGCAAAGAGTGGCAAGATATTATCCAAAACAGCAAAACAAAAGTAGCCCCAAAAGAGCATACAGAGCCAGATGCCCAATGCTAATCTTAATGAACCCATGTCTGTATGGGCCAGGTACTGCTGTGTGGCCATTCCCATGCAGGAATATATTACCATGAATATTTGCCTTAGCCTAAATGAGAACCAAGCTCCTTATGGGTTAAGAACATTGGAAAACAGCAGGGCTGGTGATTGTGTCCGAGGTCGGTGTTGTATGCTTTTCCTCAATCCATATCTGAGAAACCAAAGAAGAAACTGCTGTAGGCAGTGAGCACATAAGGGTGAACACATCTTAAACAAAAGCTCCAAAACCAGTTTAACCAATTCACATCCGTTTACAGTTCCATATAAGGCTTTATATTGGTAGATGAGACCAAATGAGACCTGGAGATGGCACAAACCAAATGAGACCCCAACACCATTCATGCTGTGTTGTAAAGATTTGATTGAAATGTTAAGGAATGCTGGAGCTTGTGTCAGGATTAATGAAATACTGTAATATGAAGCCTGGTCACAGGTCTTTAGGCTATGCTTCCACATACCACCGCAAACCCAAGCAAAACCCCCTCTAAGTGTAAGAAATGCAATGCAGGCAGAAGCTGATGAATAAAAAAAAAAAACAATTAAGGATGATCACAGAAGCATTAACCATGGTTACATGCATTGTAGTCTTTTTTTAAGCATAGATTTGTAGTTATAGCCTACATACTGTACATAATCAAACAAATTAAAATATTTCATTAGAAGAACCATGCTGGTTTGTATTATGTGTTTAAGGGCAATATCTGCCTGAAACATGGACAAATCAATCAAAGCACTTAAACTTTACTTAATACCAGTGGCATCTGCTGAGCCTAAAATCCTATTCACGGCTCTGATTAGTCTTTACTTGTTTTCAATCATGATCTTTTGTTAACTATACATTAACTCCAATAACACTCAGGCACAGCCAGTTCTCCACATTATGATAAGATGAGAAATAAAATATATTATTATGCATGTAAAATCAGGCACAATGTGATCTATGTTATTCAAAATTGAGGATGTATGTAGCTAGTTGTTTAAATTTAAACAATCAAGCGCAGTAAGCTTGCATTTTAGAATACTCCATAAGCTATTGCAGAAAATAACAGAATTGTTCATCCTTTTTATACCTTTTGAATAAAACATTGCTCTGACTTGGTATAATAAAACAAGTGTCAAGTGACAGAAGGGTATTAAAACATGTATTACATCTAAAATTAAATAAAAATTTATGTTATTAAAAGTGTTCTCATGTGGCAGCATAGTCTAATCGTAGACAAACATTTCTTGCCACATTTACTGCAATCAAAGATAACAGTTTCTGGTTGCAGCTGTTGAGTCACTGCTTTATATTTCCTCTCCAGTCTCTTGTGTATAGCTTTCATCACTTCCTACAGCAAATACTTTCAAGCCATCTTGAACATTATGCATCCATTTTGTTCAGTCTTTGGCTAACTGTTCCCCAAAATTCAAAGAGATGTCAATATCTTTGAGACCTCGTTTGATGGCATCTTTGCATGCAACTTTGGTCTTCTATGTGATCGATTACCATGAGTGAACTCAGTACAAAATATTTTTCTTCGGAGTTCTCCCATCATCCATGTGGATCTCATGGCCAATGCATCTCAGTCTTCTCAGCTTTAAGATGCCATAAATTGTCCACTCCAAGAGAAAGCTGAAATGTTTGTGATTTTGTCAAGCCATGTAATATAGAGGATGCGTCTTAGAGTAACTAGAGAGCATACATATTTTTACTGGCTTAGAAATACACACACATATAAAGGAAATATTTATAGATTTCCCCTTTTTTTTTCTTTTTTCCATGCTTATAATTTCATGAAATGATTTTTTTTTTTTTTTTAAATGGCAGAAAAAAAGGTGTAAATGCACTATGCCAGTAACACTAAGACGAAGGCTGCAGCTTTAAGGAGGAAGACACATAGGACTGCTGGTGGAAGCTCTGAGGGAACAGGGAAGTCTGCCTCCTCTTACTCCTGAGGAGGAGAGAGTTAGGCCCAAAAGCACTGGAGGGAGTCCCGGGGGCACTGATGTCTGTGGTATGTACACCTCCCAGACATCTGTGTCTTCCACCCCCTGCCTACATCCTCTTGGCCCAGTAACATCTGGCTCTCAGCAGTTTAATCCTCAGAGCCCCTCAACATCAGGTACCCCCACACCAAAGCCAAGGCTCTCATCCAGTGCAGTCTAATAATGTAAAAAAGTTTTCATTTTATTTGTAGCCTGGTAGCTTTTTAAATATGTATGACTAGTTGATAGGTTTGTTAGCTAGTGCTAACGTTGTATGGGTGATGTTAGTTTGCTCACATGCTTGGCTGATACATAGCCTCGTTTCTCTCAGTTTGGTAGCTATTGCTAATGTCGTGTAGGTAACATTAATTAGCGCAATTGCTTAGCTGACATACAGCATCACTTCTCTCGGTTTGCTAGCTAATGGTAATGTGGTACAGGCAACATAAATTTGCTCTCCTGCTTGGCTGATATACAGCCTTGCTTCTCTTTGGTCTGTAGCTGATGCTAATGTCATGTAGGTAACATTAGTTTGCTCACTTGCTTGGCTGATACACAGCCTTGTTTCTCATGGTTTGGTAGCTAATGCGAACGTAGAGTAGATAACATTAGTTTGCTCAATTACTTGGCTCATACAATTGTGTGATGATTATACACTTAACAAAATGAAGATAAATCAGAAACCAAGTACTACTCAAATATTTATTTCATGTAATATTGGATCATACAGATGAAAATTAATAAACATAACAATATATAGTAAAAACAAAAATAACTAGAGCTGCGCTCAGAGAGCGCAAGTACCTCCGCCAATGTATTTGATGTTATTTTTGCCAGTATTAGCTAACAACCCCTGTGTTTAAGCAGTCCTGTAGTCTTTGCGTAAATATGTTTTTATGTGTTTTTGACCTTTTCCATGCCCTTGACCTTGACCTCCCAAGAATCAAATCACCTCTTCCTTGAACAATACTTAATCATACCACCAAATTTGAGGAAAATCCATCCATAACTTTTTGCGTAATCCTGTTTACAAACAAACCATTTTGACCTTTTGCATGCCCTTGACCTTGACCTTTGATTTTTGACCTCCCAAAATCAAATCATCTCTTCTTTGAATAATACTTAATCATTCTACCTAATTTGAGGAAAATCCATCCATAACTTTTTGCATAATCCTGCTTACAAACAAACCATTTTGACATTTTGCATGACCTTGACCTTAACCTTTGACCTTGACCTCCCAAAATCGAATCAACACTTCCTTGAACAATACTTAATCACTCCACCAAATTTGAGAAAATCCATCCCTAACTTTTTGCGTAATCCTGCTTACAAACAAACCATTTTGACCTTTTGCATGCCCTTAATCTAGACTTTTGACCTTGACCTCCCAAATCGAATCACCTCTTCCTTGAACAATACTTAATCGCTCCACCAAATTTGAGGAAAATCCATCCCTAGCTTTTTGCGTAATCCTGCTTACAAACAAACCAACAAACCAACCAACAGACAAATGGTAATGACCACATAACCTCCTCCAACTTTGTTCGGCGGAGGTAAATATTGTTGATCAAAGCCAAATGACACCTTGAGTTGACTAAGTGCATAATGCAAATGTTTGCAATCACCGTAAAAGTAATATGTTGGCTGCTGCAATGACTGTATGAGAATTGGGGAAAAAAACAATGTCGTTATGATGAGTCACTGAAAATATAAGGTAAGAAAAATAACACATTGTTTTGTTTTGTGCCTTACTTGCTTTTGTAAATTGAAAGTCTTGTTATGTTGTGTCTTCAGACAGATGAAGAATTGTGCAGCTCAGCGTCAGACTGATGGCACTGAAAGCTTGATTTGGGTTTCATTTGAAGCGCCTTGATAAAAAAAGGGCCCCATATGACTATGCGTCAATCTTTTCCCTACTGTCCAATTACATGAAAGTAGAGGCAGATTTTAGTTTTGTGTTCCGTTCCAGTATGAATGAAGATAGTGGAGAAAGTCGCTACCATCAGTACGCTGTCTTTGTCCTTTAATGCATATTTTTACAAAATTTGTTTAATTTGTTCCCGCTCTCCTTAAGAGCAAAAGTGAGAGCTAACCGCTTATTACTTATTTACGTCACACACACACACACACACACACACACACACAAAACACCTGACTTTGTCGTGGTATTAGTTTGCTAATGACATTGGCGTTGTTCTGTATGTTTGCTAAGTGACTGACGCGAGCATTGCATAGCAACTGCAGAAAAGACACATCCAACGCTTTTTACAGTCTCGGCTCCAGATAATTAAGCCAGATGAGTCTTGCGTTTCCATGCCAATAAAGTGCATTTAGTGTGAACAGCCCTTGAAGCAAGTGAATTAAAGCAATTCTACACAGAAAAATGAACAAAAATTCCTTGACAGCAAGAATGTGAAAGATTGATCTCCAGCTATCAAAAGCATTTAGTTGCAGTTGTTGCTGGTCAACATGGCAAAACCAATGATGAAATTTGTATATAGTATACTGTATGTGTTTGAGCCTTTTCCTCATATTCCCCTTGTCTTATATTATGTACATTTTGAAAGATCATAAACCATTTAATTTAGCATGACTCATAGGGAGCAAATTTTTTTCAAGACATTTAGTTTTTCGTTTCTCTCTTTCTCTCTCACTCCCATCAATCCTCCCAGCGTCCCAATACAGAAAGCAGAAGAGACACAAGACAATAAGTTTTGTCATTCTTTTGACAAACGCATTTGTTTGTTCTTGTTTTATAAATAAGCAGTATATATATATTCACAAAGCGGCTCCATCTGTTTTTACTGCTCGACTTTGCAATGGATTCTGCCATAAGTTTGGCACTGAAAACAACACGCTATGCTCTACTCTGGAATTTGGCTAATTACATGTTGTAAATCTGCTGCTTAGTTCCGTGAGCTTTTATTCCTCTGACACTTCCTATCAAGTTGGACTGAGTTTGACTGATCCCAAGATCTACCATGAGCCTAACTTCTGTCTCAAAATGGGTCCCTCTATGTTGTATGTGTAATGACACTGCAAATAGGAACTGAATTGGTTTGAAGTGCCATTGCTCCTGGCTGCAGGGGTACACCATACAACAAAATGCACTTTTAGAGACTGAGAATTTGGTAAGATATTCCTGTCTTAAAAAAGAAGAAAAGCAAAATTTTCCCATGGTGCCATTTAGATATTTTTGCTTTTCTTATTGCTCTGAATGGCACTTTCATGATAACTCCAGAATACACTTCAAAGCTTTTGAAATCAGAATATTATTGTTGTAAAAATTCTCCATGGGCAAAATTGAGGTAATAGTAAATCAGTAAATTGGGGTTACAGATTTTAAAGTGAAGGCAAAATAAGACTTAATCTGCATGAGTTCTCATACTTTCATTGATCACCTTCTAAAGTAGGTGTTATTTTTAAAATGCGTCTTTAAATGATTGATTTTTGGACAGTTACATATATGGAAATGCTCATGTTTTCCCTCTTTTTGCCACTGTTAAAAAAAAAAAAAAAAAACTTCAGAGCTCAGAATCTCTATTTTAAAGTGAGATCAGCCAGGAGGTAATTTGCACTTTATGAGTTGAGGCAGTTCATACGGATGTACCCACATGGATTAAAGATACTTTGGAGCAGTTATTTCTTATCACCCACTGATACAAGCTAGTATTATGGGCTTACCAATATAGATATTAAAAAAAGAAAATCTATGGTGGAACAAAATTATCTTCTTAATATCTGCATGAATTCCCTGATTTGATCTCCCTGCAAACATTTTAATAATGGTGGGAAGTCATGTTTTTTTTTTTTTTTTTTTTTCCAAAATGTTTATATATAAACTAACATCTGTAGTCATTTATAGTCAAGGACAGCCCTTGCATCTTATGTCAGGACATCAAAACAGGAGGTTTCATTCAACACACTCCTGTACAAGTGCGCTCACACACGCCCACACACACACGCACGGACACACACGCACACTCAATGGATGGGAAAATATGTTTTTTGGACATTGTTGTCGCATCCAGGTATCCATCCATGTGACAGAAAATCAGTTCCATCCAGCAATGGTACATAAATTAGCTTGAGCCCAACAACGGCAACACTGTACATGAGCTCATCTTTGATGTGACCGTGCTGATATTCATGGGATATTCAGCAAACACAGTGCTGTAATTTCAGCACCACATCCATTGGCTATTATTGGTTTCTTGTCGGTAATTTTTTGCAAATTTGGTATTCAGAGGTTAAATAGTGATGCCACTGTTTTGAAGTTTTTTGTTTTTTGTTTTTTTTTGTCCAAGTTCAGTGATTACATGCCTTCCATTCTTATCGGGAACATAGGCAAAAAAAAAAAAAAAAAAGGACACAAAATTCCTGAAGGAACATTGATACGATGGATTACCCCAACTAACATCATAAAATTGAAACAGAAGTATATATTATGCCTTTCACTCTGCACTCATTTCACCAGCAGTTTGTGGAAGTATATTAACTGGGAGAAGCCAACAGTGCACAACAGCAAAAGCAAAATGGCAGTGCTGAATTATGAACTAAATGGTCACTTATCTTCATAGCAATGCATCCTATAGAAATGCCTCTTATCACCCTACTCTTTCACTTATCCCTGAAGTATTAGAATTCATGTATTAGTGAGTAAACATATGTCTTAAGCTGTTTCATTCATTATGCTGTTCATTTCTATGGTATTCTGTGACTTCTGTGACCTCAAATATTTGTGAGCTGGAAATCATATAAAAGTATCTTTTAGTCAAACATCCATTCATACTAGTGCTGACTCACAGTAACAAGCACATTTGGGCCCCAATCACCTTTTGCAATGCCACCACATTTGCATCCTGTCGTGAACAGATGTGTGTGGTACAATGACATTGTAGCTACAAATAGGCACATCATCTTAAATATACCCACACCTTTGTATTTTATCTGGACTCTGGTATGTTCCACATTACTAAGAAAATGATCATTACTCAGTTCATATTAATCACTCATACAGTGCCATGAACCTTTAAATGGCTTTCCTTCAAACATTATTATTTTTCATGTTTTCCAATTACATCCCCTTCCAGAAGAGGAGGATTGGCCCACAAACTCACCAACAAAAGCTTCAGTTTTGAAGTGCAATAATAGACACTTCAGGTGAATGACATGTCATTTGTGATCCATCGAGTGCTCAAATAGATAGAAACCTGAGGAAAATCCTGACCAGTATCCCCACTTTCAGAAATGTGGACAAGGACATTTGAATGTATTTGCCCAGCTGTACTGTATGAAATGGGTTGAATTCCTTCATGGTTCACAGAATATGGATGTAAATATGCACAAAAGTTGCATCACTGACCGAATGCCTACTGACTGCAACATATTGTAAGTCTCCATGTGTTTAACATAGCAAATAATAATTGCTGCTCTTGCTATTATTGTGTGGTTTACTCAAAACTGGCACATTTGTGTTTTCACACTAGTTTGGCCAAATACCATATAGTAGACCTATAAAATTTTATTATCACTTGTACAGGATTGGAATCTTGCTGTAATCTTGATATAGTCTGCAAATTTTCAGCTACGATGACTCCAATTTTGTGTCCCAGGTTTTCCAATTTAAAATGGGTAAACTCGTTGGAAGGAAGTGCCGTATTTGCATTTTACGAGTAGTTCAATACATAAACAGCAAGTTCTAAATCAGGTCAACTTATAAAGAGTGAACATGTCTTCATTTGCATAGATCCTAACATTTCCTCTCCGACTCTAATGCTAACCTGTTAAAGTAAATGATATGTAAGCTCATTAAAATCTTTAGGGATGTACTGGGGAACTCAGGGTGCAAGCTTGCCTTTCACCCATTGCATACTGGGAAAAAAAGGTTCCGTCATGGATGGATGAATTGAACTGATCGGGCCTGTGAGCAGCAAGCAAAAAATGTGTTTGGTGATACAGAGAGCCATTGCAGAGAAGCTATAAACCAAGAATACATGTGTGGACTGAGAAAAGGAGCAATCCTGTTTTTCACAGGCTCCATGCATTTGTAAGATTTATCAGGTTGTGCTCATAAGTACATTGAATTATACGCTGAGGAAAAGGATAAAATTACAATCATATCTGCAAATGGGACAGACCTTTCACTGAGCATTTTGAGTAAAGAGCCACTTACCCCCACCCAATACGACCCTGACCACCAATAAGCAGTTTAGAGAATGGACGGACTGATGGATACTTTGCTCACAGAACTAACTGACATTCAGCACAACCGGGTGTTCTTTGCTGAAATACAATTACCACAATGGCCATGAAATCCTCTTGCCAGCTTGCCATTTTGCAAATGGAGGCAAATACGGTAAATAGGATGCTTGATTCAATTTGCAGCAGCTTTATGTCCATGACAGCATAGCTAAACAGATTTATTTTCAAGGGGAAAAATGTGAGATGCAACGCATTTTGCTCATTTAATTTCCTGAAAATCATCTACCTATATAACAAATATTGAACAAATTTAATCAACATTTGATTTAGCCAGTTTTCATAACAGTAAAGTACTATGTAATGTCACAAAAAAAGCACATCAATAGAGGAAGACAGTATATGCATGTTTTACATAAATATCAACTTATTTCCCTTAAAAGGAATAGGCTATTTTTACTTGCTTTCCTACATTCCATTATGTAAAATAAATACCAGCTCAGTTTCTAAATATTGCATAAATACATAAATAGTTAAAATAATAAGAGTACAGAAAAGTAGTTTATTGAAATTTGACAAAATTACACTTTGATTTCATGATGTGACTATGTGTCACTGAGCACAACTGCATCCCTGTACACCCAAACAGGCCAAAGCAACTGTACCAAAGTACTCATCAATAGATGGCCAGCATTCTTTTTTTTTTTGATTTAAAGCGTGAGAAAAGTCTGACATGATTAAAATGATTAAATTCAGAATACTAAATGACAGCAGATGTGAGTACCTACTGACAGTGGTCCAAGCAGGGACAAACCATGAACTGGCGACAGGATTTTGAGCGCCCAAGGCTCAGTGATGCACGAGGGCTATGAATGATATTTACATACGGAATGAGTCACAACACACAGTGCATCATACCCTGCTGTGTCTTGCAATCCCTAGCTTGCAGACAAGTCTAAGTACCCACTCTAACCCCAGTCCACCTCTATAAGGCCCCCAATGGGCACCTGAGCTTCAGAACTGGACCTTGGAGCAACTGAAGAAAGTTGAGTCCAGTAAGTCCCATTTTCTTTCACGTCATGTGCTGTGGTTCGGTACGTGCACACCATTTACCTGGGAATAGATGGCGCCAGGATGTACTGTGGGGAGAAGACAAGCTGGTGGAGGGAGTGTGATACTCTGGGGAACGTTTAGCTGGGAAACCCTGCAGTTTGGAATTCAAGTGGCATCAGCTTGATGGTCTTGTTTTGGCAGCACACGGGGGACCTTCACTATATTAGGCACTATATTTAATCTAGTGGCTGATCGGTGTGTACTACTGTGGCACAAGTTGCCAAGAACTGTAATGATGCGTGAGGAATGCATCTCAACATGCAGTATATTGGGCCCTGCTGCATATAGCGCTTTGTAGCTATGGTCCATTCGGATTGTCCATTCCATCACTGGTCCACTGCCGAGAGCACCTACAATAGCCACATGAGCATTGGTACTGGACCTTGGCGCAGTTGAAGTAGGTCATCTGGTCCAGTGAGTCCTGTTTTCTTTCACAACATGTGAATCAGCCAGGTGCATGTGCATTATTTACCTGGGGAAGAGATGGTACCAGCATGCACCATGGGAAGAGGACAAGCTGGTGGAGGGAGCGATTTACTCTGAGCAATGTTTACCTGGGAAAACCTAGGTCCAGGAATTCAAGTGGACGTCAGTTAGATAGATCTGTTTTGATGGTACAGGGGGGAATTACACAAGTTAGCGGCTCTAACCCATTAGGGTGTGCTGTTTGGTCAGAACATTAAATAAACAAAACATTAAACATTAACGCTAGTTGAATACTGTGAACGCTTGCAGCTTGTTAAGAATATGAGCAGAATTTATTGTTCACAGAAAGCTTGTTTAGCATTTTTATACTGCAAGATGCTGACCCTTCAATTTTGCAATATTAAAAAAAAGTTTAAAAAATGCGGGGGGGTGGGGCAGTGAGCTGTATGACAAAGTTCTCTTAACTGCATTACATTTATCCTTCAAATCTGACACCCTAATCCAGAGTGGTCAGTTTCTATAAAGAATAAGGATGGATAAACCACTTGCTGCCTGAATGACATTTTCCACACACACAGGATCATCTCAATTTGCTGCCCAAGTGCTTGATGTTCTACTGTCACATGTTACAGTGCAGTTGGCCCAGGTACAAGAGCCCCTGTTTGGTACATAAGCCCAACTGTTTTAGCTGCCAGCAAACAACTAAACATTTGCGCAGTACACTCTATGTTCATCAATGTATAGTACCGTGTTTGCCAGATTTTGGGTCATGATAATGTTTCTTCTCTGCACAGCTTTGCTATCATACAGACACTCTAGAGTGATCTTAAGTGGATCAGACTTCAGCTGTGTTGTGTTGGTGGGATTTACATCACTGTCATAGCTGTGATTCTGGGACATATCTGGTGGTTTTAAAGAATAACTTATATGATATTAACATCTGTGGCAGACAGAACATGGCAGAAGTCTGATATTATACTTCATCCAATCAATAATAAGTCTTTCTAGGTATTTATTCACTTATTTTTGCATGAGAAACATACAGTATGCCCAAACTGGGAGACTTAGGGCCCTATCTTACGCCAGAGTCCCTAAATCCGTTATTTGGGGATTTTGCATTGCGTAAGAGGCGTTCCCCTGCAAAAGTTGCTATCTTGCACACCTGCCTATATCCCTAAAACACCAGCGTTACCCGTTACATTATGCATAGGCGTGGTTTGGGCGTTACGCCAGTTAAACCAATCAGTGTGCCAGGTGCCACTGCCTTTCGGAGCAGGCTGCGCTATCCCAAATCCTCAAACCGAAATCCGTGATGGAGAGAGGACGGTTGCCACGTTTCTCCTTTGACGAAGTTAAATTGCCCATGCATGAGGTCAAATCCAGTCAGGGGAGGATCTGTTTTTGTTAAGTTAATCATGAATTGTATTATTATTATTATTATTATTATTATTATTTGACATTGACATATTGTTTAATGTTTGGTATGTAGTAAAAAAAAAAAAAAAAAATCAAGCCTACCCCTTTTGTGACGGAAACTTCAAAAAAAAAAGAAAAAAAAAAATCGTTTCGCCATGCACTTCCAACTCCCTCTCCCGTCTGAAATGAAGCATAGAACAAAATCCCATTTTAGAAAAATAAAATTAGGTATATGCATTGGCACTCAGCGACATAACTTTTTTTTTCCTCAGCAAGAGCAGCATTTCAGAAATCTTCAGCGAATGAAGGTAATTCTGGTGACAAGTACGTGGTTTTGTCCGTTTACATTTTCCAATCGGACAGCTGTCTATTTTTTTACAGCAAGTTGCGTGACCGTGCTGCAAAAACAGGTGTACATACTTGTCGCCATTTGCAAGAGAGTTCTGAAATGCCGCTCTCGCTGGAAAAAAAAAATTCCGTTGCTGAGTGCTAGTGCATAGCGCTTTTGTGAAAGCCCAAATGCGGGTAGCGGGTGGTTTTAGGACTCGCTATACGCTTTCCCTAACGTGTGTGGTCAAGATAGCAATTGTAGGGAAAGCACATAAACACGCCCACGGGCACACCTCCAGGCGCTAATAAAGGATTCGGCATAATGCATAGCGGGTAGAGTGGCCGCAAGATATTGTTTAGGGATAGTGGAAGCTGCTAAATGAGTAATTCACGGGTTGCGGGTAGCGGCAACGGGTAAGGCAGTGTGAAAGATAGAGCCCTAAATCTATAACGTATGTGACTGTTGCAATACTGTGAGTTCCATGAGCTAAACAAAAGGTGAAACAGAATTTAAAAAATGCTCATGGTCACTTGTATTGAGTGACATTTGACCAAACTAAGAAATAGATGTCATGTACTACCCATGAAATGAAAAAAGTACTTATATATGTGACACCTGCAATTACTGTGATGAGATGGTATTATTTTGAATAGGAAATTGTCCTCTTATGAACTTAAGACAAAATGAATTGTATCAGTGTTGCAGTGAAAAATCAGTATGGTACAATACGTATATTTATTTGCCATGACATTTTAGCATTTTACATTACATTTTATTTCATTTCCGGCCCTCAGACCTGAGTCAGTGAAAGTTGAGGCAGGATTATAAATTGGGGCGAAGCAATGGTTTGGAAAACCATTTCAGCCAGGATCACTTTTGTCAAATAAGCAGTCAGCACAATAATTGCATGAACAGGCAATGAGTTAATAATTTCAGACATGGCTCTGTTCTGGAAGCTCCTCATATCCCCATGAAGTGCAACTATTGCACTGATGTTTTGACATTGCCTTAGCACGATAAGACAAGGCGACCAGTTTTACCATTCAGTGATAGAGTAAAAAAAAAAGCAGTTTATTCATGAAGTACAGTGAACGAAACTAAGGTGAAGCCGGTACTGCGGTGGGGTTGCAATAAGAGCGTTGAAGCGGAATGGTGTATGGCATTTAGAGCTTAAATAGACCAAATTATTTGACATTGAGTGAATAGGCAGTCTGAATTTTGGCAGGCATAGTCAGCTGAGCATTGTGCAGTCTGATTGGCTGGGAGCCAGCGTGTTTGCGCAGTTGAGTGTGTGTCCTCTCAGAATCATGCCTGCTGCACTAGCTCCATTATGAACACAGCTGAACTTAGTAATCGCTAAGGGAGTCCTCTACAGGAGATAACTGAAGAATTCTTGCCACATAAAAGAACAAAAAGAACCTTTCCGATAGTTCAGAAACACTTTTCTGTGGGCAGACATGGATGTGAAGATGATGTTAGCGGGAGAAGGATTCAGGAACAGAATTGCAGAAGCTACAGGCAACATCTGCACAAAGGTAGAGGCCTTGGGAAAAACACCAACTGCACTCTCTTCTTTTTCTCTTAGAAAGAGAGTTTGTTTGTTTGTTTGTTTGTTTTGGTACACATGCAAAGCAAGGGATAATGGTCCGGGCCAAGTCGTGTCCCACATTTTTTCTTTTCTGTGAGCGGACCGAAACTTCCCTGGCCCATGGTACTCCCCTTGGGTGGCCAAGACAGGCCTCGTTGCAAGAGCTGGTGCAGGAGACAGTCTGGATGCAGTCAGTGTAAAGTGTGTTAGGGCACGGAGAGATCTTACCTGCACTGACAGTTTAGATTTGCGGAGCAATGTGGGATAGTCTTGGCCCCAGAGCTGAGCTTTCGCCGCATTGGCAATAGAGGCCTGCAGTACCAGGGGAGGGAAGAGGGATGGTAGGGAAGTTTAACAAAGTGTGGGCCATCTTTCATAAACTGTGCTGTATAAACAGGAGATAAAGTAGTTTGGCTTACAGTACCTGTGGTGGGCTGTTCCTCTTATAGTACCCATGCAAGGGTCGCTAGGGTCGACTTTTATGGCTCCTGAGACTTAAGTTAAGAAAAAGAGATTGTTTCTGGTAAACAACAAGTCTTCCTGGTAAAAATGCAGTATTTTGGAGTGATGACTTCTACTGTAGAATAGAATTTGATGTGAAGTCAGGTAATGTGTGTGAAAATATCTTACAAGCCTCACAGAGAGTAAATCTCCAGCTGCAACTGCGACATAAACCTGAGCACAACAAAGAGCTGGGTGAGTTTTATGCTCTACCATTTTATTCCCCAAAAATACGAGATACCGCTGTGGTACAAAAAGTCACTCAGGGGACACAGCAACCTGGGATCAAGTCTACATTGTAATCAGTGACAGTTATCCCCATTATTTCTGCCAATGTGCCTGAACATTAGATAATCACACTGAATTTTGGAATGTGCTCCTCAGACAAAGGAACGGCCGTCAGAAAGCACTCCCCTGCACATCAGGGTGGCTTCGTGTACAGAATAATATCTGTGAACTCCAGCCCATGGTGTGCAATTCAAGAGTCTTTCTGTTATTACAGTGCCTCAGTTTACGTGGCCAAATAATACACTCCTGGTCTGTTTCATTATGACATTGTATGAATCGACGTGCAGCACAACACAAATTTTGGGAAATTTGGCTTTTTGGCCAACAATTCTGCACTGCAAGGCACACCATTTACAGCAACGGGACCTTGTATTTTAATGGGGAGCAGGCTTTTAACACCATCAATGATGAACGGGCATGAATCAACTATTTTTCTTTAATTTGAATACAAGTACCAAACAATTATTGCCATTATTATTGTATTTTTTTCTGCGTTACATATTTTATGTGCTGAAAAGTTCAATGGGATCAGTGGTGGGGCATGATATCACTTTCTTACCATCATACCTTACTACAAAAGAAAACATTTAAATGTCTTTTGATTGACTGCTGATGACAAGAAACAAAAAAACAAATCTTTTTCCTCCATATTGTTGATTGCTATCTGCTTGAAATGTAAATCTGATATTTTACCTGAACCCAGCCTACTGTTTTACTTCATCACATGGAAAAGGACCAGATTTTGGTGATCTCTACTCAAAATTATAATCACCATCACAAATTAGAATAAATGGAGCTGTGCATTTTCATTGCAAAACATTTATATACAGTCAAGTCTTTAGGTGCGTAGACAGTGACACTCTGAACATAATTTTGACTTCATATGCCATGCCTACAATGGATTTGAAATGAAACAATCAAGAGGTGCTTGAACAAGTCTTGAGTTGCTTTTGGAGTATTTTGCTTTGGATCACTAGCTATCCTCACTGTGAAGTGCTGTTCAATAAGTTTTGTGGCTTTTTACTGATCTGAGCTAGTAATATAGCCCTATAGAATTCATCGTGTGCCTTTTGTCAGCGGTTGCATCAATAAACAAATACAAGGGAACCAGTTCCATTGGCAGCCATACTGTACATGCCCACACATGACCACGTTTCCCAGATGTAGTGGTATGCTTCAGATGATGAAAAGTTCCTTCCCTTCACCACACTCTTGTCTTCCTGTCATTCTGGTCCAAGTTTGTCATTCTCTCATCGGTACATAGGATGCTGTTCCAAAACTGCATGGGCTTTTATGGATGTTTTTGGCAAAATCCCTGTTTTCCACACTTACCAACAGCTTATCTTGATTTTTCACAGATTCTAAATGCCTATGCAATGCTTTATAAACACCTTGACATAAATACTTTACCGTTTTTCAGCCTACAGGTGAATGAAATATTGAGGAAAACAACACCAGGCTATGAAATGGCTGTGTAGCCAACTTCTCAATTACTTGTACTTTTGGTTCCTGAAATTGGGGGGGACATACAGTATAAAAAGAGCCCAAATGCTTGCACCATTAAACTGGTTTGAATGTAAAATCCTGAAATTATAGCTGAGAGTCTGCACATTCTTTAATTTACAAGCCAATATGCTATGGTTGACAGCTAAAATAATTATCTTGTTCAATGTCCCAATATTTATGAACCTGACAACCTGACAGTGTGGTGACATGTCCATTGCCAGTACTTCCCACAGCCTGTCTAGGATCTCAGAAAAATTTTTTAGCAATAATGGTAAATGAATGAATGAATGAATAAATAAATAACATTGAAAATGTATATTTAGAGTTCTACCAATATTTGTCAGACTCTGAAGATTTAATCATTTAAACCAAGCTACCTCGCTTAAGTAAATAACTCCTGACGTGACTATAAAGACTGAATTCTACAGCACTGACATTAAATTGACAGCTAACTGAATTGTATCACTGCTTAATTTCATTTATTATACTTGCGAAGTTTGATTCAGGCAAAAAATTTCCTGGGAGTATTAAAATGAAAATGATACTTGTAAAATAACATGAAACCCCCAAACATCGACTCCCAGAGAGAACTTAATAAAATGGCTGAGCCAAAATGGCAAAATGCGAAGCTGTTATGGTCCTAACAACAAATCATTAATCAGAAATTTTCAAGATTTAAACAAATATGAACAAAAAGTTGATAAGTAGCTAAAAAATGGTTCCCCTACATTATAGCTGAAGTAGTCGTAGCATTATTCCTCAACATAATTGGTGTTTAATGTGAGATCAATCTATATGTGGTTCAAATCTGGACTTTGAAAGCTCTTCATCCAATGTAAACCTTCGTATAGGTGCTTATTTGGCCCCCCTTTTTGCCCAAATGTGTACATCCTCCTTAAATAGGGAAAAAACACAGAAAATTAAGGGAATTCTTATGGAAACAATCAAATATATGTGCGCTCTTGTGTGTTCATGTGAGTATGTCTCCTTGCCTGAGACCATATGGTAAGGTGTGAGGTATTTTGATAGCATTCTGTGAGAATATGTCTTTGCTGTAGAATATGTAGTTTTGTCAAGATTCATGCACTTGTTCCCAAATGCTAATTTTGCAGTTCTTCTGGATGGTTTTAATGAATATGAATGACATCGTTGCTGCTATCCATGGGATAATTACATATCATTTAGGAAGAGTAATTTCTATTGAGGACATTATTAGAAAATTATTTGCGAATGTGTGTGCATGCTTGTGTGTAAGTGTGTGTGTGTGCGTGCGTGTGCGCATGTGTGTGTGTGTGTGTGTGTGTGTGTGTGTGTAAAACATGTGTATGTTTGTATGTGTGTGTGTGTGTGTGTGTGTGTGTGTGTGCATGTGTGCGTGTGTTTGTGTGTGTGTGCATGAACACATGCTCTAAGCTGTAGAGAGAAAATGAAGCTGGTTTTCATTTAATGCCCACAAAAAAAAAATGAAATTCTGAATATATATGCAACATTGTAAATCAAAATATTCTTGCACACTGGTGGAATGTATGGTGGAAACCAGTTCCCTGAAAAACGTGTGTAAGCCAATTTAATGATCTTTTGTTCACTGCACTCAAAAACATACCAAAATAGCTTTCAAACTATACACCATTTTTTAAGCACCAGCCACACAAGGCAATTAAGTAGGCTTACACAATTTTTGCGGTAATCAATTTTCACAAACATTTGAGTTCACCAACTAACTGGGTTGACAGTGAAATAGGACTCAATATGCTTAGCTAATCAAAATTTTTACATGAATTTCACTGACTCCACAATGCCCAAATATTTCATTTTTATCGGCTCGGGAATAATCTGTTATTTCAGCGGGAGAAAGAATATAAATCTGATTACTGTTCTCCTACAGCTGTAGAAATATCCTCGGCAGTTAATATTTCATTTACAATATGGAACCTTTTTTTTCTCTGAGGACTCAGAGAAAAGGAATTTTGTCACATGAAAAGGTGACAAACTTGTAAAGTATGAAAAGGTGCGGCTCTGAGATTAGTGAGCGATAAACTATATGTAGCTGGAAATGTAGACAGGAATATATGGCGATATGAGCAGCTATGGTACTTTACCAGTCTTGTTCTTGACAGAGAGGGGGATATAAGTCCACCCCAGGGAGTACAACTCTCTCTCACTGTTTGATGAAAAATCCCCAGCCTTCTAACTGGATCCCACATCAACCATGACACAGTACCACTAAATAACTTTCACACTGGAAACTTCTTGAAAAACTGTAGCCATTTTTAACGGCTATAATCAAACTGTCTTATCAGACATTCAAGATAAATGACCCTGCGCGGTGAATAAAGCCCTACAGAAGTTTGAACGAATTAAACCTATTAAAATAAGTCATGGTTTAGGGCTTCAGTGACTTAAACATAGGTGTGTGAGCTTGCATAATGTTCTAGCCTCAGACCATTTATAATCTGACAAGCAATAATGAATGTGGGTAGACTTATTACCTCTGGAAGATAAACTTTAATCAAGCGTTGTTGCAGGTCTTTTGTTGAAGAATGTCACGGCACATCCAAAATGGTACACTCAATATTAAAAGCAAATAGCAAATGGGACGCCATTTAAGATTTGTCATTTAAATGCGAGACACATGCGATTATAATTAGCCTCACATTTGTCAGCCCGACCTCTTCATTGATTTCCCGTCTCCAGGTTTCTTATTCTTAACTCATTGAATGCCTAAACTCATGGAGAAAAAGGCATGAGTTGAAATAAACAGACAGAAAAAAAAGATTAGTTTGTATATAGCTCACGTGTGTATCAGCGGTTACAAACAGAACTGGTCATGGGATGATTCATTTGGCAACTGGCAAACATATCCCTACTGCTGTACACACATAGCCAGTGCCATACATTATATCTAGGCTCGATATCCAATTCCCCCACCCTTGTCGGGATCTCTTCGTTCTACCTTTTCGCTTGGCTCATTCCTGTGGAATCCAATCAGAGCACAATCATAATTCAACAACAGCAGGTCGAATATTCTATCCATTAAAATCGGTCTCTGTTTACCAAATCTACCGACTTCCCACTGTGGCCAAAGCTAGACATTATCTGAGGCCGCAACCCTTTCCGAGCAGTTCCGAGCAGTTTTACGGACATATGATTTCAGTAAAAATAATTTTCTAATTAATAAATTTTGTGGTTTACACAAGGAGTCAACATTAAAAAACAATTTGTTAAATAATATTTCTTACAACTGTCAAAATTGTAGCTGTCAAACTCACTCATTGTGGTTATTTGGCTACTATAATAACCTTAAAAAAATTATGCACTTACTTCATCAAAGCATTGGAAACAAAAAACCGTAGGAAAAAGGAAACACATTTTTTGGCCCCAGAGGGGTACACTACATAGCGAGATTTGTGAGTTGGTCAGGTAAGTTGAGCCGAAGGCTGGGGTTTTCAATGTCACGGAGATAGCTCCCTCCCATGAAAACTTGTGGTTTCTCTGATTACAAGTTTAGGATTTGTCGAGCCAGCTCATTGAAAGAAAGCCTGGCTAATGTAGAACTTGCTTTGCAGAACTCTGGTTCCCACGCCATTGCACTATGATTTTTTTGTATATTAAATTGGTAGTTCACATAATCAAAAACTATCCAATAAGGTGAAATAAGGGACGTGATGTATATTTTTTGGGTGGGATCCTCCTTTCAAAGAGGGTAATTTTGTGCCCAACGGTGTGGTCCAAAGGTAAGTTATCAGTCAGTATTTCACTCATTAAAATAGCTAAATTATGAAAACAAAAAAAAATTGATGCATTAATATCCCTAGAAACATTATTAATAATACCTAGTGAGATCTTGTTTTTTATTTAGAGAAAAAGTGAGAATTTATCAGTGTTGCCCTTGGGGAATGTTATGCATTTATGGAGATATTTGATAGACAAATAAAAACACTGCACTACATATGTATATAGGTCTGTACAGAGTTAGTTGGCTTTATTTGATGACTCAGTGAAGAGTATTTGTCAGAGATGGACACTAACTATTTTAAGGGTGCAGGGAGGCCTATAAAGGCAGAATGCGAGGCACCTATAGACAGTGAGGACAGTGAGCAGGAGGGCAATGATGGTGAAGAGGAGTAATCCCCAAATTCAACTTTCATTGCTAGTTACATGTCAGCTAAATTATCCATATCGTAAGGGCAATGTTTGAGAGAAGTGACAGCTTATCCAAACAATGTGAGCGGTATCTTTGGCTGTGTTACAAACAGTGTAAAAATATCTCCATGTCGGTGTCTTTATAGTAAACACATGAAAGATCATTGCTTCCAGCAAATAGTATCATTTTGTCATACATTCATTGGTGTTCTTCTTTTATCTTTTGCAGAAATTAGACATCAAGTGAAAGTACAGAAAACAATCATTTTTCATGAGAAGTTGAGAAATAAAATTGTATTGAAAATTACTTTAATTCTTACCATAGATGCATGAAGAGGCCCAGAGGCAAGAAAAGTAACTGGATTTTTGTTTCTCTTGCTAAAAACCTAAATTCATGTGGTATACGTATGCAGTTTCAAAACTTTGAAAATTAAAAAAAGAAAAGTGAAGAAAAAAATCACTAAATTGCAGGGCTTAGTAAGCAGGAATATTCAGCAGCTCTGAGTCCTTCCGAAGAGCCTGTGGTTGTGGAGGTGGCGCCTGAAAGTGATTTTTTTTTACCTGGATGCCACCAAGGCAAGCAATTCCTTTGCAGTGATTCTGGGGGATTTTGTTGCTTCTCTCACCATCCTCTTCAATATCCTGAGGGGCAAAATGCAGTTGCATCCTTCACCCTTGAGGTTTTTAACAGTTCTATATCTTTGGAATTTTTTCATAATTGCCTTGACAGTGTTCAGTGGCATATTTAATTGTTTGTGAATCGTCTTGGAGCCATTATCAGATTTATGAAGGTCTATGACCATCTGCCTCTTTTGAACTGACAGTTGTTTTGTTTTCTTCATTGTGTTGGATGTGATACCTGATTTTTATATGAAACTGGAAGATATTTAATGGTGCAGTGTAGTTCCTGAACACTTAGATAAAACATAAATAAGTGGAATTTAATACCTGGTGTAATTTTAGTGGATGTTATTTTAAATTATCTTTAAGGGTGCTATTAATTGTGAAATGTTGATTTGGAGCAAACTGATTTTTAAATCAATCAGTAAATGAATTTTGTTAGTTCCATTAGAACATTAATATCGTACAGTATTTCTCACATGTTGGTATTTCTATTTAAATATATCAGCCAAAACATTAAACCAGCTCAAAAGAGATGCAGTAAATAACATTGGTTATCTTTTAACAACAGCAAATGTCCAGGTCTGCAGACAGATCTTTGACGGTGGGATATTCTACTTGTTGGATGTGGGAGAAATGGGAATCAAGTGATTTAGTATTATTTTCTGTACCAGAGATTCATGTCTTCAGTAATTTGCATAACTCCAGCAGCCAGGGGCAATGCATTCTACCAGCTTAGCCAGTTTCCCCACAGAGGTGTCAGATGATCTCTCTCCCCGTCCAAACGTTTCTCCAACCTTTCTCATGCGTGTCCATGGACTATTTTTGGATGCTACTAGCAAACAAATTTTAAAGGATCAGTAACAACATTGCCTGTATTTTGTTCATGATTTTCTCACTTGACCATTGCACAAGAAACCATAATTATATCCCCGAAATACGAGTTTCGGGGATATCATGGTTTCGCCCCACCCGCCGCTGCCGCCGTCCGCCTCCGCTGCCGCGTCCACAGATTTTAGCCGTTAGCGCGATAACAATTACTGGAACAATTACTTACACAGACCTCAAATTTGCCTCATATTGTAGGTCTAGTAAAGGGGAATCTAATAAAGGGGACTTCGAGGATTGGGGAATTTCGGGGATAAACCCTTGCTGTCGGCCGCCAATAGCGTAGGCCTTAGTTCTCTTTAGAGACGTTACCTGTTTGTTCTTCATTGTCACATATTTATATCCCCGAAATACGAGTTTCGGGGATATCATGGTTTTGCCCCACCCGCCGCTGCCGCGTCCGCAGATTTTAGCCGTTAGCGCAATAACTCACAAAATACTTTACATTGGCTTCTCATTTTTAGCATATGGGTAGATATGGTAAAGAGGATGAACTGATTAGATTTTGGGCAAGTATGAAATCCTAGGTTTGCCACCAGGTGGCGCTATATATTGAAAAAAAGCAGTTTTTTAACCATATCTCTAGAACAATCACTTACACAGACCTCAAATTTGGTAGATATGGTAGAGAGGATGATCTGATTAGATTTTGGGCAAGTATGCACTCCTAGGTTTGCCACCTGGTGGCGCTATATAATGAAAACATCAGTTTTTTAACCATATCTCTGGAACAATTACTTACACAGACCTCAAATTTGCCTCATATTGTAGGTCTAGTAAAGGGGAATCTAATAAAGGGGGCTTCGAGGATTGGGGAATTTCTGGGATATACCCCTTGCAGTCGGCCGCCGACAGCGTAGGCCTAGTTGATTTTGTATCCATAAGGAAGGTAGTAAAATAATCCAAGCTAATTACCCTGACCGCTTCAGTCATTTTTAGTGTTAGGCAGGAGGATATTCCTGCAGAGATTTGCTATTAATCCAGTCAAAAAATAGTTTATGAGGCCGAGCTGTAATACTGGGTTATATGGCCTGGCTAAAAGTTGGCTTTCCAAATGACCCCAATGGTGTTTCTTCTATTTGAAGACAGAGCTAGGTGTTGGCAAATCAAGTTAATCTCCAGTCCCTTGAAATTTGTGAATGGGAGTGCTGTTGTGCTGAAACAATAAAGTCTCTTCCCCAAACTTTAGTGACACAAAATCATCAAGGGAGCCCTTGTAAGCTATAGCATCAAGATGATCCTTCAGTGGGACTAAGGGACCAAGCCAAAACCATTAAAAACAGTCCCTGACCCAGGCCCACATATTTTTGGCTTTGTAGTGTAGTGCAGATACTAATTTGAGTCCAGAACTGAAAAGTAAAAGCATGACGATTGTGCTTACTAAAGCATATTGTTTTGTGGCTTATTCATAGCTGAAAAATAGATCCTAAAGCCTAATTTCCTCATCCTTTAATAACATGTTTTAGCCAGAGTGTGCTGTGCCAATTATTTTCTTTATAGCCCGGCCGAAACTCCTTTTCTCGCCAGATAAACAGCTTGATTTATATGATTCATTTTCCCCAAAAGCCCTGTGTAAAGCAATGATTATTTAATGACAATTTACAACATGACACATTTGATGCTGCTTTCTAAATGGCCTGCATAGAATGAATTGAATGTGCAGCATTTAATTTAATATGATGGCATCGATGATTTTGGTAAACACTTTGATGTACAGTAATAAGAGTAATTGAGCATTCCATGTTGTCGAGAATTATCTAAGTGGACGTCTGGTCTGAATTATGACCTTGAACAAAACAAAACAAAACTAAGCATTGCATTTAAATGTAGCCTGTTAAACTGTGCAACACCATCAGTAAATTGCAGAGCCTTTGTGTTCTGCAGAATAAATAACATTCATTTTAATGAGATGATGATATGATTTTAATAAGTCTCTATAAAGAAAGGCAAATCATTTCTCCTTGTTTTCACTTCGGGCTGAAGTTTCAAGGACAGGGAGTGAGGGCGAAATGTATGATTGCTCTTGAGTAGTTGTGATAAAGTTGTTGACTGGGAAAGTGAAACATGCAGCAGCCATTTGGTTAATGGGTCACATTGCATTTTTCACATACAATTTAAGCTCTTTTCATCCATAAATGAAAGCCATCACCACGGCTGTGTGGGTGATTTATTGGTAGTTGCCCGGTAATCGGGAACGTGCTTTGGTCGTTTGCTTCCAAGATTTCTCATTGTTTACCAAAGGAATGAGGCACCACTGTTGCCATGCTTACCAACCTTATTTATTCAACCCACATGATGTGCAACCACTGTCCTATAGCTTAAAATGCATTGCTGCACTTCTCCCAATGTGTTGATTTTTATTTTTATTTGACCCATATTTTACCAGGTAGACCCATTGAGATCAATGATCTCTTTTTCAAGGGAGACCTGACCAAAATGACAGCATAAGGTATTACAGACAACATGACAATAACAAGAAAACATACAATGTACACACTGAGATGTAGACAACTTTAAGCACCGATGGTCGTAAAAAGATATTCATTTAACTGTAGACTTACATTAAAGAACTATGGGCATATACAAGTACCAAACAATTTAGTCACCATTGTACTAATAAGAAATTTAAAATCAGACAAAGAAACTAATTCCCTTAGTTTCAAATCTTTTTGAGGATTATTCCAGGTGAGGGGAGCAGAGCACTTAAAACATTTCATTCCCAAATTGGTCTGTGTACTTGGGACAGACAATAAAATCACATCTTTAGATCTCAAATTATATCTACAGTCAGATTTCAGTGCAATCAAGGAACAAACATAAGAAGGGAGTTTACCTAAAATAGCTTCATAAATAAACAAATACCAATGACTGAGCCAATGCATGGTCAAAGATGGCCACCCAGCCCTGGCATAAAGAGTACAAATATTGAGTAAGGGCTTTACGATTTGTCACAAACTTGTTGAAGGGAATGGGCTTAAGGTTAGCATCTTAATGTTACGAACAACCCAAGACTCAAAGGCACAAAACATGCCTGTGACAAAAGGATACAAGATTGTATCATAAGTCTTGGTTGAGGTCTAGGATAACTTTTACTTAAGCATGGACCATATAAATTTATTCATGGTCAAATGAGAGCCCACTTTATTTTTCAAACAAGTCTTTTCTTATGGTTCTAGTTCAAGGTATGATGGAAGCAGTGTGCCACAGCGGGTAAAAAACAGGACTTCTGATTGTTATCCACTTTTTCATGACTTTGTGACGTTACGCATAAATCATAGCGGTTCCCGGTTCTTCTCTTCCGGTTGATGTGTTTGCTTACGGTTGCATAGCTGTAAAAGCCAGCTTTTAGCTAATACAAATGGAAACAAAACGGAGGTGGATGCACAGTACGGATGTTTATAAGAGTCATGAGGACAATTCCATTACAGTGCCTCACCTGTCATTTCTCACGGAGTGGGTAGATGACATGAAACAATGGCTTGATGTCAGCTACATCCACATAGTTAATTATTAACCTCCGCTAAACAAAGTTGGCAGGAGGTCTACGTGATCGGTGCCGTTTTTCTGTTTTTGTACAAGACAGCTCAAAAAGTTATGAACGGATATCTCTGAAATTTTGTGGGTGGGTTGCTATTACATCAGGGATAGACCCTATTGATTTTGACAGCGATCGGTCAAACAATATGCCCACCACAGCAACCATCGCAAAATCCTATTTTTCAGATATACAGGATCTTACAAGAGTGGGCGCGTCATGTGAAAGTTATGAAACAAGTTTAGTGAGCAACAAACTTAAAATTTCTCAACGACTTTCATAACTTTCTCATTCTGTTTATCACATAACCGAATTGCGAAATTTCATGGAAAGCAAATGTAATTTCCCTTAGCGCCCAATGTATGTTTGCACTGTGCTAACTACATCGCTCTGTTTACTCAGCCTCTGAGTCACAGAAATTCATGGCTGAACGAGCAACGCTTTGTAAATTCAGTCAACTTAGTAGCTAGCTAATGTTAGCTCGCTGGGTACCAAACTAATGTTACATAATGGTATTGAAAAAGTATTGCGTGCACCTTACCTAGCTAAGTAACATAAACTTAGTTGTGTCAATGATGCTTAACTAGCCTCCTGCAGTGCTTAGCGATACCTATTCAACCAACGTTACACTCGGTATTCAGTTTGGCTTGGTAGAAACAGCGAGACATAACGCTAAGCGATTTCTTTCCCCCCACGCTCTCAGCAAATGCGATTTTCGCTAAGGTGAAATATAGGGTAATATCAAAAATATGTCGTCATCTGGGCTATGAGAGGTTTGCACTCAAGGAGTGCCTCTAGTTACCTTGTGTTTTCTGAAGGCGTTGATGGCGAAGAATTGTGAAATTATAAAAGCAAGGAGGCATATTATTACCTGCGGTGTAACAAAATAGGTTAAGCACTGCTCAAGAAACACAGCCACTTCATATTTCTGAAGGCAGCTGTTGAGCCCAGCCAAAGTGTCAGTCAAGCTAAACATACAGCGTGGGTAATGCTGAGGGTAAGTGGAGTCGTGGAGACAGTCGACTGCTCGTGAATTGCCGGATTAGGGAAATCAAGTAGTCATGCAGCAGCTATTCTGTGGAAGGCAGCGTTATTCATTAAACCAAAGCTCCCTTCAGTTATCCAAACATCGGAACAATTTAATATATTTACAAAGACTTTATTGTGCTTTTATTGTCGAAGATATTTATGCTTATGTTCGGTGAGTGGTTAAATGATGAACATTCTATTTATGTCATTATTTCTGATGTTTTTGTTGTTTGGGCTAGCTGGCTCTGTTTGTTGCTGTCATTGGCATCAAGGCTGCCGGAGACACAAAACTGGACAGCGGAAGTAGGTATTCTGTCATGGCAGCGCCCATGGGCTTCTGGTGAGACTTGTGGATACCTGTTAATTATTAAGAGACATATTTTGAGAGAGTGGCACTGGCAGTGGGGTTGACATCTCAGAATTGCATGAAATTTGGCAGAATGGTGCCCATACATGTGTAACAGGAAATCCAGAGTTTGGGCTCACAATTTTCATTGATATGGCTACAGCACCACCTAGAAGTGGACAAGTCAGGTACCAAATTGAGCATTTTTGAGGAAAAATGCCCATTTTTGAAGAATATTGTGGATGACTGCTGCAATGTGCCAAAGAAGTTATGACTGTATTTGATACTGGGATTCCCAAATTTTTTAAATGTGAAAGTGCCACCTGGTCATCATGTTGGTTATACGTGCAATGACAAGAAATCTATGTACAATGAGAAGAAATTTTTTTACAAATTCAGGCTTATTTTAATTTTTAAACCAGACCAGTGCCAAATTCCTCTTGCCTGTTTCCATTTCAGACATTAAAGGTGAGAAAAATTTTGAGGTATTTAGTCTGGCACTTTTTTGGTTTTTTGAGATATTTGCTCCCAAATTTGGGTGCGGGCTAATTTTTTCCTGTTTGTACAGTGGATTAACATTATTGACCAGATCCCAGTTTGAACCTTCCATTGGGCTAAACAAAGGACATCAGAAACAGCTTTGGCACTGTGCTCCATCTTGGAGCAGTGGCTACAGACATTTTGACAAAATTTCCAATTCACCTATTTGCAGTGATATTCAGGGGCTCATAAAAATGTTAACCAAGAAGACAGAGCCTTGAAATTGAATGAATATCCAGCCCTCTCAGGACATTTTAACATGCCAAAGGAAATTTTATGGCACTCTTTGCCAATGTCTGGATATAAGGGGACAAATGTTCCAAAATATATCAGTATGGGGGCACTGTTACCAATATTTCAGATCTGACAAAACCAGACATGTGCCATGGAGAAGTTTCAGGAAATGGAGTATGTGTCTTATGTACATCGCGAAAAACACTGATTTTGTTTTGCCACTATGTCGGTTTAACTAGTAATGCCAATAGGTGGCGCCCCATCACCCACCTTATTCAGATCTCGCAAAACCAGACATGCCACTGAGAAATCTCTTGAAATGAAATACGTGCAATGTATACATTGCGAAAACACTGAGATTGCTTTGGCAGTTAGCTGGTTTAAGTAGTTACAGAGATAGGTGGTGCCCATAGAGGTGCTGGTGCAAGATAAATTTTATGTTTCAAACAGAGATAACACTTTAAATGATTTTAAATGCATTCCATGCGTCAAACTTCCACCATGCGCTAATAACCAATTTGCTAAATTATTCAATTACCATTGCTTTGATGTTAGAAGTGTTGGTAATTTAATAAATGTATTGTCACTTTGCGCCAAACAGTGAGGACCAGCGCAAATGTAGCCTATTCTTTCGAACGCTGTACACATTTTGATTAAGTACAATCTTAAAATGAATTAGGTTACACTGCTGAAAAATATGCTGAAATGGGAGATAGAATTCAGAGAAAGTATTGGCTTAATTAATTATTTTTTAAATTATTTTTTTCCAACCGTACAATATCACTATTAAGCACATTCTCAAAGTAGCCCATCAATGAGCTCTGTCATTTTTAATTTATTGATAATTGCAGGCTCATATGTTGGTCTTGATGATTCCTTAAATAAATTGTGCAATTATTAATCAAACGATCTTAAACAGCTTTAAAGCAATTATGCGGTTAAGGATCTAAAGCTCACGGCAAATCCCTTAACACCAATGTTACCACTCGGGGGAAGTTGGCCTTTTGGAAGTTAAACAGTGACTCAAATCAAAACTAGCTGGTGCAACTAACTAGCCACCTTTTCCTTCATTTTTCTCTCATTTCTGTTCTTCACTGCTCCTTTGTACACAGAATTTTTTCATGCAACATTTTAAATCTATTTTTTCTGCCTCCCATTTTAAAAGTTGCACATTTCCACTCCGTGGCACTATCATGACTTTTACTTGTTTAGGAGAATATAGCTTTGAACCAAATGTACAAAATTGGTTAAAGGTGATTTTAAAAAAGCTGTCAGAGACATTTGATACTAAACTTAACTAACAAAGAGTTCTGGAGAAACCTACATCTTTCTCATGAAGTTGTGTCACAACTGAGTCACCTTCTGAGTCCAGCTCTTGAAAGATATCCAGCTTCCTTCCCTGTTGCAGTCTAAATTTCGGTTGCAAATCTATTACAAGCACCCTCAGTGGACATACAAATCAAAGCAAACTGAATAGGATTCCATTAATTCAATTTCAAGGTACTCTGTGATTTAAGAGGCATGATTATGCAATTGTTCGCAAACTATTCCGGTTCTAGACATGATTTGTTCATATTGCATAATTATTCCTTTGGGCTATTGGGAGATAATGGCCACCCATTGCATATATATATATATATATATATATATATATATGTATTACATCAACAATCCTGAGGCAACATAGATTCAACAATGTGGAAAAGACAGCTAGGACTGTGATTAAGCAAACATTTGGACTGGTGAAAATGCATGTCATGTGCCTGGACTGGTCAGGAAGAAAATAAAAATGTCGTCCGACAAAAGTCAGTCAGTTTTTGTAGCATGTTGTAGTTCACACAGTGTAGTCCTGGATCATGCATTCTGCGTAGATACTGCACGGGATGTATTAGAAAGATAAAGGCAGAGGGAAGCTGAATTGCATGCACCGCTTGCAGAGGCGGGCAACTGGGGTTTGGATGCATGATAAATGAGAGACAGATTAGAGAAGTTATTGTTCCCCTGGTAAGTTGTCTGAATTGACTTGTTTTTAATGACACAAAATCAGCAAGGAACTTTCTTGAATAAAATTCACTATTAATGTCAACAAAACAAAGGCAAGTGCCTTACCACAGCCATATTTTGTTGCCAGTGTGTTCTGTGAATCTGACTTTAATGCATGGAAAGTGTGATGTAATAACCTTAAAACACAACTTCATTGTGCAGTCTTGATTTGGTATTTAAGTTAACCCAACCTCTTTAGACCTAAAAGGGTCTTATTATCGCACCACATTTGGCTACCGCATAACATGTGCAGGTGTGGACAAAGAATCGCCCAAATTAGCGGATGTCATAGTGCTGTTTAAGAATTGATTTTACACAGAACCTTTTCAGGAAAAATGCAAGTGTCTGAATTTCAGAATGCAGACACTTTTGCTTTGACCTTTCAAACTAACCCAACATATATTGGAGTTTATTCTTGAAATATATATCCTGCTCGGATTAAGGGCCTATAAAAGGTATATTAGGCAGCCGCAGATGTTAATAAACAGTAATTTAATTTGAAAGGGTAAATATTACCGCTCAGAGGCATCAGGTGGAGATTGGTCTTTGGCATATGCATGATATCCCATACATTAAAATGTATTCATATAAGGGAGAATTAACCTATTGGGCAATGAGAGGCTTGCCCATGGGCACCACATTCTCAGTGGGCAGTAGCAAAACTGCAGATTCACAATTTTCAGAGCAAAGATGAATGCTTACTGGACAGTAGGTTTTAAGTATATAACCTTTAAACTTGTTATATTCTACAGTTGAGGTTGTATTACATTATTTTTCTCACACCCAGAGTGCTAGAGTCATCTATGTGATGATTGAGAGACTCTTAAAGGGGTTTGACTAGCAATAAAACACTAACACTAGCAATAATGTGTGATATTGACCTGATCCCATTCAGACTCCTTCTGTGAAATGTCATGCGAACAGCACTGCTTTGCAGCATCCTGGCTTGTTTCCTTGTGATTGACTGATTATTAAGTTACGAATGCTATTGGCATTTATAAATATGTTAATAAAATTAACAGACAGTTCTGAGTCTACTAATCTTCTTTTGTTGGCTTAATGTTGCTTTAGTTTTGTAGGTTTAGGCCAACTGATTTCAAGCAGCCAGGTAGCTGTCCACCCAGTCATCAACTTCCCGGGTCGGCTTAGTGTAAGTTCGTCAAATAAATAACTTCTGTTGTGGGCTTGACATACATTATTGTCGATGGAAAAGCTACCCTGTGGTAGCTTGAGACAAATACTGAAAGCCTTAGTCTCACACCAAAAGCATGAAAGTTGGCAATTCTCTTGTTTCTGTACACTCTATGGGTCAGTGCTGACAAGTTGCTGGCAAACATGTCGTCGGCTAACCACAGCAAGACAACCTACGAGGATGTTATACCAAACAAGGATGTTATTGAATGCCCTGACTATACAAATATATTTGGTGATTTCTATTTTTTTAAGTTGACAAAATTATATCTTGACCCAATGTTCATTTTCATTTCTTAATACTTTATTTCCCTGGAACATATGCTGTAAGTTAGCAAACTGACGGCAATACAGGCAAAATAAATTTATCTGCCCTGTTCCTCATTGCCCATTTTATTTGTTTATTTATTTGTTTATTTTACTGAGTGCTGCCTCTGCTGCTGTTGGGGGAGTGGGAGTATTTTCTTTCTTTTATATATATGTATATATATGTGTGTGTGTGTGTGTGTGACAATGTGTTACGTAAAAATTGACATTCCGTGACACTTTGTGATTTTGAGATAAAGGCTGTTAAAGTTGGGCACTTTTTACTTGATCTGCAATACTTTCACGATTCTGTTGAAATTAAAAGGTGAATTGAATTTTTTGACATCAAATACTTTATAGTGTGGCAAACCGTGAGAAATGCAGACATAGACAGGGCAACAGGTCGGCGAGACTCCAGCCCACTGGGCGGTAATTTAATTTAGAAGAATAAACCAAAAGACCATAAACTTCTTGAAAACAAAGACCCTTCGGGGAATTAGCTGCCATCACGTAGTAGAGTAACGGCCAGAGCGAGGCTTTCTGGAGGGAGCGCAAACTCGGGATCCCTTGTCTCTTAGCTTTGGGACTAAGGTACGGACTAATGATCGGGAACGTACAGAAAGAACAGTGGTTAGTAACACCTTCACAACGCGACTGTCTTGGCCAACCTGTCCCCCATCTGCTGCCCTGCTGGCTTTATATAGCCAGTCTTCCTGATGCAGATGGGGATCAGGTGTGCAGCTTCGTGCAGAAGGCGATTGGAGAGCCCTTTGCATTGTCTTGGCTGCAACTGGAGGTGGTTGTCCAGTGTAGAGGGGCAGCCACGGGTGCAGAACGGAGGCCTGTCCAGCAGGCGCTGTCCATGGTGCTGCTGGAGGGGGACGATAAGGGGAGGGGAATCCATGGTTCTGGGTGGAGTGACGTGAACAGAGGGTATGTCTGTTGCCCCAGTCGCCACACTAGGTACAAACAACAACCTATGGCAAAAACTCAAAAAGTGTCTCCAAGTATCATGAAATGTCAATTTTTACTTGATATGTTCACATATAGAATGAAGTATGTGCATATTAAACGTGGTCAAAGTTTGAAAGAATGAGGCAAAAATATGTAGAAGCAATCCTTTTGAGCAAAATCCTCATATTTCCTACAGCTGTGAATGCTGTTTTTTTTTTCTCTCTACCCTGGCAACAGCATGACATCATAGTGTAATGTGTTTCTTTGTGTTAAAATCTGATCCTCGCACGAGATAAAGTCACTGAAAAAGACTGACTTTTCCTCTGGCAAAAACACCAAGTGCTTTTGTTACCGACTGCAGCGACCAACTCAAAGTTTAAAAAAATCTTAATTTTCTGCCAGTGTCAGAAATTACGAAGAAACAGAGCCTGAGATTCATTTTGTTGGAGACTGCAGGAAACAAGCTAAGTATCACTGTTAATACTTACACTTAATTCCAAGTGTAATGTTGATGCATTGCTCACATTATCTTTCCATAATCATTGTGCAGTTTATTAGCCGGTGGCTGTGTTCCCCATCATTGCAGAGCTCATATCATGTCAGTGGGGGACGCCCACTCAGAACACCCTGTTTTTCAGAGGGTTTGGAAGGACCACAATCAAATGGACACAAAATGTTAATGTCTTTCAAAAATTTTCTAAACCTTCCAAAAGGACATCTGATAATATTATAACTTCAAAAAATAATTAAAAAAAAAAAACATGGCAAGTCCCCTGTAAACTGCCACAACAGCTTAACATGCCTTGACATGGGGTCTACAAGTGTGAACCTTCACGAGGAGGACAGAGTGCCTTTCCTCCAAGAGATATTCCCTTATTTGGTGTTTTATTGCTGGTGACGGAGAGCGCTGTCCAAAATGCTGCTCCCAAAATCTCCCATATGAGTTCCGTTGGTTTGAGATCTTGTAACTCAGAAGGTGGTAGAATATGCTTAGAGGATCATTTTCATACTCATAAAACCATTCAGTGACCCTTTGTGCCTTATGAAGCTTTGACAGTTATCACCCTAGAAGACACCACTTCCATCATGCAATGAATTTTTCATCACAGGATATAAAGGTGATCACACAGAATAATTCTGAATTGATTTGTAGCAATCCTTCAACCTTTGAGGGGACGAGTGGACCCAAATTAAGCCAGGAAAAATGATGAACAGAGGTATCTGTATTTGTCATGTTCGGCCATGCATTTATTCTTTTTTTTCCCCATGAATTTGTCACCTGTCAGTGTATAGAGTATATTCAGTTGGGCTAAGAATTATTTGGACAGTGACACAATTTTTTTTTTTTTTAGTTTTGCCTCTGTACATCACCACAGTAGATCTAAAATGACACCCTCAAGATGTGTAAAGTGCAAACTTTCAACTTTAATTCGAGGCCTTTCACAGAAATCTTGCATGAACCGTTCGGGAATTACAGCCATTTTACACATAGTCCTCCATTTTCACAGGTTCAAAGGAAATTGGACAACTAACACAATTATAAATATAAGGTGTATTTTTCATACTTGGATTAAAATCCTTTGCAGTCAATGACTGCCTGAAGTCTTAAACCCATGGACATCAGCACATTCTGAGTTTTGTCTTCATGTTTGTGGGTCTTTCTGCCCCCAGTTTTGTCTCAGTATGTGAAAAGCAAGTTCAACTGGGTTGAGGTCAGGTGACTGAGTTGGTCATTGAAGAACATTCCATTTCTTTGCCTTGAAAAGCTCTTGGGTCATTATTGCACTTTGCTTTGGTGTCACACCCTTGTGTGAATGCCTTCTGTGTCTTCTCACATTTAGCAACTTGTATGTCTATGAGAAAAAATGTCTCCTTGATTGGTTTGTGTCCTGCATGCTGCCTTATCTCCAGCTGTGTCTCATTTCATTGCTCTCACCTCTAGTAGCAGTGACATGTATTTATACATCCTCCTTTGAGTTGCAAGTTGTCGGATTTCATTTTGCCTATTGTATTGTATTTAGAACCAGTCAGTATTCCTAGTAGAAACTCTTTGTCTTTATTGATTGTTACATGTACTGATATGTCAGCCTTTGCAAGAGGCTTTCCTCTACTTAGTTAAGCTCAAACAAGCTTCCAAGCCTACTCATGGTCCAGGATTAGGACCGCATTCTAGTCAACCCAGCTCACATAAGTTTGTCTGTCCAGTTTAATAGGAACAAGCTCCCAAGCCTAATCAGGGTCCAGGATCGGTACCACATTATTGTGAACCCTTCTGAGTATGTTCCCCTGTCCAGTCTGGTAGGAACAAGCTCCTCATCCTTCTACGGTCATTGGGATTGGAATCAAGTTCCCGTCAAGTTACTCCATACTCTTATGCGACAGTTCAGTGCTGGCAAAGTGTGCAATCCATCAGACAGTTATCTCAGAAGCCACTGGCCAGCGAATGACAGCTCAGCTTCGCCCACAACATCTTCACTGAACTGTGCCATTCCATTTCAGGGTTCTGTCCCCACAACTTCTGCTAGGGTTCCGTCCCCAAATTACCATATAAGCTGTCAATTAAACTATTTGAGTGAACACTGCTTCCGCACTTGATTCCTGGTCTAGAACATAATATTTGGGTCATTATCCATCTGAATTGTGAAGCCATCCTTGCAGATTTGCAGCATTCAGCTGAATCTGAGCAGATAATATAGGTCTATACACTTCAGCATTAATTCTGCTACTTCTATCAGCAGTCCGATCATTGATTATCACGTGACCCAGTTCCACTGGCAGCCATACAATCCCATGCCATAACACTGGCTCTACCATGTTTGACAGATGATGTTGTATGCTTTGGATCAGGAACCACTCCTTCCTTTCTCAATACTTTTCTCCTCCCATCATTCTAGGTCAAATTAGTCTTGGTCTCACCTGTCCAAAGAATCTTGTTCAAGAGCTGTTCAGGCTTTTTTATATGTGTTCTTGCAAAGTCTAATCTGGCCTTTCTGCTCTTGAGGGATTACAGTGGCTTGCACCTCGTGGTAAACCCTCTGTATTTACATTTATGGTGCTGTCTCTTAATTGTAGACTTTTACAATGACACAGCTACCTCCTCAAGAGTGTTCTTCACCTGGCTAGAGGTTTTGAAGGGTTTTTTTTTTTTTTTTTTTTACAAATGACAGAATTCTCCGACCATCCACCATAGTTGTCTTCCGTGGTCTTCGAAGTACTTTGCTATTGCTGAGCTCTCCAGTGCATTCTTCTTTTAAAGAGTGTACTAAACTGTTTATTCGGCTAATCCCAAAGTTTCTGCTATCTGTCTATTTTTTTCCAGACAAATGATGGCCGCTGTCACCTGTATTGAAAACTTTTTGGACCACATATTGAGAGTAACCATGAACAACTACCAAATGCATGTTCAAAACCTGGAACAAGCTCCAGACCTATAGCAGCTTAATTTAGCAATGAAATAATGCAATAACAGGCCACACCTGGTCATGCACTGACTGTCGGCCAATTGCCCAATTACCTTTGAGCCCCTGAAAATGGAGCACAATCTACAAATGGTTGTAATTCCTAAATGATTAAAGCAAAAATTTTTGTGGAACTCCTTTTGCTAAAAGTCTTTTTAACTAAAAGTTACTGAGAGTCTTTATTTTAAACAAATCCTGATGGTTTTGTTTCAGACATATTATATATATGCTCATAATTTTGACCCTACATTTTCTCAAGTAATTTTATTGCTTCAATTAATCAGCCAATCATGTCACACATACTAATGAAATCCAGCACTCATTTTTATGTCTCGACCTCTAGGGGACAGTTGTCATTTATCTACTAAATAGAAGAATTAATCCAATATATTTACATTGCCACAGGATTATATCTTGCACAAACAACAGGTATATTTCCATTTCTTCAGTATTGACAATTAACAATTAGACCGAGGATTAACAATTGGCCTTTGTCTGCAGGGCTTCTCCCTGATTATTGGCTGCCGGAGGAGCTTAGCAGCAGAGCAGCAACATCACTCACAGACTGGATAGCTTCATGGACTAAATCAAAATCATGTCCTGAATCCATATGAAAAGATTATGAAGATGTGACCATATCGTTGGTGTCGCCTTCTGGTTGTAAAATTCCACTGGATGCAGAAACGGTCGTTTAACCTCCACATTCAGTCCTTCTCACTCATCGAGATGGTTGCGAGGTTCTGTTCTTTCCAACACACATGATGGGCTAAATTATGACGGACAGGTAATTGTGCTGGGAAGAGACATGATACCATGCATGGTTCAGTTATGATAAATGACTTCCTGCTGAGTATGGAAAGTCTCTTTCACCTTATGTTAATAAGTGCACTAGACAGTAACAGTCAAAAGCTTGAAGGATGAGTAGCATATGAGTGGGCAATAAGGAGTGTGCCACCGTTCTCAGTCAGAGGATCTGTCAGGGTAAAAAATGGAAAAAAGAAAAAAATATGATGAAGTACGTTTGATACGCCTGCAATATTAAAGAACCTGTATCCATTATGTGCTGTTTTTTTTCTTCATGGGTATGCACAACTCCATTCACGTCTTTCATGGAGAAATCCCTTTTGCCCCTGAAATCCATTTGTTTCATGTTTTTGATTTGTATCTCCCCATGCTTCTCAGATCAGAATGCATTTTCAATAAAAAAAAAAAGATACAGCATATATGTATTTATGCAATGACAGTCTGTCCTTCACTTATCATATCAGGATAGAGTCTATGATAAGGATGCATACTTAACAAAATTATATGCTGAATATCAAAAAATGTGTTACTTTTGTTGGATCCTGAAAATGTTATCTAATGGTAGGTAATTCATGAAAATTTGCTGATTGGGAACAAAGCAGTTTGTCTTTCCCCAAATTACACCTCCTCACCCCGGCCTAATGCTCTCGGCCGAGCCCCGGTCCTTCCCACTCCCCCTGCCCATAGCTGATTCTTATACCACGCTCCCCCAGCATTAGTCTCGACTACACTTTTCTTTATTCTCTCCACTTTCTACATCAGTCTTTCCTTCCGTACCTCTTACCCTCCTTTTCTTCTTTTTTTGCAATATCCAGCTATTTTTTTCTTTCATTTGTAGTATCTCATCTTTTATTGTTTTCTATTTCATGTATTATATTTCTATTGTTGATCTTCATATCTTACTTTACGTAGTTCTGTATATCTTGTAAAGTGTTTTGAGACCATAAAAAGTGCTCCGTAACTAAACTATTATTAATTTTATTATTAATATTATTATTATTTAAATCTGTATTTTTAGTACCTTGGAATTCAGGGACACTGCATAGTCTCTATAAGGTGTTCATGACAACTTGATTTTACCCTTCCGAAATGTTCTGTAATTCTAGCTGGATCCACGCTACAAAAGTTTGGGAAAAGTGTTCAGTTAGATTTACAATTTCCATCAGGTTTGTTTCTCTTAACTGTCAAATCAACCCAGAGTGGAGTTTTAATACGGAAATGTCTGGGAGCTATACAATGAATTAGGCTAAACTTCATCAGTGAAAATAGCAGGGAACAAATTAAACTAGATTGCCCCCCCCCTTTGACAACTCTTCAAAAGAATAAGGCATATTAAAAATCCTCTCTGCAAAATTTGGGCACCCACACACATCCAAAAATAAAGCCGCCTCACAGTACCAGTGTCATAGTTTGTCATAATTCCCCTTCTAAACTGGAATTTAAGCTGGAGGCTTCAAAGCACAAAAAGTGAATGGCAGAATGAAAAGACTTGAATATCTGGGCTGCTTACATGGAAAATAGTCTTAAGTACATCGCATCTCTCCCAGGACAAGCACCTGATCCAAGGTCAACTTCAAGAACCAAATAGATTGAAACACAATAAAATATTGAAAAATCAAGTATACAAACCATCAGTGCAATTATGCTAGTATATGAAATGTATTTATATGCAAGCATTCATGAATTCGGCGTATTTCTTGCAAACTGTGTAGCCATTTTTACATCCTTGTACAGCACTGCTTTGTAATGCTCCAACAAAGAAGTATTCGCTTCTTGGTTTCAGGATGCAAATGGCACAAACAGCATTTGGTGAAATAATCAGTAGTGAAACAAATTATAGAAAAATCCAGATTGAATGACCCTCCACTTCATGGCTTATGTAGTATGTGTGCATGTGTTTATATGTGTGTGTGTGTGTGTGTGTGTGTGCAGGTGTGTGTGTGTGTGTGTGTGCGCATGCATGTTTGTGTGCATGTGTATGTGCTTGGGCTTGCATAGCTATGCTTGTGAGAACCAACTCTTGAGTAACAATAATGTTGTCAGAACATTTTAGGTGGTCCTCACTGTGGATTATGGCTAATATGCTAAAGTTAGGGTTACGGTTACAGTAAGGGTTAGGTTCAGGTTAGGGTTACAGTTAGGGTGAGGCAGAATTCAGTGACGTCTACGGTTTGGGAAAGGCTGTGCAGAATGAATGTCAGTCAATACAATTTTCTTTATAAGAATAGCAATGTATGACATGTATAGGTGCATGTGTAAGTTATCCACTAAAACTTAAAAGAAATTATTTAAATTGAATTCACATTGAATTTTCCAGGAATCTGGCTTGTCAAATCAGTTTCACTCTAATAATATATAGTATTTACGCGTTCCATTTTGGGGATTATGGACCGTAGAATTGAGACTAGGAATGGTGAGCGTGTTGTTGATAAATGCTGGTGAGGAATGCTTTCAGAGAGAATGTTATGGTCATATCCAATGTGGCTCTTATTAAACAAGGATTTTACATACAATCTATTTGTGTTTCTCATTAATCTTTCATTTTGCATTCTTGGGCACAGGCTTTGGATAGAATATTTGAAATAGGCAAAAAAGTAAACAGATATTAATACTGGGGGGCTCAGAGAAGCTACTTGCCTCAGTTCCTACGTTGTACATGAGATGACTTGATTTCGTTTTAATTTTAGGTTTCATCCAGGATTTTACATCAAAGAGGGCTTATTTAGAGATTTACCCAGTATTTATTCTGTCATGCAAATATTTGACAATCGTATGTAATATTTTCTCCCCTGTTAGTACTGCTTGGCCAGTGCTGTGTAAACGATGAAATTAAACTTGAACACTGAGAATGCATTGCATCAACACAAACAAGACGGCCTTCAATGACATAGTCTTCACTAAAACTCAAAAGCAGGGTACAGCCTGGAAGTGTTGATACAAAAGGGACAAAGTTAGAATTTTGAAGAGACCAAATAAAAAATGACTGAGTTTGTTCGGGAAAGTAATTTGCCCTGACTTGAAGGAAGAGCCAAAGGCTGAGGGAAGCCCAATGTCATGGACGTAAAAAAATGCAATGGCTTGTAGGTACTCAGCCTTTTCATGGCATGCTCAAGCAGTATTTAAAAAGATGTACCTCCGCCTCTGCCTTTTAACTCGCAGTGTCCATTTGCTGTTTCCCGCATGTAAGGTTATTTTCTGAAATAATCTATTATGGCTTTGTCAACATCTTTAGGGTAAAATTAGGCAAAAGGAGAGGGGTAAGTAACATTGTCATATTTGCCACAGACGACAGGGGTGCCACAAATTATTATGTATCATTTGGTAGCTACCCTGCAGTGTGTAAGAATTGCAAATTGAAGGCATAGAAAATTAAAGGGGTTCAGTCATTTTGTGCAGATGTTCTAGATTTACATCAAGGTCAAAACGAGCCAAAACAAATAGCATTGCAGTGTCTGATATGGGGACAAATAAAAGTTAAAATGCTGACCTTTAAGCGTGAATAAATAAATTAATTAATTAATTAAATAACATTTGTGATTCCGTAGTAATTATTTTCAAGTCTTTTCTTCAAAATGCTAATTAACAAAATGGGGGGGATGGCACACCAAATTATTCTGCTTCTTCAAGCATGTTTTCACAGAAGAAAGTCTAACTAATGAAGAAATTGTGCCAAACTTGGAGCTGTTAAGCCCTCTTAGGCCCAGGCAGCCATTAACATGGAAAACCCACTAGAGTGAAGCACAGTGAATATAAAACCTTGTAAGACGATAAGATAAACAAATCCTTTGTCTATTCAGTGAAGTGAATGCTTTGTGGGCATAGGGAATGGAAATGAATCATAACTTATTCCTAAGTCTTATTCATCCAAAGCAAATCCTAAGTGCATGTGCAATTGTTAACTCTTTCATGTCTTGTTGAGATGGCATTGAATTGATGGTCAGTCAGTTTGTTTGAAATTGAGCATGACATCAATTTACCACAACTAATTTTTCCTGAAAAACTGGGGAAAAAAAGTGTGAAATTTCTCGTCTTTGGAAAGGGAAAATGCTGCTTTGCAGGGTTTGCATTCCCTTGGAGGCGAGGAAAGCTTGATCGCACACGGTATTGCTGCTGGCACCAGCACTCCCAGGTCGACTGGCATTGACCACACACATTTAGCAGTTGGCGCTCTGATGTATTTTCAAAAGAATTACAAATTATACCCACTGACCACTTTTATTTAGATTAATTTTCCCCAGACAGCCATTCAATGAATTGTTTTATTCTTTACCATCGGGCTTTTGGGCTTAAAAAGGTCTTTCATTGAATTACTATTTATTGATACATTTATTTTGGTTTAATCTGGTTTGAAAAATAACATAACTTAGTGCACAGCATCAATATCCTCTATACATGTCACGAATAACATATTAGAATATTTTTATTGCATTGGAAAGCCTTCAGTGTTTGTACTTACTTTCTCACAAAGCCTATGAACTGGCTTTGAACACAGAAACAAATATTTGAGTATTTTATAGATAGCAATTAATTTTCCTATTCTCCGAACAATTAATTTTCCTATTATGCTTAGCACACAGCATGCAAGAGTTTGAAAGCAGTTACATAACTTTATGAATGAGAAGGCATTTATAGCTGTGCTGGCTTTTCATCAAACAAGCAGATGCTACAATGCCATATCATACGTAGTTAGGACGGTACATTAAATTAATTTTAAAACTGAAAGCATTGATTTGTAAATTATCTTTTATCAGTTCTGTGTTGAAGACAATACAAAAAATGTTTCACCGCTTGAATTATGTTGATTTTTTTTTAGATGAGCCCTTTTTAAATTTTGATTTGAGCAAAATATTTAGGAACAAAAAAAAAAAAATTTGGGACAGAAGAGAATTAACCTCTTTATAATGTTCCCATTCCTTTTCACAACACTTAATAAATGTTTATGGACTGAAAACACCAAGTGATCAAGTGTATTTCAGTCGTAATTTTGCCTGTGACGTGATTACATGTGTTCAGAGGTGCGGGGTCTTTGTTGTTCCATTTTGCATTTTAAAGTGCACCACTTTATCTTGTGCAGACAAGGCGGGACTGCAGATAGGCTAGTCCAGCACCCACCCCAACTTCTAATGTAGCCATACCAGTGCTGTGCCTGTAGGATACAGGTTTGTGTTGTCTTACTGAAATATGCATTGGTGTCCCTGAAAAAGATGTCAACGTATTTGCTCCAAAACTGTGTACTTGTCAGCAATAATGGTGCCTACATGGAAGTGCGAGTTACCCTTTCCAAGGGCACTAACACAACCCCATACCCTGACCGAGCATTGCTTTTGGCCTTGTTGCTGGCAATTGTCTGGGTTGTTCCATCCTTCTTTAAAGTACTCAGCCTCCATTTCTTCCTGAAAGGACATAAAGTATTAGTTTTTCAACCCACAATACAAATTTCCATTCCATTACCTCCAAACCCACAGAAGTTGACAGTTATCATACAGCTTCCTTTTTGTACAGTAAAATTTTAACTGGCATGTGGATATACTCATGTATTATAATACTCAACAAAGGTTTGCCTGAGCCCATGTGGTTATATCAATCAAGGATTATTAATTTATTTTAATTTTTTTAAAATAATAAAATACATTTGTCATCACCAATCCCACCTGAATCTTGAATGTCCAATCTGAAAGTTATGTACAAACTTGCAAGTGTGCGACACATGCTGCCATCTCCCTAGCAAGATTTGAACATGAGCAGAGGAATGCCAAACATGCCTGATCAGAAAGTAATCGAAGAGCCCTCAAATGGTCAGTAGAAGGCACTTGAGAAACAAACAATGCTAGCCTAAACCGACAGCAACCCACCCATTTTCCCTGAGCAGCGCGTCCATTTGCTCATGAGGCTTCTGGCTATTGTTGGTATTAGCACAGCTGGATTCAAAAGTGGTCACGGCACTTTAACCAAGTGAGCCAATCCAACAACCAACACTGATAAGTAAATGATGGGTCTTGATGCAGTGCCCTCTGAGAGATCCAAGATCACAGGTATTTAGGCGTTGGCTTTTGTTAAAAATCATTTGCAGACATAAGCAGTTTAAAATTGCTTCATTGCTCAAATTTCTTTTAAATCTCATTACTAGTCCTAAATAGCTCCCTTCCCAACTCAATTCAAGCAAATATACTTTCACTTCTTCTTCTCTACTTTCTTTTTTTGGCTCCAATTCTTGTGCTTGTCACTTGATGCCTGCATTTTCAGTCAAGTCACATCACAAAGAAAGGCCAGCTAACCAAAATAGCTCACTCTGACATTTGATTGGTCACCATATTTCCCATAAATTTCCTCAACAGGAAAACAAGAGGAAGGATATTTTCAATAATATTAACAGAAAATATGCAGTTTAACCACCGTCAATTTAATTTAAAAAAATGTCATTACCCTGGACTAATGTAGGCCCCTACATATTTGCATGAGTGTTAGACATAGACTGATTAAATACTTTAAAATATTTGTCACCATGGAATAGATTTTTTAATTTATTTTGGTGCCATTTATTAAGGAGAAAATGCCAATGTAGTATCGTCTGTAGATGATGATTTGATTGTGGCATGATCATGACATATTGGAGATATTGTTAAGCACTGCATCATTGCTAATATTGCTACAGTCACACGCTTACTTGTGAACAGGCCCCCATCACATATGGGCTCGAATGTAACTGCACCTTCTGCTTCTCTGATATTTCTGCCCCTGATCCTGAGTAAAACAAAAAAAAAAAAAAAAAAAAAACAGCAGACACTGTCCCTCCAGGACAAGGGCTAACACTGTTATGAAGAGATCTTACATAACTGCAAATATATTCAATGAAACATTGAATCAGAAGCTGATATAAATTCATAAATTATGAATGTAGTTTGTGCAATAGTGAAGAGGGTAACAGTAATTTAACAAGAGGCTAGCTGTAAACATATGAGAATTGTAGTCAATTTGATCACGTGCACACTGTAATTCTACTCTCATTCATGTGCGTTACATGTGCTTTGTCCTGTCTGCCTTTAAATAAATGATTTACTTGAAATCAGGGGTTTTATTTAACTTAAATTTGCGTTTATCAAGAGTCTAACTCACCTAGACCTCTGTACATGCATGTAACAAAAAAAAAAAAAGAAAACAATTGAATCCTAACTCTGGAATAATGATGACTAAGTAATATAGAAATAACTGATTCATTTGGATGCAAAACACCAGGGGTTCTAAAAATAATGGCTCGCTGCCTGTGTTGGTGCTGCTTCTCAAGCATGTCAGGCAGACTGAGGAATGCCTATGGAAAGATCCTCCTTATTATGCTTGAATGGTTTAGAAAATGGGACCCTGGCCGGATTGCTCACATTGCAGCTTTAAGATGCTGATTTAAGCAGAGCAGATAGCAGATGAGAGAGAGAGAGAGAGGGGGGGGCAACACAGCTCCGATGACACCTCTGTCCTCGATCATTCAGTTGACCATTCTGCCAACAGAGAGAGAAGGAAAGACTGAAAAAGAGAGGAATTAAAAAGCTCTCTCTTTCTGTAGAATGAGGAGTAGTTCATCACCTCTGTCTCATACTTAAGAGGCCGTACCTGATAATTCTGTCTGGATGTCTTTGAAATAGTTTGTCCAACTATGTCGTGCATGGGAGCATCTTCTCAGGCTAGATACTCATCGAGTGATGGACAGAGCTCTCCCTTAAGATCTTTGACAGGGTTCTCCTGGCCTTCACAAGCTGTCAGACCTCATGATCCCGGAAGCCAGTGCTTCATATAAAAACTGTGACACGGTGTATTTTAATGAACGGAGGTGCTTGCATAATTGATATGAGCCCTTTCCTCTGATTAATAATGTAACAAACCTATGGTCAAACAGGCTAATTTTGTTGTGTGATTTAATTAGTCTTTCCAGCCCTATGTTAATTCAGGATTCTGTCCTTCAAGGCAGAACCTGGGACCATACCTTTCATGAACTATTATTGTTTCTTTTTCATAATATAAAAAAATGACTCTGTTCTGCAGTTTAATTGAATGAATAACTGAATTTTCATTTGTGCGTCTTTAATATGAATTTTTGATGAATATGAGTATTTGCAGTTATCATTTATCTTCTTTTCATACACATAATTAAATTATTTTTGTACATTCTTTAGATCAAAACAACATTAATATATAATACCATTAATACACTTCATAATACAATTTATTATAGTATTTAATCTTCTTTTACTCATCAGCTTGCAACAACAACAAAAAAAGAAAAAAAAACCATGAAGAATGGACTTGGTTCAGAGGTTTTTCCATTGTTATTTCAATTAAAACTGCATTGCTATTCTGTCCCAGTAAAACCAAGATACTAATAAAGATTAAATAATATATTTTTAGTTATTTCTCTTGAAATATTATTAGCTACATGAAAACAACGAGGAGAGCTGAATTTTTTTCACAACATTGTGCATTATTTCCAAGTATTATTTTTTTTTGCCTGAAGTTCAAATGCGGGTGGATTATTGACCAACGCAGAATAAATCAACTTACCAGAGCCCCCTTCTGCCTTCCCTAGGAGCCAAAGTCATCTGGCCCAGATTTCGGTTGAGAGTGGCTCCTGAGTCAGCTTGGCTCTGGCCCAGGTCAGCGGTTCTGGAATCATTTTACAAGCACAGAGGCAAAATTATTTCACCCCACCCATCCCCACCCACCCCAATCACCCCCACCCCCCCCTCACCACCCCACGCCCCCACCACCCCAGACTTCCATGACTTCATGGCAGACAAGAAAAAAATGATGCATACTCATGGTAACAATAAAAAGTGCGATAATTTAGCATTGAAAAAGCAAACTAATCTAGACGGTAATTTTGTCTATTTTCATCCCAGTTTTTTGCATGGGCACTCGTAGCATATTGATTTGGTTAATCGAGGAGTGCATTGAGCATGTTACAGTCACTCCCTCACATTTGCCCATTGTCATTACTTGCAGGGGCTAAGCCAGGAGTAGGCTTTCATATTCTTTGAAAGTTTTCATTTTTCCTCAGAATTAAAGAGAAGTGGAAATTCCTGGTTCAGAAAGTAAAAATCCTCCCTGGAATTGCGTTCCAGTTGCCTGAATGTGTCATTTTGCACAGTTACTCCACCAGGAGGCAAAAAGTCAGGTGAAAGGATTTATGGATTGAAGAAAAAATATGACTTTTACTTTCTGGCCTCTAGATTTTCCACCTCTGGTACTGAGTCCTCACATGCATGAAACTAGCCTGCAAAATACCCGGCTTGCATTCATTATATGACATTGGGTTATGATCACAGCAATGGATCATCAAGTTTAATGAATCACTGTCTTTCCCCACAACAGCAGACTTTTAGTAATTTCCTGAGTGAATTTTTATCATAATTGAAATATTTCCCCACGGCTGACTTTATCTTTTTTGTTGGAGGAAATTGTTTTTGCATTCAAGGCTCACTGCCTTCCCTCAAGATATTGTTAAGATTCACACTCCAGTGTCCAACATGGTGCACTGAGTGGACATCACATACCAGGTAATCCTTCAGAGACTAGTCTGCTTCGGGTTTTTTTGTCTTTGAGAGGTAGATGAGGACCTCAGTTACACGTTGATTTTCAGTTTTAATTGTCAGTAGACATTCCTCTCCCGTTTCTTTTGCTGTTATCATCTGACAAACTGTAGGACACAACATATCAGCAGTGCCCTGTCCTCTACAGATCTATTATTCAATCGCAAGCAGCTCATGCTATCAAGCTATCCTTTACTGTGTATTGACAGAGAATATCCATTGCAAGACGTGTCTTGTCCTGTTAAAGAACATTCAATTCAGATGCAATAATTTTGATCTGCTTGTTCTGTGGACACATAAAAAGCCTGCTACTGGAGCTTTGGTCTTAAAAATGGGGGACTCTTCTTCATAAACCTTTATCTATGCACTGGAATAACATTATTACCTCAGCCAAACAACAAAGTTTGGCAACGGTTATGTATTCATTTATGTCTGTTTGCTTTTCCGTTTGTTTGTCCAGACAATACTTTTTCACACTGCTCTATCAAATTTAATTATATATTGTGGAAGTGTGGGCCATGGTCCTAGAATCCATCCTTCAGATTTTGGAGGTGATGCTGATCACCATATGGATCCAGGAATTTTGTTGAAAGATCCTTCACCATTGCGGGATTGCAAGATAAGAATAGATGCCATACATCTTATAATGTACTGTATGGGAGTATAGTTCCAACTGCATTGGCGGAGATATATGATCTCTGAGGGCTCTCAAGCTCCATTAGTATATTTTTTTTCAAAATTTATAGGTACAGAATTTCACATAAAAATTTAATGTAGCACTCAGAATCTTACTGTTGCTTTGAAAATGGGTAAATCCTTTAAAAATTACAAGAGGGGATTACACATGTGATAGGTGGTTTCAATTCATTTTCATTCAGGACACACGAGGGCATTCTTTGGTTGCTATTCAAATAGATTTCTTGCTTTTAAAGCTTGAAATCACCATTAACTTTCTAATTATTGCTTGGACATTTGTCTATTTACTAAGCTATCTATTCCTCTAGAAGCATATGCTGCTTCATGGTAAAGTTGTTAGCTATAAAATTCTCTAAGTGCTTTAAGAAGCAAATGTGGGGTTTTTAGACAACTATAGGACTAGCGGTCATTGACACTCTCTTCTGGTAAAGAGAGACACTTGGATACACACTCCTGAGCTTCTAAAAGGAGCCTCAATGTCTTTCACTGTGACGTTCGATACTTGGAGCGCTCTTCAGCCACAATGCTGCTCTGGTCTCAACTTGAACCTCCTCACTTCAGTCAAGTTGTTGATAACAATGGATAACTACTTGATGTGTTTTAATAATATCTGCAACAGCTCATTCTTTTATTCCACTGTCAATCTTAACTGCGGCCTGTGTTGCACTCGGAATGAAATCAGGTAGAAAACTAATGTAAAAAATGAGTAACCTTTCTCTGAAGAAAATCAGAAATATGGCTCCCCTCTATAACAGCATTGTGGGCCCTGTTACATACCCATGAGGTTCTAAAACTCTTAATAAGCCCGGATAAAAATGAGCAGCAGACATGACTGCTTGTGTCAAGTTTGGCTAAAATATTCAGAGCTGCAAGAGATGTTATATATGTAGCATACACATTTTATCACATTTCTCTTTGTCAGCTCCAGGCTACCGTTATGCAGAGCATTTCTCTTCGGAGCTATCTTTTAATCCCAATTTTGACACTTATTGTAAGTGGAAGCAGAGGGATTCAAGCCTTTCTCAGGTGGTTTGAGCACTATATACGTGTGACTAGGAAGGAAACAGCGAGCTTCTCACATTCAGGCATTTAAATTTACAGAGCTAGTCTGGGGGCTGGGTGTATGCAGGCTGTGTGATATGAGATGAAAGAGAAGGAGAGTGAAGACGGTGTAAGAATATTGAGGAGCACAATTTATTCATAAAGGTTTGACATATGAAACGGTACCTCATAGGCGGACTTTGACATTTGAGTTTGGGGGGGGCACTGGGAGGGGTCCTAAGGGACCAAGTGGGGGGTTTGGGGGTCCCTCTCCAAAGTAAAGTTTTGCATTATTTGACAGAAAACTCTGCATTCATTTCTGCATCATTTAGATCATTTCCATTACCTTTTTTCTGTTTATTTATATATATTTTTTTTTAAATATCGTAAAAGGCAAAAGTTAAATTAGTAGCCTGGGGTTTCACTATCTACAGTCATTGTACTCAATCGGAGTGTATTTGGGACAGGCCTTCAATTCCTTTTGCACAAAACTCCTGCACAACAAACATGGGAAATACTATAAAATTGATTATCTAGACCAGTATGAATATAAATGGTGTAAAAATTTGCCTACAAATTGTCTAATTGATAAGAGGCTGACCTGATGTTTGAGTGCAAGTTTAATAAATAATTAAATAGACAGTCGGTCATCCACAGATGCCCTGAAGCAATCACTCCCAAAATCAATATTCTTCGTGACTTTACCACACACAAGGCCGGTGCCAAATACTAAATGAACCCATAAAGAACTGCGACCTGTTGAGTGCTGAAAAGAATTCTTTTTCTCTTTAACTTGGATTCCATTTCTTAGGAATACCTTAAAGTCCATTGGACATTGCACAAAACACCTTAAATAACCAAAATAAGGACAAAAAAATTAAGGTTAGCCAACTTTCAGCTCAACCTTACCAACATGGGTAAGGGGTAAAGTTCATCTTTATCACAGATGTCTCTCACTAGAGTTCTTCAAGATCAGGGAAATCCCCTTGATGAATACCACGATCAAAAACTGAATGGAAAATTTTGGATGACCTTTGTACAGAGATTTTATGATTTTGACAAAAATATTCTTTTTTTGGCATTTTGATTAGCCATTTATTTAAAGTCATGCAACCAAACAATTTTTCTTAGGCAGTGAGAACTGCTCTTGCTTTTAAGGTATGAATCATGAAACAGCATGGATTTGTGTCTGTTAGTGACTGTTCTGAAAGCAGTAGCACGTAGCCTATATTATGTTCATTTGAAAAATCCTACTATGGCAGATGGAATTCAGAGACAATTCAGATTTAATTTCTAACAATTTATATGGCCAATTGCCATCTAAACCATCTCGTATTGTAACGTTGCTACCTCTTTGTCGTTATCACGGCTTAATCATTATTGGCAACATATTGGTATTTATTATAGGCCCACAAAAAATATATTTAGCGACTCGTAATCAGAAACAGGCCAAGAAGGCCTAATCCTGCATTGAAAGTTGCTGCCTACCTGCACGGCATGGTTTTGTTTGTAAATATATTTCAGTATGTTCTAAATTATAATAAAAAACATGTTCCCACTTTACCAGGGTTTCTCAGGAATCGAGGAATGGTATGGCCGGGTACACCAAGGAATCCTATTCTTCTTGGATTAAACCAAGAATGTTTTATATTTTCGCCCATTCATTTCAATGGAAATTGCTCAATGGCGCCGCACGCCGACATGGGGGCCTTATTTCCGGAGCCACGAGGACATGCGCTGTGTGACTTTTGCTCACACATGCGTAGTGTGGGGCTCATGAACATGCTGGTATCCGAGGTGTCCATGACAATGGCCCGCGCTCATGGAACTCCTACCCAGGGTGCGTGTTCAAGATCACTTTTCTCCGGAAATAGAATTCTTACCACTGCAGACTGCAGAACCTTGTGTAGGAAACCCCTGATGTAACTATCAGCGGATCGGAAAAAACAGCCGCCAGTAAAGGCTTAATCATAGTTTGAAATACAATTTTAAAACCCAGATGCAATATCAAATGTTTAAAATGATTGTTATTTGACAGAGAAGTAATACTATTGATTTCAACGCAAAAATTGTTAGAGATCAGTGATTTGTATGTTTGTTTTTAGTTAGTTTCTGGTTTTAGTTTGTTTCTTGTTAGTTTTTTAGTATTGCTAATTATTTATATATTTATTATATTTATTCGTTTTACAGCATGTACGTTTCTGGATGATTGCTCTGTCTCTGGTCTTCAGTGTCTTCATCTCGTTTCTGTCTCGTGCCGTCTTGTCTTTTTTCATCACAGTCTCTTCCCTGTAATTTCGGTTGGGTGTTTCCACTTCCTTCTCTCTCGCTGTTCTCATTGGCTATCCGCACCTGAGAGTAGTTTATTGAGGCACGGGTGTTTAGTTAGATTAGAGTTAGGACTCCACCCGTTTCCCCTCTCTCTCCTATCACCGTCCATGCTTTTCTAGTTCCACCTCTCTGTACAGCTGTTCTGTGTTTAGCTGGGATTCCACTTATTTTTTTTGCGTTTAAAAGACCCACTTTTCCCTCAGCTTCTTGTCGACTCGTTTCTACCACAGCTCGTTCTTGGTCAGTCTCGTTTCTGCGCTATTTTCTCGTTTCGATTGTTGAAAGCTCGTTTCTTGTGATTCTCCCGTAAGTCTTGTATTTGATTGTTTGTATTGCGTTGTGAGATTGCGGTTTGGTTGATTAGTACTTCGTTCTCCCTGATCCCCATTTTGTACCTATCTGTTTAGTATCTCCTGTGTTCTCCCTTATCCCATCCAACTCCCTTTTTCCTTCCCCTTCCATTCCCTTAGTTTCAGCCCCCTTTGTTACTGTCTTTTGTGCAGACTGATTCTCTGGTTACTGGATTATTTTGCTTGTCCCCTGACTTCGATTCTGCATTTCTGTTTGCCTGGCTATTGATCCATTTCTGTTTGACCATGAGCTTTGTGAATCCCAATAAATGCCCTGCCGATGCTGAACTGCATTTGGAGTCTATGCCCGTTCCTTTCAAAAATGTTGGCAAAATAGTTGACTTGCTGTTGTGTAACATGACATTGCTCAGGCTCGTGTCCTCTTTAGTTCAACGATGAATAACTAAATTTATAGAGTCAGACAGTTCTTGCTCGTCTGCGCGTGAACTCCATTATCTTTTCCGAATTCAAGACGATAAACCGAGCGCACAACGCACTGCACGTGCCTTATAAACCGATTTTTTTTTTTTAAGTCAAGCGCCTTAAATTCTGGCAAGTGAATTTACTTTAGCTAACATAACTTAGCTTCACGGTAAACTCATAACAATTCCGTGGAGTATAGTAAAATGTGGGTCTACCCTGAAATGTTACGCACATTGCACTGCGTTATTTAACACCCCACTTTTCTGTCCTTCCCCTGTTATCTCATAATCACCGTCTCTGTTCTAAAATGTACATCTAATCGATCTTCTCATGCTCAACTGTTGCATTCTCTTTTAGGACTCGTATTATCTTCGTTCAGATGAAAATCAGCCACACCGTCGAATCTACCTGCATCACTCCCGTTGATCTCAGATGCTGCTCACAAACAGATGTTCGGATTTCATGTACTCTGACGTTTCCAGCTACCTAAGACTTCGATCTAATAAAGGCTGTACCACAAATAATGTGTATGTGTGTTCAGTGCTTTTCATGGAAGTTTGGATCATGCACAAAAAATAGTTATCATTTTGGATCTCATCTGTCAAGCTGCTGAAGTTTCGTCATCAAGTATGAAGGTCTGTAACTAATTTAAGAATGAGGAATGCTTAATAAATGGGTTGCTAAGCAGTGTTCAAACTGAATTTATATAGTGCTATAAATGCACTGATATGGACATTACGTTAGATGCTACTCAGCTGACACATTATGCATAACGCATCAAAATACAGTAATGTGAATTGGTGCTATTCAAAGTAATGGAAATATACAACTCAGTTTATGGATATATCCATATCATTTTGATATGGAAAAAAGTAAGGTAAGTGTTGGCTGCGTACATGGTTCTAGGATGTCACAACAGCGGCCTTAGCTTACTGTACATTTTGCCGCGCCACATAATTGTGGCAATCGAGTTGCTACATATTATTGCCATTCATCAATTAAGATAAAGTGGCTAAAATATACTGAGCAACAAAAGAAACACAAGTTAGCTAGCTAGTTAATGTACTCTTATGGGGTCGTATGCATGACGCCAGGATAACCGACTTATCCGAAGGATAGAGACTATCTCCCGGACAGCGAGGTAAAAGTGGTATGCATGTAGAGGGGATAGCACTATCTGCAGTCCTTATCTGGGGATAAAGTTATACCCAGTTTCAACTGGGGATTGCGGCTTTATTCCACGAATTCCGCTGGTCTCGCTGTCTGTTTAGTAGGCTACAGCTGCTTTCAGAGACATTTCTTTCAATTCTGAAATGGTGCATTCTGCGCAGCCGCACAAATTCACCTTTGCGGCAATTCAGGTCCAAATTTCAGTCTTAATTTTATTCGTTACAGCACATGTATCAGCTGTAAACAGCACTGTACGTTCCACCGAGATTTCCTTCAAGAGAACACGGATTTCTATGGAGCCCAGAAAGTGCAATGACAAAAGAAAAAATTTTATTTGTGGCTACAAGATATAATTCGTTCCCACGAATTAGTTATTTCGTTCCCACAAGTTAGTAAATTGTTCCCACGAATGAGTTATATCGTAGCCACAAGTGACTAACTCGAAATAACTAATTTGTGGGAATGAGTTATATCTTATGGCCACAAATTAATTTTTTTTCTTTTGTCATTGCACTTCCCAGGTTCTGTAGATTTCGGTGTCAGAAAAGTAACTTTTCTGCTACCGCTTCGGTTGTGAAGCAACTGACGCCTGTTGCATTGTAGAAAATTTGTTGTACAACTAAAAACTGAGAAATATGTTGTTATGTAAGTGTGTCGCGAGGAATCCCATACAGATATGCGCAGAATGCTATAAAAGACAGGGAGTCCCCCTTTCTAAAAATAGCGATTGCGTGTAAACCTGGGATAGCTATTCCCTACCCTATCCTTGACTCATGCATACGGAGAGCATGCGGCAGTTATCCCTAGGATAGTTATCCGGAGGATAGGCGTGATCTTGGGGTAATGTTGTCCCTCCTCCATGCATACGGCCCCTGGTTACTCAGTCAAAGTGACCGCAAAGCAAAGAAAAGTTTGATGAAACGAGTGTAAATGTGCACACGCTAGTAATAATTTGATTTTCTATAATAATTATGCGCAAACTTATTTTCAGGTCTGTCTTTAATTAACTTAGGAATGGGCAACGGCCGCAGCAGACCAGAGGGGGGGGAGATGGGGAGTCTTGTTCCTAGCACAGATACAGCATGCCGCTACAAACTCCCGGATGTCCTCAATCATGCTGGGCCACCAAAAACGTCGGGCCAAGAACTGCTTGGTCCGATGAACCCCGGGTGACCTGCCAGGCGGGAAAAGAGTGCCCCCAATGGAGAACTTGGGACCGTACTGCCAACGGAACAAACAAACAGCCAGGCGGCTCCCCACCAGAACTGGGATCAGTTATCAACGCCTCCCACACAACAGACTCAACGTCCCACTAAATGGGAGCCACAATCTGAGCTGCCGGGATAACCGGCTCAGGAATGGGGTCGCAAACAGAGCGGTCATGAATCCGCGACAAAGCGTCGGGCTTGATGTTTTTTGAACCTGGGCGATAGGTTAACGTAAAGTTAAAGCGGTTGAAAAACAGCGACCACCGCGCCTGCCGAGAATTACGTCGTTTAGTCTGTTGGATGTATTGGAGATTTTTATGATCCGTCCAAACCACAAACGGATGTTCAGTCCCCTCCAACCAATGGCGCCACTCTTCTAACGCCAACTTGACAGCTAACAACTCCCGGTCACCAATGCTCTAATTCCGTTCGGTCGCCGACAATGACCAGGAGAAGTAGGTGCATAGGTGCAACTTATTGTCCCGAAGGGGGCGCTGGGACAAAATGGCACCCACCCCGACTTCCGACGCACCTCCACAACAAATGGGAGGGAGGGGTCGGGCAAAATGAGAATGGGCTCTGAGCTAAATCGTTTCTTTAACTCCTGAAAAGCAGCTTCACCTGCTGGAGACCAAGCAAATGACGAGGAGGTAGCGCATTATGGGGGCAGCTATAAAGATTAGCAAACCCCAAAAACTGTTGCATCTCCTTGACGTTTTGAGGGGCAGGTCAATCCCTGACCGCTGCCACCTTGTCAGGATCCATGCGGACCGACCCCTCCGAAACAATGAAGCCATGAAACAAAACTGTCTTGGCATAAAAAACACATTTTTCAGCCTTGACAAAAAGCTTGGCTTTAAGGAGGGCCTCAAGCACTTGTCTGATGTGTTGTTTATGCTCTGAGAGAGTTGAAGAAAAAATCAGAATATCGTCAAGGTTGACAAAGACAAATCTCTCCAACATCTCTCGGAGGACGTCATTGATGAGTGCCAGGAACACAGAAGGGGCGTTAACCAATCCGAACGGCATGACCAATATTCGTAGTACCCGTCATGCATATTAAATGCCGTTTTCCACTCGTCCCCCTCCCGGATCCGAACCAAGTTATAAGCATTCCAGAGGTCTAGCTTAATAAAAAAACAACGCCTCCTGCAAACGTTCAAACGCGGAATTCATCAACGGAAGGGGGTATCGGTTTTTAATGGAGATATTATTCAAGCCCCAATAATCAATACAGGGTCTCAGGCCGCCATCTTTTTTGCCCACAAAAAAGAACTCCGCTCCGGCAGGAGACGTAGAGGGCCGAATATATCCATTAGCCAGAGCCTCCTGAATAGATTCTCGCATGGCCCTTCGCTCAGGCCCTGAAAGCGAGTATAATGAATCCCTAGGAGGAGTGGTACCCGGGTAGAGATTGATCTTGCAAGCATACTTGCGATGAGGAGGTAAAGTCGAGGCCCGTTGCTTGCTAAAAACCTCAGAGAGATCAGCATAATCGTTAGGAACATTAGGAGTCAGACAAAAGTTCAGAGCAGCCCCCAAATTCTCACCCTTTTCGGAACCTGCCATCTCTATGTCTGATTCCGAGTCAGAGAAATCCTCCGAATAGCAATCCTCCTCTGGCTTCCGCTAGTCAAATTGAGGATCCCTCCTCTGCCCCTTTCTCTAGATTAGGAAGGTTGTGTGAGACAACCTCCTCAAAATCACTCCAGGCGTCAGCCGCCCCCATAGGTTGATGCCCGGGACGACACGTCAAACTGCCCCTACGGTGGGACTTACAATCAGTGCCCCACTGGACGATCGAATTATTCTGACTCCCCCAAATGATGTGAGGCCTATGTTCTCGTACCCAAGAGTGTCCTAAAACGACTGGGAAAACAGGAGAACTGATCATAAAAAATCGGACCTCCTTAGAATGACCACCAAAAGAGATGAACACAGTCAATGATTCAGAGACTTCGGTTATAAATCCAGAACCCAGCGGGCGACCGTCCAAAGATCTAACAGTGCGTGAATGTAAAAGAGGGCGGATGAGAATGGAATGTCTCCTAGCCCTCTCCGCGTCCATAAAACAGTTCACGGCACCAGAGTCCACAAAAGCTTTGATAAATATTCTCTGTCTCCCCACAGTAAATTCTACAAGAATTAAAGTTCAGAAGGGAAATTGGGTCTGTCCCTCTAGCGCCCCCCCCTTACTGCTAGAGGGACTTCCCATTTCCCTGAAGCTCAGGGCAGCGTGGACGGATATGTCCTGGTTTGTTACAATTATAGCAGATTATACTAGTGCGAACGGGCTTACGAGCCCAGATCTCATATGAGCCATCAACCTGCATAGGCTTGCCAGGAGTGGAAATCTCAGTGGGCGGAATGGGAGCTGTATGCACACTGCAAGAAGCATTAGCCCCATTGCCAGCAAGAGTCAATGCAGTACATTTCTCCATGTTAAGTTCGCGAATGCGATTATCAATTCACACCGCAGTACGAACTAACAAATCTAGGGAAACACAAGGCTCCAATGTAGCCAGAGCGTCCTTAACCTCCTCAGCCAAAGCGTGAACAAAAACTGTACCAAGAGGCGCTTCTGGCCAGCCTATCTCTGTCGCCAAGGAATGAAATGAGATTGAAAACTCAGCGACACTCTCAGAACCCTGCCTCAGATGCATTAAACGCGTAGCCGCGTCCTGACCACAAACATCTTGATCAAACACCGATACCTTTTCTCTATCGAGAGTCTCCACAGTATTCACGATCAGTGAATTAGATCGAATAAGTGGGCCGACCCAAGTGAGTGCTGTGTCGGTCAACAGGGATAAAATAAATGAAACCCGAGACTCTTCATTCACGAAAAATATTTCACATTGGGCAATGAAATCTTTACATCTTCCTGTCTTGCCTCCATATCTTGGGGGTAACTGGAGTTTTGGCTCTCACGGAAGGTGTACGGATTGTGCTTGTGCAACATTTTGTGTGATCTGAGTGGACAAGGCTCTAATACTCTCAGTGAGAGTTGAGAGAACATTTTCCTGTCTTTCCGTGGCATTCGCCTGAAGGCGGACTCTCTCCGCCAACTCTGCCTGCTGATTTTTCAGGCTAGAAAGACCCTTGCCAGCTTGTTGATTAGCCTCAACTTTCTCTAATGCAGCCGTTGCTGACGGCTCCATGCTCGCTAGAGTGTTCTGTAATGGCTGGTGGAATTAGGAGGCCAAGCGCAGTGACCAGAGAGAAAGTGAGCAACATGGACACAGTACAAACACAGAGAATAATATAGACCAAACGAAAGTACTCACGCTTCCAAAGGATGTATAATAGTCCGAAACACGGAAGCAAAGCGAGCGAGAAAAAAGGGAAAAGAAACTCCAATAATCAGAAAATAGAAAGTCATACAAAACCTGACTACAGATATCTTCGGCTATAGTGCGAAGCTAAAAACAGACACTCTAGCGAAGGAGGCGTGCCGGACTTCCTGCTTATATAGAGTCCGGGAAGGCGCCGCCCCAGCTCAGTCAGCCAGCTGAGTAAAGAATCCGATGGCCAAGGAATTCGATATTGTCCCGGGGCGAGAGCCGCAAAGAAAAGTCCAAATCACATGCACACCTCACAAACCATGACAACTGACTTGGCTACGTCTATAATGTTGATCACAGACGAACGGCAAGGAATGCCCATTGCGCCACCCACTCACATCCACTGCAGTACTAACTTAGGAGGAGACGAGAACACGCTTGCATATGAGGACCTGTTGGTGTTCACATAGCCTGAATATCAGTGGCGAACCGTGAGCCCTACAGCTGGGCCTTCACCTCAGCTATCACCCCCGAGAAAAGATGTCACATGGAAAAAAAACAACGTTACGATGAATTGAAAGGGTTTAGTTATTTTGAGAATTTGTACTTTACTTGAGTTTTTTTTTTTTTTAACCACGACTTTTACTCTACTACATTTAAAACATTAGAAGTATACTTCGTTACTTTGACACTGGCCACTTCGTTACAAATTAAAATATGAATGTAGTTCATCATTTAACCCTTTCGCAGGCACAGCGACATTTTTGTCGTTTTAACCAACGTGTTTTATAAAGTCTTCTTTAAATTCCCCGATTGCGGGAATTCCCTTGTTAGTTACACTCATTACCATTGGCTGTCTCTCAGGTCACCCAGCACTGTATTTTTAGCCGTGAACGAGGCATGGGATTTCCTAAAAACGCTAAATACGAGACTACTTCCCGGTCAAATTGTGGGACATGTGAACATGGCATCGATGAGTACAAATAGCCGGCATTCTAGCCGTGTTTCTAAACGTAAATACAACGTGGATGAAGTTTTTGCTTTATTGAATGACTCTGACGATGAGTTTGAATATCCAGAGAGCGGGAGTGACTTGGATCCAAACGATTTTAGCGATTCTGGAGAGGATTAAAACATAAAAACATCAGTTATGGGAAACTTATTATGAGATTTGGTGTTATTTTATTGTTATTTTGAATAACAATCATATTTTGGTAAAAACCCAAAATTAATCCGTCCGTGGGGGTATGCATCTGGGCCAAAATTTGCCTGCGAAAGGGTAAAGGATTATCAAGATTTAGCATGTTCGAGAAGAACAACGGTGTTCGGCAGGGTATCTTTGTGCTGATGTGTCCTCCAGCGGACATGGAGCTGCAAATTTATGCACGCAGTTACAATATCCTATCACTAGATGGAACACCCGGATCAGTTAGTGAATATTCACAAGCAAGTCCGAGCTGGAACACAATTTAGAATATGGACGAGTTCACTCCAATCCCTGTATTTCAGGAATTGCCTGAATTTAACTCCTCAGCTATGCCTGATGTGCAAACTGCTCACCATACTTGCCCATATTATCTATCTAGCAGTTTAAAAAAAATTATCTCTTGCTAGAGAAACAATCGTTGTCCTCTGTAGCAACCATTTCAGCTACAGTGAGTCCATGGTATCCGAATCTGTTTTCTGAAGCAAAAATTCGACATGGTATTGATCCTATGTCATTCTACTATTAATTAAAGTCAATTGTCGTGGTTTATAAACCGCCAGTAAACTCAAAGGAATAAGAAGTATATAAAGCAGAGATTGCCTGTGTTTTTTGAATACTTTCATTCACCTGAAAGTTGATAAAAGAGAACAAGGAGAGGACAATGTGTGGTTGTTTTGCTTCTGTCTATGCGTACTTTGAAAAATACTTTGTACTTGTACTTGCACTTTTGATACTTAAGTATATTTTTTCACAAGATGCTTTTAGTACTTAAGTACATTTAATGTGAGCTACTTCAAGACTTACTCAAGTAATTTTCTTATGGGTGACTTCAACTTTTACCAAAGTAACTTTCAGTTACTTCTACTTTTACGTTATTTTTTTTTTTTTTGAGTACTTTATACACCTCTGGTGTTTTCTTATAGCCCATTGTCCACGGGCTGATAATTTTGCATCTTGAAATGCCTTTCCACTTTCTCAACCTTTTCTTTTAATTCCAGTTCTGGAGTTGGTCTTCCATCTTTTTATTATTTGAAGTTTTTCTGTGAAAGGCTGCCTTGAAAAAGGAGATGGTATCAAGATAGCCACAACGTCGCTCTCGTCTTCCGCCATTTAACTCGTCTCTCACCCACGCTCACTACTCTGCCGAGATTACGATGTTCGGACTTCACGAAGGCCTAAGATCTTTTGTTTTTGTCCCGCCCACTTAAAATCAAACCGTGATTGGTCAATTTGCCCCTCACTCTCCAAACCAAGACACATAGCTTTATGCATAGCTTGGCCTTCCCCGGCTTCATGAAGTCCTAACTAATCAATGAGCCAGCCGACCAGGTCTTGATAGAGATGGGCGATTCTGATTGGATAACATGTTTTCAGGACAGTAACCCTTTCATTGCTGATGTGAACTTGACAGTAAGCTTAATTTAAAACATAGATGAGAGAAAATGTATTAAATGTATTGTATTAAATTAAATGAGATAGAAATTTTAAAAACAATAATTATGTTTTATTTAATACTCCTATTTTTTAGTCCAGATTTTTTTTAGGCCTCCTCTGAAGGCGTAGAAGGCCCTGAGGGTTCCCCTCTGCCGAAAAAAAATAAACATTTTTGTCATTGCCGAGGAACGAGGCATCAACGATTTAAAAGAGAAAAATGAACAGTTTTGATATTGATCATTTGTGACTGTCAAAAAAAAAATTATTCACGGATTTATCAGCGTGTCTTTTTCAATTATTCCCTATGGAGAAATTTCTTTTTGGCCCCCATGGCATCATGTGACTTGCAATATCAGCTTGACCACTAAGCCCATATCGGCGTGCGTTCCAGCCTTCGTTGTTTGTCCAGTTCTCCTTATAGCTCCATGGATTAAACCCATGTGCAAAGAGGTGCACATAAGCTTTGTTCAAAGGTTGTTGTATTGATTTATTTCACTCTGCCTAACCCCCCAAACGTATGCCAATGTGGTACATCTTTAAGTGGAGATGCATAATAGTATGCATAGTAGTAGTAGTAGCAGCAGTAATACTAATACTACTACAACTACTGCTAATAATAATAATAATAATAATAATATGGAAGGTTAGAGTAAATGTTCATTTCCATGACTGCTTCACATTATTGTGCGCTTTATCGATTAGGTATTACAACCTGTAATCTTAAGATATCTTGTTTGTATGAAAAGAAGTCAATATAATTTTCTTCACTAAACAAATGAACAGTGTCTCTATAGCAGTCACGACCTTATACTTGAAGGAAGTGACAACAATTAAATATCCGAAACCACAATGAAACTATGAGGCTCATTTATGAATGATTCCTTTGTAAGTGAGAGCATTCATGCCTCAAACTATGCTGAAAACACAGGCTTTTTTTCTGAAGTATGCAGCTCACTAAACAATTTATCTAGTTGTATCTTATTTTAGTTTAGAGTCACACTATGGCCGGTGTATTACGATGGTGAGCACATTGTTGAGATTGAGTGGTGGCCAGCCATAAGTTAGGTGGATTACGGACATCTGGTACCAGAAGTGTGTCTTTTCATGGCCAAATTGCACACCTTTTCAAGTTTGTGAAGATGGATGCTGTGATTTTGCTATACCACAGCCATTGCCCTTTTAGTTTCCACAGATCGGTGGTACGCTCGATGATAGACCTTGTGAGGATTGTGTATGTGCTCTGGTGTAATTGTGGTTTGGTGTGTGCTGGTAATAGAGTCTTCAGTCACGGCTTAAGTGGGTAATCCATATACCCCAGTGACGGAAAGAGGTAGTTAGGAATCTTACGTACTCTGAACCTAAACAATACAGTCGCACAATATATAGAAAAGTAGGTTGTTAAGTTTTTCAAGTTTGCCTCCACCATATGACCTATCGAGCTATTCCACTCCGAGATTACTCCCTAATGTGATAATCAGCAACCATCTCAACGAAACATTCAAAAGCAGCAGTCCTGAGCTTGTGTACATATTTTTCCTACAGGAAAACAAATATCTGATATGAGACCATTTGTTGAATGCCATATTGCGAACAAAATTCTTCAGTACTTTGAATATCACTGCCTTAAATAAACGTGGGTCTAAGGCCGTTATCTGGCAATGCTGTGGTCTGGTGCAGGAATCCCTGCCAAGCAATTGCTGGCAATGGTCAGAAGTCCTCATTAGCCAGGCAACAAATGGCTCAGCCTGACCACAAATAGTATGGGTTAAGCCAGTTAAAATTTGTTGATCTCATCGATCTTGAAACCCCTCCCTCTCCCCAAAAACATGGGTCAATGCAACAGGATTCATGTTTCGAAATTTTTGAGATGGTGATTTGGCCGAAAAGATTTGGCGTTTGAGTGAGGATTTCTATTCAGCAAGGAAATACTTTGAGAAATTAGCTGTGCCAATGGGTGCGCAAATCATTTTTCTTTCAGATGGGATCTCATTTTATGGTCAAGCCCGTTAAATGAAGTGCTCGCAGTGTGTACTAGATCAGCGGCAGTTGAATTCCTTTTTTTTTTTTTTTATTACCAGAGTCATGTCATGTAGTAAATCTAGGCGACATGATTATTAGGGCTAATTAGAGACCAGCTAGAGTAGGAATAATACCTAATGATAGCTAGTGTTAGTCAGTGAGGACTTCTAGCTTCATTGATTTTGTAGTAGTCAGTTGGAAAATCAGGCTATTGCCTTGTCCTCTTTACTGAGAAAGATTAGGGAGTGGAGAAGGTATGGACAACAAGGCCTAAAAAGCACAGCAAAGCTTAAGGCTCATGATCATGTACTGTCATGTTTATTACTTGAAGAATGATATCCTGTTTTGGGTCTGATAGTGGCTGACCTCAGTCAGTGCGTGGTAGCCCAACTACTGGGTTGTAACTAGTCCACAATCGTCCAACTGATTTAGTGCAGCCATCCTCATGTGTCTTTAAAAGACAGATGTTGGTATGGAAGCTCTCGATCATACCATTTCCTCAGAATTGGCTGATCCAGATAGTCCACCTGCACGACTAATTTTGCAATGCAAGTCGGCGCGCACGTGAGACACCGGAAAACATAACATTCTCTATGCGTCTTGGGCTTTTGTTGACTGTGCCTTCAGTCACTGAAAACGGTCTTTTTGGAAAATGCGTTCCAGGATGAAGATTTCTAGAAACTCCGTTTTTACTTTTTATGTGTGGACAGGGAAAACTGAATTTTTGGCTTTTGACCTCAGAGTGTGTGTGCCTTATAGTGAGTTTTTAAGGCTAGTGATTGGCCTTACATTAAATTGTTCTGTATAATCCTTGCCTGTTGGTTTGGCATGCTCTTGAGCACACTTTAATTGTGTTTGCGTCTTCGCATGGTCAGAGTTTTTTTTTTTTTTGGAAATTGAAGGAGGAAAAACCCATTTTAAAAATATACATAAGGATGTGGACTCAGACCAAGACATTGCAGACAGCACAAGCTTTGAAGTGAAAGGCAGTACATGTGAATACTTTTCACCGACCAATGCAGATTCTGCTGTGACTGGGTAGACTGGCACCAATGGGTGCGGAGGCCACGTGGTGAATGTTATGTGGCCCATCGCATTTTTCTGGTAGATTGTTGAGATGGACCCAATACCATGGAGTGCAATGGCATCTTAGGCCACTATAGGTCACTGCTGGTGATCATCAATGGTAACTCAGTGTTATGCAGCACAGGCCTTCAGGCCTTATGTCCTTCCAGACATGAATGATCATTTACCTGAGCTTTCTAAATGATCTTATAAACCATTAACAACTCTGAAATAACTGGTCTATAATAGCTATGATACAATGATATGATTGCTTTTTAGAAATGGTGGATTTATTACTTAAAAATATGAAAATCATTCAACAAATTTTGCTTATTAATCAAGAATAGGACATTTATAATTGTGTTCATGAATTACTCAAGAGTATGCATTAATGTAGGCGTAATGCTTTATAAATGATGAATTGAGTTACTAATACTTAATTAATGCTTCATAGTGTGCAGTTATTATAAAGTGTTACCCTCAATAGCGCTAATAAATGCTATTCATGATTCTGGGCACATTCTGCGGACTTGATTCATACTGCTAGCTTCTGCCTGGTTCAGCGGGAGCATATCACGACGGCAGAACTAGTGTTGGGTCCTAATCCCATTTCAGGAAAAGCACAAAACCCTGCTCTTAGGCAAATAGGATTTTAAATCCATCTATCCATTATCTAAAGAGTTTCTTCATCACTGGGGTCACGGGAGAGCTGCTACCTATCCCAGCATACTATGGGCGAAAGGCAGGAACACACTCTGAACAGCTCGCCAATCCATCACCGAGTACACACACCATTTACTCACAATTTAGGGGCAATTTAGAGTCTCCAATTAGCCTGACATTTTTTTTTGTTTGTTTTTGGACTGCGGGAAAAACCGGAAGACCTGTGTACATTGAGAGAGCATGCAAACTCTTCACAGAAAAGCCCCAGGCAGGATTTGAACCTACAACCTTCTTGCTGTGCTGCATCAGTGCTATCTACTGCACCGCTGTGCCACTGAGCCATCCTGAAGTACAGACTGCTGAATTGGCTGCTTTTATTTACAGCTAATTCAGGTAAAACATGTAGTAGCCTTCTTTATTCAGTTCTTTTTTAAGGGACAAATTTGTATGATTCATAGCTCATGTTTTCACCATAGTGAATTAATGTTTTCCTTGCCACTGCTGGATTTTGCTTGCTCAGTTGAGGCATTTGATAATTAATTCTCAGAGGTTTCTCACCTGAACTATAACACTGCAAACCACATCCCTTTAGACTAATTAAACCGAATGGATGATATGAATTTACAAGCTGGATAGCATGCTGGGACAGTGTTTTGACTAGAATTTGAATCAAAATACTTACTGTCCTTATGTCACCACAAGCTTCTCATATCAAAGTTTGCCATTGTGGTATTTTCATAATTTTAAAGGAAAAGTATACGATTTTGAGTGTCTGATAGAAATATAACTTTGAAATAGCAATAAACTGGTCATCAGCATTTGGTATCAGAGGCATATCCCTGTGCAGCCAATGCCCTACTATTACCTACAATCTAGTTTGTGAGATTTTGGTCAGCATCCAAGAAAGTGCAATATAAATATCCTCTAATGTTATATTTGGATATATAATCATGATGATGGAAGATGGACATCATATTTTTCATTGCTTCCTCGTAATTTCATCAGTGTATATATTTTTTAAGTGCATTCTTTGATTGCCGCTACAGCTAGCCCAATGCGCAGGCAGTATATGCAAATTTTGGGGACACCATCCAACCTTAAGGGTGTGTAATGGTTGTGCTTGGAGCACAGTTCAGATGCACGGAGGACAGGAATTTAAGGACTGGACTCAGGCGCAAGGATGGATTTGGTTGTATTTATTATGCCTACTGCACAACAGCAGGCGCAAACATTGCAATACAAAACAAAATAGAAACAAGGTTCCTTTAACAGTATTAGTAATAGAGACTCTGGGCTTTAGCTGCGGTAACAATGTATTACAAATAGGAAAACAAATGGAAGCGAGGTTTCTTTGAATAAAGTGCTGTTAGATTATAGAGAATAATACACGCGAAATGCGGAGAATACGTCCATCCAAGACTAGGAATACAGCACAGGCATGTTGTTACAAGACTTCGCAATGACTAAGTGCGAAGCTTGGTCTTAAATAGGCCACTGCTACCGCACGGTGGAAATTAGAAACAGGTGCAGGTGATAATTGAATAATCACAGAAGGGCAGTCCAGGTCTTATGTTGCGTTCCAGGCAACTCGTAACCTGTGATTTACCAGTTAAAAGTGGGCGGAGCTACCGTCAAACCTGTGAATTCACGCCGGTGAACTCGATTGTGCTCAACGTACTCCGACTTCCTTGTTTGACGGCTCAACTAAAATGGCGGCACCGGCTTTTTTTCAAGTGAAGTCAAGTATGAATTCGTAACTCGTTACTTTTGCCTGGAACGCTATGAAGTCGTGACTCGTAACTTTGAAGTCGTGATTCACAGGTTCAAACCTCCGCTGGAACGCAGCATAAGTAGACCTGGAGGCGCTGGAGGCGTGGTCTCACAGGGTGCCATAAATGAGGGAAGAAAAATAAATCTAAATTTTTCACAGTCAATACTTTTTTTTCAAAAATTCTATTGAAATACTTTTACTGTAAAATTTTACGGATACCCATTGCGTTACTACAACCCCATTTCCAAAAAATTGGGATGCTGTGTAAAATTTTATCAAAAACAGAGTGCCATGATTTGTAAACCATTTAAACTCTACATTTAATTGAGAATAGTTCATACCTGAATCAGCGTTATATCAGATGTTGAGACTGAGAAATTTTATTGTTTCTTTGAAAAATATCTGCTTATTTTGAGTTTGATGCTAACGCCATCAACACATTAGAGATGGGAAAGTAGAGATGGGAAAAAATGAACTAGATAACCAGCTCCACTGAATTCAGTAGTTTTCAGTGTCATGTCCTTTGTGAGGCTCCTGGACCGTGCCCTGGATCTTGGACGTCCAGCATAAGTAATGCGGACACAATTTTTTGAAGGACTGGGAGGGGTATGGGCCTGAGGAACGTTCCTGGGTCCCGCAGCGGAACATCTTAGACTCCTGCCTGGTTCGCGCCCCCCAGTGCCGATGTCCGGGGTCCACCACTGGGCCGACAGGTAGCATCTATCGGGGGGGCTGGGGTACTGTCACAGCCCTCATCTGGATGTCCTCTGTGTCTCCTCCCATTCAGCTACTTGAGTGTCCATTAGAATGTAATGTCTCTTGTGATTGGTTTGCGTCGTTTGTGCCCCCTTATCCCTGGTTGTGTCTTGTTTCATGGTTACCTCACCCCTTGCACCTGTGAAGTACTGTATTTATACCCCCTCCTTTGAGTTGCGACTTGCTGGATTGTAATTCACTATGTGTGCTTATAACCAGTCAGTATTTACTACTAAGACCCTTCGTCTTTTCAAGTAAAACATAACCTTTCATGATAGTAATTTACAGAAACTTCCTCCCTTGTTCAGATAATAAGAACAAGCTCCCGAGCCTTTCTCAGGGTCCAGAATTGGGACTGCATTTTTGTTAATCCCGTACTAGTCAGTTTCCTCTGTCCAGTTTATTAGGAACAAGCTCCAAATCCTGCAAAGGTCATCAAGATTGGAACCGTGTTCCTCCTAATATGCTCCTTCCTGCTCGAGGACTGTTCAGCTCTGGCGAAGTGTACACTTCATCTAGCAGTCAATCCGGAAAGCCACTGGCCGGAGCCGGACCACATCCTCAAAAGGCTTTCTTCTTACATATGCTGAAGGAATTGAAGTGTGGAGAAGAGTAAAGTGCTGCTGAAGAAAGTTATCAGTCTCCATCTGGCTGTTTCTTCTTGTTAGGAGCGGTTCAACTATCACACATAAAACTCAAAGGTTACAGTAGCATCACAAATACAGTCAATGAGCCTTCTTATTAATACTCAGTGGATAAGACCTGCTATGCTGCCTGGCCAAAAAAAAAAAAAAAAAAAAAAGAAGTCGTCACCATTTGGATTTAAGTAAGAAAATACTTAAGAGCCTATGATTTGATCATGTTTACAGTCACTAATGTTCACTAATGTTTCAGCAAGCAAAAATTCTTTTCACCGTAGATGCAATGTATATCTTTTCATTTCCTAAACAACCATGTCGGAAGATGAATCTCGAGGATGTGGGAAATTCTTTGTGTTTCAGAATAAATTATTGGCCTGATTAAATGTATTATTATTTTTTATTATTATTTTTACTGGCCAGATTAAATTATTGGTGTGCATCAAGCAAAGAAAAAAACTACGGAGATGGTTGAAACTGCTGGAATCAGGGTAAGAACTGTCTTGCGCATTACTAACCGCAGTGAAAATCTTGGCCATGTGCTGGAGAAGACTTAAGCCTTTGCAAAGTGTTTTGACTGTCCTGTCATCAACACAGGATCTTGGCAAAAAATTAATGCACCTCTGGATGGAAATAGTGGTTGTGATCTTGCATATAACGTTGTTAAAACAATGCCATGACAAAGATGCGCTGTAATCAAAGCAGTTCAACAAAAATATGCACTTTTTTTTGGCCAGGTAGTTCATATACACAACAGTGGTGGTTGAGGTCGGAGCTGAAAATAGCAGAGGCACCAAACATGCAATAAGCAATGCAAGTGTAGGGTATGCCTCGAGCTAATGCAAAGAATAACTCATTGTTTATCTTTTTCCATGAAGTGTACTTTATGAATAAAATAGCTACATTTCTGGATTTCGTTTATCTTTGAATTCCCTCACACTGCATTCAGAAAGAGGCTGTGCTTACCTGCAAATTTACGATTCTAATTATTGGAGAATTTTCTAATAAAAGAAAATAATTGAAAACGAGTAAAGACTTAATCATCAATTTAAAGGGATTTTTTTTCACCTCTGCAGCCACTACTGTTACATCGATATGCATACGGCAAATACAGGAGACAAAATCAGCTTATGCATTGGTTCTGGTCTGATACTGACCTGAGGTCAGATCTCAGCCCAACATATGCCCTTCTCTTTGTCTGAAGTCTATACCTGCAGCCTGTGGGAAGCCGATTGACTTGAATGAGGTGACCCAGGTCATAACTTATAATGAAAGCTTTACATGTCTAGGCTATTTCATGGATATTTGAAAAGTTGTAGGTGGGAAGGCGAGTATTCTTTAAGGTGCTGTGTGGGGGAGTTTTTCTTGCATGCCACTGTCAGCAACAAGCAGGTGGAGCAACAGAGAGAGACAGACTGTTTTATGTTCTTGTAAGAGTAGAAGCAGATGTTGAGGATCAATGAAAGGTGTGTTGAATTTGTGGGTTGCTGAGGACCTTTGCTGGCAGTATTTACGGGCGTTGAACATATTGAGATTCAAGGTGAGTGTGAGCTGAAGGGATGTAAATCTGTTGAAGTCATGCTGTTTAGCCAAGCTCTTTAGTAGAACCTACCCTGACACTGTGAGGCCTGCCACTGATGAAACTATATATTCAAGTGAATGAGAAGTGAAGGGATAATGCGAAGATTTTTGTTTGATTTTATTTTGTGGCGCTGAATGGTATCAAAGATGGAGCTAAAGTCCATAATGTGGAATCAGTCAAAGGGATGAAGGAAAATTCTGAAATTGGTGGTGGTCCTGTTGTGGTCTGGCACCAGATGACTGATAGTGCAAGTTTCTCCTGACAGTTCATAATTTTTGATCCTTCAAGATTTTTTTTGGTTTATATGGGTGGAGTATGTGTGAGCCCCTTAGAACAAGAGTGGTCCAACTAATGTTTTTTCATTTTTCATTTAGGATAACAATTGCAGGAGCTGCCGGATAGCTCACTTGGTTAAAGCATCGCACTGCGAAGCAGAAGTGACTATCACGACGCGGGTTCGAGCCCCGGTCGTACCAACCAGCATTGGTCGGCAGCTTTTTCAGTGTAGCGCACAATTGGCCATTGCGCTACAGGGATGCAAATTGGGAAGGGTCTGCCGGGAAGAGTAATATAACATGGTTCCGTTGTTCGTTGCTTAGGCGCCTCCTGTTGGCCAAGACGGGCGCTCGTCAGGAAGATTCTAAGTCTGTTCATGTCCGGGTATCCTCCGCCCTCGCTCTGAACTTGCGATGATTCAACCAATGAGTGTATAAGAAGCGGTGGCTGACGGGCGCGTGCTTCGGAGGAGAGCCGCAAACTGTCTGCACTCTCCTGAATTGGCAACAAGGGGTCGCATACAAGCAAGTGTTGTACATAGTTCCCCAGTTGGGCATTCCAGATTCGGGTGGGATAGGAGATGCCAAATTTATAAAAGAAAAAAAAAGGATAACAATTGCACTGAGCATTTTATGCGTTCTTGAAGTATGGAACATATAACCGGCCTATTGTAAAGTACCGCAACTACACCAAGTTAATCCATTATTGTATTTAACAGATAGACCACTAAGGAATCATTTTAAGATTAGAACTTAAAAAAGACAAATCTGGAGTTAGACCACTTTTGTTCTCAGGGGCTCATTTACTGGTATGATTGTCATGGCTCTCTAGAGGAGGTAGTCTGTAGCAGTTCTTGATAGAGTCATGGAAGATGTAAGAAGAACGCATGGTAAGAGGTCCATGGCATAGTCCCTGAGCACCTACTCTTAATGAAATCTGGTCTTGGGGCTCTGTGAAGTCTGCACCTGCTCAGCCACTAGCAGGCATTCCCTGATGTGAATGGCACTGTTTGTCACAAGTCTGGGATGCAGATGATCCTAAACGATCCACACGTTGAGTCGAGAAATCGATGATGTCAAACTGGGCATTCAAGGACCTCAGTGAAGGTGATAGGATCAATGACAAGGATCGCGCCCAGTGAGCTCATGTTTTGTCATGCTGGCTCGGTGCGCATAGAGCTGAATTCATGCTCACATTCGTGCTTATGTTCTATTCATTCCTGACCTTGCAAATTATAGTGTTGATTGTGATGTAGTCTTGGCAGTGGAAGGCTTACTGTTTGTATGTGATGATAATTTTCATGCAAACGATGATCCATAGTTTTGAGTTCAGGTATTTTCAAATCAGTATTAGCATAGAAATTGATGGGAGCGAGCCGAGCCTCTTGTATCTTCAAGTGATGAAAATCTGAATGAATCTTGCATTGTTCCATTTCTGCTTCAATCTTAAAATTGGTTTGCAATGAGTGAATTGGCTGTGATATCATGTAATGCACGCCAAGCCTTACACAGCATGGTGGTGGATATGCTAAACTTGATATAATCAGTTATTATGAAAACCCTCTTATTTAAATTGGAATCAAAAATGTCTCATGTGAATGATTGCTGTATAATGTATGTCAACTTAATGTGCAAATAAAAAGTTGATCACGGGAAGAAACGTCCCACTTTGTGCTTGATAGTGAGGCATGCAAGCGCGATTACTGTGTAACACACTATGTTCAGGGATTGTTTCTCTCCAGTGCCTTTTGATATGGTATGAGTAGACAAATAGCATTATGGATGGCAAAACCAACTCCATATGCACTAGTAACGATTGATAATCTGTTTTATTTCCTGTTGACCTCCAGAATTGGAAATGTGTCACAGCCTCATAGCAATTAACCCATGTTTAATGCGTTATTGAATTTTCTCCTGATACCCTAATTTAGCAATTGCACAAAAATAGATGTAATATTTTCTAGGTCAAATAGTCCATTAGGCTTTAGCAGCCCGATATTTTACACAACATGCATTAGCAATTTGCATAATGATTCCCTTGTATTAGCTCATCCTATTACTTCCTAACACCCTTTGACTTTTGTTGCTTATGTGCGGCAGCATATGAGGTGATATGCTGTCTCATTGTGCATTTGGGCCATCACAGTCATTTTTATTAATTTCTTTATTTCTAGGAAAGTGATTAATTATAGCTTGTTTCGAAACAATACCTTAATGCCTATTAGTCAAAATTTTTTTTTTTTAAATGACTCCAGAAAAATGGTGAGGTTTGGTATCCCTTGCATTCTACATATTGATATCAAATGCCATGCATTAAAATTGACTGTTTCCACTGATTTCACACAAATCCTCTTCCAGGTTGATTCTTGGCATCTCTTGTCTCCTTAAACTTCTTAATTATTGCCCTAATAGTGGAAAAGGGTATTTTTTTTTTTTCTCTTTTATTTGATCATTCTACAGTGTAGAGAGACAGGAAAGTTGGGGAGAAGAATGGGGAAGACATGCGGCAAATGACCCGAGCCGAATTGAACCCGGGTCGCTGCAGGAAGGACACAGCCTCAATGGTGCGCGCGCTTAGACCAATGTGCCACCGGGGCGCCCTGGAAAAGGGTATTTTCAACTGTTTTGAGATTTTTATTTATCCATTTCCTGATTTGTGCGGCTCAACTACTTTTCATTGTGCATGTCATTGTGCTCTCCGGTATTCCCACTCTGATTAATTAATCTGGCCTGTGCCACCTATGCATACCCCACTGAACCAAGAAGTTATGGTTGATCACTTAAGAGTACCGAATCAAACAGATGAACGTAAAAATGTAAAATATAACCGGAAATGTACTTCTGCTCGATTTTATTGAAGGATTTTCAAGGATGCCCAAAATAGTGGCTCTCATGTTTTGAAGAAAAGTGTTTTCTTCATGGCAATATAATTTTTTTTTCCCCTTTTGCTTCAAGGAAAGGTAAGATTTTTGTGAATATTTTGTGTGAAAGACCAAGAGAAACTGTCAGGACATTTTTTTCGCGGCTTGTTTTGCTCTTATTCACTCAAGGTGCCTATAAGTTTTTTAAGGCACTGTATTTTTTAAGTACAAAAATAATCAATAGAAAGTTATATCAGGCCAAGTGCAGCTAAAAAAAAAAAAAAAAAAAAAAAACATGTTTGAAAGTAAAGATTTTGACTGTTGTTCTGACAGAATTAAAGATTGATTATGCCTGCAATCTGAATTCAACGACAAATTCCAGTCATGGTTTGACAAAGACTTTGTATTGTATTTTTATTTAAATGATTTTATTTTATTTTTTTATCTAAAATGACTTGAATTTGATGACTTTACCCCTGACCTCTCCAACCCCCACCAAAAAAAGTGACCTCACTCAAGGACATCCTACCTCCCAGAACCCAAGCGTGATCTTAAACCACTAACCTATACCATCCATTCACTTCTGTCTTAAGGCCTTTCCACACCAAAGACAAAACTTGGAATAAACATGTGTCTATTAAAAATTATGAACCCCTTCCTCCCCGTGAGCCTATCCACACTGAATCTGAAACTTTCACATTTACAGTAAGTTTTTTTTTATTTGTTTGTTTCTTCCTTGGCATAAAAAGACCTTTCATGTCATGCCAGTCAGGACTCTCCTGCTGGGCCACATATATCTGGAAATTTTAGACTTTTTCAATTTTAATTTTATTGTTCTTATTTAGTTTTTTTTTTTTTTTTTTGGGGGGGTGCTGGAAAGGAAGAGTAGATGGAGTGTGCATCTTCCATCTATATAAACATCACGGTCAGAGATATAATGTATGTTCTGCCCATAGACTTTATAAAAAGATGGACGAAGCAACGGTGACATCACCCATTGGCTTCAGCATACCATTTAGGAAGCCTCAAATTTGGCAATTTGAACAGCACCATTTTGTCATTTCGAAACCAGATGTGATTCCTATTGGACGAGAGTGTGAATAGAAGATCTGGGGAGGACCGTGGCTCTGGATCTGACCGTATCAGACGAGGACCAGAGGATAGCCACGCCTCTAAAGCATATTCTGGCTTTATCCTTTATTGTAGTCTACTTGGGACCATAATTTACAAAAATGAACATCACGATATATTGAAGGACACTTGAAACTTGTGATAGATACCATAAAATGATGTGGAAAATCATTATTGAAATAATAAATTAGGAGGCAAAGTAGGGTCATTTTATCATAGACTTCAACAGCATTGAACTACTTTCTGCAACCATCTGCCAGCCATTAAATATAATGCAAATTTTTGAGATTTCCGCATCGGCCTCACTTTTCAGACCCGGGTGCTGCGTCCATTTTTTTATACAGTGTATGATTCTGCCATGAAGAGCAACAGGAAGTGTAAATAAAGTTTGCTGCAAGACTTCATATGCTTTGCTTTATCCGTACACTCTATCTTGTCTGATTGTAAAAGCGCCATGTTTGTCTACCTGCTTTCAGGCTATGACAAAATTGGCAGTAACATTCCCACAAGCCAATTCCCCACACATGGATTCCGCTTGAAATAAAGTAGTTGCTTTGGTATGCATCAAAAAGACAAGGAGAATGCAGTGCTGGTATTTAGCACCTGACATACAGTGCTTTAATTACAACCCTTGAACATTTCTGGAATCATTCCTTTGTGTGGTTTACTGTCACCCTTAGAGAGGTTTAATCCAACATAAAATACCATTTACCTCTAAATAACTTGGGGAAATGCTAATCCTGATTTGAGAAACAAAAATCTTGTCTGTCAGATGCAAGAATGCAGAGGATAGAGAGCAGCGACATTAGTGGCTCATAATCATGAATTAACTCAAGCTATTACTCACTGTATTGAGAGATACAGTGACTGACGTTCTACCTGGCAAATCATATGGAAAATGTTGCATGACCGCGAGAAGTACAGGCACAAATGTTTATTTTGCAATGCTTGCTTCAATCACTTGTGTCTTATTTTTATGTATACTGCCCATAAAAAAGATTTTGCTGAACGGATCCAGGTGTCATTTGAGAGGGTGAGAGTAAGTCCTACTAATTCAGGAACTTCAATTTCTAAACTCCAATACATTTTTTTTTTGGCTAATTTGAGCAATCATTCAATGAAGAACATCATTTTACTAAAATGGTTGGCAAATTCTGTTTTTGAAGGATGCTCTTCACAAGCACTTGAGAACAGTTTGCCGAAATTTTCTCAGGAATCTGAGCAAGTGGTTTTGGACAGTTTCAGTAGGCAGATAACAAACAATCTTACCCTCACAGGAGGAGATAATGTGCCTTATCTTTTAAATGCACTAAAATCCTACTGCGCCGAACTACCGCATTATCTTTAGAATCTCACTGCAGAAACTAAATAATTTTGCTTCACCTGCAAAGGAAGTAAATGAAAATACCCAAGGACTTTTTAGAGGACAACCGTCTACCTCTTAGCTTTATACAAATGCATGACACGAGTCATGATTATTGACACAGGTTGTCATTTTTTTCTGTATGGTAACAACATTATTCATGTTAAAATTGTACAAAGCACAATAAATAAAAGTACAGAAGTAACCTCCCCCAAATTTGCACCTTTGTAATTAATCACCGTAATCACATTTACCATTAAAAGTAAACAAGTAACTAAATAAACAGACAATCTATTAAATAAATACATAAATAAATACTCCGAGTAATTATTTTAAACAGAAGTACTATAGGAAAAGTATGATTGGTTTGCTATTATTGATCCCTTGGAAGTCTCAGTTGTGGATTACTGCACTCATAGCATTAACAGTATAACTGGAAAACTGAAATAAAATTCAAAACAACCATTTACAAAGAGGATACTATCTACCAGTTATTAGGATTTATTTTAAAGGCAGCTTAAGATTTAGGCATACATTAGCCATCAATTTATCTAGTAATACAGTTAGTTGTACATTGGTCATTGTGGCACTGTATAATCATGAGCACAAAAGGATGTGTACATTGAAAATGCCTTCCATTTCTCTTCCTATTCAGCAACTTGTGTGCCTATTAGAACCATGTCTCCTTTGATTGGTTCACAACTTGCATGTATTCCTTTTACAGGCTGTTTCTCATTTCATTGTTACTTCCTAATGGCTCTGCGATGTGTATTTAAACCCCCTGCTTTGAACTGTAAATTTCTGGATTGTAATTTGCTATTTGTGCTGAGGACCAGTCTGCATTCCTAGTTAAAACTTTTTGTCTTTATTAAGTATTACGTAACCTTTAATGACAGCTGAACTCTGAAGCTTTCCTCTTTACTCAGTTAACTGGAACAAGCTTCCAAGCTTAGTCTGGTTCCAGGATTGGGACCGCATTCAAGTTAACCCAACTCATGTCAGTTCCCCTGTCCAGATTAACAGGAACAAGCTCCCAAGCCTAATCAGGGTCCAGGATTGGGATCTTGATCTTGTTTACCCTTCCAAGTCTGTCCCTCCGTCCAATTTGTTAGGAACAAACTACCAGTCCTTCTACAGTCATTAAGATTGGAACCCAGAGTTTCTTTCAAGCTACTCCATCCTCCCGCGGGACAGTTTGACTCTGGCGAAGTGTGCACTCTACCTGACTGTCATCCAAGTGCCTACTGGCCGACAGTCAGCACCCCACCTTCATCCAATATATCTGTGTTGAACTGTCCTCTTTTCCTCTGTGATTTCATCCCCACTCCTTCCCCTGGGGTTCCGTCCCCAATCATTACTGTACTGCTGTCAATAAACCTACTTATTGGATTGTACTCGGCCTCCACACTTGATTCCTGGTCTGGACCATAACAGTGTCCTCGTCGGTGGTTCCTAAAACAGACAAAGCTCTACTCCTCTAACCTAGATGGCACATGTCCTGTAGACTATGATGATGCTGCCTGCTGTACTGCACAATCAGTATCGCTTTGCAAATTAGCGCAGTGGTGCTCATTTAAAGAAATAAGGCTCATTTAATTTCCAGTCATATATTGATGTGAAATTGGTGGAAAAGTACAGTTCCCGCGGGTGCCCTTTCAGAATATTAAATTAAGATTATATTGGCGACTATAATTACTGTTGATTTCATGTATTATTCTTTGCAGTAATTTTGAAAATATGTTTTTATAGGAGTCATTGGAGCCCATTTTCCTTATTATGTACTGTAGTGAGCAATTCTGAGGTTGAAATTCTTTCTTGATGAATTGAAAACTGAAACATTTGAAACAAAAATATTTTGATAATTTACTCATTTAAGCAGAGAACCTTTGACATTCCTTCAGTTGCTCTGACCATTGCCTATAAAGAAAAACAGAGAGATCTTACGAATATTAATGAAACCGCATCCTTAATGTCACGTATTAAGGGGTTTAAAAATGAACAGGTAACCGAGGAAGGCTCCTCCCTGGATCTGTGGGGTGAAAAAATGTGTCCAGCCTGTTGGCTGTGTTGAAACCTAAGACTCCTCAGTAGCACAGTCACAGAGGCTGTGGTGACAATTTCAACTCCTGTCTGTTAACGGGGATGCATGTTCATCTCCAAATAGGTCCAAGCCACAAAGGAGGTGTAGCCACAAAAGGGAGGATAGTTGTTTTATGAAGGTTAGAGGGAGTCTGTCCTTTCAGAAGTGTGAGCATTTTACAGGTATTTATGCTTGTGAAAGCAGATGACAGAACCAAAGTGATTGGCCCCCTTTACTACTGTCAGTTAAACACGGAAGGCTTCCATTGACACTTCGATAAGTTCAGTACGTTTTTTCTTCTTATTATTATCATTAATATTTATTATTAAGTAGTTTTATTATTTTTATTATTATTTTACCCATGGTCGTGTGAGTCATTCTGTGCGTGGAATCTTTCTATGTCCACATCTCAATACAATACTCAGCTAGTTTGCTAGCAAAACAAATGGCTACAGAATAAAAATGCATGATTGCATTTAATGGTCTGATGTCACCCTCTATCTATGTACAAAATCACAATCGCCCTCCCAAACCAGTTTTTATCACCACTCAGGACAACAGCAAGGATTAAGCCAAGCTTGAGTTAAGATGATGAATACATTCTGTTCATTTTGAGGCAGATTAGACATCTGTGTTGCATCCAACAGATCTATATTTAAATATTTAAAAAATGACACATAAGTACTCCTAATTAGTGTGGATCATATTTTCATCTTGTCTTAAAAAATAGCATGTGAGCCATTAATTTGTAAGTGATTTGTGCCGCCTAATGGGCGAAGCATTTCAAATTATTCCCGAGATGACAATGCTGTAGTTGCGCAGTAGTGAATTAGGCAAATTGGTCAACTCTCTAAGGCGAACAGTTTAATAGGTTTTTATTCCCCGTTTTTGCACAAAGCTGCAAAGTGTTGCTTGATCTCTATGAGTTTGCTTCATGCTGTTAAATGATGAATTTTCATTCCCTTTTATGAATTAATGCTATTTATATTATACAGCCTTCATGTTTCCCAACTGTCAGCAATAAGCGTTGTTCTGCATTTCTGAAAATGCCCAACGGACACCTTCAATCGGTACGGTTGCATTAATTGTTGACTACAAGATAAATTATGATATTTTTTTGCTCTGTGACTTTATTCGATTAATGAATTATGCACTAGCCTGGGTTTGCACAATGTTGCATCAATATATAAATAAAAAATATAACCCCTTGAACTAGAAATAACTAGTATAAATGTTTAAGTGCTTTCAGCACTTGTTGGAGAGAGGTGTTTTACACTCTGTGTCTTCTTTCCATTTCCTGTGAAGGAGGAGATGAACTTGGGACATACTCTGAAATTCAGTGCTAAAATATGTAAATAATGGAGGAAAAAGAAGCCTACTTTCAAATTGTCAAACTGGATTTTTATCAAGCGAGGCTGAACTTCTGCTTTCGTAGTTTTACTCTTATTTTATTTTTTTTTTTTTTTTTGAGACAGGACTGGCATTTTGAATCTCATCTGGTCAACAGAAACCCACTGTTCCATAATGCTTGAATTGGTCACAGTGTGCTCGGCCCTGTCAACAACTTGTTCGTAATATTTTCGCTGGTCAGAAATATGTCCCTGCTGTTTGCGGGGTAATATCTTATTGATATGCTATAAACCCTGAAAGATAAAGTATTGACATGCTATTCTTTCAGAAAGTATCCACTTTAAGATACTTTGTTTTTGCTTAATACGCGAGCATATTATGCTGTTACCCTAACAGATTGTGCTAAAACCCTTTTATATATCAATTGATCTGAACTGGGCCAACTCTGTGACTGTATTCTACTATATTTAGCCTCATGGCAGTCAGCTTCTATCTATTTTATGTGATCACAATTTCATTGTTGTGCATTTGAACATTTCGATTTACAGACTAAAATGAGAGGCTTTTTTGCATGCTTTCTTTTTGTTGTTTTTGTTACTTTTTTGGTTCATGTAAATATTGAAGGTGATTTGTTTTATTGAAGATTAATAAGGCAATGTCTATTCTTTGCACCCTTAATTGCCGATATAGCTTTCAGATCTGACAAGATATTAAACAAATATCCAACATGCTGTATTCTGCGTATGATGAAAATAGGTGAAAATGAAGGATGAAGTAATTATTTTCAATGTCTGGATGCACATCCTTTGTCTTCAATGCTTGGAGTTTGGGACAAACAGACATCTCCAGACGCTGGGCATTTTCTCTGGCATTTTTCCTGGCAGCGCTCTGCCAGTTCGGTACTGCCACCATCCTAAATTCTTCCTTGTTTAGTGGACTTTTTGTCTTCCCTTCATCAGCATGTAAAACGCATGTTCAATTGGGCACATCAAGTGATTGACTGAGCCAACAGTGTCACTGTCCACTGAATCATGAGATTAACTGTATTTCTACGGAAAATATTTGTTTCCCATGGAACTACATGGTGTCTGTCCTGACAGTTACAATCTCAGACGACTGTTTTTATATCTTATGGCAATAATCAGACCTGTGTCTCATAACGTTTTTTCAGGATACTTATCATACCGCTATACTCTAATCTAATAGAGTTAAGAACTTGATTCTGAGTCAGATGACATCATGATCCCTCTGTAAGGGAGCACTGCATGAGATTATAAACAAAATTATTACGTGTGAAAATGTGGAATTTCAAACATAACTTGTTTTATTTTCTGATGTTGAATTTTTTATCCAGTGTGAATGAAGTCTGTTTCTTGTGAAGTCTTCTTTTCACATGCAAAGGAGGTAAATCCAAGAGTCAGAAATGAAAATTCTTACCATGCATTAACTCCTCCAAACAGCCTGAATTCACTTTGATGTTCTTCCCCCTGGCTGGCTATATGCGTTCATTAGAGATTATAATTTGTTGGTTGGAAATACTGGCCTTCTGCTTTCTGAGCCTAGATTTTCCAAGTGAAAATGTTAAGGGGCGATAATTTATTATTATTTAATTTTCACCAGTGAAAAGGCGAATATTGCATAAGCAAGTGGTCTAATGAGGTCACCGAATGAGTAAATGTAATAAGTACATTATATGCATGACTTATTTAGATATCACTTAATATTTTTAATCTTGCAAAGTTAATAACAGCATTTTAGGAATGACTGTGTAACTTTACTTTTAACAAATTACACTGGTTTTATATTAATGGCTTATTATCATCGAAGAAATTATATGCAAAATGGATAAATTAAAGGCGCTTAGTTTCTTTCGTTTTTTAAACCAGTCCCCCAGCGGCTGGATTACTGGGGACAGTTTCACCAGTACCATTGGAAGGTTATGAAAATGTTATAATAAAGAACTTGTCAGATTTTACAACTCTAACTTTCATCAAAAAATATTTTTTCCTAACTTTGACAGACTTTTTATGCATAAGCCACTGAGTCTATTTCATTTAAAAATGCAGGTATAAAGAACCGCAAACTAATGGAAAACCTTGGGGAAGTCGCAATCCAGTTATTAGCTCTTAGCTGGCTGCTATGCTGCAATTCACAGTTTACATTAATATTTATGGTAAAATTGCTAGAAATAACAAATTGATCATGCAAAGACAGTAAGGCTTGGGTTCTGCTATAGTGGATCATGTGATCTTAATGTGGTGCCCTGATTGGTGGGATGCACACCTGTTTTGGTTGAAAAACTGGCTTGTTGATTTGCTGTTCAGCGGCTTCTTCAGCCTGACAACAGTTTCAGGGCCATGTAGTATTGGCTTTATTGGCCTTTGTTTCAAAGTTGTGTTATACTTTTATAATCCTGGCACTGCATGCTAATGCTTGCTGTTTTCACCCTTTTTTTCTGGTGGTGGCATTTATGGGCTTTTGTCCCTGAGCTCTGAAATTAGAATAAGAATGTTAAGGAAGAGTATAGCTCAGGGTTGCCGAATTATGTTCCATGAGATCTACCATCCTGAAGGGTTTCAGTCTATCATTAGCAATACACACCTTATTCAACAGGTGGAGATGTTGTTGAGCTGCTCATTGGAAGATTCAGGTATGGTATGTTACACAGTGGTAAAATGAAAACCTGCAGGATGGTAGATCTCCAGGAACAGGATTGGGCAACTCCGATGTAGTACTGCAGGTTAAGGTTTGGTATTCATTGATTTATTTCATTTATTTATTTATTTTAATTCACATATGGATGCGCACAGCATTACAAGCAGTCTAAAAAATAATGACTTTGTCATAAAATAATGGGGGGGGTTATGAATTCCTTTGTTTTGTGAACAGTATCAAAATTTCCAAAAAGAAAATTTACCTCAGCTATCACCCAAGATTTACATCATGTGTCCATTTTTATGGGAAAACTTCACAGTTAAAAATTGGCGATTGTTTAATTTTTGAGTCGGCTTTCCCATATTACCGCAATGGTGGTGCGTCCACTGCGGAGAGTACTTTAGAGCGGACGGTGGAAGCGTGTTGTGTGAAAAGGTGTGGCAAAAATTCCAGGCCTTAAGGCTGCGTTGGAGAGTGTGAGAGATGGAACAGAGATGGAGGCAGCGCCCGTGCTGAGCCGCTGTGGTAATGGCACAGCTTTCACGCAGGGCATCCATTTTTAAAGAGATGGTTAGCGAGTACTGCTATTGCCACATGGCCACTTGCAAGCCATTACTGCAACTGCGTTTTTAAAACAATGATTTATTCATTTGTTGCTGAAGCGAGAGCCACCGGATTTAAGAAGGGCAGAGAGACACGCCCTCTCTGCCACATGACTGGATGGCAGTCGCATTACTGATTCATTACCTCGTGCCAGTACATCCACAGTGTTTTTTGTAATTGTAACCTCTGTCATTATGGTTTGTGAGTGCACTGTGAGGGAGAGAGAAACTATTTCCCCTCTGTGGCTCAGAATGTTGTTTCCAGTGTGCAATGAAGGACCATGTGTAGTAATCAGCGCCTTCATTAAAAACACAAATAATAAAAAAAGTATTTTATATTTAATGCACAAGGTTTTTTTATTGGGCTAATAATTCAAACATGACGCACAGCACAGTAGCTATCAAATATGCATGGAACCCTGACGGCAATCTGCCTTGCGAGTCAGAGGAGCCAATATATTGTCAAACCGGATGACAGTTTTAGTTTTTTTTTTTTTTGGAAAAAATAAATCTTTAAAAATAATTTATTTTCTGGGATGGTAGTGTATGTGATGTAATAATGGACAAAAGGACAATGGCTGTCACTGCACTGGGTGGTTTGAAAGCTCCCAGGCGAGACTCCAAAATTCATTCAAAAAATGTACTCTTGCCAAGAATTTCTGGAACTGTAACAAACGCCCTTCTGACCTGTAGAATGCAAAAAACACAGAAAGAGAGAGAAAAAAGGGATGACAACAACTGCATGAGCTTACCAACAATTTTTTACTGAAAAGAGTCTGTTTTATACAGACAGTGGCACTGGCAACACATGAGCAGAAAGCCCAGTGAAATTTGTTTTTGCTGGAAGAATACACTTTGGAATTCATATGAATTGTTAATGAGGTAAGAGAGTTCATTAAATAATGTCTGATAGGTGAGCGTATGTGTGAATTTAGCAAAATTCCATCTTACCAACATACCACAGCTCAATTTCAAACACAGTGAAAGCGGTCCAGTCAAGGCTGCCTCAATACATGGGCTTACTGGGGCTTCAGCTCTGGGGCCTACAAAGGGGCCAATCGGGGGCCAATCACGAGCCAACATATCTATTTTAAAAAATCGCATTGTTTTGTAATTTGACAAATCCCTGTCCATCACTTAATGCTCAAGTTAGTGGCTCATGATTGGTCCGATTTACAAGTGACCCAAGAGACCGCCACGTGTCATTCATATACAACAGCCAATCAGAATAGGGTAACTATAAGGTTATAGTTTTGTTATGTGATGTAGGCAACAGCAAAGAAATACTTGTGACAAGAGAAGTTAGAGCAGACCAGTTCTAGAATGCTGTGATGGGGGGGCAACTATTTATTCAGATCACAGTATGCTATACTACAGTCTGTATGCCGGTTTCCTTGTTGAAAAAGTCAGACAACTATACGTTTAATATTACATACTGCATATCCGGCTACATATATTAAGTAACGACAGTATGATGAACAAATTTTTCACACAAAGTTTTTTGTTGAATAAAATTAGAAAGGAACTTTATTCCTGTTGCACGCACAAAGCAACCATTGAGAGCTTGAGCCTTCTTTTCTTTTAGCAAAAACTCTAACAAACGCATCCATATCTATGCCCTTGGTCACGGATTTTTTCATGAACCAAAATGACTTTATTCGTTTTCCTCTCATATCGTACGGTGCAAAGGAAAGGGGTTAGGACGTGAAAAAGTGGAAGAAGAACTTAAGCATAGTTGAGGAAACCCCAGCTACGAATGCAGTGACATAGTGGATGAGTTTAGTAGAGTATTTCAATCACAGCCACCAACTGACTGACCCCAATTTAGACTAATGAGTGAGCTACTCGACTAAATATTGTAACAAAAAATAACTAAATTTAAAAAAAGTGGAGATGATGTGCAGTTATTTAAATCTCAAGATGGGGGGATAAGTGCGGGGAAAGCGTGCAACTTGAGCTGGGCAGTGGGTGAAAAGGAGCCTCTGAATGGCAGCTAACAGCAGCTGAAGCACAGTATTGGTGGTACTAGGCTATATTTAGGAACCCCAAATTTGTGCATGTTGATTATTCCGCATATTGAGATAACATTGGCAATCTATCTTATCACTGCTAATTGTGGGCCGCTGTGCTTTCTAGCTATCGTTCACTAGCTAGTTAATATTATAAACTCAGCACCAGCAGAGGTCTCAATTCAGCATAACACTAAAACAAACATTTACAATAAACTCATGATAACTTAATAACATTGATTAATAGGTTTAACAAGCTAACAATTTGAAGTCAAATTCCATACATCTTAAGATTTTCTCCACAAACAACTCTCTCTAGCTTGGAATGGCAAGCCATAACAAATGCGCTGTAAAATTGAACAGATATGCATTATTTCCAACGTATGTGTAATTGAGGTCTCCTTTCATGCATCTTGGTTTTAGTCTGTATAACTATTTCGTCTATTCTTTAGCTGTACATGTTGCTTTATGAGTGTGGTTGTTGTTAAGGGGGATTAGACTTACTTCTGTGTTTATGCTCAAGTAGGCCTAAGTGATTTGGTCATCTATTAATATAGATATTGTTGTGGTTTTTGGCTCAGTGAGAGACAAGACACTGTTTTATATCCCGGTACAGAGATCTGGGAATTCGGGGGAGTTATTAAACAGTGATTTGCAGTCTCAGGGCTTTAAGGCAATAAGGGCGGGGCTGTGTCCAGTACTATATTGCATATCACTCCACTGCTTGCCCAGCTCTTGAAAGCATATTATCCATCCACTATGTAATCTGATTATTCCTGATCTGGGTTGAGAGGATACTGAAGGCTATGCCTGCATCTATTGGATGAGAGGCCACCCAGCCAATCCAAGACAGTCTTAATCTAAGTAACAGTGCTACTCATTTACTGAATCAACGATTTCACTGACAATATCCTTGCAGTGGACACTCAGACGAAACCTGACATGTTTCCCCAGACAAATTTAAGAGTTATTAGAGCAAAGTAGGTGATGAGACACTTTAGTCTAATTAATAATCTGACACGGGAGTATAATCCTTCTATTATTAAAGTCAACGAATGTACAAAGAGACCAACTTGAGTATAGTTTTTTAGTCGCATACAAGCCGGCGCTTAATGGGCTCCTAATGGCGGTTAGAACTTTTATATTAGCATCAGGAATAGATTTAGAAAGACACGTTGGTGCACTTATGTGGTGAACGTTACAATATCATTGTCGAGGGGAGGGAGAGCCATTCTAGTTTAAAATTTAATTATTCTCAGTAAATTTTAATGCCTCAAGCATCTGAGCCAGGGAGCAATTAGGAGCAACTGTGTGATGATGACAGTTTAAGAGCAGGGGGGTTCTTAAAAACTGGTGAGATGTCCACTGAGGTGATCAGGGACAACACTGCTAGCATCTGGACAGCCTGTCTGTAAATACATCAGGGAGAGGAACCAGCACTGATTTTATGCTGCTTTCGTGGTTGGATTTAGTGTTAGTAGCCTTTAGGTGTTAGTTGCCTGAGCGTATGTCTGTGTGGGCGTGAGTGTGTGTGTGTGTGTGTGTATGACAGCATGTATGTGTGTGTGTGTGTGTGTGTGTGTGTGTGTGTGTGTGTGTGTGTTTTTGAGTGCAGGCGTACAGTGAGAACCATAATTCATTGGACATTTTTTGTTATTTTGGTTCTGTTGGCAGAGTCCCTCCCCAGATCTGAACTGAACATACATTTTACATGCTGAAATGGAGACTAAAGCCAAAATGGCCTTGAAACAAGCTGTCCTGGCAGAGCGTCACCAGCATCAGACTTCAAGCAGTCATTGCATGCAAAGGATATGCAACCAAAAATTAAAAAACTTCTTTCTTCATTACACTTTACTGTCCAATATTTTTTGATAGGCCCAAAACTGGGAGGGGGGTGTTTAACAAAGGGGCTGTCATTTCTATATGGTTCATCAAGTACAGATGAAAATACCCCCAAATTTAAACTGACAATTTGCACTTCAACCTCAGTGTCATTGTATTGTTGTGAGGTTACGCTCAGGAACCAGACGTGAGAACCAAGCAATCCAAAAAAAACTTGTGTTTTATTAGGAATGGGGGTGAACCCCCACAGAGCAGGAAGCAACAGTGCAAAGTCCACAATACAAAAATCAGAATCCCAGGGATGTAATCCAATTTGTAAACAGGGCAGCAAACACAAAACTCGTGGTCGGGCAAAAAAGGTTCGGTACACAGATGCAAACAAATCCAAATCAGAGCCAAAATCACAAACTGGGACGGTCCAGTCAGAAAAGAATCACAAAGAGTACAAGGCATAAACAATTTTAGCACAAGGGAAACGTTCTGACAGAGGCTGGTTGTGAAATGACTGCTTAAATACACGTAGGGGTAATCACATGCTATGAAAGGGAACAGGTGAGCTGGATCAGACTAATTACAATGGGGGAATCACATGAGGGAAACCCTAACCACTGAAATTGGTGAAAGCCAAGACACGGACGGGAATCACACAGACAGCCTATTGACAAACATACGGCTCCGGTTAGGGAGTTCTAACGTGCACAGATAATGAGAGGCAGAACAGAGTCTCACAGGTGCAGAGGATCCGCTGAAGCACAGCAAAGTAGATTGAGTAAAGACAAGGGGCGGAGACTAGAATAGGGCGAATGCTGAGAGCTCGTTAGTCAATTAGTAAAGTGCAGCTATACAATCCCTAGTGCTCGTTAGTAAGTTAGTACTATAAATAATGTTAGTCTTGGTTAGTATCTTTAACTAAAATAACAAACTGTTAGTACTGTTTGTAATGATAGAACAGCAAGGCGAAGGAAGCAAACGAGATTAGAAGGAATAATTGAAATCCCAGAAACCATGAAATCACCCGAAAGTGTGGCACGAAATACTGGGGCAATGAGCAGTCACATGACATGAGACCAGACAGGAGAGAAAAAGTGCAATGCATGGCAAGAAACAAAACAAGAACCGGAATCTAACTGAGGGAATGGAATATGGCAGACATACAGACAAAGGAAGAACAAAACATGGCATGGAATCAGAATCATAATCAAAACATAGTCGGACAAAGCAGAATCATGGGCAGAACATGGTCAAGCAAGGCAGAATCATAACAATTGTTTCAAACTCAAAGTGCTATAGTCCATAAACTAGAGTGACAATGGGAAAGTGCAGGCCAATATTATACTCTTCATGATACACAAATTTGTTCGGGCAACGATCGTATTTCTACAGTTGGTTAAGTTTTATGGCATTGAACTTTACTACCATCGAGTGGATTTTAAGATATTTGGCATTTATTCCAGTAAATGCTGTCTCTTGCAATCCCGCAATGGAGAAGAATCCTTCAAAACAACTAATAGGTTGCTTCTTGGGCCATGCCCTATCCCTCTGAAAAAACCATCAAAATCCATTCATAGGTTTTTGAGGAAAGTTTCGAACAGACAAACAAACACAGGCAAACAATGGTGGATAATCCCTTAAAATTCCTAGATCTAGTTGGTAATTTGAATCACCACCAAAATCTTATGTATTTTTCCTTGGGCCATATCCTGTTCCTCCAGAAAAATTAATCAGAATCTGTTCATAAATTTCACCTTTCCAGGTTGCTCACTTTGGCCTTTTTCTCTCTTGAACTTTGACCAAGATGAACTGAAAACAGTATGTGTCTACTGGGTATGACATCCAACCTTCTTGTTAAGTTTGACAATGTTTGGTCTCAAATTGTGAGTGCTAGGCTATTTGCACACAGTCAGACAAAGAATGAAATTACTCTCAGAGCAACACTCATGAAAACTGGAAAACATGAGACAAGATACGATAATCAAATTGACAATAATTTCCATTGATGCCTAATAGTTTGTTAATTTCAATTTGAACATCTCACTGTTTGACGGATCAGTCATTTGAGAGGTCAGCTTTTGAATAATACTAGCAGTGCATTCATTTAGGAGGTTGGGTCGAAATCAAAAATTTCACAGAGTGAAATGTTCCATGATAGGAAATTGGGATCTTCATCGGTTATTCCGGTTATTCCAAATTTATTTAAGGCCCTAATATCAATCATTTCTGAAAATTGGTACAGAATTGGTTATTAAATCAAGAAGTCTAAATCTTTCCTTGAACTTTAAAATTTCAACATCAATTTTCAAGCAGAAATTGCTGTCATTAATGAAAATGCCCTGCTACCACTAGAAAGGGCCCAGCTGCCAGAACATTCAGGCAGTGGTCCCATGTTTCTAGTTAGTCTCGCTCACAAGATATTTACCAAAATGTAGTTTTCAGCTTATGGAAGACCTTGAATGACCTTTTGCCTAATTTAACAAAAATGCAGAATTTGGTAAAAAAAAATAAAACTGAAAATAAAATCCATATGGAATGAAGTGATGTTCAGGAGAACTCATCGCTTTGCATGTTTATGGAGAAATTTGATCATGAAAATAGGTGAAATATGCCCCATTATGAGAGATAGGGATTTTTGTCACCATGGAAACGGTCTTTGGGTCAAATTGGCCAATTTTCACCAAATTTGGTGGGTGCCCTTTGGGCAGTGATATCTACCATCCCCAACAATTAGAGGGAAATCAATACAGAAAAATGATTTTTTTCACATTTTTTCACCTCGACCATCTGAACTTTGAACCCCCCCATATATACTGGAACTTATGGTTGTAGGTCAATTTTGGCGGCTGCTTTCCAAATGGGCAAATGTAATGGAACATTTTGGCATTGATCCCATGTCTATATCTTTTTTTGAAGTGAGATATTGGCAAAAAATCTGTTTTTCATCTTTTTGGCAACTTTGCCCTTTAACCTTGCCCTTTCAAAATTGAACTCCTTTTTTTCTTTGACACGGGATTCTTGTTGAATAACTTTCAAGGTGATACCCCAAGAATTTTGGATGCTAGAATGAGCATAGGCAGACAGACAGACAGACAGTCAGGCAGACAAACATGACAATCAACATACTTGTGAAAAAAACAGTTATTGCAAGTAATAACAAACAGACCCAACTGACCGACCAGAGATCCAAAATTTTGGCTCGCAACAAACACAGGCAAAAATATCACAGATCTTTGCTGAGGTAAAAATGACTTACTGACCAATGAATTATGGTGCTGAGTGTACATGGCTGTGTGCCCAAACAAATGTTCACCTGGGCGTTTCATTTAAATCTGGTATCCTGTAACTGGGAAAATAATCAATACATTTGAATGCCATAGCCTTTTTATGCTGGCAATGATGCTAAACAATTTCATATATCCACAGGGTTGGTTATAAGGCATGAAGAGGCCAAGGAAGCCTGTCTGTTCCACTGTTGGCTGCAAAATAGCATTAACTGCAGGCTTTAGTCAGGGATACTGAGCTCTGCATTTTTTTGGCATTCAGCACTGCTGTTAATATTGAACAAGCAAATTGTATCATCCTTTGGTTTTCTATTACATTGATTCTACAAAATACTGGCATGGGACAGACTTTTCATAACCAAAATAACACATTGTGCGGAAAGTAAGTTGCTGGATGCTCTTCGCCAGCAGCACTGGTGTGAATGAGTACCTGTCAAGTTCTGTATGTGTAGTTGGCGAGGGCCAAGAAGTGGCATGCAGGGATTTTGATGCCGTCTAATGTATTATTCACTATTTATACGCTGGCACATTCCATACAATTTATATTCATTCCGGCGTGTATTCTTCCTGCTAAAACAAATATCACACAGGGCTGTCTGCACGTGTTGCCGCTGAAATTAACAGAGACACATTCGCTGTTTTGCGGTCTCTTAACACTGACCGCTCCAGCCTATGTGAGGAAGAAGCAGAGGCTGATTAAATTTGATAGCAGAAGGCGTCAAAACAGAATGTTTACACAGTGGCAAGTGAAATTATCCAGCGTTAGTGAGTGTGTGTGAGTGTGTGTGCGTGTGTGTGTCCGGGGGGTGTGGGAGAGATTGTCAGCACAGAGAGAGTTGTGTTGACCCATATAATTTTGTTCTTGGCAATCTGAAAACTGCAGCAAAGTCATTCCCTCGCACGGATATGTTTGTGTAATCGGCAGGAAGAGGGCATTGGTTGGACGAGAGGTTTTTTTGTGTTAGAGGTCATTCTCAGTGGCAAAAACCTGACCTTGCTCACACAGCAGCAAGATTAGCGCACTGTATAGTGGGTCTGGGAAATAATTGAAAGGAAAATGCAAATGATAAGCCTCATCTCATTAACACAGCCTTCACACCTGAATGGCATTTTCATGAGCCGTGCATGCTGTGCTAATGACTACGACACCACAGATCCTCTCTCTCCCGTCTGTCAGCAAGTCATGTCTGCTCACTGGCAAAGATCAAAGATGGATGCTACACCCTCTTTCAGTTCGCTCTACTCCTCACCTGTCTCCCTCCCGCCGCTGATAAGACGTCAACGAAGAGCCCATCCACCCTCCCATCCAGTGCGGTGTAAGCCACCTGGGGGCCAGCGTCCTGTGTGCCGCAGGTAATAACGTGAGTCACAGATGGCAGCACAGAGATGCTCTGCGGCAGCACGCGCAGAATCGTTCAAAAAGCACGGTCGAGATGTCTCCCCGCGATTACGAGCGTCATTTCCTCGCTGTGCCGTGAAGACACTCCCTGAAACGATTTAACGCTTGTCAGTCGAGAAATCAGAAACTTGAAAGAACTTTGACTTTTAACAACGCATTTTTAACAGTTTGACTTGTAAAAGTGGTGTGCCGATAAATATCTCTGGGTTACGGCAGCGCCCCGCGTGCATGGTAGTGATTTGTGAAGATATGATAGGTATTAACGCATAACTTACCTACATCAACCACGTGAGAGCTCTAAGCCTTTGTTACTCGCAGAGCTGATTTTCTCTTCCTGTGTGAGTCAGTGACATTAGTAACAGGAATCTTTGACATACTCAAGCATTAAATCAAGAGAGCAAAAATAGACAAACATACAGTACTGAGGGAAAATTTTAGGTGCCCTAGATTTTCTTTGTTTAAAATTTGGTTTTAGATGTTTATTTTTTGTTTACCCCGTTAATGTTTATGTCAATAAAAAGCACATTTGAGAGACCAAATATGAAGACAGAAATCTTTCAAAAATATGTTTGTACTCCTCTCAAGACAGTTGATACAGATGCTGTAGCCCTGACAGAACACTGATCTCAACCCCATCAAGGCTGTCTGGGATTACCAGGAGAGGCTCATACAAGTGAGACTGAGAGTCTGCAGAAAAACTACTCCAATATGCTTGGAACATCCACACAGTTTTATAAAACTGCAGCACAGTGTTCTTAATTTTAAGGCGCAGAGTCGTCACACCAAATATTACTACAGTGTAGTTTTTAATAGTTCACAGATCTTTACAGTACTTTCTTTAAAATTCAGAAACCTTTTTTTTATGATTTTTGGAGGCATCTTCGCTTCATGGAGTTGTTTTAAATGTGCTTAAAACATACACTCAGTACTGTAGATTTCCTGTATTTATTTTGAAAATAAAAGGCTTCTCCATCAGTCCTTGAATAATTATCCTCAGATATGCTTTAGACCTTTGGAGATTTCCTAAAAAAAAAAAACTTTTCCATAGCATTGGTCATGAGGGAACTTTGGGTTGGTTCCATCTTATTAATATGCTGGTCTTGTGTTTTTTTGGCACTCCAGAGCGTCAAAGCATAATGGTCACAAAGCACACTGCCTGGCCTGCCAATGTTTCCGTATTTGAGTATGGGATGTCAATTCTGGATGGCGTTTGGGAAGATGACGAACACATCTTTGCATAATGATATTAATACCCTGCATATTTACGTGACCTCGGAGTATGCGGCTGCTAACAGAGCGAGGCAGAGGTTGTCTAATCACTGTCAGCTTCGTTCAGAGGAACTATAAACTACACAGTAATGCACGGAATGAACGATCCCGGGGAGAGTCAAGGCAGACTCCTCCATCATCGGTACGGGATCTGACAATATTCCTCGAGAAGCGTCGTGTCCAAACACGTGTCAGCATCAGAGCCAGGGTTTGCCGTTAAGATACACTGGAGAGTCGGGGAACTAGACGCCGAGGGGCATGGACAGATGGTGCATGGCATACTCAAGTTCAAAGTCACCCCAAGTGCACCATTTACTTACTGTTAGCCACAGTGGAGAATACGAATCGTTGGTCTGCAAAGTGACTCCATTAGTTTCCTCATATATGAATATAGTTTGCAAGTGAACACAAAAAAAGCTGTGTATGTATTTTGCATCTTACTATAATTACTGTGCTTTTATATGCACCGATGAGCCAAAGCATTAAAACCACTGTCTGATAAAGCAAATAACGTAGATCTTGTGACGCAAGCAAACAGTCTGTTCTCGTATTCGATGTGTTGGATGTGGGAGAAATGAGACCTAGGTGACTTTGACTGCGGCCAAGTCATCTATACCAAAGGAGTGGGTCAGAGCATCTCCAAAGCAACAGGGCCTCTGGGATATTCCTAGTCAGCAGTGGTCTAATGAGGGACAAACCATGAACCGATGACAAAGCATTAGGCATCCAAGGCTCATCAAGGCGCAAGGCTACTGTGTGTCGCGCTTTGCGGCTGCAAACCAGTCGGAGTGTCCATTCTACCCCCGTTGCACCGCTGAGGACGCCTACATCGTACACTTGAGTTGAGACCTTTGGGGAATTGAAAAAGGCTGCCTGGTTCAGTACATCCTGCTTTTTTCACATCATGTGCATTGGGCAGGGGGGTATGCACCATTTACCTGTGATGGGATAGCATCAGAATGCACTGTGGGAAAAGGACAAGCTGGTGGAGGGAGTCTGAATCTCTGGAAAATGTTCGGCTGGGGAACCCTGGATTTGAGAAATCAAGTATACTTCAGTTTAACAGTTTGACAGAAGGTATTTTTCCTCAATGATGTTCATTGGTGATGGCAAACCAGCTTATATTTTTCATGTCTTTCGGCTAAAGCGCTGAAAAAGTTCTTTGAATCCTCAAATTTCCACAGAACACTCCTTAATCAAAAGCATAATGCCTAAGTAACAAAAATATATAAAAACAATGCAAAATGAAGATAGATTGGCAAGGATGGAATCAGAGTATGACTTGCAGTCAAGCAAATTCTTTGTTCTAGGATGTAAGTTCTGAGCATGTGCAGTACTGTGACACAGCTCCTTTGAAATGCTTGGTAAGGTTTTGTTTTTGCAGTGAAAGAATTGTTGCCAGCTGAAATATATTAATTATTGCAACAATGACCCTGTCATAGGCGCTAAAGTATTTGCTCATTAAAATCCAAACAGAATTTTTTTTTTTTGGACAGGCAGTGTTCAACCCCAACTCAGAGGTGGTGACTTGCAAATTTACTTTGACTGGTTCTTCATTGTAGACAGTATAAAGGCAAGATAATTAACATTTTGACTCATCCAGCATACATCCATTCATGCCATTCAGGCCTGCAACACATTCCAAAAAAAAAAAAAAATCGGGGGAATTTAGGACTAGTAATGAGGCAAAACATTTGAATAATTATGTGATTTTAAACATCTGATGTGAGCAGGTGATTGTAATCATAATTAAGAATAAAAGCAGGCAGCATCAGGTAAAGCATACTCCTGCGGGACCGAAACGTGCCAAGGATTGTCAATTTGCTCACAAATGTGAGAGAAAATCTTTGAAAGATTTGATAATAATGATCCTCAAAGACAGATATGAAATGATGTGGATATCTCACCATCTACAGTGCATAACAATTAAATGATCTGTGGAATCTGGAGGAATTTCTATACATAAAGGGTAAGGGCACAAGCCTAAGCTGAATATTGGTGATCTCCAATCTCAAGAATCTTCATTTATCTGTTGGTGATATAACCACACGGGCTCTGCATTACTTTGGCAATCCTTTGTCAGGTACTGCAATACGCAGTTAGTACATCCACAAACATTACTGTGCAAAAAGGAAGCCCAATGTTAACAGTGTCCTGAAATGCCGCCAATTTCTCTGGGCTTGTAGGCATTTGCGATTGACCATCACACAGTGGAAACGTGTATTGTTTTCAGACAAATCAATATTTCAGGTCTTTTTATTTTTGGAAAAAAATGAACCCCGTGTGCTCCAGATTAAAGTAGAAAAGAACCTTTCAGACTATTACCAGCAACATGTCCAAAAGCCATGCTCTGTCGTGAATTAGCTTTCTGTCAGTACTCCTTGGTAAGGGTAACTTGCACTTCTGTGAAGCCAACTTTAATCCTGAACAGTACACTGAAATTTTGGGGCAACATATTGTGCCTTTAAGTTGAAATCTTCTTCCAGGGATGCACATTCATATTTGAACCAGACAACGCAAAACTGCATTCTGCATGCATCACAAACGCATCGGTGCAGAAGTGTTGGACTGGCCTGCCTGCAGTCCCCAATTCTGGTGCATTTTGGAACGCAAAATGTGACAAAAAAAAAGTCCCTGTAACGTTATAAACCTTAAGACTTGTTTAGAAAAATTGGACACCATACACCTGAGACATCCAATCACTTTGTGTCTTCAGTCCCTAATCCTTATTTAGTGTTGTGAAAAGGAATGTCATCAAATAAAGTGATAAATACTTTACTGTTCCAACTTTTTTGAAATATGTTGCTCAAATCACAGCTGGAATAAGAGTAAATTTTGAAAAATCAGTTAGGCAAAAGAAGATTTTGAGAACTTTAATGACTTTCAAAGTCAGATGTATGCAGAAGACCTCTGATGACTGATGACAGCAATCAGTTCTATTTAAGCAGAGGTGCGCAGCTTTGAGCTGAGAATGAACACAGGGAATTTTTGTGTAGATTTTTGGTGTAATCCTCAAGATGCACTTTCAAGCTTTTATCACTGGCCCTTTCAGCAGTTTCAAATAAGGTCCTCTTAAAGTCCTGGGGGTGGTGGGAGATTTCGGGGGCAGCTTTTTATTATGTGTATTTTATTGTAATAAACACTGCTAATTTACTTATAATATATGTTTCAAAGGTGCAACACTTTCCTTTAAATGTGTATTTATTTGTTGGCTAATTACATGTCAGTTTTGCATTACGCACAGCGCTTGTAAAGATTTGCCACAGTCTTAATATTATACACTGGTAGAAGTGGCATTCATTTCACTGTTTTGCCCACAATACATGGCAACCCAGAACATGGTCTGTTTTGATGAGGTCGTTTGTATTGCATTATAATAAGCACAACAAAAATTCTTAACTTATTGGCTACTTGAAAAAAAAAAAAAATGTCCTGGTTGTAAACAGGATGGGAAATTAGCATCAGCCAGCAGTCAAAGGCTGGTAAAAATATGAAAGTGGCTGATAGATTTCAGACACAAAATAGTAATTTTCTACTGAATGGCTGGTGAATCTGAACATTTACCTGTGAGTTACTGGTGGATGTTCACATTGTAAAAATTTCCCACCCTGGTTGTAAAGGTCTAGTTCTTTAACTTTGTCTGCCTTTAGTTTGTCCACCCTACTGTGCAACCTCTACCTCCCTATCTCCAACCAGTCTTCACAGATTCATCAGCTTCATTTTATCAGCCTCTTCAGTCCATCAGTCAAGAGAGTCAGTCCTTAGCCATCACCAACACCAGTGTCTGGACTTCATGGGGGGATTTATTCTGCTGCTGCTCTGGGCAGATGCTCCTCAATGACAAAATCTTCCTGTTGAGTCCAAGCGCCAAAGACTTTCTGTCAAGACTTTATTGTCACTCGTCATCTGTTAATCAATTTATAATAAAGTATTATCCTTACATCAGTCACTTGTCTCTCCTGATTAAATTAGCTTTGTGGTTTTCTGAACAAACCCAAACTTGGTCAAGTCAATTTTTTTTTTTTTTTTTCATTTAAGTCTGGCAACTACGAAATATATTATAGTTAATAGATAAGGTCATCCATTTCCCTGTGTGATGCTATCTTCTGAAACAAGCATCATGAGTGAACTTGTGCTTTTAAAATCTAAGGAAGGCGATGGTTGCTGCAAACACTCAGTGTCCTTGATGCTGCAGTTGAAAATTATATTCAATGAAAACAACAATTGAATGATTTTGATTCATCATTCTTGGTGTTTCATCATGCATCATTTTTGACAGTTCTTATTTTTTTTTAAAAAGAGTAATGAAATATGTACTGTATGTTCTTCTATAACCCCCCTCTATCACAATTCTGCAATAATATTGCAGGTTGCAATAGTTTTTGACTACTAAGTAAATATATAAATTTCTCCCCCCACCCCACCCCCAATTGTTTTTTTTGTTTTTTTGCCTCTTTCAGGGTGATCATTGATCATTTTGCACCCCTCACCCAAACATCGCCTTTCAGTTTTTGTGTGTTAAGTTTTGCACTTCAGTTTCTTGACAAGCTAGTAAAAAGCTTGTTCTATGGGGATTTCATTTGGTGACTCAACCTGATGAGCTGCATAATTTTTTTGTCTCTGTTTTGTCCTTGCACAATATCGCTGTGTCCTATATTCGTGCAGGAATTTCTCAGAATATTGGTGGACCATATGTTTCTCCACCTCAGCTCTCATTCTGTTGTAATCACTAATGACATAATGATGGAAAATCACTGAATTGGTCCTGGATGCAGCTATACAAGCCAATTTCAACTTAGTGCCTTAACCATGTTTCTTAGCAGAAATGTCGACAGTCCAGATCCATGCCTCTCTTTCTCCACAATTGCTCCTTTCAACCTTTCTGTAAAAGAATAGGCTGGTTGAAAAACCCATCAGGCTTGTTTTTTCCATGTTATTATGATTATTGTTGTTGTTGTTGTTGTTGTTGTGACAAATTTCAATATTACTTACTTTGTTCCTGGTGCTCTGGAAATTTAGTTGCTTTAATTTCCCTCTCATTGCTCACTACTTTTGCATGCAGTGTCTTGCAATACTTTAGCCTCACTGTGCAGAGACCATTTGCAATTACTCAAGCTGACAGCTATTTCCACTTCCTGAAGTTTTCTGTGGACAACCTGATAGCTGGAAATTCCTCTATCATTAGTTTTGCATGCTGCAATGCCAGTCAAGCACACCCAAAACTAGGAAAATTTGTTTTGATTTAGTTTGGCTTGATAAAGTTACTCTATTGTAGTCTGCTATAAATGTCAGTGTTGAGCCTTGCTTTTTTGGCTAGCAATTTCAGGATAAAATAAGCTCATGATTAAAAAAAAAAAAAAAATTCTCCATTTGACAAGAAAATTGGCCAAATTCTATCATTTGTGTTAAAATAGCCCATTTAGTGCTCCATATATCAGAGCTGCCTGGAATTATAATCAAGTGACAAAAAAAAAAAAAAAAAGTTTTTTAGGGCAAAAACTCTGCAGATGCCAGCGATGTGCCAAGAGGGATAGACTCACTGGCAATAACATCATCTCCACTGGGAAGTATGGCTGAGGATATGTGATGTTTTGTCTCCAGAAAATCAAAGGCATCACAAGCTTCATCAATTATCAAGAGATCATACGCCAATATCTGGCTGCCTCTGCCAGGGGGGCAATGATCCAAAACATTCCCCCTAATCCAGAAAGGTTAACTGGCCACGCACAATCAAGCTTTTGCAATTGCGTTCTTAGTCCCTAGCCTAAACCCTGTTGTAAATCTTTGAGGTTATATGAAGGGGAGCGTCTATTAGTGAAGATCAAGGAATCTGGAGGATCTGGAGAGATTATACTTCCAGGACTAGTTTCAGGTCCCAGAAGTCTCGAATCTTACTGCCTGCAATGTGTTCTCCCACTTTAGCAACTGTTATAGGAGGACACTCTGGCCAATATTCACAAGATATGCGCAACTGGGAGGAAGTACTGATCCAGGATTTCCTGCATCCCCATCCAAGCCTCGTCTATTTTGGGCCTAAAATTTAAACTAATCCTAGATCAGCACCCTCCTCTGAGTCATTTTGAGAATATGGCCTCTGCTCTGGCAAAAATGCACTGTTGAGGTGCCCATTTCTGTGCAATGCCTTTTTCAAAACCTCACTGATTTTGTTGTTTGTCAAGCTATTTTGTTTGTTTGGTATTTATCAGTAGTGTTCTCATTTTTCTGGACAGATTTTGTTGACCATAAAAAACAATTTTATTGGGATTTTATTCATATTTATGTGGGGAAAAATAAATTTAGAGGCAAAGGCATATTCCATTCTTATTTTTTCATGTAAGTATATTTAATATTTCATTCATCATACATCTAACCAAGCAAATCTACTGTTCAAATTTCTCCAAGATTATTCTTTCTCATATCTGAGCCTGGCACATAATTAGGTTCTCGGTGGCATAAAACATAAATAATTGTTTAACATTTGCTCAAGTAACATGACTCTGCAATCGAAATAAATATTCTAAAATACACAATAAATTCACTATGTAAAATGTTCGCCGGTGATATGTTTTTCATTTTTCCTTCTTTCTTTTTTTGCGTTCGGTATGACAATGGTCTCTAATGATGTGCATAATGTGCTTCAATTACTGTATCGTTCGTAGCAGAGGAGACCTGCATTGCGGAATCTGTGTGCATCTCCTTGAAGAGGACAGCTGTGAGGATTTTATTTCCTGAAAGGGAGAAGAAACAAAAGGAGCTGTGTATACAATGCATAAATTAACAAATAGCACCATCTTCTGAATGCTGGAGACAGCTGCATCTGTTCAGGTTATGACTTTGTAATGATCATATTTTATTTGAAGGAGACTGGCCTTATATATTGTAATGAAACGACTACGCTTCGGTGAAAAACAACAGTGTGGGTGAGTCAACAATATAAAGTGCACTGCACTCTGTTTTCCGTTTCAAGGATGTCTCTGGGTCTTTCCCCTTGCGGTCGTCATGGAAAGACTGCACGTACAGTGAGTTTCATTAACCCTCTGAGCACTGAATAAATTTTCAAGGAATTAAAAATGTGATTATCCTGAGCTGTTGAAAATCTATCATGTAGCAACTTGCTTAAAAGAGCTCCTGCAGGGGAGTTGCTACATGATAGATTTTCAACAGCATCTGATTGTGATATGTTACAGCATTGGGCAACCTTAGCTGCCTATAGCGCTGTAAGGGTTAATAACTGGACAGGGACACATTTTTTGTTCTGAATTTGTGCTCTTGCACTTTGACTTTGGAGGGATACACTGACTATGAGGTTGATGTGATGAGCACTCTGTTAGCTTTAATTTCAGGGTGTTTTCATTCAGCATATGAACCTCTACGAGTGATTGTGCCATTTGTGCATAGAACCGCCCCCCTCCCATTTTTGGGCGCATCTTAGAGTTCTGAACAGTTTAACATAAAGTACAATAATGAAATCATTTTTAATATTTGGTTGCATATCCTTTCCATGGAATGACTGAGACACTTAGATATCTCCAAAGGCTGAGTATTTACCTTAAGGAAGGCCTGTAATGCAACCATCTTTAGTTATGGCTTCTTTTTGGGGACTTTTTGTCTTTTTGTCAGCTTCCTTTTCAGCATGTGAAATGCATGTTCAATGAGATTCTGATGCAGTGACTGACTCGGCCATGAAAGCCAAAAAAAAGTGTACATAACTGTCCAATGAATTATGGTACTCATCGTATATTGTTGCAATTTTCATATATTTTTGAACAGTCGAAGGAGTGAAAATATCCAAGCAAAGCTTGTTTATCCCTCTTACCATACACAGCAAAAATCCCAGTGTTAATTCAACTCTAGTAGAGTTTATATGAGACCAACCCATCCATCTTGGACTCAAATGAACTCTATTGGAGTTAAATTAACACTGGGATTTTTACTGTGTAGGCCTTCAAATAAGTGTCCAGATACAGCAACGATTTTGTTCTTCTTCTGGTAACAGGACGCCAAACTGCTTTTACATTTGTAGAAACATGATCGCACCATGTGAAATTGAGGAATAGGAAAAGAAATTTTTTAAAAAAAATATATATGTGTGTGTGTGTGTGTGTGGAGGTGTGTGTGTGTGTGTATGGAGAAAAGAACTGTAGTCCACCAGCCACATTTAACAGTGAGAGAAACTCAAGAGGCATTATGTTCAAGCCTAGTTAAGCAGATGTGCTCGATTGTGGGTGAAGACATGGAAGTCTGGCATTTCATCTATTTTCAGCTCATCAGTTCAATGACTGATCCATTCCTAAAATTTCCTCATTTCCTCTCAATGTTTATCTGCACTAATGTAATGAATCCATGACACATCATTTCAGTGTTCTATCATGCTGCGGTATGCACACCGTGTGACAAAGTGTACCATCTGTGACATAAGTAAAGTCCAGACATGTGCAATGCAAACATTTTATGGCCATTAATTCATTTGAATTTTTAAATTATTTATTTATTATTTTATTATTATTTGTATTTATTTATTTATTTGCTCTTTAACACTTGTCAAAAGGGCTGCTGCAGCGAAGTATAAATCAGGCATTTGAAATCAAATCAATCATTTTGTATTCATATCCAAAAAATGATTGAAAGGGAACATAGATCTGTGGTGGATTATAATGCTTTGCAGTCATTAAGGTTAAATATGCACATAAGAAACATTATTATTCAGTAAATATCCTAGTTACAAAACATGACTCTGAGCAGCACATTTATTTGTGTCAGTGGTGCAGTGGAGTAGCTATTTGGATGAGAGTGAATGGCATCGATGATTGGCTTCTTTTTGATATTAGTAAGAAAACACACTTTATGTGATAAAATACCAATTTGTTATGTCCAAAAATGTTCCTTTTTTCAAGCTAAATATTAACTGAACAAGAGAAATAGTTGTATTAGTGTGCCATCCTGTTAGCAATAGCTGCAGAGGCTGTTGAAGTAACATTCTATTTATAGTTAAGTAGGAGTTTTGTGTTTCAGTATAAAATGTCTGTTCCCTTTACTCATGTTAGCTATATCCAAACTTGAGTGCCTTTTACTATTAACTCTCATGATGTCTCATATGAGTGCAGTATATCAGGGTTTATGCATATGGTGTATACATGTTTGTTTTTGTTTTCTGACCATTCAAATCATACAAACTGACAGACCTACCATATACTGTCTTTTTTTTTTGATAAATTTTCTACCCATCTCATGACTTATTGGCTCTTAAGTTGCTCTCTTTCCTGAGTAACGTAAAGAAAACAATGGGAATAAAGCCTTCAGAAGGTGGAAATATGACAATAAACATCACTGTGAGGTAAGGAGGGAAAATGCTTCAAATGATAATAATTGACAGCATTCTGCCATGGGTTTTGAACATATGTATATTGTATTTCATTATATCACTGATATACTGGGACATCTTTTGAGTTGATGATGCCTGAGGGACTCACAGACGATACACTGTATAAAAATTGTTGTTTCAGCTTAAAAAAGTAAGTTTCTGGGCTGCTTTAAAATTTTACGTCAACTGAACTTACGATAAATTGAGAATTACCTCAACTTGTAATCTTAAGTTCAGTAAACCTAAAATTTTATGCCAGCCCAACACTTACGTTTTAAATTAAAACAACTTTTTTCTTTTTACAGTGTAGTCCTATGAGGTACAGAAGCTCAGCATTTAAAACTGAATAATTCCCTTTTTGTACATTTGACACATGCTAAACATGTGCTTCTGCATGACCGTGTGTGTGAGTGTATTTATGATGGATTTTAACTGTACTTTATGAGCCAAATCTCATTACAAAAAAAAAAAAAAAAAAAAAAACTCAGGAGATTACTACTTGCTTAATGAAAGGTGTTTTTTTTTTTTGTTTTGTTTTTGGGTTGTGGGAAAAACCCCAACAGATCTCCAGGAACTGTGCAGAGCAGACATGTTGCTGGCCAGTTGAAGAAGACAGTTTTCATGGTCCTAAATCAGCAGCCCTAATTTGTGCTTTGATATACAAGACTTCAAAATCATAGTGACTCTTCCCTTTGCTGAAATGCAAATACTTAAAAAAAATCTACAAAATAATGCACAGTTTGCAATCTGCAGTACAGTTTGCAAGAGCATAATGGTAGAACATCTGCGGTTGTAAGGAAATCGTTTGCACCCCCGGTTCTTTTGTACTACTGTGGGCTTTGATGTTTTTTTCATCCTTTAAAATGTAAGATTCTTATCACGGTCACACCCGCAAAAAAAAAAAAAAAAGTTTTGCAATCTGTTATTACACTGACAGTTAACAGGAAGCAATGATAAGAATAATTTCCATGTAATGGAGTTTATGACCTAATGAATGTTAGGCCAGCGTTATCTCTCTCCTGCGGGCGCGACAGATGATGGTATCTGTGTTTCTCTTTTAATCGCAACGGCCACAGGCAAGGTATGACAGGATGGCGGCATGCTACTGTCATAATCTCGTCACCTCTGTTGCTTGTTTGTGGCATTTTGATGGAGATGGGGTGAGAACGCAGGCCTTCGGAACAGCCACCTCCCACAAGCGAAGGGTGGGTGGGTGGCAGTGTGGGCACATGTTGCTTCAGATAAACTGCTGTGATCAATCCGCCGAATGCACAGCGAATCACCAGAGCGAGAGTCTTTGAACGTCGGGCCCTGTCCTTGATGCGCTTGGTGATGATTATATGGTCAGTGCAGCCAAAGGCGCACCGAACATCAAGGAAATCTGGAACCGCAGTCTGTCAGCTCTCAAAAGTAATTAAACACACCCCCACTGCCAATACTAAGGGCACCACTGGGGTAAATGAATCCCTGCTTTCAGGGGTAAATAAGACAGGACTTAATTTCGAAATGGAGAGGTATGGCATTTGTTTTATCCTTAAAAGGACTCGAAAGTTAATAGCTTTGTTTTGGCTGCTGCAAGTAACAGTTCAAAGATCCAGACATAACCTCAATTTGTTTTCTCCAAAACACTCTGGAAAGAATGTAATCAATAGGTCCAATACTTTCAAGTCCTCATACAACACCACTGCCAACACTGAATTCACTGATGAATGCTGTGGGTTAATGTGAAAAAAGTATAAATTGAATGCACCAATTTACAACAGTTGAACTTTATCCACAATTGATTTTTGTGTATTCAGTTTTACCTAAGAAATAAAGATTGCACAATCACGCCCTTCATTTTCAATGATGCTTTTCATTTGAAAGGGATTCATGTAATTTTTTGCATAATTTTCTTCAGCCAATGAACATTATGTGCCTTAAGCAGGGAGCGTGGATATATCTTGCTCAAACACAGCATGAATGACTGAAAGATTAAAAGCCTTGCGCCCACAGATCATCAAGTCATTGTCCTAAAAATCCTTAGCAAGATGTGTTGAAGGTCATTTCAACTTTTGCATATTTTTATTATGAATATGAACTTTAAATGTTGCATCATGATGTTCAAGCTGTGATATGATGCATCATAATGCTTGGGATATTAGTTTCTGAGATAATTTTTGAAAATATCCTGAAAATATTAGGTGAGACTAAGTTTATTCCTGGTACGCAGTCTGTACCATGCACCAGTCATATAACTGGAGTTCCGTGATATTAATAGTCTACATTGCCAAAACTTTCTGTTGTAAATTGATATGCAGAGTAAAAATCTTTATCGCATTGATGAGATGCATTATAACAGACAACATCCCAACAGAACAGATCAAATATTTGTAAGATATGTTCATATATACTTGTAAAGACACATTTTATTGTTGATTTGGGTCAGTTCTCAAACAATTAAAAATCTGTAATCACTAAAATCATGCAGGGTAAAATACATGTTCTCTGGTTATATGACAGGGTATTTGTGTACACTTTAGTTCCATCATGAAGACCTTCCACCTCTGAATCTATTTTGTTCTTTTATTAAGTCATTTTTCACACTAATTTTTAGATTTTGATATCTACTGAAAAAATGTTGGTGAAATACTTGCTTACTCAAAAGTACATTCATGACTAATCCACCTGGAAACTGAAGTTTCCATTGGGATAAAAAGCCACACTCTGTATGCAACCTCTAGAGCATACTATTGAAATTCAGTGTATTCTTAAATATTAATGAACAGATGTGATCTTCCACAATGTTTTAGTCTGAAAATTTTATACGTCCAGTGTTGAAGCCAAAAAAATCAATAACCACACCTCAGAAATTCTGAGTATAAAGTGTTTTCAGCAGTTATTAATATTAACCCACAAACCACGGGTTACTGGTCTGCAAAAACCATCAGAACACAACAGTTGGACTAGCATTTTTACTCAATTTCTTTGCTACTTCTTCTAAGACAGATTAAGTTTTTTAGGGGCCAGGCAGCCTAAGCTGCTAGGACCCTATTGTTATCCTGCATGTTCTTCTTCTTCTTCTTCTTCTTCGGAGGAAATCCTACTTCCCAGGTGCGAAAAATCACCAAACTTTGAAAAAAGGTCCAGTCCCATGCCAAATTGCCTAAGCTGCAAAAACAGGCCAATAGTCCTAATGGTGGCGCTACAGCAAGCCTCTAAAGTTCAAATTTTGAAAATTCACAACAAATCAACCATGTGTGCTACAGAATTGCAACTTTCACCAAAATGTAGCTCCAATACTGAAGAAACTTTTGTGTGTTTAAACCTGTTGCAAATTATGAAGTCCATCACTCCATTTTTTCAAAAACTGTAAAACTTATTAAACCTATCTCCTCCCGCAATTTTTGCTCAATTGACACCAAACTTGCTACAGAGCATCTTCAGACTGTCTTACACGAACAATCCACACAGATTTTTGATTTATCAAAAATTAAGCCTACAGTGCGTCAAAAAGTTTGACTGTAAACGGTATTGTAAACATATACTTGCAAATTCTTGCTAAATAAATTTTCAATGTTCATTAAAAAATGACAAAATTTTGGAGTCATGGTAGAAGATGTTTGGTAAATATCAGAATTTTATCTCAAAAACTTAATTTTTTTAGCATTTTGAATTTCGCTCTCATGCAAACAATTGGAGTCAATGCAAAAATGGCATTTTTAGACATCAGTTTTTCACTTATGGAGCCAATAAATCATTGTTAAAAACAAATTACCAACATGTCCATGCTGTCTAGATGCAATTTGTGTATTTTCGGATTTTTGTCTTAATAACTGAATTTTTGACAGCCGTTTGAAATCTGCCTTTACACGCTAACAGCTGCTGTCTTGCACACTGGTGACTGGCTTGGTTAGTTTGCGAAGCTACATGTGACATTTCCATTTGCCAATTAGCTCAGTGAGATAGAGGATGTTTCTTGGTGTTGAAGATAGTGAGTTCAAGCCTTAGCTTGAACATATGCAACATTTCCATATGAGAAATCTTCCCAAACTTTTCACAAAGGTCCAGTCCCATGCCAGATATCCTAAACTGGAAACACAAGACAATAGTCCTGATGGAGGCGCTACAGCAAGTCACTAAATTTCAAAACTTTGAAAATTCATAACAAATCAATCATATGTGCTACAACTTTGGAACTTTCACTTTGAAATTTGCTTTTCCATGGCATGGATGGCTACTGTCTGTCACCCTAATACTTGGCTTAGTCAATCTGTGAAGCCACATATGAACTATCACTTGCCAGTTAGCTCAGTGAGATAGAAGACAGACCTCAGTCTCAGAAATTGTGAGTTCAAGCCTCAACCAATGTAAAATGCACATTACAATGCCACCTTTTTTCATCTTCCTACACTCTGCTTGTTGCTCAGAATTGCCTAATTTTGCCTCAAATTGCCCGGCCCCCACCATTGCTGCGCAGCAGCTATAATTTTTTTTTTTGTCTTCATAGTCTTGTTTTAGCTCTGATGGACTCCCGCATACTCCAGCTCCAATACTGTCGCCTGAGGAAGTGTACAATGCTTGTACCAAAATGCCTCTGTGAATCTGCACATAATTTGAAGGAAAGAAAAAGCCATTCAGAGTTACTTCCTTGACTTTTTAACAATGTGTATGACAGTCCCATTAAGCCAAGATTTTAATCGGTTTTAGGTCTGGAACAGTGCAAGTCTTGTCATGCACACAGGAAGACTGCACATCATGTTGAGAGTGATGATCATGTCCACAGCTTACAGTGGACTGTATGTTTTAAAATTGACAACAGCTGTCAGATCCGATTTACATCCGATAGGGAGTTTAAATAAAGAGCGAGGTGATTGACAGCTCTCCTTGCACATCCCAGACAGACACTATTTTAGAGTTTATGTGCTAAGTTATCTTTCATGTGATCCGTCCCATCAAAATTGTACAGCAGATAAAAAAGAGAAGGCAATCACATTATGCGGCCTTCATTTATAGGCTGAACAAACCATATCTCTTCATCATGAAAAAATAGCTCTTCGCCTCTTGCCATTTCTTGGCTGAGCTTTTGATTTCCGCACTCATACGTTCTGTGCAATAAAACATCAATCAAATACCTTGCTGCTCCAACTGACTAATTTTTAGGTCCTTCGATGACTTTTTGTTCAACTCCATTAATTTTTACAGGGGACAACCTCAAGGAGTTTCTCCTGTTCATTCCAATCTGCAGCTGAAAAAGTGAAGGGTTCAGAGCCTGGGAACGGCTTCTGACGTGAATGTCATTTTGTAACAGAGAGAAGTTCTACCTGAGTGAAATGACATTTCAATGTGTTTCATTTGTTGGAATTGCTATTATTTCCATTTGTAAAATTATTATAATTTTATACATTATATAGAGTAAGGTCCAGACAAATTTGGACAGTGACACAATCTTTATTTTATTTTTTTAGCTTTTTACACCACCACCATGGATTTTGAAAAGAAAAAATCAATTTGTGCTTGAAATTGAGACTGTCAGCTTTGATTTGAAGACCCCCCTCCTGGCATTCATTAACTCATTCCCTATGCCAAGCCACGGCCAATGGCACGGCGAATTCTACCATTCCCTACGGTAAGCTGGTACCAGCGGCGTGGATAACCATTCACAGTCCGATGAAAACACAAATTCAGTTGACGATCGCGGTCATGGGCCACTTGTACTGCAATACTTTATATTGTGTAATTTTCGGGAAAAGTATTCCATACAAATGCAACAATTTCATATAAAAGTATTCCGTAGGGAATGAGTTAAACCCCTAAAAAAAATTTTTTAGGAAGTTGACAGGATTAGTTCCTTAGTTTTATGACATAATAATCTAAATTTGTCTGAATCGGTTTTTTTTTTGAGATTGTCATTCACACATTGCAGTCTCAAAGTGGAAGTACTCCGTCATGGCGTTTCCTCCTTATTTCACTTCTGATACGTCTTGTAGCATATGAATAACACCACACAAACTTGTTAAAAACTTGATTTTCAGGGGAGGGGGTCTTTAACGATTAGGTCAAAAATATCGCATGAACCATGCCAAAATTACTCCCGTTTTATACTCAGTTCCCTCAGTTCTAAAAGTTGAAAAGTAATTGGGCAAACTTGTATGATGATCAATTAAATCATCGTTTTTTTTTCACTCGTTTTTTAGCACGCTCTTCACAGTTAATGACTTTCTGAAATCTGGAACCCACAGACATCACTAAATGCAGGGTGATGCTCAATCATTGGCTTGTATATTGTAGAAAATTCCACTTCTTAGGTTGCTTTTTCAGTGTGTTTCCAAGTGAAGTGTTATCTAATGAGTTCTGAAGCATTTGAATGAATCTTTACATATAATATAACCCTTTTCAATTCAGAATTCATCCTCCAGCTTTTGTCAAGTCACATCACCAGTAGATACCGGGGAACTGAATTGGCAGCCATACATGCCCAGACATGACTACTCTTTACAGATGATGAGCAGTTCCTTCCCTTCTCCATGGTCCTCTCAAGTTGATCTTTGTCTCATCAGTAATGGTTTACTGATTGAAATAAACCATCTGTATTTACTCTGGTGAAGTCCACTCTTGATTTTTGACTTTGTTAATGCTACACTTGGAGACTGTTTTTGATCTGGCCAACTCCTGTGAAGGGTTTTCTGTGAACCAGGGAATTTTGCTGCCACCCGTCTCACTTGTTTTCTACGGGCTTCTTGGCCCTTTTGTATTCCTGAGCTCGCCAGTGCTTTCCTTTTAAGAATATACCAGATAATTCCGTTGGCCACATATAAAGGTCTTGCATTTTCTCTGGTGAGTTTGTTTTGTTTTTTCATGGATATCGCAATCCCTCAATCTAAACCCCCTTGAAGATATGAGGGATATGCTGAGGAGTGTCCATGAGTGTCGACCTTGGGATCTGAAGGGTCTGTCGAGATTCTGTTGTGAGGAATGGTCTCAGATCTTGTGCCATGTGTTCACTAACCTCATCACGCATTATAGAAGAATACTAAGAACTGTTATTTTGGCAAAGAAGGAAGGCTGCACATATATTAAATGACGTGGTGCAAATAATTGTGACACACATATTTTTTGAGATAAATATGTGTTTCATAATAAGAATCAAACGTTTCATTTAATTATGTTACTACAATTAAATGTTAGATTTTGCGAAGATTTTGAATGAAAGATCACAAGGACTGTGTGCGTGCGCACGTTTCTTTGTGTGTGTCAGTCTGGGTGCGTGTGTGTGTGTGTGTGTATGCATGTGTATATGCCTATATAATTTGCGGTACAAAAGAATGTTGGAAAATATCAGACCTTAGGATCATAAATGGTCCTCTGCTCTGCATAGGTAATGAGGCATAAGGCACAGGCCTAGAAATAATGGAGAAGAAAGCATTGACTGACAGCTCAGAGAAACCAATTAAGTTATCGACAAAAAAGCAAAATTGATTTGTCATTTCCCCCGAGATGTCAGTCGTTTAACTTTGTTTGATATAATTTAAAATCAATGTTAATGTATGAGGGCCTGATTTATAGCAGCTGAACATGAGAAAGTTGGGGATTCCACTGAAGCGGGAGATGATGTATCTACCAAGTACCTTTATGGAAACACATTAAGTTGAGCTGCTCTATGTCCTCTGCTTGTTACTCTTTGGATTGATGTGTCATGGTTTTGTGCATCTCCTTGTTTTCTGGGTCAGGACCTCCTACTGGGTTTGAATTAGAAACAAGCAGCTCTGGTCCAGTCCTCCCCCATGGTTGCATGCGTGCACTGTGGCCATATTCCAAGGGTGAAGGTGTTTTGATTAAAGAGTGCTAATAAACAGTGGCCTAATAAACTCAGTGCTCTGGTGGCGTGGCCCTGTCCTGCAGGGTGGCCTGGGGTAATTACAGCCATACCGTGAGGACCCATGTCGGTTGTCTGGCTCTCCTCCAGCCGAACTCAATTGATTTTCCATAGCAATATGAAAAACTGGGGTAGGCGCCTAGCAGTAATGAATCGCGCGTTCAGAGTCATTTCGGCATTCTAAATGAAGGTAGATGAGGCTCCCTGTGTGAGTTGGCTGTGATCGAAATGCCATTAGGTGTGATTCTTCCCGATTCCCAAAAAAAGAGGCTAACATCTCAAAGAGCCATAAATCTTCCTCCGCGCTGGCAGGAAGGTCTGGGAAAAATATGATTCAAAGTGGGGCATTTATCATCTTAAACTCCTTTTTTAACGTTTCTTTTTTTTTGGCCGTCTCTGTTTCACCTCAATACAGATACAAAAGCACTACACACATTTTATTTCAAGATCACTTGCTGGGCATAGCCTGTTTTACTCAGCAGATTAAATGCTAAGGGACAGAATGCAAAGACAGAATGCTATCACCCCCTCTGCTAAAGATATCTGTCTCTTTAACGAATGTGTCTCTGTCTCAGTGCAATCACATCACCAGTTCTTTAAATTCTTTACATAAAAGTGAATTCTTGTATTATACTATTTATGAGGTGAGCACAACCTTCCCAGACAGTACAGGTGGCTCTGCTGAAAATGGATCTTCTCACACGGTAATTATTCCAGGCATTCTAGGCAGTGACACTTTTTTTTTTTTTTGGTTCTGTTCTCTACCACTTTGAGTTTGAAAGGATACAATGACAGTGATTTTGAATTGCAGACTGTCAGATTTAATTTGAGGATGTTTTATCCATAGTGAATGAACCGTTTAGAAATGACAGCACTTGTGTACATAGTCCCCACCACTTTCGGGCACATCAAGATGTTGGATAGTTTGACATAATGTAGAATAAAGAAATTGTTTTTTTCATTTGGTTGCATATCCTTTGCATGCAATGACTGATTCAGGCCTATGATGTATAGGCATCACCAGACGCAGGATATCTTCACTGGTGATACTCAACCAGGTTTACACGAAAGTTATCTTGCGTTCCTGTTCGCTTTGTAGACATTTCGCTCTCAGTCTCCTCTTCAGCACTTAGTGAAACGCATGTTCAATTGGATTCAAAAATGGGGATTGACTCAACCAACAGAACCAAAGTAATAAAAAATGTATAACTATCAAATGCATTATGCTGCTTTATGAAGTTCTTATTTACAGGTAGGTTCAGAAATATTTAGACCATGACCCAAATTTCATTGTATTAGCTTAATTTTCCATGATAATGGATTTGAAAAGAAACCATCAAGAAGGGCAGACTTTAAGGTTCAATTTCAGAGATTTGTCAAAAATACTGTGTGAAACATTTTGGAATTACGGCCATTTTATGCGCAGCCCCCTCACTTTATCACCTCAGAAGTTATTGGACAAATAAAAATAATTGTCAATTTCCATTTTTAATTCTCTGTAGCGAATCCTTTGCAGTTGACTGGCTGAAGTTTGGAACCCACAGACATCACCTGCCGCTGGGTTTCTTTCCTGATGATGCTCTGCCAGGCCTTCACTGCAGTGGTGTTCAGTTCCTGCTTTGCTGTTGGGGCGTTCTGCCTTCAGATAGTGAAATGAATGCTCAGTTGGATTCGGGTCTTTTAACTGACTTATCTTTTGACAAAAATTCCACTTATTTGCCTTGAAAAAAAATCTTGTGTTGCGTTTGCTCTTTGCTTCCAAGTCATCTCCCATTTGCGCTATGGAGCTTTGTCCAATGAGTTCTGAAGCCTATGGCTGAATCTGAGCATAAAATGCAGCCCTATACAATTCACCATTTATGCCTCACTTTTTATTAACAGTCACATCTCCTGTAAATGCAAGAAAATCAGCTCAGTTGGCAGTCATACATGACCACACATGACCACTCCACATTTGAGAAGGTATGCTTTTGATCATGAGCATTTTCTTCACTCCTACATATTTTTCTTTTCTCGTATTTCTGGTATAAGTTGTCTTATTTGTCCATGGAACATTGTTTAAGAATTATACAGACTTTTAAGGATTTTTTGGGGCAAATTTCCTGCTTTTGAGCCTTGGCAGTGGTTTACAACTTGAGATTAACCCTCTGTATGCACTCTAGTAAAGTCTTTTCTTGATTGTGAACTTAGACACTGAGAGGCCTACCTCCAGAAGAGGGTTCTTGATCTGGCCAACTGTTGTGAAGTTGTGCAACTGTTGACCATTTATATATTCACTTTTAAATGCTATTATTCGGAATAAACCATTCTTAGCCATTGAACTGTTCACATACATGACGTTCCTTAAAAATAAGGGGGAACTCTTAAAAATGTGTTGTGATTCGTACTACAAATGCTGGGTTTTGGAGCAAAACAAGACATACCTCAAAAAAATGCTTTTGAGAAAATTAATGCATTTATCTTTCTCAATCACGTTGTCTTACTTTGTTAATTAAAATTAATTAACAGACATCAACTCCCAACCCCCCTCTTATCAATTGATCTAATCAAATGATCACTTCTTTGACCCTTTGTTTGCATATCAAGGATTATGGTATTTTCCCCTTTTCTGAGCACAAAATAGAGCTAATGTTATATGCTGTTTTAGTCTTTTTGTTATTTGTTGCCAAGGGTGCCAATTTGAGAGTTATCAGTTCCCTTGCACATGTTTGTGTGAGGTATGGCAATATTTTCAGGTACTCTTGTTGTGTACAGAACTGGGGATCCCTACCTCATGAAATGCAATCTGTCGTTTCTGGTTGTTTTTGACAGATGAGGTGGGAAAAGGTCTTTGAGTGATGCTCTAAACACACAGCCTCCAGAGGGTGCCAACTATGGAAGAAGGCAGAATGCCCATACTTCTCCATTTCAGGACACAGCAAATTGTGACTACAAATGTCAAAAGCTGCATCTCTGTGGATGCAGTCATCTAAATCTTTATTGTGAAGAAATGGATACCGGGGGTGGCCACTGTATCACTCTTCTAGCATACCTCGGAGAATCAATCCTGGAGCCAACCAATGTAACTCATCTCATTAGATGAGTCCTTCCTTGCTGGACTTTGGTGAATACAGAGAAACACTAACAAAGACTTGCACACGCACGCAAACTGCAGTGAGCCACCCTCAAAACATGGGATTTTATTTTGATTGCAAAATGGTTGCAAATGTTTGCAGAGTTAATGGATTTGCTCATCTGTTCTGTTCAAATCATATATTTTTGTCCTTGGCTAGGATGGCATTGTTTGCCCACTTCAGGAAAACGTGTCAATATAAACTGTGAGGTGTGCCAATATAAACACATAATGCTGTTCAAATCAGGTATATCATAATTTGTTGCCAACCTTTTGCTCTAAAGCTGGTGCATTGCGCTATTTTTGTGGTCTTGCATTCAGGTTATGGAACCCAATGCACTCATTTGAATATACTAAGACCCAGTTAAAGTGCTAGCATCATCTAACACATGAGATGCAGGCGAATGATTAAGTTATTCCTCTTCAAGAATGTTCAAAGTTGAAGTTTTTGACATTAAGTATTTCTCCTATAATTGCAATGCATCCATTATTCATTTTCTTTGTTAGCTAGGACAAGTAACAGCTAATTTTAACAAGATATAGTTTTTATTAATTAGCCTAATTCTAATCCAAGACATACTGTATGTCACGTTTACGGTATAGGTAGATGCGTTATCTAGCTTCTAAACAAACTTTGACCACAATTCAGTTTTACTGATTTTTACAACGGAAGTAAATGTCCCATGTAATGAGGCCACATAAAAAATAAAAAAAAAGCAGATAATGGGTAATAAAATATTTTATCATTCTTCCCTTAAAAACTCCATTACCAAATCAAACTGCAGTTGGAGAGGAAAGGTATTTTAAATTTATCTCATCCTGCACTTTTAGTTCACTGATTGCAACAACATGGATTTATTTATGAAGAAAAAATAAATATCTTTCATTGTACTTCTTTTGAGATCTCTTTATTGTAGTATTTTCACTACATTGAATATAGGGCTAAGTATGCAGTTGCCTATATGTGCAATCACTGATCTGTATAGAATGACTGGATTGCTGATGCAAGAGTAAACTGCACTGGGAGGTCATTACAAGCAGAGGTAGCCAAGCAGCCATATTGCTAAGCCTGGTGGTAACAAACCATAACATTGCGTCTTATGTCTTTGTTGACTTTGTTTATAACTTTTCAGCGCTCCAAACTTTTTTCTTTTTTTTGTGATACGAAAATCTAAGGAGTGTAGTTATGATAGATACGCAGTGATTTATATCTTAATAGATAGATAGCTTATCATTGGCTATTACCTTAACTGCCTTAACAATTTGCTCAAATCAACATTAGTCATTTCTAGAATACTACAAAAGTAGTTACTCATTGCTTTAAGACTCAATAAAACTCAAGGCTGCCATTAGTGCTGGTTGTCTTAGATTAAAACATACTACAAAAAAAAGAAAAATAGGAACTTGCCCATGCCTGGAGTATATTCAATAGCCCAAACCAAATACAATGTGCATTTTTAGATTTTATTCAAAATGGACAATGAGATAATGAAATAATACTCAGTCAATACATTTAACACGCACTGTGAGTCAGAAACAGAACTTCCATAAGCAGTACAGTGCAACACAGGAGCTGTGCCAAAGTGTTTCACCGGAGTCAGTGTATTTCCAGCGTCAAAGCCCTTTAACTCTCCTCATTACCCTTTAAAGCTTGTTTCATATTGGCCTTGCTTAGTCAATGTCTGTGTAAATGGCCAATATACAGTGACTGCCACCCACACAAAATCAGCAATTAGTTGCTACCATACCAGACCTTCTTTTTGTATATCTGGTGTCATTCAGTGGTTGAGCATCTAATTCAGATGCCCATTCTCAGTTTAGACCTGTGGGGTTTGAACATTGACTCAGGAATAATTGTTTGTTGAACTCCTATGTTCAAGATAAGAAACCCTTTGAATTATTTTTTCTGCTTGGTTGTCACCGTGAAATAACTGAAAGCAAATATATGCTCACCTTATTTTGACAGAGGGCACTGATTCGTGTTCTTAATGGCATCACTCTTGAAACAGACAACTTTAAACAGCACAAATAAATATGGCTGTATAACAGCCAATACCTTTAAAATCATCTATAGAAAAACCAAAAGTGATGACCTGCTGTGTTTTTCCCATTGAATTGTCTGCAAGCAAGAAAGCAGTATAACTTATAGGTATGTTTAAGAAATTTTATGCTGTGTAGCATTAATAATTTTGTTTCAGATTTGAATAATTTCAGGACTTTTCACCATGTGAACAGAAGTATTCTGACTTCATGATTGATTATCAAAACAGAAAATTAATTTCATCAGTTATCAGTCCACAGACTGATGAACGACTAAAAGAAACTTTTCAGAGCCAACATTGATTGAATCCAGATCTTAATCACATTTGACCAAATGCATAAATGTTTGAGGCCATCCAACAGTGAGCTCCTCATGCCACATAGCTACTGCAACCCTTCCTATGCAGAGAGTGCAGAGGTTTGGGGGATAGAGGCTGGTTAAGCAGGAAGTGTGTTTTGCTTCAAAAGATGTTGGCCATTTAAACTCAGTACAAAATGGCACTGACAATATTAAAACAAGGGCGAGATTGAAGTTAATTAACATACCTAACATACAAAGAAAATATTCACGTGTGTAATTGATGCCCCTTCCGCCTCCCCTTCCAACTGGACCCCACCATTATTCTGTTGGCATTATTAATAGGGTACATAACAAAACTGAAAAGAAGGAAAGAAACGGGGCTGGATGCAGCCTGCTTTGACTGGGGGTGCAGTGAAAATTTCTGGAGGGGTGTAATGGTTAACGGTACACAGTGGTGGTCTAGTTTCTAGATATCGGTATACTGAGGCCTAACCACCCCCCCCCCCCCCCCGCCCAAACCCATCCCTCCACACACTCATACACTCAAGCAAAAAAAAAAAAAAAAAAACCATGCCATTTCATATTCAAAATGTTTAGTATTTGTTAATACATTTATATTTCCATCTAGCAGACGCTATTATCCAAAACAACTTTCAAAATGATGAAAGCATTGCAAGCTACAGTGAAGAACCTTGAGTACACAAAAGAGTAGCTACACATCACCAGAAGAGGAGAGTGCTAAGTGTAAGTGCTTGTGAAGTCAAAGTGGAAGGAGAGAATTACAGGAAAAAAACTAATTAGCCTACTGTTAGATTTTTTATGTTGCGCCTATCATTTTTAGTGTAAAACCCTGTTTCATCAGCATGGTCATATTTATTTTTAATCTGAAGCAACACCAAATTTGCCAGGGTTTCAATAATCTAACAATGCAAATTATGAGAAGTAATCTTTGCATTTTGAGGTATACTACTGGCAATCTCTCCAAGCTTAGCATCCTTTGTGAGTGTGTACTCAACAGCTTCAGGAAAAGCCCAGCAGAGAAATCATCATTCATAGACGGAGGGCTCTCAGAGGTTCCACGGAGGGGCAACTCAGGGGCGGAGTGGTCATCGGGACGACCGGGAGATTTCCCGGTCGGTCGGCCAGCCAATAAGCTCAAGTGAACCGGACTGCAGACTGCCCTGCGTGGCCGTGTCACGTTCATGGACGGCGTACTGAGTTAAAACTATCATGAACTCAGCATGATCCCACGAAAATCTCCAAGATGTTCACCAACTACCCACTAATCAACTCTGACTAATATTTATAACACTTGTTGTCTCTCTACATCTCACTCATGGTTGCTTGAGTGTCAAACTCACTCTCATCAATCCAGCCTACTGATTTTTGTTTAGCCTCCTATCTTGATCTAATTCTTTTTATTCAGACGTTACATAACTTTCCTGACCACAAATATAAAATTTACTGTTATAAAATTTGTTTGTTTGTTCAAAAATTAATGTAGAATGGTCGGAGCAAAGCCTCATGGGAAATGGAAACTGCATATCACTCTGAGTTTATCCAATGAACGTAGGGGGATGAATGAACGGCCGTCAGACAGAGAGAAAGCTGGCAGTTTGAAGTAGTGGATTTTTTTACACTCGAAGATGGAAGACAAGTAGAGAAAGGAGAAAGGAGGGGCCGAAAAGACCAGAATGAAGAAGAAGCGGATGCTGGATGTGGGTGCATCAAAATCGTCAAAAATCACGGATTTATTCTGAAACAACCAGGCGTCAACTAGTGATGCAGGTGAGTTGACAGGAAAACAGTTAGCTCAGGCCTTGACGTTATTACTAGGTGTGAATTAGCATAACATTACAGCTGAGTTCTCCATAGTTCCTCCTCAGCGGGGGCGGTGTCATCACGGCGGCTACGGCCGCGTTGCCCCTCACTCTTTTTTCTCTTCTCTCGTCAACTCCAAACCCATCTGCATCTGCACCGCGATTACAGACCAGAGTGGTTTTCCACACACACACAGCTGTCATTTAACTCGTGTCAGAATAACAACACTCTCAGTACAGATCAGTGGGCGCAGCAATCTGCCAGTTGTTATTTTACTGATACTGAAAACATTTGATTTTGTCTTAAAAAGTATTTTTCTAAAAAAATAAAAGAAAAAAAATATTCTAATGCATTTTTTTCTTGATTGATTAGATTTTGGCAATTTGGCCTATGTTTAATCACATCTAGAGGACATAGAAATTGCATGGTTTTGGTGATGTAATTAGTTTTTCCTTAAATTTAAATTGCCAAAATTGCTCAGTTGATTTGCCTTTGTACAATAGAGGATTTTATTGAGCATGATGTGGTGGGGAAGATTGTATAGGTCTCAGTCATTTTTAAATCACTTCTAGATGTGACAAAATCAGTTGACATGCATGTGTCCATGGACATATCCAGATTTAAAAAACAAAAAAAAAGATGGTGGAGGGGATGGGTTGGGCCAGTGGTGGGCCGGTGGTGGGCCGGTGCGGTCAGAATTTCCCGGAGGATTTTGGTGTCCCACTCCGCCCCTGGAGCAACTCAATGACAGCAAGAAACCTTACAGTCTCTCCTATGCTTTTAATGTAGTACTGTATCTATTCCTCTCAGTATGGTTTGGGCCTAACAGATGAGTATTAGTTCCTCCAGTTGCCGGTCTCTTTCTCATTTCTGCCCATGAGTATGAGACTTGTACACAGCAAAGGCTAGAGCAGTGCTTCTCAAACTCAGTCCTGGGGGACCGTTGTGTATGCAGGTTTTCATTATAACCACAAATGCAACCATAGAATTTTAATGAGTTGTTACTTTTTCTTCAGTGCCCTTTTAGGCAATATGAGCCCTATTCGGAGGGGATTAGTTTGACGTGGTGACATTGGGTAATGTAATTATTACCAGGCATTTTAGTCCCGTCCGAACATGCTAAGTCAGCAATCATTACGGACATTCTCGGTAAAATTTACGGCCGCTTTTACCTTCTGTAAAACACGCCTGAGATAGTATCCTAGGTAATGTTAATCCCATGCGAATGCGACCCTCGGTAAATGTGGAAACCGTGTATGTAAATATCCTGTCATATCCTGTTTGAAAAGTATTTTTCCACCCTTTTATGAAGATGGATGCACTTGAAGAAGCACTCCGTTTAGCAGTTAGCAAAAGTCTAACGCAGTCCTTTTTCGAAGAAAGAAGACGTCGAAGACAAATTTAAGCGAGACTTCTGGTTGTTTTAGGTTGGCCTAAATGTTAATACATAATCGTTATAACAATCTTGCTTATGGGAAAACGTTTTAGGCTAACCATTATTATTATTATTATTATCCTTCAGCTGATGTTTTATGTTTTAGGTAGCAACGTAGGACGCACATGTCAACAGGAGAGTGACGGCATAGCGTATACCGAGTTACTCGTCCTACGGAGATTTCTTGTCCCATGCAAATAGGCCATTCATATTAACAGACATCCCGTGGTAAAGTTACTTTACCTCAAGTCTCCACGTTAAACCAATCCCATTCGAATAGGGCTGTGGTCAAAAATAGTTATGCATGTTATGAACAATTAAAGTTTCATATTCAGATCATGCTGTACGGGAAACTGCAGAATAAAAAGAGAAATTTACACAGATGTACCAATAACTTTCAAAATATCAGTAGGCTCTTGATTAGTATAATTATTTATGAATGGTCACTAAATTGAACCATTTATTTTATAATGAGGAGTTAGAAGGCAGAGCAATTGACAATGACTAGCACCTGTTTTGTGTTTATATTGTAAAAAAAAAAAAAAAATCAGAACTTTAAGCTTGTGTGCAGCAACCTACAGGGGCTCAATAATTAACTTTTGTTTGACTTGGATTTGTAAATATATTAGACCTTGTGCAATTACTCGTATTGCAGCATTATAAACACAATATGGACATGGGGCTTTCATTTCCCATGGCAGGCATAGCATTTCTCTCATAATGCGAAGGTAGAGGATTAAAAAAATCCAACTAATTAATAAAAATCAACAGCTCAATAGAATTCTAGGGTTGCATTTGTGGTTGCAATGAAAACCAGCATACACAGTGCCAGTGGTCCCCCAGGACTGAGTTTGAGAACCACTGGGCTAGAGGCATGTTAACTGAATCCCCAGTCATACTCTAATGCCGTTTTCCAATTAGTGAAACCTCGTCTAGTGAACATGATGTCTTTGTCATTTTTAGCCACAAACTTTCGACTGGGGAAACAGAAATATGCATCTAGCTTCACTGAGTACTCTAACTATGGTCGAGAGTGGTACCAGCTTGAGTTGAATGCCCGAGGATCTTGGCGAAAAATCTGAATGAGGCACGTTTTTAACATTGGCTGTGTCGAAGCCCTGTCATTAAGACCATGCTCGCTGACTGTATCACCCGCAGTAGCATTATTCTCCGCACCATGAGAGGAAGAAAAGCTAACGCTAGTGTGCTCTGCCTGCTCTTGAGTAGGTCTTGCACAAGACGTGTCTGAGCTAGTAGATGCTTTGGTGATTATAAATCGATGGATCATCTTTTTCTTTTTTCCTTTAAACAAACTTGCATGCAAATAAGAAAAAAAGTGGATTTGGATAACCAAGCTAACAGGACTAGCTTGCCTATTGATGTTAACTGAAAGTCCATGTTGACGATGAAATATGAAAAGTACAAATAAAGGTATAAGCTTAAATTAAGGTATGGAATATTAGTGTTTAATAGCTGAAACTAATTGGACAATCAAAAGTAATGAAATCGCTATCCAACATGCCTGACAATTACTCGAGGCGAGATGAGAGTGGTAAAATACTTCTGGGGTACGTCTCCCGAAAGCACAGATGCTAACTTACATAGTTTGCGGCCATGGAAAGAAACAGTATTAATGGTATGTGTTTGTTTTGGCCTTATGTATGCAACACAAGTTAATTGTAGTGAAAGCAGATAATCCACATATGAACAAAGCATTTGATTGAAAATGGGAATCGTGAATTTCAATAAGCATATGTGTGTGGTATCTGCGCAATAGACAACTACACAAGTTTCACTGTATGAAAATAATCGCACGCCTGAGTAGATGTGCAATTTTTCTGGTATAAGGATCATCATGTCCTTATATATTGCTTACTTACACCACAGGCAAGATGAATACTCAGTTGTTATTGGTTGAAAAACAGATAACATGTCTGAGTTTTCCAGTATAACTATCCATTTGCTTGGCATGCATGGTTATTTTGACAGCTAGGAGAAAGCACAATGTAAAAACAATTGTCCAACTAGAACCATAACGCTTTGGAGCTAGTTGCTGAAGCTCCTCAGCAAAGGAGCAAAACAGAACTAATGATCGCAATGCAAGAAATAGCAACAGTACCTTTGGCTATATCTAGTACATATCAAAACACTCAGCTCGATCGGTATCGCTATGCTATGTCTTTTGGTGAAGATGTCTCAGTTTTTTGTTACGCAAATCGGGGGGAAAAAAATCACATTCAAAGTGAATGGGGAGGTTTTAAAAAAATAATCAAATCCAGCCTTCTTTGGAGTCTCATTACGTCACCATACTTCAACACAGAAAGACAGATGAAACTTTCAACGGGTCACAACACTTTAGACCCTTTTGGATTAAGGACATTTTTTCATTGCAATGATAGTTTTTTATGTAATGGCAGTTTAAGTTTTATGTTTTTTTTTTTTTTTTCCCCGAGAGTTTTTAGGATTATAATGGGTTTCTGTGGAAGATAATGTTTGGAGCCAGAGTGGGAGATGTCAATGACACGAACAGCCAGACCTGAAAATTCTTCCAAAAAATCTCTGTCAACCTCTCTTAAATCCTGCAATGAGGTCGTTGCAAGTTACGTAGGTGGTCACATGATCCTCAAAGCAAAATGTACACAGAGGTTGATCGCAGCATAGAGAAAATGGGGAAATCTTGTGCTGCTGTTGCTTGCACCAATAATAATGCCATTCAGTCGTCTAGAAAATACGGCAAAATAAGTTTCCATAAATTTCCACAAAATAATGAAGCCCTTTTGAAAGATTGGCTTGTTAAATTAAGAGGAATTGACAGTGGAAAGCCTTACAAACCAACAAAACATTCAGTTCTTTGCTCAGAGCACTTCGAGAAAAGCTGTTTCACGTACCAGAGGTTCACAAGTAAGTCAACGGTTTTGTTGCAATGAAAACTGGTTTTAAAGTGAAGATATAAAGAAATGAGTGGAAAATATATTTTTAATACAAATATTAACCTTAAGCCGAACGCCCCTGTAACGGGGGCAATGAATTTGCAAAATAAATACAGCATGTTTCCTAATAGCAACCTCCTCATGCGGCATATCCTCTTAAAGCGAAGAAACTCGGCGAAAAGTTCGTGATGACCGTTTTTACCTAAACCGAACACAATTCAAGTACCAAGCAAGTAAATAAGCATCTAGCAAAACATTAAATAAAATAAGATTAAATAATCAGTGCTCTATTGCAAGTGTTTCTACTGAATTTGTGATACGCATACAAACGATACCTCAAATGAAAAAGGACAGTCCACGGATTCCAACGATATAAGCCTTGTCATTTTAAATTGACACCACACTCAAAGAACAGCAGGCATACACTTTAAATGCTACAGAGCTGAGCGAAAATTTTTCTTACCTTTGATATTTTGTCATAAAAGCTGCCTGTGGGTAAATCTTCGCTTGCTATTGTTTTAGCCAGTCTATCTGAGAGTCCTCTCGCTATTATGCTATGCCCTGGAAGACCTCAGCAGTATAATCACTTAAATGGTTTGTTTTTTGTATTTACGCTATAATTAACCGCTAAATATTCAACTGTTGTTTTCAAAGCCGGTTTATGACTGAGAAACCTTGCGCCGATATGCTCAAGTTCAAACACAGCACAGCTATACAAGTGCTAAATTGACCAGTGAATATATAGTCTGTTGAGCTAGTGTCGTGGATAAGGCAGAGCATTTGGACCTGAGGTTCAATATCCGGTTATACATGCGACATTTCAGAGCAAGGAAATACATTTTTTTGAATAAACAAATAATTATTAATCGATGCATTCCCATTCAATCAAAGCCATCTTCCTGAGTTACTTCGGGGATCACGTGACTTACACTACGGTTTCTGCATCCATTGCAACGCGTCCATTTCCAACCGACAGAGACAATTTTTATGTCAAAACGTAGAGAAACTTGTCCTCTCTCACCCAGTGTGACTCACATTGCGACATGACCCATGGATTTCTCAGAAATGGACATCAAGTAAGAGAGAGCTGACCAAGTCTCATTGAACTTTATGTTAAACAGCTCTGAAGGTAAGCCTGTCAGTTGTTGACATCACATAGTTTGTCAGCCGTTGTACTCCTATAACTAGAATTTCTATAGAATGGACATGCCGCTGTTGCCTTGGTAATTCGGGCAGTACACCATAAAATGGCAGTTAAGGAAGTTTTAGAGTTTGTTGCTATGGTGACAACTCAAGTGGGCACTGATGCCATCAAGCGTTTCATGCTCATAAATGCTTGAGAACAGTCCTGATGACTTTCAGATTGCAGACTAAAATGACAACAAAGAACTGAGAACATAAGAATGCGTCCATGGCTTTATCGTGTCATTTTTCGTGAAAATTGTATTTCTGTCACAAGCCTTGACATAATCATGTGAGAAAAACGTGCTGGTAATCAATAAACAGGCCCCGCTGCCTTCACAATGCAATAGGCCAAGATAAACTGAGCTAGCTAACTTAGTTGAACTTACCTTCATGAAGAAGAAAGTTTTGCAAAAGCTAACATCCTTTTACTATAAGATTATATGAATGAGATGATTTATTCATTTGAGACTATAATAATGATTTGAGGGTATAATAATCTTTTGAGACAATGATTATAATCATTTGAGATCATTTTTAAAATTGTCAATGTGACCTCATTCCCGAATGCATTGTTTATTTCAGAAATAAACATGGGTGCCATAGACAATGCATTACATGCAAATCTCTCTGATACCACAGCACAGACACACTAACTTCCATGATCCAATTGGTGTGTTCCCTCCTTGTCCTGAAAATTTTGCTATGGATAGTTCCCGTGCCACTGCTTGAGGTCATAATGGAGCTACCATTGAATCTGAAGCCTGGCCACCATGCATGACTCCCTTACAGCCACGCCGGATCCCTGGCACTTTCAAATTTTTGTGGGGAAATGTCAAGTTTTCTCTATCGTCCCCCTTCTGCTTTAACAATTACTTTGAAAACTGATAATGTTTTCAATTAATTATTTCAGTTACCACGCACCCTTTTTTTCGTGAATATTCACATCCACTCCGTCAAATATATTCACAGCCCCTTTTTCATAAGTATTCTAAAGCTCTTTTTTTCATAAGCATTCTCACCCCTTTCGTCAAAGTTACCCCATTGTTAAAAGTATTCATATCCCCTTCATTTTATAAGTATTCAATCCCCCTGAGTAAAAAGTATTCACATCCCTTCCAACAAAATTATTCACTCCCCCTTTTTTAGAAGTATTCATACCCCTTTATAAGTATTCACACCTCATTCACTCCCCCCATAAAAAATATTCACACCCAATTTTTTCATTACCATTCACACACCCCACATTTTCCCAACCCCTTTGTAAAAAGTATTCACACCCGCTACTGATTTCATAAGTGTTCTCACCCCTCTGTCTGTCAAAAGTATTCACATCTTGTTTATAATTATTCACAACCTCACCATCAAAAGTATTAATATCCCCTTTTAAAAAGCATTTACACTCCCACCATCAGAAATATTCACACTCCCACCATCAAAAGTATTCATATCCCCTATTGATTCATACCCCCTGTTGAGAGTTCACACTCCCCCCGTAAAAAAAATTCACACCACCATTTTTACTAAATATTGGCAGTTCCTTTGTCAAAAGTATTCATACCCCATTTTTATGAGCACTCATACCCCCTCCCTCAAAGGTATTTACACTCCCTCCCACAAAAGCATTTACACCCCCTCACACTTCAATTTTTATTAAAGAGGAACTAAAACATTCATAACATTTTTGCACTTTTGGCAGTTTTAGATACTTAATATTACTTCTATCCCGAATACATTTGTTACCGAGCTCAATCATCCTATTTCTGTTGAAAAAAGAAGATCAAAAACCAGCCCAGCTGCAATGCGATTTCTCTGATTTTCAAAAAGCTAATTAAGTATTAATTTATGCATGAGACATCGTTCTGAGACTTGTTGCGGCCCTTAATTTAACATGGATATACAAGTGTGAATGTTCCATGCGAAATATCTAAGCTAAAGCTTCTCTTTTGGGTTTGTTTTTAATAACTTTGATTCAATAAATACCGAATCTTGTGTAGGTGGAGGCTATATGAGGAACTTTGTCAAAAAATCTCACTGTCAATGTCAGTGTGAAATCTTGCTCACTGTGAAGACATTTACTGTGCCAATGACTGAAGCAAGTGACATCACCAATGACCTGCAGAAACATGGACAACTCCAACAAGCCACGAAACTCATATTGCATTCATGAGTCAATGCAGTGGAGGATATATCAAATATGGCTAGCTGGCTATAAAACCGGAGAGTTGACGATGTACTGAACTAAGTGCATGTTATAATTAAATCCGCTCAGACGCCATATTTCAGGAACGCGCACTGGTGAATCCCCATATTCTAAACAGCATATTTTTGTGAACGAGTTAATTTGACTTTGCGTGAAATAATGGTTAAAAAAAGGCATTTTTTTTGCATATTCATACCCCCTCATTCAAAAGCATTCTGACCCCTTTATTTCATATGCATTCCCACCCCCTCCTTCAATTCACATACCTGTAAAAATTATTCGTACCACCTTTTTTATGAGTATTCACACCCACTTTTTAAAAGTATTTACACCTCTATTTTTCATAAGTATCCACACACCCTATATAAATTCAACCCTTTGTCAAAACTATTTACAACCTCTTTTTATAAGTATTCATACCTAACTGTTAAAAGTATTTGCACCCCCTTTTTAAAAATTATGTACAACCCCACCCACAAAAGTATTCACGCTCCCTTTATCAAAACTATTCACACCCCTCACTGATTTCATAAGAATTCACACCCACTATGTCAAAAGTATTTGTTCCACATTTTTTAAAAAAATGACCCCTCTGTCAAAGGTAATCACACTACTTTTTTCACAAGTATTCACACCCTTCTGTAAAAATATTCACACCCCCCTTTCATTAGCATTCACACCCTCTCCCTCAAAAGTATTCTCTCCCTTTGTCAAAAGTATTCACATCCCCTACTGATTTCAAAAGTATTCACAACAACTTCATCAAAAATATTAAAACACTTTTTTCATAAGTATTCATTAAAAAATATTCACACCCCTTGTATACGTATTCACCCCCATAAAAATATTCACGCCCAATTTTTATAACCGTGCACACCCTCCAAATATTCTTAACCGCTTTGTCAAAACTATTCACACCCCTATTGATTTCATAGGTATTCACACCCCCTGTCAAAAATTTTTAAAATCTCTTTTCATATGTATTCACACCCACATTTTAACAAGTATTCACACACCTCTGTCAATTCACAGCATTTTGGGGGAAAAAGTACCCACACCCCCTCTTTTCAAAGGTATTCACACCAACTTCATCAAAAATATTAAAACACCTTTTTAATAAATATTCACTCCCCTTTTATACGTATTCACCCCCGTAAGAAATATTCACACCCAATTATTATAACCATCCACACCCTCCTAATATTACCAACCAATCTGTCAAAAATATTCACACCACATTTTTTTCATAAGTATTCAACACACTCCATTCAAGTTTATTTACACCCCCTTTCTAATAAGGATTCACACCCTTTTGTCAAAAGTATTCACATCCTGTTTATATTTGCTCACAACCCCTAAATCAAAAGTATTTACATCCCCTTTTTAAAAAGCATTTACACCCCCACCATCAAAAGTATTCTCGTGCTGCAGCTTCATTTGATCATGAATGATCAAGGTTCGATATTGCCAAATGATTATGAGAACCTGAGTGACAAAATAAGTGGTAATGCCGCTGTGTTCGGCTGTTGATTGTTCCAACAAAACGGGAAACTCGCACCTACCCGTGAGCATAAGCTTGCACTGATTTTTCTTGGTGAAGCCTGATTTTTTAGGATAGTGGTTGCACAAAATCAGGTTCAACCAGTGGCTGGGGGCACAGAACATCCCTTTGTCACAACAATTAGTCCTGGCTAGTTCACAATAATTTCCCTTTATTGAAATATTTTCCAATCATAGTTAGAATCCATTGGCAATTAAAGGCACAGCTTCACTCCCCATGTGATCTAACAGCGACAAAAAATGGGCGAAATTCAATGCAGGAAAATAATTTACTCAAAAATAGGACGATGCTTTACGAAAGACAAACTGCTCTGAAACTTCCGCGCCACCTTTTCCACACATCAGGCGATTTGACTTGTGCTTCATGATCGTTGAAGTTGTTTAGATCAGTGTTTGCCAAACCACTCCTAAAATACCCCTTGTTCTGCAAGCTTTAGATTTCTCCCTGCCCCAGCACAGCTTAGGTTGATGAAAAAGTGGGACTCAGCAATTAAATATAATTTTGTTTTCTGAATTAAAATTTTCAATTATCACTTTTGTCATTAAATGTGAAATGGCTGACTATGGCGTGAGAATGTAATATGTCACACAATTCATAAAGCCCAGTTCAGACCAAAGATTCGCGATGCGAGGAGACCGTTTTAATATGTTGCAGGGAGGAGTTGCAGCAGTGTGAACTGGCCCGTCTCAGCTCGACTTAAGCCAGCTGATGGCGTCGCTAGCGATTCAGCTTTTCAAATTGCAAGAGGCTGGTTTTAGAACGTAAAGCACGTAACCCATCTCAACAGCTAATCAGCTCGTAGCCAACTTAGCTGGTCACGCCAGTTACAAACTGTCAGCTTTATTACTGTGACACCAGCTCTTCTAAATGACGGAACTGCACCGAGAATAACCGGGAGAAATTTTCAAAAGAGGGCAGGTTCTGCGTCCTTGCAGTTTTCTTAATAGCAGAAATGCAACTGTTACGCCTAACTCATCATCACTATTATCCAAATTTTCAAATGTGGCAACAAATGTATCGACTGGAAAAAAAAAAAAAAAAAAGCCAGCAGTTAGAACGGAAGCACAGAGAGTCGTTGCTATGGAAACGATACACCGTCTCATCTCGTCGCCCCGGTGTGAACTGGCAGGTTTCAGAACATTGCAGTGTGTCGCAAGTAGTTGCAAGTTTCAACCGGTCTCATCGTAAATCTTTGGTCTGAACTGGGCATAAGAGTTTCTGGTCATTGGGGTTGCTGCAGTCACTAGCGAAACTAGCATGTCACCGAACATTAACTTATTTTTTGGGTATTATTTCAGTGTCCTTTATGTATATTTTTCATGTTTTCGACAATAGCATTTTTCAGTTTACTTAATGAATAAGAGTTAGCCTACATGCAAAAAATACTCATTTTTATTATCCATACTGTCATGTTTCTTCGAATATTTAATCTGTAAAGACAATGCAAGGACCATATAAATGCAACGCTGTTATTGGGAAACGTTCATAATTGTGCTGACAAGCGTTCAGTTTTGTAAATCAACTAAATCTGATTGAACTAATTAAAATTGAACAAATCTCTTGACTGTATAAATTGAACCAGTAATTTGGACCAGTTATTTGTCTGAGAACGGAGATAGCCTTTTCTTGGTTTGTGAATGCTGTAAGCTGATGGATATAAGTCATTTCAGTTGATCCGTGCTCAATAGAAATTATGACAAGATCTACTGTAGTGCCTTATGCTCTAAAAATAATGACGAAACCTGGTTTTATTTTTTAAAAACCATGGTTCCCCCACCCCAGTGATGGCTGAGCCTCACCAACCATAAATTTCCAGTGAAGTCACTGGTTTTGGCCAGTTGAAAACATACACTAAACCTGAAATAAAAAATTAACTATTCCTTTAAACACATGGAAATCTTGGTGCTAATGTAAAGCCCTCCTCACTGCATCCACACCAGTGCATGTGTGGCAGGGATTCACGTGCACACGTTAAAGCATTGACATTCAAGATGGTGATTCAAAACAAGCTGTATTGCCTTTAACACAAAACATTACAGAAACATTGCTTCCTGAGGGAGAAGGCAACATTTTTTCAGACCATTCAGACAAAGAAATCAATTTGGCTGCGGCAAAGAAAACAACAGCTCACTTATTTACATCTCAATTACCTTTCTTCCTCTTGCCTTTCTCTCTGCCAGGATTGGGGGCTGACAGAAAAAGACTAGCAGAAAGTCTACCTGAGCCCTTGTGGTAGACAGAGGACAACCTTTTCTTAGAGTTTTGTAAAATAGGCTGCATGCCTTTATTTTAAGGAGTCCTGTTCTTTTTTTTTTTTTTTTGCATTTGTTTACAAAAGCGAAAGGAGGAAAATTGTCACATACCATAACTGAATGCAGGAGCATCCAACACAATGATTCCTAGCATTGAGTCCTCTCAAAATGAAGGCCAGCTTTGATCACCTGGCTTTGAAAAATGTATGGTCTGCACATGTACAGCATACAGTACACTTTATATCCTTCTGATAAAACACTGTTGGCAACGGTGGAATTTTCTGACCTGAAATAGGTGTTTAAATTAAAATTAGCGTGATAATGGTCTGAAAATGTACCTTAAGGCATTGACTCGAAGTAGAATTTGCATGCGTGCGTCAAAGAGCAAAAAAAGGTTATTACATTTTTAACACCTATTTTCTTAGCACCCCTTTTAAAGACAAGGCCAAAAAATGGCATACATAGGATAAAATTATAATTATTCTTGCGGCTTTTTAACAGGCATCATCTCAGTCTCCTCTAAAAGAGAACCCTTGGGAGTTTGTTTTCCAAGGCAGAATTACTGTCAATTTATTGATTCAAACTAACTGAGGCTTCACGTTTCGGAAATCTCCTCTTTCTTCACCCAAAAGATCATTTCTTCTTTGAGTGAATAAAATACTGTATTTTGAGAGTGTACTTTTATATGCTTAAAGATATTAAATGGGACGAAGTTCTCCACTGTACATGCCCTTTGCAATAGAGTGAGAGCTTTTATTCTCACCATCCTTAGAAATATACAGATAGTTAGCAGATTTATTCTAAAGCCCAAATTCTTTTATTTACTTCACATGTCTAAATTTAGGCATTGTAAAAATATTTTTTAACTGAAAACAGCATTCATCTGACTTAAATTGGGCCCACTCTGCACGATAATGTCTGTTCATTAGCTGGCTGTGTATGGGAAGGGATTTAAGCTCAACAAGTTTGAGTTGTTGCTTGCACACATTGGGCGCCATTGACTGTACTTAGGGACTGCTCAGCCTCAATCTGGCCACAATTGAGACTGCCGTGAACAGAGACATTAGCTTACTCATCTAAACAGAATTTTTGGAATTTATGCAATGGTGACTAGAAAAAAAAAATGTTACGCCCCATACCCCCGCTTAAAAGACTGCCTGAATTTTTGCCACTCCCCTAGGATTTGCTCCTTTTGTAGTTCTGTAATTGGCGGCCATCTTGGCTGCTACGTTCAATTGGTTTTGTTCATGTGAATGATGTCTCCCATTGGAATAAAGACTTTTCTCAAAACGTTTGGCTTCTTTCAAATAGCATAGACAATTATTTGTTGACTAATGTGAAAGAAAAACACACTGGACGCAGGAGCATCTTTTGTTACTGGCGCAACTCATCAACGAGAGGAAAATAATAATAAAAGGGAAATTTGGAGCAGGCACTGCAAATTGCTGGCAAATAGAGACATATGGAATACATTTGATTATAAATGCCTCCTTTCCACTGCTTATATGATTGAGTGATGAGTATGAGAAATGGTCACTTCACCAATAAACATATGCAGTGGTGCAACTCTGCACCACAAAATTTGAACCACTTTGCTATTTGGCCACTGGAGAAATGCAACAAAGAAGCGCTGACAAACTGGGCATATCTTAGGAATTTGTGGGTATCATTCACTATACCTGATCGTTCACGATACCGTCAATCCACCCTCGAGACTCCACATTATCAAGCAGTTGATCAAATTTCCATCAGAAAATCGCCAACTTCAGTAGAACAAAGCTGATTTCATGGCCATTGCTGACCTACTGGGTATAGTAGGATACTTTTCCCCCTGAGAAATCCATTTTTTTCAATAAAAAAATGAAAATGATACTGGACAAACAGCTTACTTTCATCTGCAATTACGCTTATGTTGAATATTTACGGTATCTCAAAACAATTTTCAAATTTAAATTCTTGTCATGGAATCTGTGAGACCTTGCTAACTGTGGCAGATGTTTGGCTCTAGTATTCTGCAATTTCTACTCTTGCCTCCGACTTTTGGAAATACCACTGTTTCTCGCAGTGGACGAATTTGTTTAAACCTGTCATTCCACATATCTCTTTTTGTAAAAAATGTAATGCCTGATTCAAATTTCCCCTTTTATTATTACTTTTACCTCCTATTGACAAGTTGCACTCATAACAAAGGCTGATTTTGCATCCAGGTCACTTTCCTTTTATGCCTGTTTGATGTGTTTGTTTGCAAAACAATTGTTGTTTGGAAGAAATTATATGTTAGAGTGCAGTCTATATTTCTATGGTAGACATCATTTACATGTGCACTATTGTAGAACTTTCCTTGTTAAATGAATAAATGGCTTTTGCAGGTGGTTGTCATCAGCAGATTTACATCTGCCATGCATTGACCTATCACTGTGGACATATTGGACAGACGCATTCGTGAAACATGACGCCATCCTTAGCCACAAGGTCTGCTGCACGCCCATTCTTAATGTTGGAGTTCGCCAAAGTTAGAGCTGGGGGATAAATTAATTATATCAATTAATTTGAGTTTATGGTTTAGGATGATGTTTAAATATAAACATCAATTTTCACTTAAACTGGAGCAGTTACAGTACAGAACTGCCAATGAGCTTCCATTGTTAATAGTAGAGACAACATAGAGGAAAGAAAAACCACTTAAGGCGTGTTTAATAGAAAAGTCCGACCCGCTAAAGATGGCAGTTGTTTGACTGATCCCGCCCTTTTCCAGCGAAAGCCAATCATCTGCTTTATACAGCTGAACAGTGAAACATATGAAACCAAACATGTCATTGCAATAACACAAGCACACAATTCAGATTTACAATAGTTTCAACCCTCAGAGTTTCAACCGATTAGGTGGTGTTTTGTTCAGGTGCTCCTGGTGGGATGAACCCATTGAGTGTATATTATTCAGTTCAGTGGGATGAACAGACGGTGTCACGTCACAGCATGCAATAAGGAAGGGTGTCGTGAGATCTAGCGCATGTGTGCTGGAGGTATAACCTTCTGGGGGAAAATGTGTTTTTAACTTTATTATTGGGCAAAGTCACCAATCTTTTTAAGCAGTTTTTATCAAATTTAACTGGTGATTCAATACACGGTGTTTGTATCTCACAGTGACCAATGAAAATTAAGTTTTGGCTCTCCCCCCATTCATTAATGTAGAGACTTGCCTTTGGAGACTATGTTAACAGCCACACCCCGGCCCCTTCAGACGTTGGTAAAATGTCAGCATGAGGGCATATGCAAGGAACAGTGAAGAGTTTGTTCTGAAAAAAGACATCTCATTGTTCATCTGGAGCTTGTGGAGGTTTACAGCATCAGAGCTCAAGCAAAACACTGCGCGCTGTCAAGCTTGTTGAAAGTCTGTGGCAACTATAGGCAGTCAGGACAAACTTAGGCTCAAGATGTCCTGGTGACCGCGAAGTTCCCGATTTAACCCGTTCAGCGAACTTCGGCACGTGGGCAGTTTGCGAGGCAAAATTGCAGGTTTTTTTTTTTTACTGTCAAATACTGTGTTACGTCGGGGAGCTGTATGCTGTTTGAAAGTGTGAGGACTCAGCATTCTAACTGCATAAGCCATTTTAGGATGCAAATACTATGGTGAAAATACTATTTTGTCACAACCCTCAGCCTACCTACGCAGTCCCATGGGTTTCATTGTATAGCAATGTTCAGATCTGTCAAAATGTGTACATACTGATGTTCACACCCTGGTAGCGGTCAGCAATCAAAATCTGTTATAGTTTTTTTTTTTTTTTAATCAACTGAACAAGCAAGCTTAAATGAACACGCCTACTTTCACAGAGGGATAGCTGCTCCGCATTTTAGTGAATTTCACTATAGTTAGCTTTTTTTACTCATGATGCAGTGCTGTAGATTGTACAGTAGCCCTTTAGGAAGATTATAAGTACTCCCACTGGCTATAATGTGCTGATCTAATGGAACAGTAAGTGTTTTAGCTTTTCAGCAGGAAATTCAATTTCTTTTAGTTTACACAGACAGCAAGTGATCTGGAACACTAAAAGACGGATGCTTATGGTAGCCAAGGAATTAGTTTTATGACAAAGAATTGTTTCAATGGTTTCTGACTATGGGGGATTTTTTTTTTCTTCCTGAAGTCCCTTGTTGAAATAAGCTTATGCCACTCTTAGTCTAGTCTGATCCTATTCAAAGTTAGCCCCCTGGTTCAGATGTAACCTATCAAGTTTGTACAGGTCGTCACATGAGTAATAATATGTCGCTAGTAACATTCCTGGTGAAACCTGTTTTTCTCATCATGAAGTACTACAGTGGTGCCTCTTTAATTCATAGGACAAAAAAACGGGTTCACCGGGAATGTCACTTGCGACCTTGTGTTACTCAATGGGACGAGGTCATCCCAGTTAAAGCGTAAAATGTGCTATTCCAGAGCTAGACTCAGACAATGAAATTTCCACAAAAGTGATACGTTCCTAAGGTAATATCTATGTATGTCATGAGTAGGGCCATGGGGAAAGTGCAATAGTTACGCGATGAAGAAAAGTCTGGAACAAATGCCAAATTATGGTTCTCCTCTACAGGTAAGCCATTGCAAACACATGTAATCAAAGCTGGCGATTCAGTTGTGCATCTCAAGCCCCGCTTTGGACAAAAATGAATATTCATGACCTGAATAGCGTGGTCAATTTATTCTTGACTTTTAGCCCTCAGATAGCCCCGCCCTTTCAACCAATCAAATGCTAGAATGCATAAATAGATTGTCTTGGAGATGTAGCCTCCACAATTGGGTCTTATATGGCTGGTCTGGAAAGATGATAAGAACGAGTTCGCTGAAATATTGGTAGGGACAATCTGGCTTCCCAAAATATTGGTAGGGACATGTCCCGACCTTCCATATACAAACCTACGCCCTTGGTTTGTAATGTGTTAAGCCTCCATATAAAGCTCTGCATTTATCTGCTATTAGACTTAGGAAGTCTTTCAAAATATTCTGGATGTACTAAAGTGTACCCAAGAACATTTCCATACACCATTTTTGTCAGAAGAAACTTTAAAAAAAGACTGGTTGGACAATGCTTTTGTTTGTTTTGAAAATGATTTCTGAGATGATGGTTGCATTAGTAATATGCCACAGTCACATTTCAAATTGTTATTTGCTGGGGACAATTTTGTTTGAATGTACTTTGAGTAGATATTGCGATCAGCTAGTGAAAATTTCTTCTTCACCTTCAATAAATGAACCCCTAGGATCTGGATCTTAGGAATGGTACAGAGATGTTTTTTTTTATATCTCTGGTTGAACATCTATACATGAGCACCTTTCACATGTCTAAGAAAAGGTTGAACATGTGCTCCTTCTGTTGGAAAAATACGTTTGTTCTCCAAGGCCAGCCATACAACTGTCTCAAGGCATTTTCTTGCTCTATCTTCTACAGAGCTTTTGTTAAAGGCCCGGAATGCAACACGCCACAATGCATTGAGATGTCACCTTTGGTCATCTTGTTCAATAACCATTCTGTTTTGCTCTCTGTTTTCTGTCCCTTATGTCTGAATCACTCTGCTTGTGCCGTGAGAGATGAATGTTTGAGAGCCAGACATACTGTTGCTTATTCTATGATTGTTGAAAAGGTTGACGAAACATAAAGAAGAATCGTGACATTGGTTAAGAATTTTTCCATAGGTATTTATTTACTTGTTAAGGACAATTCAAACACACATAGATAATACTATGTATGCTTGCCCTGAGATTTTTTTTTTTTTTTTACCTTTGGATTGTAGCCGTTTTCAAGATTATAAAGGCACAATGGAATGAAAAATACTTAATTTAAACAAGATAAATTCTGCTCCCTCATACGAACACACACACACACACACACACACACACACACACACACACACACACACACACACCAACACACGCACATGCTTGCAATGAAAGATATGAACATGGTTAATAATGCTGCATTGAAACTTATGTTTGAAATATATATTTTTTTTCATTATAATTAGTTTAAGTTCAGTTTTAGCACATATTATGAAGTGTCGTTTTTGTATTTTTAATGAAAAAAATATATTGTCAGCATTATTGGTGACCCTACCAAGAATTCTAAATAAAGTCAAAGTAAAATTTATATATATATAATGCAATCAAGTCAATCTCAGAACTATGCCATCTTCTTCTGTTTCACATGAGCGTAAAACAAAGTAAAAGTAATATAAACAGCCTTTTTTTCCATTACAGAGGAAAAAGCAGAACTTTCAAACAAATGGCAGTTGATCTTCCCAAACGCGGTAATATTTTATTTTATTTTACTTTATACATAGGGACAGTACACAATATTTGACATAAATTTCACAAGCTGAAATATGATGTATCATATCAAAGTTAGCTGTAACTTATTTCCATCTGCAGTCCCTTGGCAGGTCATAGCACAAGAGTACAATATTCAGATAAAAGAAAAATAGCTACCCACAGCAGAAATACAGACTAATGTAATTTTTTTTAAAAAAAGCATATTAATCTAAAAACATGTTAAGCAAACTACATATCCTAAAGTAGGCGGCTTTAAGCTGCCTATGCTCATGCTTTAACTGCGCAGGAGAATGCAATAAAACTGGTCCAGGCCCTGATATTACTGTGGGGAGTATATCACTGTTTGACAGTTTTGCAAGAAAAAGAAGATTAATCAAATAAAATATGACAATATGGAATAATGTCAGTCTCCCTACATGAAGACCAAGTGTTTCTGCTGTTTCCACTTGAGCAAAATATACATATTTACAAAAGATAAATACTGAAATATTTTATTTGGCTCCTTACTTAAGCGGTTACGTATGTGCCTAAAATTAAATCATATTTGACAGTGTTAGATATTTTCTTAATACTGCATTTTTTTTTAAGTCAGAGATTTGAATCAAAATAAATTCCAAGATACTTGAAAACTGCAACAATATTAATTTTATGACCGTTAATATAGGTATCAGGATATGCCAGTTTGGACATTTTTGTAATAGAATATTTTACCGTAAAAAAAAAAAGAGAACATCAAAAGAAATCTACATGTACAGTCAAACTGGAGGTCTGTGGACTTGTTTTGCATGGATGGAGGTTCAATAGGGGAAATTCTGGAAGCTGAGACGCTGGTGGAATTCATGACGACAGTGACCACAAAAACAAAGCTAAAGTCCGCGCATACTGTAAATTGTTAAGTGAAAAACAGCTGTCTGGCAATAGCCAAAATGAATCTTTGGGCATAAATACCATCGAAATTCTGCGTTCTGAACTATGGAGTACAGACCGAAAGTGCAAGCCCAATGATATCAATGATTTTGAAAATCTCTACATGGAGTGAAATAGTCAAAAATACTGCAAAATGTATCCACAAATTTTATCACGAGTTATAGGAAAAGTTTCCGCTTGTCATCTGTGGGGTGTTTGCACAATTTAATAAATCTGCGGTGCTCTTGAGGGACAAGGCCCAAGTTCTGGAGGCTTCTTTTATACTATAACACAATAAGCTCACTAATTTAACATCACCTGTTAAAGCCGCTTGGTGGGCTCATTTGGTTAAGCTCTGCATCCTGGTGCAGGGGTGACCACCACCACATTCGACTGACTTCAGCTCTGCCAGTGTCAACTGTGACCAGAAGCCTTTTTAGAGTAGCGCATAATTAGCTCTGCGCTGCTCAGGTACATGGAAGGGATACAGTCGGTTTGGGTAAGCATTTCTTGTACTCAAACGCCTCCTGCTGTCCGTCTGGGTGCTTGCTGGAAACATTCTAAGCAAGCACGTTTGGCTTCCCTCCGCCCTCATTCTGAGCTTGCGAGATTTGAAGGTGCGAGTAGCAGCTGACAGGCTCGTGTCTTCGAAGGAGAACAACAAGCTGTCTGTGCTCTCTCGACATGCCAACAAGTCACTCTATGAGATGGACATCCCAGATTGCTAAATTTAACCTTGCATCACCTTATTATTGCAACTTGTTACGCTATCATTAGCCCTAAATTTCCCCAACGTAAACTTTTTTGAAGTCTATTTCAGTCATCAGGTTAAAAATAAGCAATTGAATTTACAAGTTCAAGCACTAAATAACGTGCTGTTGTTGTCTTTTCAGTATAGCACTGGGTGAGTGGACTTTTCAAGCTGTCTTTTGATTTTTTCTGCATTTCTCATAATATGCCAACTTCGTTGCATTTGGGGTTGTATGCGAATCCATTTTTTGTGAGCTTTATCGACTAGAAAAAAAGCCAGCATCTCTTCACGTTCATGTGATAAGCTTATCCGTAGTAACTCATGAAATCTATAAAACAACTGAAATGAAATATCTTTTCATAAAAAAATCTATTTTGTCTTAAAAACCATTATGACTTTTTTTTTTTCATTTTACAGCGGGGCCTTTGTGTGTTATGTTTATTTGAGCAGTATGGCAGCTGCTTGGAACAGGCAGCTCTCCATGGGAGAACGAAAGAGCACTGAGGCTTACACCAGTGCACTGCCAGACGTGATTAAAGAGACTAAATAAAAATCATGTACCGTGGTGATGTCCCCATAAACACGCTACAAACTGCCACGGTGACTACAGGGCGCTGGGGGGGTCGGGGGATCTGCCTCAGCCAGGTGTACGTGCTTGTATGACTGCATTGTTCATTCTCGCAACCGTTCTGCGTACTGTATGTTCCTTCTTCGCCTGGGCTGCATTCACTTTGTGTTTTTTGTGCCCCTTTGAAATTTAAATCATAATCGGCTCTGCAATCTCATCACCATATTAATGTGCATTTAGGAGAATCGCATTTTGCAGATGTTTCTTCAAAAGAGAGAGTATAATGTGCACATGTAGATTGAAAAAAAAAAAAAAAAAAAAACTCAAGCAAATCCCTGAAATTTGTTCAGAATCACAGACCACAGAACACCGAGCAGCAACAACTTTGATGGACGTAGGTAATTTGATGTTATAATTTGCATGACATTCCCTGCAAAGAGTTAGCGAACATCAAGGAAAACACAGTTCTAACTTCAGGCGAATCTGGTGGCTCTATCAGGCATGAAACTCTGCTTCAGGGCGAGACCAGATGAAAGAATATTGAAATCATACATAGAAACAGGAGAAAAAAAACATACACTCACTCTCTCCCCATTATCTGCTCAGACACATACATGCACATGCACACATACACATATTCACACATGGACACGCACACACACCCACGCATGCACACACACACACACACACACACACACACGCACACACAAACATACACAACTGGCCTCAGGCACCAACACAACACCCTACGCTTCCACACTTGCAATGTCTTCTGGCTTTGAAAAGTGAGACAGTCAGATCGGATGAAGGAGGGAGATCCATCTCTGCAGTGTCTCAGGAACAGCAGTGATGGACAGCCTGGACTGTGGAGTTGTGGAGACCTCCTGATTGGGGTCCATTAATATACATGCTATGGAGCCCACACGTTTGCACACCAGCAACAGCAGGCTCTTGCATTGCATCCACATCACTGGTAATAAATACTCATAAAGCCTGATGATGCCTAATTACAGCAGCAATCTTGTTTGCCTCATTAAGCTAATTAGCCGCGATGGTTTAATTCAAAGGATGTCTGCTTGACAGTATTTTTCAGGCACTGTCACCTGTGAGAACTGGGCGAACACTTGTTTCCAGCTCTAACAGAATTTCAGACCAATCCATATAAAGGTTTTTTCACTGTATTGGCCACTCTCCTCGCCTTTAAAGAAACCAGACTGCCTCCTGTTGGAAACACATTATTATTTTATGAGAATGGTTTCTTTCACCTTGTATGCTTAAATGGCCATGAATATCAGGCTCAGCATCACCAAGGGCATTCCTTTATACAGGCCCTGCCTTCTCATAAGCATCCCAGAGAAGGAGTTTTTAATTTACAGAGCCAGAAAAAATGACCTTCAATGTAAAACGAGCCTGCTGCGTCCTCAGACAAATCCTAAGAGCAGACTGAGTCAGTGACCCCAATAATTTAGCATACCGTTCTGGACGTTTCCTGACACCAAGAAAGAGAATATTTTTCTCCCCAAACAGCGTCAAACACCTCCTGTTTATTACAGGTTTGTGACCCGCGGGGGGCCCTGCTGGTAACAGGTGTTAAAGTGCGAGAGGGGTTGTGTCTCGGCTGTCTCTCAATGACACCGTCGCTTCCGCGCGGCCACAGTGCAACATGCTGAAAAGCCGTATCTGAGGCCTGGGTATATCCGTACAAGGCTCCCCTGAGCTGCGGCAGCACATATTTTATTTTAAAATCCCGTGTCTTCCTTAGAGGTTTGAAGCTAGGGTCTCTGACAATATTGAAATGATTATGTGCTCACCCGTTTCACACTACGTCATTGGTGATTTTTGTTGTGGTCAGAAATGTGCCGTAAAATGCCGCCGTTGAGACAAGAACCCAGATAAAAGGAATATTTAACGTTCAAAAACATTAGGAGTCAAAAGCAATCTCAGAAGAACACCCGCAAAGTTGTGTTTCTTGATTCGCATAAAGCCACATAATTCAAGACTAGCTAATGCTGTCTTCTTGCAGTTTGCTATGTGAATGACAAGAAAATAAACATGAGGGGAAAGACAGCATTATCACAGCGACTGCCGTGTGGTTTTCCTTGAAAGAAGTCAGGCCTCATTGCACAAGAATGCTGATTGATCCAGTGCAGCTGCAGCAGAATATGCAGGGCCCAGCTGGCCAGCTGCTAATGAAATACTTGATCTAAGACTCAATGAGGCCAAGAAAGTAATATCGCCAGCCCATGAAACCAGCCACTGAGAACTAATGGCAGAAATAAAGGCTTTATACAGCAAATCACAACCTGTGACTAAAATTAATTATTAAAGGTCATCACTAGGCAGAAGAGGAGCACATTTCCTCAAATAGGAGAGGATTTACAAAACCTCATGTATGTTCTGGAAAGCCTTCAGAAGAGAATATTTTCCCTCAAACTGTGTGTCCTCACTCTAATTTCAGCCATCATAGCAGAGTTTAAATTTGACATCTCAACAATTAGGAATAATCCATTTTATATTTTGCTCTCAATCAAGCTAAATGAAGTTTGGCTTTGCAGTATTGCAAGAAATTCCATCAAAAGGTTATTATGCTTGATAGGCTTGAGTCATACTTGTTACTGAATTGTTTCATAAAAATAATTGCTGTGGCAGTTAGTCCTATATGGTAATGAACAAGTGCCGATTGCATCATCCAGCGGGTGGGAGACTTCAGTCGGTCATGAATCTGCACTGCATTGTCATGGGAGCCCCTTGTTGGTCAGTCAGATTATGGCTGAATATGGTCTTCAACTGATGAGCCTGACTGTTGGTTTCAGAGTCCAATGAAGCAGCACTGATTCACAGGATAGCAGCCATTTAGATTTTAGATTTAGATATACTTTATTGAACCCCCGTAGGGGTAATTCGTCCTCTGCATTTGACCCATCCTACTGTTAGGAGCAGTGGGCAGCCACAGAGCGGCGCCCGGGGACCAACTCCAGTTCTAAAGCCAGTACCTTGGTCAGGGGCACTGGTAGGAGCATTCCTATAATGCATATATGAATATGTGTTTTATAAATATTAAAATTTAAATATGTTTTTAATAATTTTTTTTTTTTTTTTGTCATGTGTGGCGAGGGCCACACATGAAGTATATTCTGTAAGCTCATTGGACATTCAAGATTAGCATGAGAATTGGACACATTCTGCCAGAAGTTGGGCTTTATATGTATAATACACTCTTTTTTATAAGAACTGTTTTTAGAGGACCATGGAGTCTGAAAAATGCCCAAAAGTCTGGAATGTTTAGAACATCCTGAGGCTGAAAACCAGTACTGACATAATTAAGTTGTTTCAAGATGATAGAATAGAAGACCCGTAACTATACTGCAATATTTGTGAGAAAGCTTTATCAGTTGGTTAAAACAATAATTATGCAAAAATTGCAATTTCTCAAGCCATAATTAAGGCAAGTGGAAATAATTTATTAATTTAAGCAGAAAAAACAAGAACATTTAAAGAACATTTGAGGCTGAAATCCTCAACAATTTAAGAATGTTTGGGCTCAGCCTGTCATTACATTACATTTCACGCTTCAAAGCTTTGAACAGGCACTAGGGGTGTTGTTTTTTCAACTCTAGAGAATATATAGTAGGCTACTGAAGTAAAACTTAGGAAGAATTTGGTTAAAATACAGAATTTCAGGTTAAAATTCTCTGAACATGATCAAACTAATATTAACCGAGTTTTTCTATTTGGCTCTTTTCCATAGTGTAGAACAGTGGGACCGTAGACACAGAGGGTAAAAAATCAGCAGATTTCGGGAAGGTGGGTAAACAAGCAGAGCCAGTGCGCACTTGTGGAGCCACTCTGTGTTTGATATTTGTTTTCTCTCATCTTCCAATTTCCCAGCAGAAGAAGGGGCGGCCCAGCTCACTCGGGGCGTCGACTCGGAGGCCTCCACGTTCCCCAGGATTAGTCAACAGCTACGCTTTCTCACCGCAAGTGCAAGGAACCACTAAAGCCTCATCAGCGCTACTGCTTGACAGGTTGGTTTGCCGTACACATATGCTGCCTATCAGTGACCTATTGCTAATACTGTTCCTCTGACAGTCCGATAAAGTGGTGCATTAGAAGTCAAGAAAACACAAAACTTAATGTGCAGTAAATCACTGAAAATATTATGACATGAGCATATGCTGGGGTCTTCATCATGCAAACTGCTACATAGTCTGTTCAGCGCATAATTACTTGCAACATAAACAATTATGTTTTATTGATTTATCAATAGTGTTTACTGCATTTACAAATGCATTTATGAATAGAGAGTCACCATTTTAATACAATGCTGAACTTTTTACCTGCTGTTATTTCCATTATTTCATAGTCTTAATTTTAGACAATTAGATTTGCCATGTCAGCCACTGGCATCACTTTAACAAGCGTAACATAGTACATATACATAGGAAGAGAAAAAGAGAGTGAGAGAGAGAGAGAGTGAAGTGACATGTCAATGGAAAATTCAATATAAACAGTCATACTAAAGTATTGGGCCTCCACAGATTGCCAGATCAGCTTCAAAATGCCTTGTCATACAGCCTACAAGTGGAGATATGGAGTTCCCTCCAAAAGATATTCTCTGATTTGGTGCTTCAATGGCAGTGACAGAGAGCGCTTTCTAACACGTTCCAAAATCCGTCTTGTGAGTTCAGTCAGTTTGAGATCTGGAGACTCTGAAAGCGGTGACGTGTGCTTTGCATGATATCACTCATATAACTGTTCAGTGACCCCTGTGAAGCTTTGGCCATTGTCATCCAGGAAGAGACCACTCCCATCATGGTTGGAATGCTTTATCATGGGATATAATGGTGATCACACAGAATAAATCTGCATTGATTAGCAGTGAATTTGCCACCTTTAAGGGGGTGAGTGGACCCAAACTATGCCAGAAAAATGTAGGGCACTTAATATGCGAATGAAAAGACTTCACCTCAACCGTTTAACTGTATGAAGGTGAAAATGACACCTTTTTTCAAATTATAGACAAATGTTCATTTTTATTGTAATGCAGCGCAATGGAACACTTGACATTGTCTTCTCTTATATTTTCAAATGATTACTACCTAGTCAGTTATTCTAAGCATTTATCAGGCCTTTTATGTCAGGGAAAGTAATCACTCTGCTTTGTTATTTAACCCATTAAGACCTGATGCGACATCTGCGTTGCACTCGCTTTAAAAACGGAAGGGACATGAATATCGTATATATATCATTTTTCAGAAATGTGAATGAAGTGCATCATGAGGTGCCCTAGGTCTTAATGGGTTGTCTGACGCCAACTTGGGAATGTTGATGATGTTTCTCTGAATTGAACACGTTTGGAATCTTCTCAACAGTAAGCCAAGGACATCAAAATTAAGATAATCCTGTCCCATCCTGTTCCCCCAGCAGGAGACAGTCGCAAAAATGAATGAATGAATGAATGAATGAATATAGCCGTATGATTTTTTTTTCCACAATAAGAAATGTCATCACAAAATGGAAGAAAAACAGATCAGTCGGGGATTAAGGCTAAAGAAAGACTACTGCAAAAGAGCTCCAGAATATAGCAATGGCCACAGGTGTATATGTTCACGTATCGGGAAACTAATGCACCTTACCATGAGAGGACATATTCTTGCAGATAAAAGGCCTATTTATGATTTATGACTTAAATCTAAAATGATGCATCTTAAATATGCCAAAGAATATGTAGAAAAGACTGATGAGTTCTCATACAATATTTGCATAAATATTGTATGCAATCATTGAGGGCATGTATGGAGAATAAGGGCTAAGTCTTCATTGGGGGTGCGTCCATTTTGCTTTGGGCCTAAGTGGCTGCCGGGGGCCCCAGTACTATTGTGCAGATTGAGGGAAGAATTAAGCTAAAAACCAGCATTTTCTTGAAGATAACATTCAGCTTGGTCATCAGGAAACTCAAGTAGATGCACTAGGATAGATACTCCAGCAAGAAAAAAACAAATCCAAGTCAACTTTGAATTAACTTGAGAACAAAAATAAAAGGCTTTTTGAGTGCCCTGATCTGAACAAAAATAAAATGTGTCAGGTGATTTTAAAGAGGTTTCCATGTTGGAGGTCTAAGAACATATCCAAACTAGGAGAGTTCGTTGTAGAGATGGGCAAACATCCCACAAACCAAAATCAAAAGCCTCATGGGTGGCTACAAGAAGCATTTACAAGTGGTGATTGCAGCCAAAGGAAGGAAAAAGACATAGTGCTCGAAAGGGTTCACAAACTTTTGCACAAGGCTTTTTCAGTTATTTTCGATTCTGCCGTTGCTAAGTACATGAAATACAAAGATTTAATATGAAAATTCAGTAGATCTGTGTCTTGGTTCACATTATACAGTTCAAAAGTCATTCAGTGTCCTTTCACTTGTGAGGTCATTGTAACGTGCATTTTCAGGCATTGTGCCAAGGGGTGACCAAATTTTTGCAAGTACTTATAGATATACTTTTATACAAATAGCTCATGCACATATCCTCTGATCAGCCACAGTTTTAAAACTACCTGCCTGATATTGTTTAGGTTACCCTGAGCTTTCAAAAGAGCTCTGGCCCATTGAAGCACGGCTCCAGAAGACCTCTGAAGGTGTCCGAGACCAATGCTTTCATGAGAGATCCTTCAAGTCCTGTAAGTTGTGATGCGGGGCCTCCAGGGACCAGACATGTTTCCCCAGCACATCTCACAGATGCTTGATTATACTAAAATCTGGGGAATTTCGAGGCCGCTGAAAGAGGTCACTGTCATCAGGGAATATCGTTGTCATGAAAGCACATATTTGGTCCACAACAATGTTGAGGTGTGTGGTACATGTCAAAGTAAGATCCACTTAAATGGCAGGACCCGAGGTTTCCCAGCACAACATTGCCTAAAGCATCACACTGCCTCCGCCGAATCGCCTGCTTCCTATCCTATAATGTAAGGTCTTAGACAGTTGTTTTCTTTGGTGATACCATGTTACACAGTGTCTCAAAATGCAGTATGACATTAGCTAGTTTTTAGCCTGGCTACCAATGACCTTCATTGAATGTGGCAGCAATATTTAATAATAATAATAATAATAATGATACATTTTATTTATATAGTGCCTTTCAGGACACTCAAGGACACTGTACAACAAGATTAAAAGATAAGAAAGAGACAACAATAAAATAAACACACAATAAAACAGTTAAACAGAGTATGCAAGTCTGAACAGATGGGTCTTTAAGCGTGATTTGAAAATGTGGATAGAGGTACTGTTTCTAAGATCAGAGGGGAGGGAATTCCAGAGGCGAGGGGCAGAGCAGCTGAAGGCTTGGGAACCAAAGGTGGACAGACGGGCAGAGGGAACAGTGAGATTGATTGAAGAAGAAGATCTGAGAGTGCGGGAGGGAGTGTTGATGTGAAGAAGATCAGAGATGTATGAGGGAGCGAAGTTGTGAATAGCTTTGAAGGTGAGAAGAACAGGGGTGATCTGATGAGTGGACGGAATTTTGGAAATGATACAGGCAGCAGCATTTGGTTTATTCTTTGGGTGACCACCATCCTGCAATCACTTTGGTAGTGGCTAAGGATGTCACTGGGGGCATGTCATGAAAACTACAGTCAGGCACAGTGAAGCACAAAGACTTGTAAGTGCTATAATGGAGTAGAACCAGGATATATCTCAAAATTGATCATTTTCATAGCGTAACCCACAGGCCTACCAAAGAAAATGGCCAAGCTGTAACAAAAGTTCGTCAGATGTCTACCTTTTTCAAAGAACCAGCAACACACAATTGAAAACTCATTTGGTTCCTCTCTGGGTTTGTTACAGGCTGTGTGATTTTTTTGAGTTTTGTTCTGGTGAAAATGTATCAACTTCAAAGTGTTGTGGTACAAAGTTTTGCAGGAATGTGGCATGTTTTCGATTTCTTTTTTGCTGGTTATTTGAAAAAGGTCGACATCTGATTAACTTTTGTTACAGCTTGGCCGTTTTCTTTGGTAGGCCTGATCCAGGGCCTTGGTGTGAATAAGGCTGGCTCATCTTCCTCATCTTGACATACAGAGGTCACACATATGAAGTGAATTTTCTTTTTAATTATTCACATAAGGCATAGCCTGTGTTCACAAAGAGACTAATGGACAATTAATGCTCTATGATGTTTAATTCCTGTCGTTAGGTTGCAGTGAAACCACACAATGAATGTACAATCCCAATTCCAAAATAGTTGGGACAAAGTGTAAATTGTGAATAAAATCAAAACACAACGACTTTCAAATCACACCAGCCAGTATTTTATTCACAATAGAACAGAGATAACATATCAAATGTTGAAACTGAGCAATTTTTACAATTTTATCCACAAAATGAGCTCATTTCAAACTTGATGGCTGCTACAGGTCTCAAAAAAGTTGGGACAGGGGCCTGTTTACCAAGGTGTAGCATCCCCTCTTCTTTTTAATACAGAGTGGAGGCGTCTGGGCATTGAGGAGACAGGTTTCTTGAGTTTAGCCATTGGAATTTGATCCCACTCTTGTGTAATACAGGCTTCCAGCTGCTGGAGATTTTTGGGTCTCCTTTGACGGATTTTTTGTTTAATTATGCGACAAATGTTCTCAGTCGGTGAAAGATCAGGACTGCTGGCAGGCCGGTTCAGCACACGGACTCTTCTACTACGAAGCCATGCTGTTGTAATAGCTGCAGTATTGTGGTTTTGCATTGTCCTGCTGAAATACACGAAACACATGTCGTCTGGAGGGGAGCATATGTTGCTCTAAAACCTTTATATACCTTTCAGCATTCATGGTGCTTTTTAAAACATGCAAGTGTCCCATACCAATTGCACTAATGCATCCCCATACCATCAGAGATGCTGGCTTTTGAACTGAACGCTGCTAAAAGGAGGGGTGGTCTTTCTCCTCTTTAGCCCGGAGGACACGATGCCCATGATTTCCAACAAGAATGTCAAATTTGGACTCGTCTGACCACAGGACACTTTGCCACTTTGTTACAGTCCATTTTAAATGAGCCTTGGCACACAGAACACGGTGGCGCTTCTGGATCATGCTCAACAATGGCTTCCTTTTTGCATGATAGAGTTTTAGATGGCATCTGTGGATGGCACGGCAGACTATGTTTACAGACAGTGGTTTCTTGAAGTATTCCTGGGCCCATTTAGTAATGTCAATGACAGAATCATGCCGGTGAGTGATGCAGCGGCGTCTGAGGGCCCGAAGATCACGGCCATCCAGTAAAGGTCTTCAGCCTTATCCCTAACGCACAGAGATTTTTCCAGTTTCTCTGAATCTTTTGATGATGTCATGCATTGTCGATGATGAGACCTTCAAAGCCTTTGCAATTTGATGTTGAGGAACATTGTTTTTGAAGTATTCCACAATTTTTTTTTACACAAGCCTTCACAAGTTGGAGAGCCTCTGGCCATCTTTACTTCTGAGAGTCTCAGCCTCTCTAAGACATCCCTTTTATAGCCAATCATGTTACACAAGTGATGCCAGTTAACTTAATCACTTGCTAAATGTTCTTTCAGCTGATTCTCTTATATATTAATAGCTTTTTCAGCCCTTTTTTGCCCGTGTCCCAACTTTATTGAGACCTGTTGCAGCCAGAAAATTTGACATAAGTTCATTTTGTGGATTGAAATGTAAATTGTCTCAGTTTCAACATTTGAAATGTTATCTATGTTCCATTGTTAATAACATATTGGCTCGTGATCTGAAAGTCATTGCATTTTGATTTTATTCACAATTACACTTCGTCCCAACTATTTCGGAATTGGGCATGTAGAAGTCAGACAAGGGTAACCTCTTCCCTGAATAGTTGACCATTTGAGTACTTTTATGGAGTAGTCAATCACTATTAAAATTTATTAGTCATGAATGTGAATGCCCCAGTGCCCACCACATTTAAAGCCAAAAAATGACCATATCACCTGTCCTATCCACTGACATAGTGTCAACAAGACCCTTTCAAAGCATGTTTCTCAACATCGCACAATCAGCTCAGTATTGCTACGGGCCTAATCCAGTCAATATTGCTGATGGAGGTAGTAGTTAATATTTTATAAAAAGAGCAAATTTATAGAAATTTACATGCATGCTTTTGGAAATGGGATGATAGATCTCTGCAAATAAAATCCTGCTCTGCTAGCAAGACAGCAATTTTGACATTTGTTAAAATTATAATGTCCTTTGTGGGGTTCAGCGACAACATGTTTCACCGTGTCATAAAATATTGTGTATCAACACCATTGGGGACATCAAAAAGTACTTCAAAAGTACCTTTATGCATATTTATTTCAATCGTTTAAGCTTGAATAGCCATTAAAACTCTTTGTGGATTTCTTAAGTGTGTGCACATCTCAGATATGTTATCTTCTGAAAAGTATATGATTACCTAGTCTTTCAAAATTAGAAAAAAGGACAGTGGCACAACAAAGTCTGTCTGTGTCATCTGTAATCACTTTCATCACTCTAATTTGTGCATATCTTTTGATTACTTCGTCTTACCCTTCATAAGCTTCGAACAAGGATAATGATTAAAATCAAACATTGGGAGATCCAAAATAATCTCCTCTTCAAAAGGAACCTGCTTCTGCTGAATGCGTCATGGGCACTGAGTGATTTCCAGAAATGTCCCTAATGCCAAGAGTGGCATTTATTTCACTGTAGCATAAACCTTGTAATTAATAACACATATTTCCCTGAATGCTTTGATGCGGTTGCTGAGAGAGTTGCTATCAAAGGAAACTATCAGAAATGGTTCTTGTTAAAAGTGATTTTGTTTTCGACTTTTATTTTTCTTCAGAATAAACATCAGAGGTTCTGGGATTTTTGAGAACTTGTAGTGTGTGTGTGTGTGCGCGCGTGCTGTGTGTGTGTGTGTGTGTGTGTGTGTCTGTCTATAGTGCGTGTGTGTGTGTGTCAAGCGTGCTAGTGTGTGTCGTGTGTGCACGCATGTCGTGCATGCGTGAGTGTGTCATGCGCGTCACGCAAGTGTGTGTTTGTGTCGCACAAGTGTGTATGTCACGCGAGTTTGCGTGTGTCACAGGAGTGTGTTACGTGAGTGTGTATGTGTCTCACGTGAATGTGTGTGTGTGTGTGTCTCATGCAACTGGGTGTGTGTGTTGCACGAGTGTGTGTGTCTTGCGAGTGTGTGTTTGTGTTGGGCGAGTGCATGTCTAGTGTCAGTGTGTGTGTTGCACGAGTTTGTGTTGTGAGTATGTGTGTTGTGAGAGTGTGTGCGTCACACGCGTGCGTGTATGAGCCCTGTGTGTGCATGTCTGTGTGTGTTTGTCGTGCAAGTGTGTGTGTGTGTGTCGCGTGAGTTTGTGTACTTTGTGCGGGTTTGTATGTGTGTCGTGCAAGTTTGTGTGTGTTGTGAAAATGTGTGTAACCTGAGGTTGTGTATGTAAGTCCCATGAGTGTGGGTGCTTCGTGTGAGTGTGTGTATGTCCCACTTGTGTGTGTTGCGCCAGTTTGTAATGTCTTTGTGCGTGTCTGTGTGTTGCGCGCAAGGTTGCGTGTGAGTGTCGCACGAATGTGTGTCAGTCACGCTAATGTGTCTGTGTGTGTGTGTTTGTGTGTGTCAGCCAAGTGAGTGTCACGTGATTATGTTTGTGTGTCACATGACAGTGTGTGTGCGTTTGTGTCGTGCAAGAGTATGTGTGTCACGTGTGTGTGCGTGTGTCAAAGTGTGTGTATGTGTGTGTGTCGCTCGAGTGTGTAAATCATGCGAGTGTGTGTTGTGTTAGTGTGTGTGTATTGTTGCACGAGTGTGTGTTTCAGTTGCGAGTGTGAGTGTGCGTGAATAGGTGTATTGCGCGAGTGTGTGTGTTGCGCAAATTTGTGTGTCGAGCGAGTATGTTTGTCGCACAAGTGAATGTCACGGGATTATGTGTGTTGCGCGCATGTGTCAGTGTTTGTTGTGCATGTGTGTGCACGTTTGTGTGTGTGTATGCCAAACTTTTCGGTCTACTTTTAGTTCAGAATTATATACATTATATTCCATAAAATTCGCAAAAAAGTAATTTCTTTAATTGAATCTTTTCAGCTGGTCACCAGTTATACTGTGCGGATTGTATGGGGGAACAAAATATTTAACTATGGGTGAAAAAAATGGTTTGTAAAACCATATGGCAACGCTGTATCACGGCAATGTGCCAGCCAAGCATCTACAGTACCTCGAAAAAGGTCATGACTCTGTAGGAAAAGTTGCTGCGACCTTCAGTCTGGATAAACTCTTTTCAAGAAATGAACGAGCACAAAGCCTCAGCAGAATGAGTACATGCTATTTACGCATTTTGACATTGAGCATCTCCATGTGTTTTAACTACCTCAGGAAACCGTGGACATTAACAATGGCAGGTTAGATTAGATCATGGGCAATGAAACAGCAGCTCAGTTAGAAACCCAGCACTGTTCACTCTGCATATTAAATGGTCTCCATTCAAAATGAAAGGCTTAAATGAATACATTTCACCTAATCACAAAACATTCACGCTGGAAATAACCAAAAGCAAAATAGCTCATTTCGCAAGGGGGAGTCATGTAGAGTTTATGATGAAAAAAAAATGAAGTGCTCCCATCTGCATTTTCATCCATTGACTGAAGCAAGACAGTATGGTTTCAATTGCTGGGTAACAGAAAAAAACATATATGATGGACTGGTTATGAGGATAATCTGATAGAACTCAAGCTGGAATTGCAAGTGTTTGCACATTTTGTATTGGATTTGATTAATAAATCCTTAAAGCTCAGAGGAAACAGCGATAATAATAGTGACAAAATGTTTTACTGAAGCGGCTAATTTATTTATTCAAGTCATTCTGAACTAAAATATTTATGATGACTTGTCAAATTTCATTGCATGTGGTGCCCCAAGGCATACGCCCGCACTGTGCATACCATAATACTATTGTGTTGACGTGACATTTTTCATCAAAAAATTGCAATAAAATGAAAATGCATTAATTCTTCAGCTTGCAGTTTTTGTTCTCTTTCACTATTTTATACAAGACTGAGAGACTGTTTATTAATATCACTCCCCCCCCCAGGAGAGATCAATTACCATATCACTTTTTAAAAGGTCAGTCACATTAGATACAACTTATCAGGCACATAAGGATCCATACAGCCAAATGTGTAGTTTGATAGTTCATTGGTACAGACACTCTTTATTGGAGACACGTCAGGCACTAGAATGACTTGCATTGTTCATAGAAATGACTTGTCATCGCTAATAAAAAAGTGCCCGAAGTTTTTCTGCGTGTGTGTGTGTGTGTGTGTGTGTGTGTGTGTATATACGCATGTGCGTGTGCGTGTATGTGTGTGTGTGTGTGTGTTTGCTGACTTATTACATCACAATAACAAAACTTTAATACTTTAAGAAGGTTAACTTTCCATCTTCAATGAGAATATGTAAGTTGTGTTTCATCTCAAGGTCATCTATGAGCTTTTCAAGAAAGTTTAGAGTCATAAATGGCTTGGCTAATTAAAGCAACATTATGCAACTATCTTATCTTCAAATACCAGCATCAAAATCATTTTTATGGAACACAGACTTGTAGTAGGGAGAATGGTGCATCTTTCATTCCCACTTTATACCCTGAGTGCCCGTTCTTGCACTATGTAACCTTGACTGATCGGGTCAAATCACCTGGGAAAACTGCATATCGCTTTACGGCACAAGCAGAGTCATACCACCAACTATGAGTCTTTAGCAAGCTATAGGATGATGCTAGCCCAGTATTCTCTTAATGTTGCCTATTGAAATCATGGCAGAGGTGAAGAGACCAACGAAGACATTTGCAATGGAAGCTAAGAAGAAAAAAAGAGAAAGTGACAAAGCAAGAGGTCGACAAGTGTAAATCCTGGACTGGCTGTCTTCTTGCTGTAAGTAATATTAGCTAGCCTGCATGCACTTAATGTGGGGCTTTATAGTTGTATGCGTTACCACCCAGTACATTTATGCTGCCCCTAGTGGCAGGATGACTTTTCTGAGTGTCTTGTAAGTGTTTAATTGGTGGCACATGGAAACACTGTATAAAAAGAGTTTGGTGTTGTGCAAAGAGGATGCTCTCAACTGTCAGCCTGTTCTCCAGCAGCCACTCACTGTCTTGGCCAGCTCTTTTTGTTTTGGGCCAACTGTTTGTTTGGATAAAGTGCTTTTTGAAATTAAATCCCTTTTTTTTATAACCATGTTGTCGTCCCATTTCATGTTGCGATCAGTCAGTGGGCTAGACGTAGCAATATGCAAAGTTGTTCAACTACTAGTTTTTCTTTTTTGTAACATTATCTTTGTCAACTCATTATGATCGAGATTTAATCACCAGCTGAACAACTAATACTTGTTCTTGTGTTGGTTACTGTCTACCTAGCGATATTGGCTGGCTTGTCATCAGAGTTTACTTCACTTTTTGCTGAGAAAATCTAAATTTTTTTAGTTTAATTTAGTTGATTCACTGTTCTGTGTCCTTCAGCATCCCCCAGCATTCTTTTATGTTGCAGCCTGATGTCAGCAGCATAGCTATTGGCCTCACATACATTCCTGCCAATGTTATTTATGGATTATTGTGACGTTGGCAGTGATTAAATCTGTGTTATCCTTGTTTCATGGAGTTTTGTTTGGATGTCAAATGTTATCTATCTAACCTCAGTTCCCTCTGAGGCTAGCATGCTAAATACATTGTAAAAGTTCAGAAAATCTTTGGCAACCTTGCGCCAAGTAAGCCTAGAAAGTTTGCAACCTTTCAACTTGCAACTTATCAATGTGTCTTATGTGCAATGTAGCCTATGTCACTTCACCAACGATATGTTATTCATCTACATTCTCAATATTCACTGCATGCTAGTTTTCTGCCAGTTTTCATTTAAAATACCATCATAAATAAAACTATGTAAATGAACCATATCTGCTGGAGAAGTGGTGAAATTAAAGCTCTTTAGTTTTAACTTCATCCAGTACCTACAAATTAAATCAGTCATTAAAATAAATTAATATAGTAAACAATCCACTTCAGCCTCCTGAACCAGTGCTATATATCATAAAACATTTCACATACACCAAAATTCTTTCAAAGTTATATAACTTAATCTCCAATTTAAATAACAACATTCACCTACCAGCCGCTAAATGGGAGAGAGATTTATCTCTCGCCTCCAACAACAGCCTCTGGACACAGGTCTGCAGAAATTCATTTTAAATGACTAAAATCTACAATTAATCCAGTATAGAACACACATGACTCATAAAAAATGCATAAAATTGGTCTCTCCAACACAAATAAATGCTCACAATGGACTCAAGACTTGTATCTCCACTCTGTAAGGCTCGATCCACTTGTACAACACTGTTCATTATAACACAGCTTTTCTCAACCTTGGGTAGTAGCATTTCCCTTTCTTCCTCATTATGCACAGTTGGCGATTTATCCCCATTTGAACTTTTTACGAGACAGAAAACCCACGCTAGGTGCCTTAGTTATCGCCAAGAAGGTCATCCTTACAATTATAAACTGGGAAAGCAAACAAGCCATAAACAACAATGATTGGTTAATTATTTTCAAAGAACATATTTCAAATGGAAAAATAACTGCCTCCCGCAGAAAACAGTTGCCATACATTTTGAAAACTTGGACTCTATGCATTAAAAATCTGTCTTGATCTTGATTTTGCCTGTTAGCGAATGCAACACAACCACATAACCAGTTGCATCTCCACACTCAGACTTACCCACTCATACGCATGCATTCAAATACACGTCAAACACTCAATATGTCATTACCAAACTAATTTAGATCTTATCCTTCAATATCTTTCTCATTAACACTCAACTCAGCTGAGAAGGCTCATGTCTTGTGTTCACAAGATCATGATTTCCAATCATTACCCAGGAAGACAGCCTCTGTATCAGTTTGAGAGCATGTCGGGTGGAAGTGAGTCAAAGGGTCTCGCTGCAATGGAAATGCTGAAATGGATTCTTCACGGAGTGCTGTGGGCTATATCGCGAGTATCGCGGTGTACACCTTGTTCAGTTCTCGGAGGTGGTGATGGCACAAGCACACCGTGAGGTCGGGCAGTAGGAGGCTCGAGCGTCTGCCCGTGAAGCGGGCTTTCTGCTGTTGGGCATGCAGGAGAGCTCATGTTTGCCTGCTGTCATTGCTGTCACCCAGAGGAAATGCATTATCCTCGTAACACTTAGGTCTGTCACCTTGGTGGTGATTAGGCGCGGTCTGAAAAGGCCGACAGACTCACACTCAACAGGATCCTCACATTCCCCTGGCTCTAGCCCCCCCCCTCTGCCTCCAACACCTCCTCATGCTCTTTCACCAGCCCTGGTGACACCACCCTGATCTCCAGAATCTTTCAGTCCTCCAACATGTCAGGGCGCTGGTTAGGTTACTACCTTTGCCGCGGCTTCATCATCTCAGGGGAATCTGCATGAGATTGGACCAGCAGCTGGCAATGATGGAAGAATGATGAAAGCTGGCAATGATGGAAGAATGATGAAAGCTGGCAATGATGGAAGAAGAGCAAGTTGGAGATTTCCCACAGCATCTGGAAGGAGGTTATCCTGAATCCTGCTGCAGTGATAATAGATGAAATGAGCCTCTAACATCACTGGGCCAGCGTTCCATTATGCCTATTAGAAGTAAACAGGAAGAGATTCCTGTATCTGCGTCTTGGTCTTCCAGCCCATATCCAATTTATGTTGATAAGTTCAGTCCAGTCATTATCCTTCTGTCTGGGCACTTTGGTTCTTCAGTCTATGTCCTGTGTACTGTATGTCTGCCTCCCATTTGTTGGAATGCTAGCATAATTAGCTTTTTGCATTGATTTACCTTGTTAAGTTTACTTTTTCTTCAACTTGTTATTCACTTATAGAGGACTCATCATAGTGTAATTCACGACTGTAATTAAAAATAAAGCTGACCTCTGAAATAGAATGGTGGTGGCGGGGCGGAAAAATGAATAAAAAACAATATCAGAAAATAAAGCTATTCTGGCTGCTCATGGAGGACCAACAACATGTTTGGCAGGTGGTCGCAATCTTCTGGCTCACTGGTGAGGGTGCTTGCATGTGTGTGAGTGTGTGTGCGTGCGTGCATGTGTCTTTGTCTGTGAGAGAGAGAGAGAGAGAGAGAGAGAGAGAGAGAGAGATATGCAACAGTTCCATTAATGCTGATAATATAATATATAATTGCTAACCAGCAAATTCAAAGACAAGAACAGAGTATGTGCTGCAAGGCACACATCCTGAGTAGCATTTGAAAAGTTTCAAAATCATATTCTTGCAGTAACAAATAATTTAGAGAGGTGTATGCCTTTGGGGAAAGCAGAATAAATAGACGACACTTGCAATTACAAACTGACGCTGAACTGCTCCCCTGAGAAATCAATACATATTAAGTATTTGTTTTCAAATCCAAAAGTGCCTGTAAAACTTTCTGAAGAAGTTGTGCACTTGCCTCATGATTTTCTCCTCCAAAACTCACTGTACTTTACCTGCACTTGCCATTATTGTGTGCCCCAAAGCAAACAAATATATTTGCCCGTGTCACAGCTTTTTGAAAGCTTTAGTATGTGCGTATCCATGGCAACACATTCTTTCAAAAAGTTTTCCTTCAGTGTTTTGATTTATAGCGCTACATTAAACAAAAATACCTAGGCTAAATTTTACTTCACTGAGAAAATAACAAATTTGACTGCAGGTTTATGGAGCTCTTCATCTAAGAAATAGCAGGCAGTTTGTGTGACTTTTCCGCAAAAAAAGTACATTCCAATGACACTTCAATGAAGTTACAGTAGAATGAAAAGAACATAAAAGTACTAAAGTTTTCATCACTTCCTGCAAGAGGGAAATTGCTATTAAGTCTCAAAAGAGGCTAAGAGTTATTAAGGAGTTGAGTTCAGTTCTAGAACTTTTATTTTTAGTCTCTATTTAGTTGAGGATTGCACAACACTGTGAAGCCCGATAAGTGTGGAGAACTCAAATGTTTTGTGCAAACCGATTACCTCAAAAAAACCAATGTGTATGCTAACTCAATGATCTTGTGTTCACAGCACTTAAAAACATGGAAAAAATAACTTACCTTATTTTCTTTAAGTTCCTTCCACACAATGCAATTAAGTTGGCCTACACAATTTTTTTTGAGGTAATCAATTTCCACAAAACATTTGAGTTCACCGCACTATCAGGGCTCACAGTGAACAGTGGCTACCCTGGAGTCAGTACACAGCATGCTCCTGTGTGTTTGGCCAGCCATGACCGGTCACATAGGACGGAAAGTGATGCAGGTTGCCATTGCCCGTCAACATCTGCCTTATGCTGAGTTTCAGTACACAGATACGACCTCTCCCAATTCATGCACATCGAGTGTCTCCTGTGTGGTCCTGCGTGCTGTTTTGAAGGGTGTTTTTAGGACACGCACCAATATCATAAAGCACGGCGTGATGCCTTGCCCTTTGATGCTCCTCGTAGGTCCTGGGGTTTCCTGTCAGGTGAGGTCATTACTTTATGGGGTTGCTATTATTGCTTACCTTTCCAGGGCCTCGCTCAGTGTCAAGACCTGGGCCAGCAGTGCAAGGGTACCACAGGGTTTAAGCCTTGCTCTTGCTCTCCTGCTCAAAGGGGCAGTTGCTCTTGTCTTCAGGAAGCGCATTTAACAGCGGAGTCCCACAGAGCATATCACTGCCCTCTGCCAATGTCCTTCGCGGACAGAGATTGAATGGTCAGCAATAACCATAATTCTTTAAGTTAAATATATTGGGACAATGATTTGTTGTGCTCAGAAAAAAAAAAAAAACTGAGAACCCAGCGTGGCAGTGGATCGTTTCTGCTTTATTTTTCTTTTGATCCAACGATTTTAACATTTCTATGTATGCTTTGCTCTTGAAATCATGGTAATAATAATGTAACTCTTTCAAAAAATATATAGTTTATTCTTCGCGTTTCAATATTTCAGGCTGAATTATTTTGATATGGAAATATATTTTCTATTTAGATATTATACTGTCTTTTTATTCTGTCAGAAACTCTATGAAGATGGCTTGTAAAAAAAAAAAAGCATCATTGCATTGAAATTCAATTTGCTGCTTCTCTTTATGTGGGATTTGCAATAAATGAAATACCTTTCATTGGTTCTGCTTACAGTTCTTGAAAGCAGACATCAAAACACAGTCGTGTTTGACAGTCACCGCAGTACAAAGTCTTTCTGCGTCAGTTCGGCAGACCCCCCCACCACCACCACCACCACCACCCCAAGCCCAACAAACCCAGGATTAAACTTAGAAAATGCAGATGTGGGAATTAGATCTCGCATATTGTTTGACGCCTGTACGCTTTTTTTTGAACTGATAGCAGACAAGCATCTGTCTTTGATGGTCAAAGATGAAGGTTGCCACGGTGATGTATGGCTTTACATAGCTTTGTTGCTTCTCTCTGCGAGCTGAAAGGTTGGTGGATGTCACAGGTTGTCAAAGTATCTTTCCTCTTTCATTCCTCTCCAGCTCTCAGTCAAATCACCATCTCCCTGACTCCCCTGCCCCCATCCATCCACAGTGTGATGAACTGCTGCCCTGAATAACCTCTTCTTTCATAACATTTAAAGTCAATATATGGCTCCAAACACAAAGGCACAGTTTAATGCTCCCTGTGATCGCTAATAAGAGAAACTCTGAACATCACAGCATAGTACAATAAGCTTCTTGTCAGCTTATTATATTACGTTTGCGAGCTTACAATTTTAGCATTTAAATATTCTCTGAGTTTGGAATACAATTTGAATCAGAGGAGACTGTCCGTTTTCCCGAATTGGTCTTTTTTTAAATAAGAGAAACCCATTTGCCATTTTTTTCAGCAAACCTACACCCCGAAATGCAAATAAAATGAAATTGACCAGACAAAACATTAAATATCTTGTCTTCACACAGCAATGAAGTGCAAAGCAAAGTAAATTTTGATAACACTGCTTTCTGAGTTTGTGTGCATTTTCTTTACCATCTGAAATTTTTCTGAGTTGTTGTATATAGGTATGGATAAAGCTTGTTCTGTATTGTTGAACGTTGCCCTTAATGTCTCTATATGGACTAAACATGTAAATACTGTACATAGATGGGGCGTGAATATCTGCCAAATCTACTCGTTAACTTTTCTTTGTTGACAATATAACTGTTGAACATACATGGGATCTGAAACGCCTCCGAACAAATCGTATGGCCACACATCCTACAGTAAAACAATCATAAAAACTTACAGTTGTAGCAAAAAATTATCCTACCAAAGCTCTTGTTTTAAGTCATTTTCCCAATCCAAATCCAACTGAACATGCATTTCAGATGCCGAGGCAACTACTCTCCAGAAAACAAGTAGGAGCTGGCCTGTCAGAGTATCATCAGCGCCAATTCCCAGCAGCTGGAGATTTCTGTAGATACTAGCCACAGAAGTTAACCAGTTATTTTATCAGTTGCTTCACTTGATTGGCTGATTAGATATTTTCATTAACAAGCAGGTACACAGGTATACCTAATATAGTGGCAACTGAGTGCACATACAGGCCTACATAATCAAATACGATTAAAGTGCCAAGGGAATAAGGTACAAGTCACATTTTCACACAACCAATAACATATACTGTAGGTGCCAGAGTTGCTTGCAACTATATGGATGTGAAATTTAATCATTGCATCTTCCGCAAAAGATAAAGTAAAGAAGTTTACGATTTTACTGCCTGGTTCATAAATATTTACAGTTGTAGACAGGTATGTTTATTTATGCTGACTAACACACCTTATTGGAGATTAAATTAAGTAATAAGCTCTGGGTGCAGATATGCAGCAGTTGGGGTACTTTCATCCAAACAGGGTGAGTGGTGTATGATTTGATGCACTTTTTAAAGGATCAAAAATTACGGGGCAGTTGGCAGTACGGCCAGAAGTGTGTTACTCCCTTCTTATTTAGTTAAAAATAAGCAGCTAAAGGGTCAGAAGTTGATTTAAAATGCGGTATTAGCATTTGGCATCTGTTGCTGTGAAATCTTCGCATGAAGTCTAAAGAGCTGTCTTAGTCCAGATTTGTAGGATTAGCAGATAATTAGACCATAGTTGATATAATAGTTTCATGACCACTGTGCCTCCATAGATAATCTTCCCCTGTTCCAAAAATCTGCATGAGTTTTGCAGTCCGTCCTTTTTAATTAATTTATTTGTCTTGTCAGTTCCCACGTCCTCCACAGGCTCTGCCATAAACCTCACGTCTTCTGTGTCATTGTTCCGTCTATATAAGTTGTGTTGTTTGCTCTTGTGTGTTGTATTCTTAAGGCGCTATCCTCATGTAACCTTCCAATCAGTGAATGCCTCCTAGTATTGAGCTTAGTGCTCCTCTCCCTATGTATGTTTTGTAATAGTTAATGAAAAATGTTTTTTACTCCCCTGGGTCTATTTAATAGGAACCTCCCAAGCCTTCATCTGTCTCCAGGATTGGTACCATATTTCTGTTAAACTTTTGTTCCTGTTTGCAAGCAGTCCTGCCCCTGCGAGTGGGATATTCGACCTGGCTTCTGCTTCAGGACTGTTTCAGGTCTTAGCACAGACACGCCCCCACCTACTCCAGTAATACCACCAACTTTGCTGGACTGCCTTTCCTCAGTTCTGGTCTCAGGCATATCTTCCTCAGAAACCAAATCCCTTTTGATTAATATGCCGTTGTGGCTTGAACTCTGAATCTGTGTTTGGAGTCTTGTCCTTGTCTGGATCACAACAAACCCTTCTGGAGTCTTGTCCTTGTCTGGATCACAACAAACCCTTTGTTGTTGCTGTAATCAATAAGCAAGGAGTAAGAAGAATCTTTTTGGAATATGGTGGTGTGAAAATGGATTTGCCCCCTTTCCAATTTATTCTACTTGTGCATATTTATCTAACTTAAATGACTCAGATCGTCAAACTAATTTTAAAAATAGACAAAGGCAACCTGAGTGAGCATAAAATGCAGTTTTTAAATAATTATTTAATTCACTGAAGAAAATAGTTATCCAACCCTACGTAGCCTGGTGTTAAAACAAAATTGCTGTCTTTTTTATTAAATAAAACAGTTTTAAAAAATTGTAGATAATTGGGTTCAATTTCACAAGACACTCCCAGACATGATTACTTGCAGCCCTGTTGAATCTGAACATCATTTAATTTGAACCTGTCTGGCAATGTGAAGTAGAAAAAAAAAAAAAACAGCACTTTCTGCTGCGATCTAAAGGAAATTCAAGAACAGATGAGAAACAAAGTCATTCAACTCTATCAGTCTGGAGAGGGTTTCAAAGCCATTTCTAAGGCTGTGGGACTCAAGCAAACCATGGTGACAGCCGTTATCTGTGAATAGAGAAAACTTGGAACAGTGGTGAACCATGCTCTGGAAAAATTCCTCCACAACAGCATTGATGGCTCCTGGAGGTTACAAAAAAACCTAGGCTAATATCTAAAGAACTGCAGGCCTCACTTGCCTCAGTTAAGGTCAATATTCATGATTCACGATATGAAAGAGATTGGCAAAAATGGCATCTAATAAGATACAGATAAGATACACTTTCAGGGGCGGATCCAGGAATTGCTGAAAGGGGGGGTGCAGCAAGGATGGGTTCTGGGGACCCTCCCCCAGAAAAATTTGAAAATTAAATGTGCTGGAAACACGTTTTCCTGGTACCTTCGGAGAAAAATCTGGCTGATCTGTTCAATGATTTTCCTCCCAAGATTCCAAAAATTAAGCTAAAAAAAAAACTTTCAAAGCGCTGTTATAACGCAGTGTTACATTAACTGACAACTTGAACAACCTTTTCCTAATACTTTCACTTTACTGTCAAAGTTCGTGACCTTAACCCTTTCACTGCTGTTGGTGACTTGGTAAAAATTTCAAAGAGGAAAAAATCTGTCGAAATCGTCCAAACCCTACAATGTTGACATTCATTGGAATGTGCTTGATGAGAGCTTTCCAGTGAATACCAATGTGCTATGGTTCGAGCGATTTTCAAAGGTTTTGATGTTTCAGTAATGTTGACAAAATCACCACTAGCAGTGAAAGAGTTTGACCATATTTCCCACAAAACATTGATATTTTTAGTTTTTGAGTTTATATAACACCAAATAGCCTCCAACAAAATAATTGTACTGTATATCTAACATGCAAACCCAGTGGCTATATGCACCGGTGATTTTAGCAGATGTTAACAGATCACCAAATCCCCCCTCTCCCCCAAGTCCCTAAACCAGGTAAAGTAAAAGATATCACACTCAACAGCTTGTAAAAAGTTATTACAGTGCTGTGATTACCATTTTTCAAAATGTTTCTAAAAGATGAGGCTTTAATGCTTCCAAAACACTCCCAAGTGTTGTGAGAGTAGGAAGTGTTGTGATACACATAATCCGAGTCACCGTTAAATTGAATTTCTGCACGTGAGTGAATTTACCAATCTGGAGGCAGTGGTTGGATCAGTAATGTCCAAAAACAAAATATCTTATTTACAACCCCAATTCCGAAATAGTTGAGACGAAGTGTAAATTGTGAATAAAACCAAAATGCAATGACTTTCAGATCACATGAGCCAACATGTTATTTACAATTGAAAACATATAACATTTCAAATGTTGAAGCTGAGAGATTTTACATTTTTATCCAAAAAATGAGCTTATTTCAAATTTTCTGGATGCAACAGGTCTCAAAAAAGTTGGGATACAGGCAAAAAAAGGGCTGAAAAAGCAATTTATATATAAGAGAATCAGCTGAAAGAACATTTAGCAAGTAATTATGTTAACTGGCATCAGGTGTGTAACATGATTGGCTATTAAAGGGATGTCTTAGAGAGGCTGAGTCTCTCAGAAGTAAAGATGGCCAGAGGCTGTCCAACCCGTGAAGGCTTGCATAAAAAAAATTGTGGAATACTTTAAAAACAATGTTCCTCAACGTCAAATTGCAAAGGCTTTGAAGGTCTCATCATCGACAGTGCATAATTACAGGCCAATCTCCAAATTATGTATTGTGGCCAAAGTCTTTGAAAGAATTGTCAGTAACCAACTTAAAGAATTCCTTGAGACAAACAATATTTTATCATCATACCAGTCTGGTTTTAGAAAAAAACACAGTACTGTGACAGCCGCTCTTAAAGTTTTAAATTATATTTTCACGGCATTGATTTTGGAATTTGATGCCTCAAAAAATACTGTGTTGCACTTTTTATAGATTTATCTAAGGCTTTAGGCATTCAAAGTTAATGATTATTTGAAAAAAAAAAAATAAAGTTTCTACAGTTTGAACATTAAACATTCGATACTGATGACCACAGTTTGTTGCTGAATGTCCTTCAACAAAAAACATTGGTTTATCAAACCATGCAGTAGCTTGGTTTTCCAACTGTTTATCAGGCAGAACACAGGGTGTCCAGCTGGCTGGCTCTACATATTCTTTTATGGAGGTCTCTAAGGGTGTGCCGCAGGGTTCGGTCTTAGGGCCTGTTTTATTTTCTATTTACATTAACAACTTGTGTGACAATTTGTCAAATGCATTTTACCATTTTTATGCAGATGACACAATCATTTATTGCTGTTCTTCATCAATTGTTCAGGCCCTTGAGTTTTTACAGTCTGCTTTCAATGTGGTCCGGTCTCGTCTGCAGAAACTTAAATTGGTCTTAAATGCAGACAAAACCAAACTTATGGTATTCTCAACCAAAAGTAAATTAACAGGGAACATCCCAACTATTTCAACCGTGCAAGGTAGGCCTATCGAGATGGTTGCAAGTTATAAGTACTTGGGTTTTATTGTCGATTGTGAGCTTTCCTTCAAAACCCATGTAGAAAAATTGGTTTCTAAACTTAAGATCAAACTAGGCTTTCTTTACAGAAATAAATCCTGCTTCTCACTCAGAGCTCGTAAGCATCTTGTATCAGCTACTTTTCTCCCTGTGTTAGATTATGGTGATATACTGTACATGACTGCCTCGGCCAAATGTCTGCAATCTTTAGATTCTGTTTATCATAGTGCCCTTAGGTTTGTCACTGGTTGTAGACGTCTCACTCATCACTGTGAGCTCTATCTTAAAGCTGACTGGCCCTCTCTGAGTGTCCGTTGCTATAATCATTGGTTGACTTTGATTTACAAGGCTCTTCTCGGCTTGGTCCCCTCTTATTTATTTTCTATTTTACAAAGATCTACAAGCCATTATGCCCTGTGTTCATGCAACACCCTTCACTTGCTTGTTCCTCGTGTCAGGACTGAACTAGGCAAAAGGGCATTCTGATTTGCCGCCCCTTCGGCCTGGAATACTCTCCAGACTGATCTGAAGATGTCAGAACTTGTCCCTCTTACAATCTTTCGCACTATTTTAACTGATCGACAACGTGAGATAATGGAACAGTGCCTGTGTTATTGAAATTGCTTCTATGTTTTTAAAAAATGCCTGCACTTTACAAGATTCGATGTATTAATTATTAGATTGAATTTTATTTTTTTTTTACCAGTTGATTCTATTTCATTGTGATGTGTGCTGCTGACCTCTTGGCCAGGTCACCCTTGTAAAAGAGATTTCGATCTCAATGGGTTTTTTCTACCTGGTTAAATAAAGGTTAAATAAATAATAATAATAAAAAAATAACATCATCAAAAGATTCAGAGAAACTGGAAAAATCTCTGTGTGTAAGGGACAAGGCCAAAGACCTTTACTGGATGCCTGTGATCTTCGGGCCCTCAGATGCCACTGCATCACTCACCGGCATGATTCTGTCATTGACATTACTAAATGGGCCCAGGAATACTTCAAGAAACCACTGTCAGTAAACACAGTCCGCCGTGCCATCCACAGATGCCACCTAAAACTCTATCATGCAAAAAGGAAGCCATGGTTGAGCATGATCCAGAAGTGCCATCGTGTTCTGTGGGCCAAGGCTCATTTAAAATGGACTGTAGCAAAGTGGCAAAGTGTGCTGTGGTCAGACGAATCCAAATTTGACATTCTCATTGAAAATCATGGGCGTCGTGTCCTCCGGGCTAAAGGGGAGAAAGACCACCCCTCCTGTTATCAGCATTCAGTTCAAAAGCCAGCATCTCTGATGGTATGGGGATGCATTAGTGCATGTGGTGTGGGACACTTACATGTTTTAAAAAGCACCATGAATGCTGAAAGGTATATAAAGGTTTTAGAGCAACATATGCTCCTCTCCAGACTACATCTATTCCAGGGAAGGCCTTGTGTATTTCAGCAGGACAATGCAAAACCACATACTGCAGCTATTACAACAGCATGGCTTCGTAGTAGAAGAGTCCGTGTGCTGAACTGATCTGCCTGCAGGCCTGATCTTTCACCGATTGAAAACACTTGGTGCATAATTAAACGAAAAGTCCGTCAAAAGAGACCCAAAACTCTCCAGCAGCTGGAAGCCTGTTTTAAACAAGAGTGGGATCAAATTCCAATGGCTAAACTCAAGAAACTTGTCTCCTCAATGCCCAGACACCTCCACTCTGTGTTAAAAAGAAGAGGGGGTGCTACACCATGGTAAACAGGCCCCTGTCCCAACTTTTTTGAGACCTGTAGCAGCCATCAAATTTGAAATGAGCTCATTTTGTGGATATGTGCCCCCGGATCCGCGATCCGCCAATGACATTATTGAATCCCGTGGGGTAATTTAACCCATCCTATAGTTAGGAGCAGCGGGCAGCCATAGAGCAGCGCTCGGGGACCAACTCCAGTTCTAAAGCCAATTCCTTGGTCAGGGGTACTGGTAGGAGTGTGGAGTCCAGCAAGGTGAAAGCCACTGCTGCCCCAAAAAGAGCACAAAGGCTCATCTCACATTCGCCAAAAAAAAAAAAAATAAACATCTTAATGACCTACATGACTTTTGGGATACTTTTCTGAGAGCTCAGAAGTCAAATGTGGAACTTTTTTAAAGGCCTGGGTCCCATTACATCTAGCATAAAGGTAACACAGCATTCCAAAATAAGATTGTCGTCCCAAAAGCAAACATGGTGATGATTTTGATGTTCTGGGGCTGATTTGCTGCTTCGGGATCTAGGCGACCAGCTGTAACTGATGGAACTTGAATTCTGTTCTGTACCAGAAAATCATGAATGTGAATGTCTGGCCATTAGTTTGTGACCTAAAGCTGAATGGCTCAAAAGAAACAAAAATAAGGTTTTGAAGTAGCCTAGTCAAAGTCCTGACTTGAATTCACTCGAGATGCCCTTAGCACTTCATGCTCAAAAAACATCTAATGTGACTGAATTAAACAACTTTGCAAAAAAGAGCAGGCACAAATTCCTCAATAGAACTGTAAAAGACTCATTGCCATTGATCAGAGCGCTTGATGGCAGTTGTTGCTGCCAAGGGTGGCACAGCCAGTTATTAGGTTTAGGGGTGCAATTATTTTTTCTTATGGGTGAAGTAGGTTTTGAACAACTCTTTACCTTCAATCAATGAGAAGATAATTTAAAAACTACATTTTGTGTTCACTCACATTTCCTTTGTCTGATATTAAAATCAGTTAGATGATCTGAAACATTTACGTGAGACAAATATGCAAAAATAGAAAAAATCAAGAAAGGGGAAAATACTTATGCATAGCACTGAATTCTTAAAGTCGTACTAATTACTCAAGGATTCAGAAATTGTCTTTGCAGTTGGCTTCCAATTTACGCTTTCAAATGGAGGAGCGGACTTGTTATCAGTCATGTCTGCACACAGCATTCGAGCAGCATGCCTGTTGTTGACAACTGATGCAAAGAAAAAAATATATGCTTACATATGTATAAAACACCCTTGGTTCCATGAGTGCAACAAAGAAAACAAATTCTAATGGAAACAATTCGTTCTGCCAGAAATGGTCCCAGTAGGATTTGAGTTATATTAGAAAAAAAAGTAAAAATGAAAATGTGCCTATTGTGGATGATGGGATGGAGGGTGTTATTGATTAGTATGACTGAGCGACACTTCCGTTCAGCTTGCGGAAGACTTGGGTTATCTTTCACTGTGATTATGGATTTGTTCCTGTAATGGCTCTTCATTTTGACTAATTAAGCTGTCAGGGGAAGTACTTCAGATGAATATTTCCAGCGAACATGCGCTGCTGGAATTTTTTCTGCTGACGGGTAATTAACATTCTCAATATTTTTCCAATTTAACAACGTGTGTCTGACACCCTCTAACCCTGCAGTATGCGGTATTCTCAATTGAAGGAATGTATACATTAATATCATGTATTCCCTTGTGACCAAGTCACATAACATATCCCAGTAGCTTTACAAACCTGTTTAGGCATCCTCGAGCCAAATAAGGCACAATTAATTAGCTAGTGCAGTACCACTCAAAGGTTTGGAATCATTCGTTGTTGAAGTGTTTCTCGGTATCTTGTTCAATAGGTGTTTGTATTTGAAACAAAGATAAATTATTTTAATGTATTTATCTTCCTCGGTGATTTAAATACCCCCCTGAGATTTAATCACTGCTTTACAAATATTAAGCATTTCAATGGCATCATTCTCAATGGAGTTCAACATAAACTGAAATATTTCTCTAGGTGCCTCTTGGAACGTTGGCACACTTCACAAACTCTACAATCGAGGTGAACCCACAACAGCTCTGTGAGGGTTAAATCAGGTGATTGAGCAGCACTCTTAACCTGGATAGTGGGACAAACTCAAATGTTTTGTGGAAACCCATTAACTCAAAAAAAAAAAAAGTTTCAGCCAATTTAATTGCATTGTATGGATGGTACCATTGGTACCATTGTATGGATAATTTTTTCAAGGTTTTTATAAACTGTGAACACAAGATCATTACACTATTTTTATTTTTTTTTTTAGAGGTAATCAATTTCCGCAAAAGTTGAGTACACCACACTATCTGGGTAAAATGAGTAGATATGCCTTATTTTGCAATTTCCTTTCCATTAAGTCTCAACAGAGTTGGGATTTATATTCTGAGTCACTCTCTTCCTGGCTTTTTCATTTAATCTATGTAAAAATCACTGGAAACTACACAGTTTTGAGTGGTAATGTACTTTCCCATTTAATTTGGCTCAATGCCGAATGACTATTCAGTGTAATCACTCAAAACAACTGGTAACTTTTTTGTAACTACCGTTTTTTTTTTTTTTTTTTTTTCATTCCATGACATTGATTACCATTTTATATCTGTGACATTTGCATCTAGATGCACTGAGGGGACTGTCTCCACCAATGCATTAAAATTCAGAGGGAAGTCAGAGATTGTGCTGAGTTTATTCCTGCCATGCATGCTGAGCAGATACTGGAAGTTAGTTTCTGTAAATACCATGTTTGTGTCCATGAATTTAGAGAATAAATTGTGATTTCAGAAAATATCTGGACTAAATTGTTGCAACGTGAGTTTCTCTGCTGTAATTTCTCATTTTATGAGTTGTATGGATAAAAGTGGATAGCACTGCCGCCTCACAGCAAGAGGATCGTGGGTTTGAATCTGGCTTGGGGCCTTTCTGTGCGGAGTTTGCTTGTTCTCCCCGTGTTCACGTGGGTTTCCTCCCGCAGTCCAAAGACATGCATATCAGGCTAATTGGAGACGCTAAAATCGCCATAGGTATGTGTGTGAGAGTGAATGGTGTGTGCGCCATGCGAGGGATTAGCAAGCTGTCCAGGGGTGCGTTTCCCAAAAGCGTAGTTGCTAACTTGGTAAGCAACTTACATGGTTTGTCCATTCACAGTCAATGGGTCCAACTATGTAAGTTAGCATTTGTGATTTTGGGAAACCCACCCCAGGGTGGGTCCATGCCTTTCACCCATAGTCAGATGGGATAGGCTCCAGCTCCCCCGTGACCCTAGTGAGGAAGAAGCGGGTACAGAGAATGGATGGATGGATAAACAAGTGGTGCCAGGCACAACAAACCCCGCCCCTGGCATATACTCTGACCTACTTTTCCGAAATTCAATAGGCATCTATTCTGGGTCAGTGGCAATCCCTAAACCGAATTTGGGGTGAATCTGGCCATTAGTTTTGCTGCATAAGTGTTACACACAAACAACAAACACAGAAACAAATGCACAAACTAACACACAAACAAACCGAACCAAAAACAATATCCCTTGCCCTCACCCTTCGGGTGGGGCAGGGTAATAAACTTCAGGTCCATGTATTTGGATAGTGACATTAACATCGGTTTGGCTCTGTACATTTTGAAATAAGTCAATCAAGATGTGCTTGAAGGGTAGACTTTTCAGGGTTTTCCCAAAGCATTTCGTATGTACTGTGTGGGTACATACAAACATATCATACATAATCTGCCCAGGTTTAAGGGCTCAGAAGTATTTGGATAAATTTTCATTTTTAATACTTGGTAGCAAATCCTTTGCTATCAATGGCTTCCTGAAGTATGAAACTCACAGACATCACCAGATGAGGGATTTGTACGATGAAAACACTCAGCCAGCCCTTCAATTATGTTTAATTTTGTTCCTGCATGTTCTTGAGGCGTTTTGTCTTCAGTTTTGCCTTCAGCAAGTGAAACACATGCTCAGTGGGATGCAGATCATATATGTGGCTAGTGTATTTAAGAACATAGAAAAAAAAAAAAACTTCTGCTGTATGATTCCAATTCATCGTCCATCTGCGCTGTGTCGACAGTCACATCACCAGTAAATGCAGGGAGCAGCCTTAATCTGCAGCCATGCATGTCCACACGACCACTCTTCTCAAGTCAGATGGTCTGCTTTGGATCATGGGCAGTTCCTTCCATTCTTCATATTCTTCTTTCCCCATCTTTCTGATACTAGTTGATCTGTCTTCCATCTGCTAATGAGATGTTGTTCCAGAACTGCGCAGGCTCTTTAAAGATTTCATTGGGCAAATTTCCTGAGCCATCGTGATGGTTTACATCTTGAGATAAACCCTCTGTATTTAGTCTACTGAAGTCGTCTCTTGATTGGACTGATATGCCTACCTCTTGATGAGTGTTCTTGATTTGGCCAACTGATCAGTAGAGGTTTTTCTGAACTAGGGAAATAGTTTTACTGTCTTCCATCACAGCTTTTATCCACAGTCTTCTTGGCCTTTTTGTATTCCTGAGCTCATCGGTGCTCTTTTTTTCTTTTTCAAAGCATAGTTGTCCAGTTGACCACAGCCATTAGTTCTGCTTTTTTTTTTTTCTGGTGAGAGTGTTTTAATTTCTCAGCCCAGTAACAGCTGGCTTTGCTGGCAGTGACAGCTCTTTAGATTCCATCTTGAGAGTTAATGAAAACAGATTCCAAATTTTAAATTAAACACTTGAAAGCAATGGCAGACCTTTTAAATGTTCGCTTGTTATGAAATTGTCCAGTAAAATCGCATAAAGCCTTAAAAAGCTGAGCAGCAAAATGTGCAATTACTTTCTGGCTCTTAAGAATAAAAATATATGTTTCACGATAAAATAACAATAGAGTTATTAATGTCCAAATATATATGGACATGACACTATATATATATATATATATATATATATATATATATATATATATATATACACACACACAAATGTTTGCAGTGAGAAAATACTGCTATGCTCAAAGCATAAACTTACAGTATCATCAAACTTTGTTTTATCAGTTAGATATAATTAAAACATGGAATATTCCACAGGTTCTCGTGAGCACATTAGCTATGTATTAACCACAATATAATCTATGTTAGACCTGTAACACCATATCACAGGAGGATGCATGACACTACTCATTAATCAGTTTTTGTGCAAGCCATGGAATTTTGCAAGTGAGCAATTTTGAGATTGACAGAGATTATTAAACAAAAGTAATTACAGTCATTATGGTAGAACAATAATATCCTGGATACTAAAGTATTAATGTCTTAGATTAAAATAGAGCTATCCATTAGATGACAGATATTTAATTTGATCTTAATAGGCAAGAACTAAGATTCTTTTTTATTTGCAGGGAAATTGAGGTATCTTTTTATATCTTCATGAAAGAATCCTGTCATTATTACATGTGACTTGAGAGCAAAGTATCAAGCTGTCTCAAAAGTCCATGTAATTAATATTTCAAGCAAAAAGGGATCTCATTTAACTCGCATCATGACGAGTGTTATGGTGTAAAATAGTATTTCAAATAATTTCAGTCTGCTATGTATATGCTCCATCAACTTATTACTTCCAGACTACCAAACCATCCGCAACATGAGGGAGATGTATTCCATGGCAAAATACGTACAAAGCCTCAATGAGGCACAGGTGGGGAATTATGCCAGTGGTCTATGACTATCAGCACAACTTTACAGAGGAATTTCAATGAAGAATCATGTTAAAACTCTAATCTAAAAAGGCTTTGTTGGCCCTCAAGAGTCAGACACCATATCCTAAAGATGCATTTTATCTCCAAAGATATCCTCTGAATTAGCTCATTTGATATTTTGAGGGTGTTATGGTGCATATCATTCTTTGTCTTGATTTCGTTTGATTTTAGAATCTCATTGGTACAAGCTGCGTCCAATTTCTATCATATCTCCACCTCATAAACAGAAACATGCAATTTTAACTTCTTCAGGTCACGTAATGAGTACTTTCTAAGCAGTCACTAAATGTATTTTCACAATTACAACAATTTGTCCTTCATTTTGATGTTGAGCTGCGTGTTGTGTGGCGGGCACAATTATTCTTAGCTCTCCGTGTCAATGAAGAGTTTAATTAAGAGCCTTCCTTTCGCATGAATATGATATGTGTTTGCAGATTTGATTAGTACTTTCTTTGGTTTACTCAAAAAAATAAATAAATAAGTTATATAATATAATGAGCTTGATTGCATGACTAACACTTCAACAGCCAGTCAATAAAGACTAAGTGCAACACTAAATATGGAAATACCCCATGTATGCTAAATGTATTCATAATTAGCAGATAGAAACCTGTTGGCATTACATCTATTTAGAATTTTAAATGGACAGCACTATCAGATTCCATCCGCCGATGAAAAAGCGAGCTAAAGCCAATCAGTTCCAAGCTGGATGAAGTAACCAAACAGTCTGTTTCAAGTCATACCTGGTCTGCTGCCCATCTGAACTGGTTAACGCAGGTTAAGCTGGCAGTATAAAGTGGTCGCACTGTGGTAACCTGGAAACATCAAAGGGCACTGGACAACAGATACATTCCCTAGCTTGTGCCCCATCAAACTACGTTCAAAGATGACAATTTTTGAATATTGTAGCCTGTCAATACCTTTGGAAGCAAAAAAAAAAAGTTTGCCGTAAGCTCTTGAAAAGGACCAGTGTGCATTCTGTATTTTTATTTTTGTATCTTTTAGGCTTTCTGGAATTTTGTTTTCCTGCCTGACTTCCAGATATTTTAAGGTGCAGGTAAACTTGTAAAAGTCCTAACTAGTTGGAACTTAGAAACTCATTCATTGAACACATCTAAATACCCGGTTCCACCTGGTCTGTGATTCCAGAGCAGAAAATTATATTTAATTTGCATCTTATTCTGTCTTAATAAGCTTCTTCCCTTGCTGCAGCCTGAAGTTTCAAAATTGTCTTTGACAGTAACTATAGTAGCAAGATGGATTTTTTTTTTTTTCCTCACAAGATACCAAAGGTGTGTGTGTGGGTCTGTGTGTGTACCAGTGACGTGCAGTCGGAGGTTAGTTTGGTGAGGCAGAAACCTCCCCCTTGCTTGATTAGCAATCAGACGATTAACAAGTTTAGTACGACTATTCGGCAGAATGACGGGCCAGTTTAAGTTTCCGCGGCGTTATTACTCAGCAGGCTACACGAAACTGCAGATTTGCGAGTACTTACAGGAAGCCAGAGACGTGCAGTGAGGTGAGGCAGTCACCCAAATTTTTATCACAGGATTTTGTGAACCTGTTCCCTCGTACTATTCCTGATTGACAATCAAAACAATTAAGACCAAGCCTATAGGAAACTCGTATACTGAGAGGAGATAATGACAAAAAGATTCATTCACGTATACGCTTCAGTTCGAGACTGCAAGGATGGAAATCTGAATAATCAATTAGGCAAAAATTCTCGGCTCTCGGTAATTCTGTATATCGTTTAAACATTTTGTTAATTGGATTATGAAAGAAGACTGAAAATAAGCGCCCGCTTTTTGTTTGGATGTAAAAGCGCGTATTTAAAGGAGAATACATTGTATATTGATTAAGCATTGAACTCTGCATAAGTCGAACTGTTTTAATATTTGTTGATGACATTGCTTCGGCTTCCTGGAAGCAGGTACGCGCAAATCTGCTGTCTAGTGAGCATTTCAGGTTCGATGTACTGAGTAGCAACGCCGCGGAAACTTAAACTGGCCCGTCATTCTGCCGAATAGTCTTACTGAACTAGTTAATCGTCTGATTGCTAATCAAGCAAAGGGAAGGATTCTGCCTCACCAAATTAACCTCCGACCGCACGTCACTGGTGTGTACCTGTTTGTGGGTGCACGTTTGTGTGTATGCACGTGTGTGTATGTCTGTGTTTGCACATCTGTGTGCGAGCGTGTTTATGTCTGTATGCGTGCGTGTATGTGTGTATGTGTGTGCATGTGTGTGTTTGTGTGTGTGCGTGTCTGCCTGTGTGTGTGTGTGTGTGTGTGTTCACGCGCGCGAATGTCTGTGTTTTCCATTGATCCCTGCACTAAATCACTCGGCAGCTGAGGTAAAAATGTCATGTACAATTCCTTCTATGGCACTTGGGCTCCGGTCCAGTTCTTGGGGAAAATATGGGGACTGCTGGAGACTTGCCTTACAAGAGCCATGATGGAAGTGACTGTTAAAAGTAAGGAGTAAAATTGGGCTTTCCAATAAGATTGTAGTCTTGTTCAATCTGTCATTGGCTGTTATATTAATAGCAGCCATAGCAGTGGCAGCAGTAGTATTACCTTCGGCCTGGCAGTTTAGTGCCAATACCAGGACCCGCTTTATTCATGATGGAGGAACATCACAATGCATTACTTTATTATTTGCTTTGCTTTATTGATTCAGAAAAGATCAAAGTTCAACCAGCAGCACTGCTGAAAGGGGACAGATGACAAAGCGCAGTACCATTATTACGGCTGGCAGTTATGCTTCCCTCAGTGGATGGCTCTTAACCCTGTGTTTCACTCTTTTAGGGTACTGTCATTTCCATGCACTCAGCCTGCTGGTGCTGCAAGGCTCTCCTCGGAGGGATCCACTCTCTGCCGCACATTTCCAGAGTAATCCTAATGTTCCCTGTCACTGTGGAGGCTCCCTGACTGAAAAGGCTGATAAAGGGCTGTTCAGTTAAACAACTGAACTATTAGCGGGATCAAGGGAGGCTAGCAGCATGACTAACATTCATGAGTGTTTCTTATTTCCAGTGCTAACACCGCTTTTGATTTTATGGTACTGGAATGAGTAAACCAGGGCTGTAAAGATCACATAGCATTAACATTTTGTTTGAAATTAAGAATAAACTGGTACAGGTATGAGAATAGAAAATATTTGCTACTGATATTGTTAATAATAATAATAATAATAATAATAATAATAATAATAATAATAATAATAATACAATGTTATTTATGCTAAAAGAATTAGCTTGCCTCAAACCAATGCAGAGCATCTACAATGAGCTATTATTTTGACCAGCTCTGGGATGATTATGAGGCAAAACTGCAAGAGTGCTCATTGAGAATTTTATTTTGACAAAATGGAAGTCCTAGACTACTTGTACTAAAACCACTGATGCTACTACTACTGTAACTGCTTCAGCGACTTGTCCCACGGCTTCATCGATTTAGTGTGAACATTATGGCGTGCCGCATGCCGCAGGACCATTTGAAAGTACAGAACGCCAAGTAAACCGCTTGCGTGCAAAATGTGTGGCTTGCCTTGAGAAAATGACAGGGCTGAATGATTAATGCATGAATCCTCATTCTCTATGTGCCTATCTTTGTTGCCTCGGCCGCAAATTATCAATGGATGTACCTGCGATCTGCTCTGCACCTGAATTCAAAAACTTAGCATTATCTTTCATGTAGATTTTAACTGAAAAAGAAATTAAAAGTTGAACACAGTTGATTTCCTGGATGCAATTCCCAAACAAACTGCTGTAATCAACTAACTGCACCTTGCACAAACACATTTATGAGCATTTAAGGTGTTCGAACGATAGCTTTATTTATTTGTATATGCATATTAGTTTGACAGTCAATTGGGTATGTTTATTGCCATCCCACAGTGAGGTAATGACAATATCTCTCTCTGTCTCTCTTTTTTTTTTAATTGTGACAGATGAAACCGCAACACTGCTTTTGTAGCTGGCATATCACTGCAAACTCAATGGCAAAAGAATTGGCAATTGTGTCACATTCCATTTTTGTTAAGTGCAAGTATGGGAAACATGCTTTGTTATGAACCAACTGAAGTCATATCCTCAAGTAAAATATTAAGGATATGTATAATTAAATATGTCACTTGAATTATAACAGCAATTCTGGATGGGTATGATTACATTTTGAGATGCTGCAGTGTTATTTGTTAACCTTTGAGTTACTATTCAGCAGATGACTAAAGATGCAATTTTTACTATTTGACTAAATACGCACCAGCTGCTGTTCCATGTGCTGGACACCAGCTGTGCCAGCAAAACAGTGTAGTACTGCCTTTCTCTGTTGGATTTACGAAAATGTTGCTCTCTGTTTCAAGTCTGTTGAAAAACACTTGGAGTTATGCACAAGTGGTACTATTATAATTCATTGTTAATGCCTGCTTCTACCCATATATTCCAATAAAGAATATCCTTTTAGGATTTCTGTTCTCAAAAACTTTTCAGCTAAATTTACATTCTCTGCAGAAACTGTTTACCTTAGTGTTTCTATTTGCAAATGTTACTTTAACAAACTAGTACTCTGAGCATAATTTTCAGTTTTGAATGAGCATTTGTCAGCTTTATCAAGTTCATATGCGTAATGTAACAGCATACATACTACCGTAACCCTTGGTGCCATATTGTTTTTAAATGCAAATCCTGAATGAATTTTTGAAGATGTTGGAAAGACAAATACTATTTATCCATCTGTACGCATTTTGGAGCTGTACTGGAGGTTTGTAGAGAGAAAGACAACTTCTCAAAAGTTTGCGTGTTTCGGTTAAATTATTTATTTTACGGATTTCTAAAATTCATGGGAGGAGGAAATGGAAAATTTTTCCCTGGCTTTAATTTGTCATGGCCGATGGTTATGATGGCGAAGGTAACTGCATCTGTTATTTAACATTAGGAAAAAATGGGTGACTTAGGAGGTGGTTGGCTAATTGGTAAGGAAGCTGAAATATTAAAACTGTGTGGAGTTCCTTCTAATGAGTTGCATTAACATTCTCAGTGTCTATCCATTGCATCCATGGATCCTGACACCTGTCCAAAATCTGACTTCACCAGAGATGCTGCAGTACAATAATGTTGCTTTTCTGCCATTCGCAAGACTCATCAAATACTGGCAGGGCATTCAAATGAACTCACAGTGGCTGCTCTCATTTACATAACCAGTCATAGTGAATATGCTGCTGAATTGAAATACACTGCTAGGCAGGATCTTGAAGCCCTGACGTTATTTGCAGCACGCTTAGTCACACCGAAAAAATAGAACATTAATAAAAAGTAAGGCCACCAGCTGCAAAGCATTTTTGAGCATGCTCAGCTTGAGTTTTTGAGTTTGCACAACCTAATGTTTGAAAGATCTGGAAACTTGAAGTTGAGCAAACTCAAAAATGCTTTGCAGCTGGTTGCCTTACTTTTTAAAGTTGAGTCAACCTTTTACTTTTACATTGTACTTTGGCCCGTAGTCCTACCTCAAATTATGCAGAATTTGCTAATCCTAGTGACAGGACAAAAATAACTGGACACAGCTCTGCTTTAAAGTTTGGGATCGCAAGACAAATTTTTTAATTTTCAACAAATATTGATTACTCTCACAAATGTAGCAATGCATTGCCAGAATACTTAATCATCCTATCCGTATGCAGTTGTGCTACTGACAAAAAAACTCAGCTAGAGACTCTACTGTGATTGTCCTCTTGCAGATTATTACATCTGAGCCGTCCACTTCTAAATCTGCTATCATTAGACCGACCATGCACTTTTCTTTCCCAAGACCGTGGTGCATATTTTTATATTAAATCTTTTGCTACTGTCTTAGCAATCACATGCATGGAACAGCGTTCATCTCAAACAGCAATTGATCGAGAAGTATGAAAATAAATATTGATACGCCTTATTCTTCAAAAGTAAGTTTACAAGAAATATTGTTATAATCTCTTGCTGCACTTAATATGATATAGAATGGTTGCCCAAGAAACAATTTTGTACATTAACAAAATTACTGAATAATGGGTTGTTGAGGTGTGTTATTATTCTAGCTGAGAATTGGCTGGGGAAAATTGGAGCATTGCAATCATATATAATGGCTGAAATAAAAAAAAAAAGAATTATTTCTAACAGTAATTGTAACATGTTACAATGTCCTGGGTGTGTTTTTAACCAATTCGACCTTGGTGAACATAAGTATCCATTTCTTTCAAAAAAAAAAAAAAACCTTCATAAGTGATTCAAAACCTTTGAATGGTACTTTTCTCTCATTTGTGTAATAGCCTCACTAAAAGTAAAGAGCGACTGCAGCCTGTATGTAAATCAATGGCTGTAAAGGTGTGGTGTGTTTTTCATGTGCCAGAGCTCATGGGCACTTCAAATCCTTCCTAATTTCATGCATAAAAGTTTAATTGAAGTAATCGGTGCTATTAAACCTGAGCCATAACGCTTCAACAGTTTTAATCTTTGAATGTTATCCATTATTGTTCACCTATTTCTTCTTGGTCACATTACACTGGTTAATATGTCTCTCATCTAATTCCATACCCTCTATCATAATAACCTGACTCATTAATCTGCACTAATGAGTGGCATTCCTCAAACTTTTTTTCTTTAATCATGTTGACTTCTTACTCCTCTCAATGAGCTGGAGTAAATGACATAATAATGTGCAAAAGTGCAGAACTATTGACTTTAATCTACAGAAAACAAGGCTCGCTCTCTCATTGATAAATCTGGATATGCATTGTTGGCCCATGTATTATTCACTCATTTCATAAGCCATTAATTCTGAATAAAATGATCTCCACAATGAAAAAAAAAACCCATTTCCATACAGGCAATTATAGTGAAACTGTTAATATAGTTTATTCTTTATTTAATGAGCTATTCAACAATTTCACACAGATCATGCGAGTTCTTTACATTTGAATGTCCTTGAGGTTGATTTTATATATCAGTTTTCTTCTACATGAGGAGGAGTTTTATGAGTTCAAATGGGAGACCTGAAATTTGTGATAAGGTGCCGATTGAGCGGATGGCTTTTTTTCCCACATTTCTCCACAGTAGGTCATGCTAATTGGCTAACAAGAAATTATTGTGAATTCATGTACAGTTATGTCCATAAATATTTGGTCAGTGACACCTAATTGTTTTAGCTTTGTTCATCTCCACAGTAAGTTTGAAAAGAAACAATCAAGATATGCATGAAGTCCACTGCCTGATGTCTGGAATCCACAAACATCTCCATACACTGAGCTTCTTCCCCGATGATGCTCTTCCAGGCCTTCACTGCAGCTGCTTTCAGTTCCACCATTGTTGTTGAAGGGTTTGTCTTCAGTTTTGCCTTCAGCAAGTGAAATGTATGCGCGATTGGATTCATGTGATATATTTGACTTGTCTATTGTGAAACATTCCACTTCTTTGCCTTAAAATTTTTGAGTTGCCTCTTCAGTATGCTTCTGAGTCATTGCGCATCTGCACTGTAAAATTTTGTCCAATGTGGTTAGAAGCATTTGAATGAATCTAAGCTAATAATATAGCCCTACGCAATTCAGAAAATATCCTTCAGCTTTTGTCAAAAGTTACCGCAAGGAGTACAAAGCCATACATGTCCGCACATAACCACTTATTACAGATGGGGTGGTATGCTCCGAAACAAGAGCAGTTCCTTCTCCAAATTACTCTCCTCAGATCTTTTTGGTAAAAGTTGATCTTTGTCTCATCTCTTCATTGGATGTTCTACCAGAGCTATACAGGCCAGAATTATACAGTCTTTTTCATGTTTTTTGAGGGAAAAATTGCTAGCTTTTGAGCTTAACTACTTAAGATCTTGAGATAAACCCTCTGTATTAATTTCAGTGAAGTCTTCTCTTGATGGTTGACTGTGGCTCTCTCCTCCTGGAGAGTGTTCTTGATCTGGCTAAGTGTTGTGAAGAGTTGTGAAGAGTTTTTTTCTGAATCAGACAGATAATTCTTCCTGTCATCCACCACAGCCGTATATATGGTCTTCTGGGTCTTTTTTTTCTCACCAGTTCTCACCAGAAAGCTCACCAGTGCTTACCTCCTTGTCATGAATGTACCAAATTGGTCAGTTGGTCTCACCTAATGGTTTTTTTTTTTTTTAAGCCCAAGGACCTGTCACTGCCTGTGAAGCAAGCCATTATTGGGAATAAAAAATCTGGAAACACTGGGCAGCCAACTGGCCAGTGATTTTTGGGCCCTAAAAGAAGGGAGGGGGAGGCTCTTAAAAAAGAGCAGCAATTCTACACCAAATACCCAATTTCAATGTGTGTAGCCTCAAATTGTTACTCACTGAAAATCTGCACTTTGAAGTCATATTCATTATTTCATTTCAACTCCAATTTTATGGTCAACAGCTAAAACTAGGGACAATCTTCCAATGGAATCACACCAGCCAGGACCAAATTTTTCCATGATAACACGCAAACACACATACGCACACGCAAATGCACACACACACACACACACACAAACTTACAAGGTGAATACAATACCAGCCAATGCAGTCCCAGCTGATCATAACAATAAAGCTGTCAATGTCCAAATATTTATGGATATGACTGTAATTGTCACAAGAATACATGCAATATAAGGCAGAATGGTAAGTAGCAAAGTTACCTTCACCAGACAAATGACTACAAACGGACAAATTGAGGTTGACTTTAAATAGTTTTTATGATTCAATCTTAAATTAGCTGCTTTATTTAGCAGGCTTTACCAAGTGGAATTATAATGTAACTTCTTTAGACGGAATAAATGTTCAAGAATAGACAGAAATTCATTCCAACTTAAGTCGATGTGGTCATGCAACCAAGTTTGTGTTGATTTAGGAAATTACTCTGATGAATCATTGAACTGGTGCAGCACTGCGGTGTTGTGAACATCAGATTGTGGAAATGGGAAATGGCCGCTGGTTTCTCAGCTCAAAACAGGATGAGAGAGAGATGAGTCCGTGATTCTGAGTGGGAGTCCCATCAGCACCTTTTAGAGTGTCAGCTAATCTGCGGAAGGGCCTGTCATCCACAGGAAAGATTTGAGAGGCCACTCGCGTGAAATGCAGTCTCCGAGTCTTTTTTATGACAAGGGGAGCGGAGGGGCTGCTGGTTTATTTCTCAGAGGGACATAGCAAGTATGTTTTTTTTTTTTTTTGTTGTTGTTGCATGAAACTGTACGACTGTGTTGTTCAGGGTGGGAATATAAATAAATTAAACTGTTGTTACTGTGTTGAATACTGCTCATCTGTTACCGCTTAGCACTTGTGTTATCAACGGTAACATACAGTAGACAGTTTATATTTTACACTGTTCAATCACATGACACACATTAACTATAAGTGCCAAGCCTCCTCACGGATAATGCAAGATCAGTCTCTCAACTGACGTGTAGTTATGTACATATACATGTAACTGCCCTTCATAATTATGATCAGGTGATGTGAGTCACATGGCACACAATTTGCTTATTGGAATTTGCTTATTGGAATGTGTGGTATACATTTGTCTCATATATCCTCACTTCTTGGAAACATATACTGTGATAACTTGCTAGCGGTAGATGTCAATGCGAGATATTAGTTCACGATAATGTTAGCTAATATTGCACCAGGTCCCTTTAGCAAGCTTGTTAAGGTTTAACACAGTCAAAATACCAAAATTGCAATAATATAGAATAAAACATAGGTATAATTTACCCAATCATATATTATATATATATATATATATATATATATATATATATATATATATATATATATATTGTTTTATTCATTTATTTATTTATTCATTGATTTATTTTTTTATTTATTTGCCTTTTAAAAAAATCCTTTAATATTGTCATTAGCAGTTCTGAAAAAGCTTCTGGTTCAGGAACTACGTATTAAGGCTTTGGTAGCATTGTGAATGTATCATTTTAGTACGGGTATCTCCAAAAACTAAGAGCTAAAGTACCCAGCACTGATCTTGAGTAATGAAAATACTTTTTAAAATTCCTGCGGATCTTGCACAAGCAGACTGTTGGTGCTCAGTTAATGAGAGTGTGAGTGATGGTGAAATGGCCTCTAAATGACAGACTCACGTGCAATGCTAATTACGGCTCAGCCAGCACAGCCTCACAACAGATTTACTAGCAGACTGTGGAGCCCATCCACTCTTGATCAGGCACCAAATCGTATGATCAACCCACCAACTCATTAATACTTTTTATGGTCTGTGATTTCTCTCTCCCTAAATTTCACAATTCACAATGCCATACCCCGTATCTGAACAGAAATCTTATTTTAATTCAAATATGGGCTATGATACTGCAGTACTGTTCTGGAAGATCCACTGAATGTAGGTCACAGTTTTTCTAAGGCAGTTTTCCTTTACTCACACAGGGAGTGCGTAAGTACTCATTAAAGAGAGGTTTGGCTGCACTCACTTGTGAACTTTTAATAAAATGTAGAAAAAGATCTCCAACTTTGTAACCAGCCATCCAAAAACACACAATAATAACTGAAGGGATTTTAAGCTTCAATATCTACCCCATTATCTTCCTCAGTGTTAATGAATTAGCTTTATTAATCCCCTTGTTCCTCTAAAATGTTAATTCACTGCCTCTGTTCGGTCTAAAAGCAATTTTCTGTCACACCAGAGCAGTACGAACCAATTATTTCTCAAATGAGTGGGATTTAATGAATATTGGATTGACACATTTTATGTGATGCTTTGTTTTGTTTATGGACATTGAACACTTCATTTTCAGCCAAGACCAAGTAAACACAGGCCCCAGCCCTCCTCTGGCCTCTCATTCCTTTACACCCATTGGCACCCATGAAATCGTTTTCTCAAAATTGTGTTTTTCTATTGTGCGAAACAAAACAAAGAATATGGGAGTCATACACAGGTCTGAGGAGCCCATACTGATCCTACACTGCAGATGACAGTGTATTTCCAATTTAAAATGCAACAGTATCACCTGAGGCCCCTCCCCTATTCTCTGGGGCACATTTTCTTCTCAGTGCACAACATAGTTTAATTGCAGCAAAAGGTCTTTTTTTTTCCTTTCGTTGATGTTATTATTATGACTCCTCCCAATATTGTACTCGATTCTCCTTGTACAATTTTACAGATATCGACTTCAAACCTGGTTTCTTGGATTTGTCTTGCTCCGCCATCAATCAGTAACTTTATCTGCCCCTAGGGGGGCAATTAGCTGTGCAGCTGTAGGACACAAACATAAAGCACACATAAGACACAGGACACATAAATCCAGCTCACCTGTGCAGTGAGCTTGCTTTTTGTTTTTTGAAACATTATATCCTTCTTAGGTTATTATGTTTTATAAAGGAGAGTGTTACTGCCAGACCTATATCGACATTAATATATCCCAGGAAACCATTAGAGAAAGACTATATAAAGCTACTCCTGATTTCCTCAATCTCAGAGGCCGTTAACACAGGAGACGTGTCCGTATTTCAGAGCATCGTTTTTTTTAATTATTTACCAATGGTAACGTGCTAGACACACGTCTTTTAACCTCACATCTCCTCTACCGTGTTTGAACACCGAGCGCTTGCGTTTTGAAGATGGGATGCTGTCATAACAACATTTAAACGGTTCTCCTATCTTCCCCGGTTTAAGAAGAGGTTTGCCGCATCTCACATTTTACACTCGCAAGGAGGTCTCCTGTGCGACCAGCCCCTAAAGCGTCAGATATGATGATTAAAAACACTCGCCTGCTGTCGGCAGGTCAGAGCGGTACCTCTGACCAGTGGCGGAAAAAGTGGGTATGCAGTGTATGCAGTGCATAGGGGCGCTACGCGAAGGGGGGCGCCAAAACAATTGGCCTCAAGCAGATAAAGATACAAGATTATGATATTTACAAGATTGTAGAATTTAAAGAGTACTGGAAGACGCACGATTGAGTCCGCAATATCAACGGAATAAAACGCATCTCCCCCCCCCCCCGCTCAACAAAATGAAACGTGCAGCACCCGCTCGCAAAAGAACGCCACCTACTGCCCGGTCAGCGAATAATTAAGTGGAGAACACTGGGTGTAGGTGTTGTCGTTGCATACCCCCCCAAAAATGGGTTGCTGCCCCCCTGCCTCTGACCCATGACGCCATTCAACAAATCTAGTCTGCTATTTTCTAGCTACAGCCATACATTTTACAATAATTTGCTTTCTGCATTATCCAGCTTTCCGTGTTTTTTTTGTTTTTTTTTTACATGTCAGAGGCATCGTGCCTACTGTGTTTTTGGAGGTTGCAGCAACATGATTGCTGATGGCTTTAAGTTGCGCAATGATTTGTAAAGAAATGGCTTACTAGCCGGCGGGAGGCAATAGCCTCACGTCTCAAATGAGTTGGGTTGTGGCTGTACGGGATTCAACTTCTGTCAGTGTGATGTCATTTTCTCTTTATTATTGCCCTTGCAGTGCATAAAATATTTCAAGAAAACTAAGGGAAGCTGTGCAGGAGAGAAGGATAGGCTAAAGTGCTATGTTGAGTCTGCGCTAGCTACCCATCATTGAATCAATATGTATTCAATATATCACTGTCACACTCATTCGTATAGATTTGCACATACTGTAGCTTGCTATATAGTGATCCACATGTTATCCAACTAACATAACCTAAGATTCTGAATTAAATTTTGATTTAGAATTTTGACCATCTCCCCTGAGGTGATATTTATCCTCATGATATATTCCAAGTATGTAGTCCTACACATAGCATATAGGGCTGATAAGCTGATTAAGAATACATCCTCAAACCTAATTTTGACATATTTTGATCTTTGATATTATTAGTTCACATGAGACTGTCAGTTACACTTAATAATAACTATTGTTAATAAATGGTAAAATGACAGGTGATGAAATTGTTGCTGATCGTTATTTTACTGGTGACAAGAAATTACATGATAATTAATGTTTACAAAAAATTAGTAATGCTGTATTTTTGTAATTTTGCATTTATATTACATAAATTAATGTATCACTTTATAAAGCACACATTGTATCTTCGCTGATTTCAGCAAAATAAATTTCAGCATGACAAATAATGAGTGAACAAAAATACTTATCACTTCATTGTTTGCTGACAGTAAATTACTCTTAACTGGAGTTTAATTTGCCGTCATTTCACGAAGTATTAACAATCGTTGGTATAAAGTATTGCCAGACTTGTACTTGAATTGTACTTCATTTCCACTGAATTTCCACAGCTAGCTAGGCTATCTTTTAGTTTATTGCATTGGATAGAGAAAGAATTTTGCAATATTAATGTTATCAATTAATGAATTTACAAACCTAAAAACATTTAAATTTATTGTTTTATTATTTATTTTTCACATAAATGTACTATAGGCTGTTATTCAGAATAAACTTTTGTGGCACTATAATTCATACTCCTTTGTTTGATTCTTAGCAAGAAGAGCACTTGAAAAAAGTCTGATCCCTTCTAACAACTACTAATTTAGCATTTTTCACTGAGTGATATCACTGATGCAATGAGGGTGATTTGCTGGGATTGAAGACATGGGTACCATGGACAAAGTACCCATGCTATTTCTTTTTTCTTTTTTAATTTATTATTCTTTAAAGGTGGTGTTCCGTCAGTATGGGAAAATTTCCCCTGAAAGCTTTTGATTCCTTACCATATTTGATTCCTTACCATATTGATACATCTGTATGTGGGCCTAGAAAATGCATTTGTTTTTTGTATCATACGTGCTCGGAGAGATGTGGGCCAAATTTAGATGAGCACCCCCCTAAAACCAAAACATGGGGATAAATCAATGAATAACTCCCAATTATCACAGTGCTAGCTCTAAAATTTATAACTGTTATAGTTGCTGCCATCCCAAGGAAAAATTTGACACCAAACATGGCTTAATTGCTTTGAAAAATGAGACCCAGGTGGAATTGAAGCCATAAAAAAGCATCATTTGGCTACATTTTTCATTACAAATTGAAAATTTAACATTAAAATGAATATAATTCCCAAAGTGATCCACCCTAAATATTTGGTAAAAAGTAGGTGCAGTATGCCAAGTTCGTTTGCACAAAGTTTAAAGAAATTCTTTCACTGGTAACAATGTAGTAGGACGGCTGCATGTACACCATCCTTGGAAAATAGAAGAATATCTAAAAAGCCATTTTGAGGCAAAGGCAAACTAGATCATGATACCATTGAATAAATAGGTCACAGTGGATCCAGTATTCGTCATTCAGGACCTTAACCATCATAGGAATAATTTTAAAAAGCAGAGGTTATATCTGGATCTCTTCTGGATCAGATCTCCCTTGAAAAGATCCAGCATGTATCATGTGTATTGAATATAATAAAGATGAAAGATACCAATATATTGTGGTTCAATTAGTTGAATATCTAATCTTAAGTTGACATCTAAGCCACTAATTTTATGATTCTTTTCATTTGTTGAGAGCTTGTTGAAATGTATATGTGTAAGGCTGCGTGTCTTTGGCTTGAGACCTGAAATAACCCAAGTAGTATAATACACTTGCAACATGCACACACATGCCATTTGTTCTTTTCCCTGCAGGGCATGTGCAATAATAGTCTGTAATGGGTCATTAACTAGAGTAACATCAAACTCAATCCATATGTTGTACTTAGTTTGACTCCTGTGATGTGAGTGTATCTGACAACGCATAAGGTTTTCAAGGTGTTTGTACACCCAAACTTCATAGCCTCCCTCATCATTACAGTGTTCAGCTATGTATCCTGGTGCCTGTTTGATCTGATAACATCCACATGCCAAAGTTTGCAATTATTCCAGAGAAAGTTCAGGAAACTTGGCTCTTTCTGAGGATGGTGTACGTACAGCCATCCTACTACATTGTTACCAGTGAAAGAATTGCATGAAACTTATTGCAAATAAAATTGGCATACTGCACCTACTTTTTACCAAATATTTAGGGTGGATCACTTTGGGAACTATATTCATTTTAATGTTAAACTTTCAATTTGTGATGAAAAATGTAGCCAAATTATGCTTTTTACGGCTTCAATTCCTCCTGGGTCTCATATTTTCAAAGCAATTAAGCCATGTTTGGTGTCAAATTGTTCCTTGGGATGGCAGCAACAATAACAGTTATAAATTTTAGAACTAGCACTGTGATAAAGGGAGTTCCTGATAACCTAGGTTAATGAACAGGGCCACTCCCAATGCACCTCTCTATTCGTCCTTACGCCTATATTTACGCCTTTATATACCTCCTACATTCCCACAATCCCCGCTCGTCTCATTTCTACATCCCTTCACCCTTCCCCCCTCCAAGAGGGAAGCAAGAAACAGCCACCACCTGGGACCCCGGGGGGCTTGGGAGCCACAAGGACTCCGACAAGAGATGTGAGCCCCACCCTGAGTCTCGCCACCTGGGAGGCGCCCAACGTCCGCACAATCACAGACTAAGTCCAACACCACACCCGCCCTAATCTCCTATCCACCCAATCTCCGATCCGCAATCCCACCCAATACTCTCCTCTACTTTGGGAGTGGTCCAGAATTCATTAATTGGGAGTTATTCATTGATTTATCCCGATATGTTGGTTTTAGGGGGGTGCTCATCTAAATTTGGCCCACATCTGTCCGAGCACATATGATACAAAAAACAAATGCATTTTCTACGCCCACATACATCTCTCTCCACACGGTCAATATGGTAAGAAATCAAAAGCTTTCATGGGCAATTTCCCCATACTGACACAACACCACCTTTTATATGGGTTCTAGCCCTACAAAAATTTGGTTTGTTTTCTGGTAGACACGGCATTCAACAAACCATCAAATGCACTTCTACTCTCAGGACCCTCCTCTAGATCCCTTCCGACCTATCACAAAATATCATCTCTTATTTCAGCTGACAACCGCTCTTTGGAGTGACTCTGATTGGCTGGTTGGGTAGATCTCCCCTGGCCCATCGCAACAGATCAGGCTAATTTTATGCAAGTGATCATACTGCCCCCTGCTTAAGGCCACTAGTTTGAACTGGCAGCGGACGGCCATAAGTTCTGATTCAGCTGCGATCAATCTGTATTTCACAGAGGAAAAACACTATTTTTTGATATCTATATTGTACATGCACTAAATGGTCAAAAGAATGTGGACACTCGCTGGTCTAAGGAGTACCTTGCCCTCAATGCCTTCAAATCCCATAAAAACTCATGGAAAATGCTGACCCGTATGGGGCTTTTCTGACTGGAATGGGAGCAAATCCCAGCAGTATTCTTACTGCCAGTCAAATGCCTTCATTGAAGGGTTAAGGCTGTTGCTGGGGCAAAGGGCAGCTTTACTCCATTTTAAATGGCAAATGTTTCGGAGTGGAATTTTTTTCTGATGCGCAGGCGCCCGTATACTTTTGGCAACACAGAGAGTTGTCTGAGCCACCAAAGTAATATCTCTCAATAAAACTGAGCGTTTCCTATTTTTTGTGCTAAGCTTACAAGATGTATCTTAAGGCTTTTATCACCAGTATGGTTACCAATTCAGTGTTGCAAAGGGGATTTCACTGCATTATTCCTGACTGCATTTTACTCGTGTCTTAACGATGCTATGGCAACAAGAAAACAAAAAAAGGTGACCATACCTACAGCTGAGCAGGCTGTCACTAGGAGACAGGTCAACTCTCCCAGAGTGAAACAAGATTGATGGAGAAAGCGAGTGAGAGATGGAGAGGGGGGGATCCTCATCTGTCAAAAGATTGATATTTATCCAGAACTCATCTGAATGTTAATCAGACGTACAAGCTGGTTGTCAGTCAGTGGCTAAATCTCACATTCAATCCATGTTGGCATGGACAGGTATTGGCTGTCCTTCAGTTTCAAAGACTGAAGACAGAGGCAGATCGAATAGGCCAGGGTATATTCCTGCAGAGATAAATGATGTCCTCTGTCTCGTCCTGTCTACGGACATCACATCCTCTGGAGAGAACAGTGTGTGTGTGTGTCTGTGTGTATGCGTGGGCTTGCCTTGCTATACTTGTGAGAACCAATGCTTGAGATACCTCTGATATTATGAGAACAAGTGGAGTTATGAAGAAATTTTTGCTATGTTTAGGGTTCGGGAAAGCATGTGCAGGATGAATGTACATCAATACAATGTCCTCACAAGTACAGCTGTACAAACGTGTTTGTGTGTGAGTGTGCGTGCATGTGTGCATATAAGTGTGTGTCCTCTCAGTAATGATGTGACACAAGTTAAATTAAAAAAAAAATTCTTATTATAATTACATTTCTGAAAGAGGCTGCATGATAGGAATAAAAGAAAATATTTCAAAATAATCTGATGGAGATCAAATCGAGCCAAAAAACAATAGGTTGCCCTCTGCATGTAAATTCAGTTGTGTCAGAGATTTATGCTTTGATTATACAGCCAGTGTGAGTAATATAAGTCACTTTTGTTAAATGTTTCTTTATGCATTACTCTAATGTGATTTGTGCATCAGTGCTGCATATACGTGGTCTGGTGCATAATTCTTTACTATTCTATTGAGCATACAGGGGTCCATTTCAGAACCTGGGGTTGATTTATGACTGATTATGAGGTGGCAATATCAAATGTAGGGGTGTGACTTGGGCCTCTGTTCACTGCCATTAGCTTAATTTTTGTTCTAAGTGCCATAGTTGTCTACCCGTATCAGCATTATTTTTTAATGTTTATTTTTCCTCGCGAATACCCATCAATTTTACACTTTATCTACTGCTAATAGACACCTGTATCGTCCTCATTTGGTTTACTGTCGGCTCTCTTGGCTGTGTGCTTCTTTTCAGGAAGTGGATAAACACAACTGTTCTGCATTTTCCCAATCAAAGCTGAAGGCCATGCTAGTGTAGACTACGTGATCATAATACTTGAAAAGTGGGCCAACATGATAATGTTCACGCACTGGCCCTGGTGCCGAAGATTCGAATTTAAGATCATTACCATGAACATGAGCTTCATAACCCGAACTGCATAAATTAGTTTGCTATCAGAGATTACCCTCTCCATGCCAAGCATTAATCATTAACAACCCTCATTAGCATTGGTGATAGGAATAAGAATATTTTACTCTCCCTCCCCCTCAACTGAACACAACTGGCATTACAAAATAACGGACATGGTTCTTGAATATTCAAACGCACACACAAAGATTGCTGGCAATAAATATTAATGGACAAATATCACAGCATTACTGATGAATTTATATATAGATCAATGAGGTTACTGAATGTACTGAATGAACTATGAATTATTAAACATGGTCTAAACACGTCTTTTCCTGGACTTCAATGTATGCATTTTTTAAGTGAGGGGATAACATCCACTTAATGAAGTCTGTCTCCAGATACCTCTGCTGCATTCCTAATTAAATCAACACTCCCTCAAAGCTCTTCAGGTGCTACAAAATACACTGTGAAAAAAATTAGACCTCAGAGCATCAGTGTTGTTTTTTTCTTTTCACTCTCTCAATAACATTGTCTTGTTTATTCGCAAAAAACTCAATTAATGCAGTAAAGCGAGGGTTTAATTAAAGATGTTTATTAAAAATAATTCTATTGGATACTAACACTATTTAAGCCCACTTCACCAAATAATTCTTATTTCTGATCATGTGTGGTGTGATAAAATGAAAGCTTTTCCCTAGATTCTGTCAAATGCTCTTAGCCAGAAGAGAAATGTATTCATTGAAATCAAACCAGACGTATGTTGCCCCACATTCGAACAAGCCTAAAGCTCTTTAAAGGAACATCATGCAACTACTTTACCCTAAAATACCAGCTTTAAAATAATTTTTATGTCACACATACTTCTACAGTAATGAGATGGTGCATCTTTCATTTTCTCATGTAAACTATTGCAGTCAAAGGAAATAGTAAATCCTCAAACATCAGTATGAGTGATCATTCTTTGTAAGAAATACACAACAGATATCACTATAGTGCTGTGAAAAAAAATGTTTGCCATCTTCCTGATTTCTTTCATTTTTGCTTATTTATTATATTTAAATGTTTCAGATCATCCAACTTTTTGTAATATAAGACAAAGACAACATGAGTAAACGCAGTACAAAGCTTAAAAAAAGTCTATTTCTTTTATTGAAGGTAAAGAGAGATTCAAAACCTATATCACTCGTGAAAAAAAAATAGCTCCCCTGAACCTAATGACTGGTTTTGCTACCCCCAGTGGCAACAACTGCAATCAAACATCTACTATAACCGGTGATGAGACATTTTCATCGCTGTGGAGGAATTATGCCCACTCTTATTTTTAGAATGATTGTAATTCAGCCACATTGGAGGGTTTTCAAGTATGGGCTGCCTGTTTGGGGTCATGCCCAGCATTTCAATTTGATTTCATTCAGGAGATAGACCAGGACACTCCATAACCCTCATTTTGTTTCTTCTGAGACGTTCCAAGGTGGACTCCCTGGTGCACTTCAGATAATTTTTCAGTAGCATAACCCAACTGTGCTTGAGCTTTAGATCACAAGCTGAAAGCTGGACATTCTCCTTCAGGATTTCCTGGTTGAAAGCAGATTTCATGGTTCAGTCAATTATGGCAAGTCACCCTGGTGCTGAAGTTGCAAAGCAGCTCGAGACCATCACTCCACCACCACCATGTTTGAATGTTGGTATGGTGTTCTTATTGTGGAATGCTGTGTTAGCTTTGTCAATGCACTCTTGGAAGAGTTTTTGAAGGCCGGCCATTCCTGGAAGATTCATCATTGTTCCAAGTTTTCTCCATTTGTAAATGATGGCTCTTACTATGGTTAGCAGGAGTTTCAAAGCCTCAGTAATGGCTTTCTAACCCTTTCCAGACTATTGGATGTCAAAAACTTTGTTGTTCATCCGTTCTTGAATTTCTTTAGATGGAGGCATCACATGCTGCTTTTTGCCCACTTAATACGGCCTGATGGGTTTTATTTTCTTAGTGACGTTTAGATTCAGTAGGGTTGGCAGTAATCATGCCTGGGTGTGTCTTGCAAAATTGAACTCAATCAACAACTAAAGTTGTTTAACTGGTTTATTTACTAACAAAGGCAGCAACCATGTTTTCACACAGGGCCAGGTAGGGTTGGATAGCTTTTTTCTTATATGAATGAAATAGTTATTTAAAAACTGCATTTTGTGTTCACTCAGGTCATCTTTGTCTATTTTTAAATTAGTTTGATGATCTGAAACATTTAGGTGAAATGCTGCCTTCATCTTGCCTGGGTCCTGTTCTACAAAACAGGATTACTCAGTTAGCTGGATAACTGCACCGAGTAAAACCTGGACTCCACTACAATCTGGAACGTGGACTGCAGTAATAAGACCTGTTCCGGGTTTTACTTTGAGCAGATATCTGGCTAACTCGGCTATCCTACTTTGTGGAACCGGCCCCTGATATCAGATGGAATTGTCAACACGCAAATGGAGTATAAATGAGTCGACAATTTGGTCTGATGTCAGGCTAGATGAAGGCTGCATTTCTCAGTTGAATTCGATGGCACGTTCACAACAAAACAGCTTGCGATGATGCAGCAGCCTAAAAATGCAGCCTTCGAAGGATGTAGCCTACGCTTTGAGAAACGGCCCAGGTCTTGACCTTTGTGTCTACACTGTTATAAACTGGCAGCTTTTTTGCCAGTTATTTTAACTGTAATTTTACAACAAGTTTACAGCACAGTTCTGTGTATGTTAAGTGTGAACAACAGAAAAATGTGCGCAGGACTCCACCTACAGTTAAAATCACCAGGAAACAATGTGTTAATTTAACTGTTAAATTCAGTCAGTTTATAACAGTATAAGGCTTTGGGTTCAGGCCCTGATTGATACAGAATAAACATGTGAATACCTACCCGCTCACTGTGCTATGTGGATTAGAGATACATGTTTCCACAGTATATCTAATTTAGAAAGTTTAAAATAATCATGTTCCAGAAAGTTCTGCTGACAGATCCTCATGTATTTGTCATTTGTCTCCTCCTCTTCCATTTTTCATCTTCTTCCTCTTCCTCCTCCGTCGTCTTCTTCCTCCTCAAAATGCACGGCCCCAACTCACTGCTGTGCAGAGGCTATAATTTTAAACATGAAGTTGGCTCACGCTTCACAAATAAACTGTTTTCCTGCCTCCAGCCGCACCTCAACATTCATTAGTTAACAACCACTATTTTGCATTTCCTTCTGTTTGAACCTTTTATCTGGGTTCATCGGTCTCAGATGCCCATCAGTCCTTGACAACTCCAACACTTGCTCAGGGTTATAAATACAGTACATGGCTGAAAGTATCAAGGCTGCCTTCATTATAGGAGCATTAATTGTATTTAGTCGCAGAATCAACCAGAATAGAGATGATGAGGTAATATTCCCGTCGATGCGCGGAAAAGCTATTGGTCTGAAAAACATAATTTTAAAAGTGTAGCATTGTGTTGTTTTACATTTCTGTCAGTCGGGAGAAAAGCGCTCCTAAGGAGGAATGTGTGGTCATACCGAATGCAAAAAGCGAAAACAGTTTTCATTATTTTGTCGACGTCGTACAATATCACACAGAGGTGACAGAGTATTCATGCCAGATTGAGAAGCATGTGATATCCTGCTGATAGCAGGGCACTGAGGAGAATTGAAAAGTGCATATATCCACTTTAACTAAATTGCACAAAAGATAAACACACAAAAATATGCTACATTTCAATCCAGATATTTGTATTAACTGACTCTTGAACTCATTATTTGCCACAAAAGGTAAAATGGCCACTTGCCTGGGAGGAAACTTTAAGCAGTGCTTTATGCGTGAGAATACAGGCTGTCTCACTTGTAGCACAAGTCCTTGACAAAATGTCTAGCGGCAGTTTAGGCACGTGTGCTATTTATATGGGGGAAAAAATCTACATTTTTCTGAGTGACATTTGACAGCACAAGCTTCCATTAATGCTGATCTTTAAGGAGTTATTTATTTATTTATGCTGTGCCTCCTTATCTCAGCTAATGAATGCTTTTTGTCGTGCCAGTTCCATCAACCTTGCCCTTTGCAATCTGCAGAGGTAAAATAATAAAGACATTGAGTCCACAGCTTAGTCATTAACTTAGTGTCACAACACGTCTCTACACTCTCAATCTTATCTCCATGTATTATAGTGAGAGTCTGAATGTACTTTTTAAAAAATGTCATTCAATGAATGGGTCACAACCTTTCCCTCGGTGCATCGCAGGTGTTAAAGGAAAAAGTGTGTGCGGTTTTATTTTCATTCAAAGCATATTACTTTAGAAAATTAATTTAAAATACTTCCTTTGCTGAAGTTATCAGCTCATCCAAATCAAACTGGTCTTTCATGTCCAACCAAAGTTTTGAATTCCGTTTTATCTCTCATGCTCAGAGTGGAATGGCATCCCAGTGGTCCTGAAAGAACATATGTTAATCTCACCCCGGGCTGATATACCAAGCAGCCAGATGGCTGGGTGCTAGATCTCTTGTGTGCTTTTACAACTGCCTCGGAATAGCAGCAGATCTTCAAAGGATTTGTAAGCCATCTCTGAATTTAACAATATTTAAAACAGAATTCTTTAACATGCACTCTGAATTTTCTCATGCATATCTGCATTCACATTGCAATAACTATGCAGTGACGAACTCCTCCCGTTGCTATGCTATACTTGCATATACAGTATAATCAAAAAACAAATGAGGGGAGACCCCCACATATTTTTGCTTTCAGGCAACTCCCAGTTTCTCAACATCCAAAATAAACATCATATATGTTGCCCCACACAGTAATTGTCCACTAGATACACAGCAGTCCATTGAGAATTAATCATTTGCTGACTATTTGTCACTTTCATCCATCTTGTTGCTATGAAGGATCAACAGCATGTTCTAGTCTTGAACACTTCATCATGATCAACCAGTACACCACATTTCCCACGACATCTATCCCGTTACTACAAAGGACAAGATCCTCAAAACCTATGCTGAATATTCTCAATGGATGAGAAAAAACACTGATGTTGCTGACTATTGAGTGTGGGCAGATGAGTGCTGTGTCTCTTCCTGGCTTTTATGCCAATCGAGCCTTCAATCTCCTACGTAACCAAACCATTTACCAAATCTGACATTTTGGCTTCAATTCTTGAAAAGCTCTTGAACAACCACAAAAAAAAAAACTGTTCTTCTGTCCCAAAGTGAAACGGTCAGTACACGGAAATGATTGTTGCATTTTTTTTAATTCTGGTTTCCTTTGCATCACTTTGTTTCTATGTTAGTTATAGTTTATGTAATGTACATATTCCTGTTTACCTTTCACTCTTATGTTCCTTGTCTCTCCACCTTAACTAATTGAATTGTCTCGTTTCTCGCCCCTCCTTCCTTGCATTCCTTATGCTGTATTCCTCACCTGATTCCTGTTTGCTGATTTGTCTGTGTGAATTTAAACCCTTGTTTTTTCCTTGTTTGTTGCAAGTTTGTCACAGTTGACTTTTGCGATATGTCGTCACTAGCCCTCATCTGCCTACCTGCATGTTCCTATTCTGACCCTGTTTGTCCCAGTTTTTTTATTTTTGGATTCTACCCTGTTCTGCTTGTTGTGCCTCTTTCTTGACTTTTCGTTTTGAATTGAGTTTTGGTACCACATTGTCTCCTCATAGTTTAATTAATTAATTAATTAATTAATTAAATTCTTTAAAGAATTTATTTAATTCTTCTTGTTTCCTGAATATGTTTTTTGATTCTGAATTGATACCGTATTCTGCCCCCTCATTTTCTGACTTGGTTTATAAAACTTTAGTTTTTCTGATAAACTTTGGTTTATTTTATTACCTGCTGTCTGTGCCTGAGTCCCTGAGTTTTCTCCGGACAAAAAAAAGTTCATTGTAATGTTACCTACCAGTAAATCCATGTTCGTGCGCACAGACAAACAAGCTCATTTAGTCAGGGTAATTGGTGGAAACAAACACTTGCATAGACACCAACATTGCCCATTCCTGGTTTACACAGTTTCTTAATGGTTATACATCACAACATTCAAACACTGCAATGTTGTGCATGGGAAGACTGCTGCAGCTGAGTAAAACAGTGGAATTTGTAAATTGGTATGAAAACAATGCCTCAATGTAGCTGTGATTTTAGGAATTTCCCTCTTGAAATGGGTGACACAGAACAAAGCATATTTTCTCAGTAGAAAACTGAGTTGAAACCAATAACATCTTACTTGCTAATTTAATTTCCACCCGTCGGCAAGATGAGCCCACCCCACCATTAAATGAGCAATGTAGCAATACCTAAGAAGGGCGCTAGCTGTTCAGTTTTGGGCAGTAATTTTAAATACAAAGTCTTATACCACCTCCACATTGCTCCAGTTGTTTATTTTTCTTTTCAGTTTAGCACAACAGGTATTTGTTTGCTCAGGGCATTTCTCTGTAAGATACAATCTCAATGATTTTCTTTTCTTTTTTTTTTCTTCCGGCTTGCCTCCAAGTTTGTCCTAAAATCAGACAGAGTTCTGTCAGTTTGAGACCTGCATCAAAATCTACCCAACAATGGTAAAAGGAGGCAAGTGTCATACATGTTTTTTTTTAAACTTTCTTTCTTTTGTCAAACTAGGGCAGATATGTCCAGCCTGTTTTCGACCAAGAAATTTATAGCATGGACTAATGTAGTTAATAGTCTTTCTTATAATTTTTATGATGATTCTGGTTTAGTGCATTGAGTGACAGTGCAAATGCATTCACGGCAAATATAGACATGGATGGTCAGCTGACTTCTCTTTCTGCTGGGGTTGCAGGGCAATGATATGAGACAACAGCAAATTATTATGGCGATCCACATGCGCAAAAATATTTTTCAATCACTGACAGTGTCTTGAAAATCCAATCCAATATTGAGAGAAGAATAGGATACATATCCAGACAATAGATATTGCATCAGGCAAAAGACCTTGCACAATATTGCTGTTCTTTTTCAATGTCACAGCGTTGTGGTTGTTGTGGTTTGCATCACTGAGCAACCACCCAAATGCGATAGTTAAATAGCAAGTATATGTAGCTGATGTTTGGACCTGACTGACTGCCTTAAAAAATTTTAAAAAAGACAAGGATGAATATAAATCAAATTACCATCCAGAAATATTTCAGAGATATAAATAGACTGTCAACTTTCAACAGCTCATGCTCGTATTCTCGATCTGTCTTCTACTCATCTACAAAATGATGACACGCCAGCAGTTTTCCTCAAAAAATCTGTGTGTCCCTGTTGTGAGAGAGATTAAATGCAACTTAAGGCCATTACATATTTAAATGAGCAAAACAAAAGACTAAGTGCGCTCGTGGAATAATGGAAAATAGCATAAAATGTAATAAAAATAGATGCAGAAATATGTTTGGTAGATTTCTCAGTGCAAACAACGCAAATAAAGTAATGTACTACCCATGAAATTAATTGCAACCAGGCAAAGAGGATGAGGCTTCTATGTATAAACAGTTATACACAGTGAGCGCAATAAAGTTTGGAGCAAAAAATATTTTTCTTGCTTTCGCTGTGTAGGTTACTCCTCAAATTTTAGTAAAAACCGAACACTTTTTCCTATGGACAATTGCACCGACAATGGACAATTGCATCAAGAGAGTCCCGGAAGAGCCAGAGCCCATCCCAGCCAACTTTTAGCAAAAGGTAGGGACGCACCACAGACGGCTTGCCAATTCACCGCAGGGGCGCACACAACAATCATACACAACACACACACATGCACACTCATATACCATTGAGCAATATAGAGCCTCCAATGAACCTGGCATGCATGTCTTTGGACTGTGGGAGGAGACCTGAGAATCAGGAGTAAACCCATGCAAACATGTAGAGAACATGCAAACTTCACACACAGAAGGGCCCCAAGGTCAGATTTGAACCCGCAACAGAGCTACACACTGTGCCATCGTGCTGCTCTCAGTTATGTTGCGAAACCTTGAAATAAACTGAGGACTTCAGTGTGTCGGCTCAAGTGCAAGGAGAAGAGCTCGAGATGCTTACATAGATTCTATCGCACGATTTGCAATACAAGAGGCACTTGGATAAAATTGCAGTGTCAGCAACAAAGGGCTATATATAATTACACTGACAGACCACAAGCCGCACTAAACAGTGTATTACATCAAGATGTATTCTTGGTCATTTGTGATGAACAGATAAGAGCATTGAAATGACAGATATTCAATATCTGAGGGTAGGACAGACCACACTGCATGCAGCCATGGAATTTCTTTCTGAAATAAGTAAATATGAGCAGCTGACTGGGGCAGAATGAAGCCTCCATAGCCAAACAATTAGGCCAGACTCCAACAAACGCTGCAACAATCAATACATGTTGCATTATTTATATGTATATTTAACTTGCTTGCTTTGGTTTAATTTTTGAATGAATAACCTTTACATTCTAATCAAGTAAAAACATGAATAAACACGTGATTTGTCTTACTGCACTCAATTACAAGGACTGTGGCCCAGTTGCTAGTTGCAGTAACATAGTAATGGTCAGGTTTAGCTTTGTTTTCAGAAATATGCTTAGTAGTGGGAAGCGTTGCCCTACAGTTTGTGATACAAATGCAATTCATTTCACTATATATATATATATATATATATATATATATATATATATATGTAGGGCTGTCCCCTACTAAACCAAATCTTGGTCAATCAACAGTTTTTTTTTTTTTTTTTTTCCGATAAGCTGAAATTTTTGAACTCCATTCCGAGCCTTTTCTCCCAGCAGCCCTTGCAGATTCTGCTGCTGCACTCGTGAAGTTCCATTATGGCCACACAGTAGGCTGATGCTTTTATTTGATTGAACGATAACATATTCTAATGCATAAGCTATGTTATATTAAATAAACCTAGTTGGTCTCTTTGGGATTTAAAATCTTTTTAGCAAAATTATTCTTTTATTATAGATTATTACAATCCAAAAGTCTAAAATTCTCATGAACTCCAAAAACGGAAATAACATTAAATTAAAAAAATGGGATTGTTTCTAAAAGTAATTTTTATTTCAAACTAGGCCGTTAATCATTTATGGTATAATTTGTTATGCTTATAAGTCATGCTTAAATGAAACAGCTAACTTTGCAGGCCATTCCAATAGCTATCATAACAGATGCCTCATTTTTCCACATTAATTGCAACAGGCAATACCAATTAAACCATAAGAAAAAAAAAATCAATTAAATTAACAGAGATAGAGATAGGAAACAGTCAAATTCTGTTTTTAGTGTTGACTCTGTCGGTAGTGTGTCATATTCGGGCAGGATCAACTCAGCCATTGTGTTTCCGATTCCCTCTTGCTGTACACCCGCCGAACCTGACATTGCTGGAATCAAGAACAGGATTTTACAGTATACAGCCGAACTCCATGGAAACAGTCAAGCCGACTCTGGCTTGCTGGAGTTTGGCAATATAACGGCAGATTGGGACAATGCCAGAGTTGGCCCAACTCTCCTCTGAGTATTCTTCTGCTTTATCCAGCTCTCTCGCCCATTCAAGCAAAGCCTTGCTTTTGTGATCCCTGGTCCTGCAGCTGGCTCCACCGGCTCCCACGATCCTGACTGATTTATCTGGCCAAGAATAGAGTAGGCGGCAGATCTGATGACCTGAGATGCCCTCTGTGTCTGGGGAGCATATCTGGCCCTGGGAGAACCTTAGCTGTCGGGTCAACTTTCTGCGCTTCGCGGCCAGCGGCTCAATGTTCTGATGGACCGAGTTGCCACCAGGTCAGCCTGATCCAGGGCTACCCCAGCCAGAACTTGCTCATTGCTGGCACCTCCTTGATGGCCCCCATGCTGCAGCTGCTCCAGCCTTCAGTCCTCTCTCTCTGCATCCTCCAGTCCCTACGCCACGGCGGCCTCCTGTTCTGCCATTGGTTCAGCCCACAGAATTCCTGCTGCCCAGCGGCCAATCTGTAGTGCCCGTGCTGTTGCCATCCCTGGCCACAAACTCCGCAGCACCCCGTGCCTTTAGCTCTGTGCTGAACCTGAGGGGCGCCATCCCCCATCCAAACCAGATGGGCATCATCCCCCACCCAAACCAGGTAAGCATCATTACCCACCCCACAGATGGGCATCATTACCCACCCAAACCAGATAAGCATCATTACCCACCCCACAGATGGGGCATCATTATCCACCCAAACCAGATAGCCCATGCCACCGTCTACCCGGACTTTGCCTCCGAAGTCACCAGCGTCTTGGATTCCCACCAGCAAGCTCACCGGCCAGTAGGACTTCTGTCCAGTCTGACCTTCTCGTAGACTCTTTTTTGCCTGTCCTGCCCGTCCAGCCTGCCAGCTGCTCGCCTAAATTTCCGTGAGGCAGATCCCACGTTTCGTTCCTTTTCTCAACTGGCTCATTGGCGACATACTGGGCATCCGGCTTATGTAACAGTCGCCAGCTTTGCCCCCAGTTAATTAAGTTCACGCTGTTTCTGGCGATTCATGTGGTTTGTGGTTTTCTTTTGGCATTTCGTCTCTATTTTTCAGTTATTGTCATGTAACCATTACTCACACCTGTTCCTGCACCTTCTCCTCATTGGTGCTCCTAATCTCTGTGCATTTATGTTTGTGTGTTTTTTGTTGCCAGAATACAGGTATTTTGTGCTTGTTTCCAGCTCTCTGAGCCATTCAAATGAAGACTTATTTTTGTGACCCCTAGTTCCATGACTGATTCTATCTGCTCATGCCAGACTGATCTTGGGGGAAAAAATGTTATTGTAAACAAAAGAAACCGGAGTAAACATGGAAGTCTTGAAAAAAAAACCATATATATACTGTACTGTGAAAAAGTCTTAGACACCCTGTATTTTTACAATTTTAAATCTGCTTTAAATATTTACTTTTTCTTTTCCTCTTTAGAGTTGCTGAAGACAAAGAGTAAATTTGAAATTCCAAATGCTATTTTAAAGAAAAGTTGTATAAACAAATGCTTGTATTTCATTAAAAACAGCTAATACAGATAATGCGACTTAGATTGAGCCCTGATGTCAACATCATCATGGCTGTCTGCAGTTACTTGGAGGGATAGACGCAAGTCAGTCAGCAGAAGAACAGTGGCAAGTTTTCCACTCTGCTCGGAACAAGCAAAAAGCCAATCATCTAAAACTATAGCTCATCAGGACAGTGTCCCAAATTATTTGGCAAAGGGCAGTAACCATACCTTTTTTGAAAATAAGGGAAAAATTTCCAGCAACCCGCTCCAGGCTGTCCCACTAGCCATACCACTGTTCACATAACGTTCAGTAGCGAGGTTAGATCAAAAATAATCTGTAGGCCTACAGAGCATTCATATTTACGAGAATAAGATGACGCAATCTCGGTTATTTCTACTTTATATTCATTGGATTTTTTTCGGTGTCACTAACTAGTTTATTATTAATATGATCAGTGCAGGATAAAAAAGCGGCGAGTTGGGTATTGCTAGACTACATTGATTGTAACCAGCTCATTTTACCAGCTACAGATATTTTAAAAAATACATTCATAACAATTCATTTATCTAAATGGCAGGCTAGACGAATTATTTGGCCAACAGTTTTGCTGAGAGCAAGGCAGGCATCTACGATGTAATTGCAATATTCTGGGTATGGACTATGCAGTCAGTGGTTCCGAGACTGTGCGTCGGTGCAAGGCTCGTAAAGACAGAAAAATTTCACTGTCTCAAGACACGCCTTCAGTGGTCCGGAACAAGATCGCTGATTGGCTGTACGCAAATGAGTTTCTGTTGGTGTCCAGAACTCAAGTGTGAAAAAATATTTCACCGCTCCACTGTGTTTCTTCTTCGTCCTCTTTATCGAATGACTTCTGTAACTAGATGTTAGGCTGCATACTGCCACCTGCTTTACCGAAGGGGAATGTATCAAAAACATTACATCAGTGGTCTTACGCCTACTGCCGTCCAAATCAACAGCCTTTTTTTTTAAGGTTAAAAATACGGGAGACTTACGGGAAAATATTGGAACGGGAAGACAGCGGGAAAGAAGGGTAAAATACGGGAGAATCCCGGGAAAAACGGGAGGGTTGACAGGTTTGGTAGTTACACCAAATATTGATTTGATTTAGTTTTTGACAGGTTACAGCTCTGTATTGTAGATTTCTCAGTCATTAGAATATTTTTATTTCATAATTTTTACAAGTGTATTTGCTCAACGAAGTTGCTTTAAATGTGCCTAATACTTTTGCACAGTACTGTATATATAATTAAGCTGCATCTCAAAGGAAGCACAGACTTCAAAGCATTCAGTGTTTTGTGGTGGCACTGTGGTCATGGTCATGCACTCCTGAATACAGAGAAAAGTTCATTTGATGTATGTTGGGTGCAATTGGATGCAAGAGCCGACCATAAAACCATGCTTGACTGTGCAATATGAGAATATGGATTTAATACTACTGAAGCATCTATTCTGTTGTAAACTCAGTCCACTCAGAAAAAGGAGAATGACTCACTTTGTCCTTTCTGAAGAGCAGTGTCACAGTGGGTGTAACATAAGTAAATACAGCTCACTTAATATTTCAATTTAAAATACGCATTTTTTTTTAGGATTTCTCAAAAATGTTCATGACACACCCAGACACCCCATGAAGGGACAAAATGGTTTGAGAAATACAGCTCAGGGGATTACAACATAACACTCGCTCAGTCAAGGCAAGAAAAGATTAAATTCTGGACAGCTTTTTCAGTATTTTGGGTGTCAACTTTAATAAAAAGGTTTCTCTTTAACCAAAGAGGAAGCAAATGCACGTATCTTTCATTCTGGCAGAGAGTGGAAACTGAGCTATGTGTTGGCTCTAATGTGAGGATCTGTAATATCCGCTGTAATATCTTTCTGTAACGCTGAGAATTTATTTTCTCAACAGTTTTGAGAAAAAAAAAACAATGCATCCTGCTTGAGCCTGGCTTGTCTTGTTGCAGTAGCAATATTTATCGCTGAGCTTTCCATCTGTCCTCTACGACTAGCTACGCCAACATTATGAAAACAAATGAAACTAAAGTAAACACTTTTCAATGTCAGCCCAGCCTGCAATATAGTTGGCCTCCAGTCTCAGTCCAAAATAGCACCCTGATTTGATTGGAGAGCTTGGGTAATACATTACCCTTCACTTTACAAACAATGCTTTAACATAACAGATTATTATACTCATATTTAATGTCTCTGCCATGCCTGAAGCTTCCCCAAATTCACAGATTTTGTGCTGGTGAGTCAACTACGCCAAACAAGACCTATGATCATATATAGTCACCATCTTACTAACCCAAACAAATATGTAACCATCATGTTTAATCATGTTAAAATAGGTAATGTGCAATTAACATCATCATGGGCAATTGTGCAATCACTATGAGAAATGTGCGATCTATAATCATATCATGGGTATAAGTGCAATCATCATGAGCAATGTGCATCAACAATAGTACAAAGCGCTTTATAATCCATAGTCAATCTTAGGTTTTATGTGCAAACGCCATGGGCAATGTTCAATTAACAAAAGCACAAAGCACTTCACATATGTACAATCAGTAGGATGGACCATGAAATTTAGCACAATACACCTTAGAATAATGTCTATGGTATTTAATATTGCACTTAGCACATTATCTTCCAGTGTACTGTGATGATTTTCTTATTTTAGTGTTTTGTCAGTTATGATGTTTACTATTGTATATTTTTTTCTATTTTAGTATGTGTTTGTCAATTATTATGCTTTTTCCTTCATTACTCTATGTGTTTTGGTGTCTTGTACAGTGTTCTATATTCTTTTGTTAAGTGCACTTCTATTTTTTAACATCAACCTGCTAAGGGACTACAAATGGAAATTAGCTTATGGCTATAATCTGGCATACAGTATTTACATGAATATGTCCATTAATATGCACTGTCCATTTTAAATAAATAAATAAACAAGAGGTATCCCCGTATTGCAGCTGCATTTTCGCGTATTGTCATGAAACTTCACTTGTGTCACCCCAGCCATGCCCTGAAGCAACCCAAGAAGTTTTCCATCAAGTGTTCATGGCAAACAGGAAGTAAGTCATATCTCATTTATTGTTCGCTGTATCAACTCCAAACTTGGTTAATTACATTGCAATGAGAGGGTATGCAAGTAGTTCCTCAACCAAAACGTCAAAGGTCAACGAAAGCTCAAAGTCACATTAGCTGATGCTAAAAGCCCAGGTTGCAACCCTAGAATGATTCGTCTTTGGTAAACTGCAGCCTATGAAGACTATGAAGCAGCAACAAAGGCTTCTCTTTTGAGACAGTGTACTAGGACCTGATGTTTGGAGCACAAGAAAAGTTGATGTTAATATTCACCTGATGCTCAATACAGCAATCGATTCCATTCTGCCAGCTTATCAACCTTGTGCTTCAAGATATTAAGCACTATCTGTACTTAGTGAGAGTATTTGACTTTGTTAGCTGAGCAGTTATAAAACATTTTATTATTGAATGAGTGTGTGCTCGAAGGGTTTAAACCTTGAATAAATGTCTCTGAAAAAAAGTACCAGGCCGGTTTTGAAAGACGATGATGCGGGCAGAGGTATGCACTCTACCGAGTGCCCCCGTTGCTGTTGCTATTATTATTATTAGGTTCATGTGTGGGTAATTTAGTTTACATACTGGTTCAATGTTGCCATTTTTTCAGAAACCTTTTGTAAGACCACAATGGAATACCAATGCTGAAATAAAAATGCAGCAGAATACTCAAATCCACTTAACAATGGTAGACACCATAGAAAAAAAGAAAGTTAGACCAATGAGAGACTACAGCTGCAAGAATCTTCACAGGATCATTTTCCATTTGTGGCCTTTGCATGTTTGTGATAAATGCTTTCCCTATTCAAAAGCTGACAGAGTGCATCAGTCTTTCTTTCTTAAGCTGCCAGATTGTTCTGTACCCTTTCAATGCTGTACACTTTTTGTGTGGGACTGCTTGTCACATTTTGACAATGAAACAAAATGGGCCTTGCATATTGGCCATTGAAATATAAACATGGGCAGGTGTGCGTACAGGACAACAGTAACTGGTGGGTATATTCTGAAAGGCAAGTGAAACAACTCAAATCTGATTTGTAATTTTCAAGGACATACAGTTTTCCTTGGTTCCAATTAAAGGGCAAAGTTATGTTTCAACTTAAATATTCCGTCACAGCGACCTGCAGGTGTAAAATAAGGCTTTAATAGTTTCTGTCTTCTGTGCTCTAACAAATCTGAAGGTTAGACATGCTGAAAAATGTGCAAACTGAATTGAAAACAGTACTCCTGTCAAGTTTCTGCAGTGACATGTAACAAACTCAACTCTTCTTCACATCTCACCAAAGCCAATAAATTGGTTGATGTCAGTTCAGATACCTGACATATGAAGGGTTTCTAAATTTTTTTTTCTCCATTTCTGTTGGCTTTCAGCAAGATGCCCTTTGGAATAGAATGAAATGAATGAAAAGGTTTTTTTTTTTTTTTTTGTCAAACAGCCAGGCATTTAGGAATTCATTTCAGTGCCGCTTGAAACTGAACTAGTCCACTCCCGTGGCTGTGACATGCGGACTTCTGGAGATGCGCACATCAGAACTCCGCACAGATTTCCTGATAATGCTTGTAAAAAGCGTAAAAACTTCATCAATCCGTGCTCAATTTATGCCAATGCCCAATGCCCATGTGCACTTTCAGATTGATTGGCTAACGCACTGCAGACAAACATGGATTCATACAGAGGGACGGACAGACGGACAGTCTTCCAAATTTTATAGGAGGATGTGATGTGTCGTGCACGTCAGCTGTCCATCTGCGACCAAAGAAAATCGGTCAATTCCCAACTTAATGGAAAACAGTCGTGGCTCATCCTTATAAACAGCAACCTTGAACTGAATTATAGCCAACCAAGCCTAGATGAAATTAACTGCTTTGCGTTCTTCCCCTTTTTGAGTACATTTCCATCCAAACTAGCCTGCTTACTGTTCTTGAACCACTTTGGCTGACAGGCATAATCATGGTCTCTTCTGAAAGGTGACACAAAGTAGATTGATCTCAAATAGTCAAAATTACTGAGAATTTTACCCAAATTGAGTAACAACAATGGAAATATTTGGTAGAACAATGTTTGTTTTCTTCTGGCCCTCAGGCGCTGCGACCCATCCTCAAAAGCCTAGAAAAATAATAAACCCACAGCTAGATGCCTAAACGAGGGCAGGTTCAAATATTATGGTACGGAACCAAAAATGAATATTTTACGGATTTGTTCTTAGTCATTTCCGTACATGTTTCAACCAACAATTTTGGAGACTCCAAATTTCCCTGTGTTCCACATCACAGAAGAGTTTAGAGTTACAATATTTTTGCAACTTACTTCTCTCTGGACTTATCCCCATCCGTGGCTGAATTTTAACTGCAATGTATTACATGACATAAGGATTTGCTCTCTCCTGATTGGTCAAGGTGAGCTTCGCCGGTCACTGTAAACAGTGATATTCACCGCACGAAAGTGCGCAAGAGGTGAACGCAACAATCGGACAAACTCAAGCTAAAAGTATATTGGGCTTCCCTGCAGGAGCTCCTGACAGTGTTGTAATGGCTGGTAAAAGTGGAGTTTCAGATGCCGGGGCAGGCGAAGGTGCACCAAGCCCGAAGCCGGCGCAGCTGAAAGTGATAGAGCGAAAATTGGAAGGGCAAGGAGCTCGCGTTTCTGAGTACACGAAAGACTTAAGTGCCAGAAACAAAGCGAGCAACCACAGAGGAAAAGAAATCTCAGTAAACAAGAAACTAACAAGGCACTAGACAATTGTGCCATAAAAACCTAAAGAAGCAAAGCTTCCCAGAAATAAAGATAATACATATACTGGCAATCCCTGACTAAAGAATTCTCGAGCCGAAGCGAGTAACATAACATCAGACACTCCAGCAAAGGAGGCGTGGCGACCTCTGGCTTAAATAGACTCCGGGGAAGGACCGCCCAGGAATAATCAGCCAGCTGGGTAAAAAATCCGATGGGAAAAGAAAACGATGTCGTCAGGGACGAGAGTAACAAAGAAAGCAAAAAGCACATACACAAACCATGACAGGACCCCCCCCTCTAAGGGACGGCCCCAGACGTTCCCAAAGAACCCCTTGCATGGAACTCAGAAATAAGGGCAGGGTCCAGGATATCCCGAGCAGGGACCCAACAACGCTCCTCGGGACCGTATCCCTCCCAATCTACCAAAAACTGGAATCCCCGACCCACACGCCTCTCGGCCACAATATGACGTACGGTGTACGCCGGGCCCCCCTCAATCATCCGCGGCGGGGGCGGGGGTTTGTCGGGAGGTGCCAGGACGCTGGTGCTAACAGGTTTAAGCCTGGACACATGAAAGGCGGGATGGATCCGCAAGGATCTAGGGAGCTTAAGACGCACAGTGACAGGGTTAATCTTCCACAATATCTTAAACGGGCCAATAAAGCGAGGGGCCAGTTTCCGAGATTCAACTCTCAAGGGGAGATCCCGAATAGAAAGCCAAACTCTCTGGCCCACTCGATAAGATGGGGCCAAACAGCGCTTTCTGTCAGCCGCAGATTTCTGTCTACACCCAGCCCGCAACAAGGAGGAACGGACCTTAGTCCAAACAGAGCGGCAGCGTCGAATGAAGTGTTCAACAGAGGGAACTTCTGACTCCTTCTCAGACTCCGGAAACAGAGGAGGCTGATAACCCAACTGGGCCTCGAAAGGAGAAAGACCCGTAGAGGAGGTACACAATGAGTTATGGGAGTATTCAGCCCATGCCAAAAAACGACTCCAGGACGTAGGATTATCAGCCGCTAAGCAGTGAAGAGTATTCTCTAAGGACTGATTAGTACGCTCAGTCTGCCCGTTAGTTTCAGGATGAAACCCTGATGACAGGCTCACCGTGGCCCCCAACTGTTTACAAAAAGCACGCCAGAATTTGGCCGCAAACTGAGGACCCCTGTCAGAAACCACATCAAGGGGGAGACCATGCAGCCAGAACACGTGATTAACAACTAGGAAGGCTGTCTCCCGCGCAGAAGGCAGTTTGGGCAGCGTGATAAAATGAGCGGCCTTGGAAAAACGGTCGACCACGACCAAGATGACAGTATTGCCATCAGAGACGGGCAGGCCCGTGATAAAATCGAGCACAATATGGCTCCAAGGGCGTTTGGGTACAGGCAACGGGCGCAACAGGCCAGCGGGGGGGAGATGGGACACCTTATTCCTGGCACAAGTGCTGCATGCTGCCACAAATTCCCGAATGTCCTTCATCATACTGGGCCACCAAAATCGTCAGGCCAAGAACTGCTTGGTTCGATGGGCCCCAGGGTGACCTGCCAGATGGGAAGAGTGTCCCCAGTGGAGAACCTGCGAACGAACCGCAACGGGAACAAATAAACAACCGGGCGGTTCCCCACCAGGACCGGGATTGGTTCTTAAGGCCTCCTGTACCACGGGTTCCACGTCCCACTGGACGGGTCCCAAAAACTGGTCAACCGGAATGACCAGCTCCGGCATGGGATCACGGTCAGAACGATCGTAAATCCGCGATAAGGCATCCGCCTTAATATTTTTTGAGCCAGGGCGGTAAGTTAACGTGAAGTTAAAACGGTTAAAAAACAACGACCACCGCGCCTGCCGGGAATTACGTCGCTTAGTCTGCTGAATATACTGGAGATTTTTATGATCAGTCCAGACTACAAACGGATGTTCAGACCCTTCCAGCCAATGGCGCCACTCCTCTAACGCTAGTTTAACTGCTAACAACTCCCTGTCACCGATGCTGTAATTTCGCTCAGCAGCTGAAAATGACCTGGAGAAGTATGCGCATGGGTGTAGCTTATTGTCCCAAAGGGGGCGCTGGGACAAGATAGCACCCACTCCGACGTCCGAGGCATCAACCTCCAACACAAATGGGAGGGAGGGGTCGGGCAAGACAAGAATAGGTTCTGAGCTAAACAGTCTCTTTAGCTCTTGAAAGGCAGCCTCGGCTGCTGGCGACCAGGCGAAAGAAGGGGAGGTCTTTCTCTTAGTGAGGGCGATAATGGGAGCAGCTATCCCGCTAAAATTGCGGATAAACCTCCTGTAATAATTAGCAAATCCCAGGAAACGTTGGATCTCTTTGACATTTTGGGGGGCAGGCCAATTCCTGACGGCTGCCACCTTGTCAGGGTCCATGCGGACCAACCCCTTAGAAACAACGAAACCAAGAAATGAGACCGTCTTGGTGTGAAAAACGCATTTCTCGGCTTTGACAAAAAGCTTAGCTTTGAGAAGGGCCTCCAGCACCTCTCTGACGTGTTGTATGTGCTCGGAGAGAGTTGAAGAAAAAATTAAAATGTCGTCAAGGTAAACAAAAAATTTCTCCAATATCTCTCGGAGGACATCATTAACGAGTGCCTGGAATACAGAGGGGGCGTTAACCAATCCAAACGGCATAACCAAATATTCGTATTGCCCGTCATGCATATTAAACGCCGTCTTCCACTCGTCTCCATCTCGTATCCGAACCAAGTTATACGCATTCCGCAGGTCCAGCTTAGTAAAAAACGACGCCTCCTGCAAGCGTTCGAATGCGGAATTCATCAAAGGAAGTGGGTATCGGTTTTTAATAGTAATATTATTCAGGCCCCTGTAATCAATACAAGGTCTCAAGCTACCATCCTTTTTTTCCACAAAAAAGAACCCCGCCCCAGTGGGGGACGTGGATGGTCGAATAAAACCATTAGCCACGGCTTCCTGAATATATTCCCGCATGGCCTTCCATTCAGGACCTGACAGTGAGTACAATGACCCCCTAGGGGGGTGGTGCCAGGGTGGAGATTGATCTCGCAATCGTAAGGGCGATGAGGAGGTAAAGTAGAGGCCCGTTGTTTGCTAAAAACCTCCGTGAGATCAGTATAAGCAGTGGGCACATTATGAGGCAAACAAAAATTCAATGCAGCCCCTAAATTCTCAACCTGTTCGGACTCAGCCGCATCAATGACAGTCTCTAGATCGGAGCCACATTCGAAATAACAATCATCCTCTGGCTGTCGCCAGTCAAATTGAGGGTCCCACTCCAACCCCTCCTCGGCCCCCTTCCCTAGACTGGGAGGGCAGTGTGGGACAATCTCCCCTGAATCGCTCCAGGCGTCACTTTCTCTCATGGATTGACGTCCAGGCCAACACATAGAGCTATCCATACAGTGGGATCTACAATCAGAACCCCACTGCGCAACAGGGTTATCCTTATTCCCCCAAAGGATACGAGGCTTGTGTTTTCGTAACCAAGAATGTCCTAAAACAACTGGGAATACGGGGGAACTGATAAAAAAAAACGGATTTCCTCAGAGTGTCCACCAAGGGAAGTGAACATAGACAAAGGTTCAGAGATTTCGGATATAAATCTGTCACCCAACGGGCGACCATCCAAAGTTTTAACAGAGCGTGACTGCAAAAGAGGGCAACCCAGAATGGAGTGTCTCTAGCCCATTCCCTATCCACAAAACAGTCTACTGCCCCAGAGTCCAAAAACGCATTAATAAAAATTCTCTGTGTCGCCTTAGTCAATTCAACAGGAATCTAAGTACGATGGGGAAATTGATTCTGACCCTCTAGTGCTCCCCATACCACTAGGGGGACTTCCTGTTTCCCTGAAGCTCAGGAGAGCGTGGACGGATATGCCCTGGCTTACCACAATTATGGCAGATTATATGTCTGCGAGCGGGCTTACGAGCCCTGCTATTAAATAAGCCTTTAACCTGCATAGATTCATCAGGAGTGGAAGTATCTGTGGGTGGAGCTAGGACTGTGTGAGCGCTACGGGGAATACTAACCCTGTTATCAACAGTACCCAATGCATAATGTTTCTCCTTTTTACGTTCATGGAGGCGATTATCAATTCGCACAGCCGTACGAACCAACAAATCTAGGGAAACACAAGGCTCCAATGCCGCCAAAGTGTCTTTAACATCCTCAGCCAGAGCATGAGTAAAAATGTCATTAAGGGCGCTTCCGCCCAGCCTGTTTTAGTAGCTAACGAATGAAATGTGATAGAAAAGTTAGCGACACTCTCAGATCCTTGCTTAAGATGCATTAAACACGTTGCCGCGTCTTGACCACGAACATCCTGATCAAAGACTGATTCCATAGCTCTAACGAGGGCTTCAACAGTATTCACGACCGGTGAATTAGATCGGATTAGTGGACCCACCCAAGTCAGTGCAGTATCAGTCAACAGGGATAAAATAAATGACACTCGAGACTCCTCATTAGCGAACCGTGAAGGTTGGGCTTTAAAGAAAATTTCGCATTGAGCAACAAAGTCCTTACATTTCCTTGCTTCACCCCCATATCTAGAAGGCATTTGCAGTTTCGGTTCTCGGTAGGAGCTCAAAGATTGTGCTTGTGCGACGTTTTGTGTAATTTGAGCCGACAGGGCTCTAACACTCTCCGTGAGGGAGAGTAAAGCAGCCTCCATTCTTTGAGTGCTACTTTCTTGTAATCTTAGTCTCTCAGCAAATTCTGTTTGTTGAGCATTAAGAGCTGAGACACCCTTGCTATGGCCAGAAAGGACAGCCTGCTGGTTAGCTACCACTTTCTCAAACGCAGCCGCAGCTGACGACTCCATGTCTGGCTGGAGTGTTCTGTAATGGCTGGTAAAAGTGGAGTTTCAGATGCCGGGGCAGGCGAAGGTGCACCAAGCCCGAAGCCAGCGCAGCTGAAAGTGATAGAGCGAAAATTGGAAGGGCAAGGAGCTCGCGTTTCTGAATACATGAAAGACTTAAGTGCCAGAAACGAAGCGAGCAACCACAGAGAAAAAGAAATCTCAGTAAACAAGAAACTAACAAGGCACTAGACAATTGTGTCATAAAAACCTAAAGAAGCAAAGCTTCCCAGAAATAAAGATAATACATATACTGGCAATCCCTGTCTAAAGATTTCTCGAGCCGAAGCGAGTAACATAACATCAGACACTCCAGCAAAGGAGGCGTGGCGACCTCCGGCTTAAATAGACTCCGGGGAAGGACCGCCCAGGAATAATCAGCCAGCTGGGTAAAAAATCCGATGGGAAAAGAAAACGATGTCGCCAGGGACGAGAGTAACAAAGAAAGCAAAAAGCACATACACAAACCATGACAAGTGTTTGTATTTCATGTCATTTCATCCCTGTGAGGAGCTTCATTTTAGAGTTGTCGCCTTTCTCTTATTTTATACTTTCAAGCAGGGTCATATAATGAAACCGTTATTGACTTCAGGTATCAGTGAATCCAACGATTTATCCACCTTAGACAAGTGATATTCACCTCATCTGCGCCTTGTTGAATATCACTTGTCCGAGGTGGATAAATCAGTGAACTGACCTCAACTGAAGTCAATAGTTGTATAATAATCTTCTGATTCCCAGCACAGTTAAGTGATAATGTATTGATAATATATGCGCAATAAAGTCCCTTAAAAAAGTCTTTCATTGACAAAATATCCCCTTGCCAGAAACATGGAAACAATTCATTATCGTTAAAAAAAAGGCCACCATACAAATTCATCTTTTGAAAGTTTCAGACCATGGCTGTGTGTGTGTGTGTGTGTGTGTGTGTGTGAGTGAGAGAGAGAGAGAGAGAGAGAGAACTAAAAGAAGTTGATTTCCCTGATACATTGGAATGAGGGCAGATGGCTAAAATACCTCGCATTATGTTGAATCAGCACAAAATACACTCATTTAGTTCCTACAGGGCTACTGTACAATCTACGGAACTGCTAAATTCTCTTAACCCTTACATACTGAGATGATGCATCAACCCTCACATACATCTAATATCCATAGACTGTATAAAAAGATGGACAAAACAACCGTGATGTCACCCATTGGTTTAAGCATACAATGTAGGAAACCTCGATTATTGCAATTTGAACCGCGTCATTTTGTCATTTTGAAACTGGGTGTATTGCCTATTGGACCAGAGGGTGAATTAAAGATCCAGGGAGGAGCGAGGGGTGGATCTATGCATGGATCTGACCGTATCTGATGAGGATCAGAGGATAGCTACTCCCCAAAAGCATGTCTGGGTTTATCCTGTATTCTACTCTATTAGGGACCATAATTTATAAAAATGAACATCGTGATATATCGAAGGAGACTTGAAACTTGCGATAGATACAATAAAATAATGTGGAAAAATCATTATTCAGATAATAAATCAGGTGGGAAAGAAGGGTCATTTTCTCATAGACTTCTACAGCATTCAACTGCTTTCTGCAACCACTGACATCGCTGTCTGCTGGCCATTAAATAGAATGCAATTTTTAGGCTCTTCAGCATTGCCTTCACTTTTCAGACCCGGGTGCTGTGTCCATCTTTTTATACAGTCTCTGCTAATATCACACAATATCATTTCCTGTTTTACCAAAGACATGAAAAGATAACAGCCATAATGACTGAAATAGATTTTATTAAAAGTGAAAATGGCAAGAACATTCTGGAACTGTTAGGATGTATAATATAACAATATAACCATTCCAACCACTAAACATTGTCCTCACTGCTATATCATAAAATTCACAATTTTAAGAATCACAGAATCACAATTATCAATATTGATTCAACATAAGTTGACATTCAGAACACAAAACATTTAAAAATACTTATTGCTAACTAGTAAACTAGTCTGTGCAGGGAAAGCAGTGGTAGAAACCTTGCATGTGTGGGACTAGCAAATGTATTTTCCACATTTGCAGCAGGTTGTCCCCATTTTGCAGTCTTTTTTTTTCCAGAGCAGACATTACATTCTCCCTCTGTTCTGTCCCCTTGAGTTGGCATCTTATGTGACTTGTTGATCAGGGCCCCCCTCACTCGCATCCCAATTTCATAACAATTTGTTTATTTTTAGATTATTTGGTTTCATTGCAAGGGCTTGCAGGTGTAGTTCTCGTGTCTGTGTCAAGGCACCCTCCGTCCTCTGTATGACTTCTGCTCCTTATGTGTATCATACATGATCATTCCTATGGTGTTTCACTATTTCAATGTTTCGAGATTCCCCCACAACACTTCAAAGCCCAGCAGATGCCTGTCTCAGCGGGAACCTGGGCAAATGTGGTGGGACTACAAACAGTTCGCGTGAAAGTGTTTTGGCCCCCCTAGTACAAAATACACACAGATATCCAAAGTACCGTTTGACAGGTTCAAAATTCCCTAAAACCACCATTGTCCTTGATTTGACCCGCACTTGTGGATATAAAATCCATCTAAATAGATACGGGTCAAATTTGACCTGGAACAGCCTCAGTGTACGAAAATTTGTAGCACCTGTAAAAAAAAAAAAAAAAAAAAAATTTTTTAAATGTTTTCATTTTTATGCATTTTGGGTCACTTTTAGAAAATCAAAATTCAGGCTAAAAGAATGACATTACAGGTATGTTTACTGCTGTCAAATGTCAAAATGGGTCAAATTTGACCCAAACAGTATGTAAGGATTAAATTTGCTGGAACTTTTCCTATGCCAAAGTAGCTGAAGTAATGTTTGTTCAAGCTTGCTTGTGTTGTGGATTGAAATATGTAATGGGATTTGATCAATGGACCACTATTAACTCTTTCAACCCCAGATATTCTAGCATCACTATACCCTTCAACCCCACAGCCCTCTGTAGAGGGCTGGTCATTATCTGGACATTGTATCTTACTGTTATCTCTGGAATCCCATTAAATGTAACCTGATATGTTCCAATCAATTAGTCAGATTGTTTGAATTTTCCCTACAGGAATTTGGGGTTGAAGGGAATATGTTGGTCAGCCCTCTGTAGAGGGCTGTGGGGTTGAAGGAGTTAAGGTATGAGCGTCAATGAGTACATATGACAGATCTGAACAAACTCATTGGATTGTGTAGTCAGGTTGAGGGTTATTATAACACAATTTGAAACAGTATTATCGCTGTAATACTTGCATCAAAAAATGGCTTACACAGTTAGAATGCCTAACTCTTTCAAATGATATGTAGTTCTCCAAAGTAGCTCAATTGGTATAAATGCAGTTATGATGGTATAAAAGTGCAGTTATGCCCAGTGGCCTGCCCTCTGGCTGAAGTTTGCAAAAGGGTTTTGTAAAACCTCACAGCAATACCAACGACGGACACAGCAGGAGGTGAAGGCTCGGCGCGTTCTTCTTTGCTGGTGTGACCCAAAAGAAAGCCTTGATCAATATCTCTGTTCGTTAGAACAGGGCACAAATGCACAACAGTTACGATTGATCTGACTCCATATAATTAATTACGAATAAAAAATTTAGTTGTAAATGTGTTGAGTTTAGAATAATAATACCATACTCAGTCTTTCACCAATTTTACACGATTGCGCTTCTGGACCCACACAATCACAAAACCTTAGTTCGGAGAGCTGTGCATTGGTTAGCCAGCAACCACCGAAATACGCGAGTACCTTTCCCTCGCGACAGTTACGGACCTGGGTCAACTAGTATGATACTAATAGTACCTATCGGGCTCCTTAAGGAGAATTTGACAAGAACCGGCGTATTACACCCATGAGTCCTCTTAAGCCAAACCTCCAGAGCCAATACCTCACCAATCGCGTTAGCAGTCGAACGTGGCCCCTGTTCTAACTTACCAGAGCTCCCTAAAAACTTCGTCTGCAACTGGCCTCTGACAGTAGGTCTCAGTCAGCACCCATTTCCCCTAAGTATTTAACCGTAATTTCGACTAAAGAAACCAAGATGGATTTAAAATCATACAAACCACACAAATTACAAGAAGACAATTTATTAATACGGAAGAAATTTTTATTAAAGAGGTATGTAGGTCCACATAATAAATTTAATTAGTCCGTTACATAATTTAGAAAAGAAAAATTGAACGTAAGAGTCTCTAACCAAACCTGGGGAGAGATCGGATACAATCTTCCCTGACTATATGGTATGGACTACACACGACATAGAGATGCACGTGTGGGAAGTTGTCTGCGATCTTCCATAATTAAAGAGGCTACACACGCACTAACGTACGCGGGGAGAGATCGGATACGATCTTCCCAGAATGGATTGTCTGTCTTTGCTTTAAGCCAAATCACGTCTTTGATCCAGGCAGCATGGCCGTAAATTACCTGGAAGGGGGGTCGAATCTGTATTTTGGGTTTCAGCCTATTTGCAGGAGGTGATAAAACAATTTAGCAGAGTGAGGAAAAGACCAGATGGTTATCCGAGAGGATATCCTGCTTTACCAAAATTTAGGGAGTTTCTAAAAGGGAATGAACCATAATTTCAATTAGAATGAAACATACTTCATTCAACTCCTGAAATTTTCCTGAGAATAACAATACCAAACATGATATGAATATATATTAATATGATGCAGTTGTCATGAAAAACTCTTAAACTGGATTATTGTATGGACAATTTCAATTCTAAGCACAAAAGTTATTTCATAGTAATACATAGAAAAAGTTTGACATTGCTAAAGTGACAGAAAATGTAAACAGATGAGTTAAGGTCCAGTTTCATAAAAGGCATAACCACGGCCGGGGGATGATGTTCAAAGGAGGACAACTGTGATAGTTACCCCCCTCACGTCACCAGAGTTCTGCTGATTGTCCTGGGCCGTCATAAACCCCCTCCCCCCCAGTCTTCCACAGACACAACCATGAACACTCCACTTCCTTTGACACCACTTAGCCCACATCCTGGGGAATTAATGACCCGCTCACCCTAAGGAAGACCTAACAGCCTATTGTCATACTGTAGGCAACATCAGTCCTTTGAAGTTTAGGGTGAGACTCAGTTCCTGGGTCCCACCAGTTTGTCAGCCTTTTGCCATGTCCCAGCTAGATTTCCCGTCTTTCAGTTTATATGAATGTATTAAAAACTCGGAACACCTGCCTGTATTACCATTAAGAATAAATGGCCCACTTTACATCTAGTGATCACAAAATGGAAGTAAACAAAAACAATTCATTGTGTCAATTGCCATGTTCTACTCAAATTGAAAATGGCACCACCAACCAGTGTCCCATATGACTGATGGCAGCTTTTTGAAGTGGGTACTACTATCTCGGGGGAAATCTGACACTTCAGAACTGAAGTGAAAACTGAAGTGAAAAGAGAAATTCACTGCATTTTCGCTTGTTTCCTCATGAAATATACCCATGGACAGGGACGGTGCTGGGATGAAAAATGGCTCTCGGCTTTGCAGGCATACCAGCCCGTAAAAACACAAAAACAAAAACATCCCATGATAGGCATCACCCATAGCCAAAATCTAAGTCCAGACTACATTAAAACGAAATAATAAATTATACACGGGTTTTGATTTTTGATCTTTGGCTATCTTTGAGCAAAATAAATGTGCAAGCACTGAAGAGTATGGTAAATATTCTCTCAAGGGGATACTGACTTTGAGTAATAACTGTCACCAGGCGGGACGGGGGGCAATTACCTCTTAAAAGTCTGTAAAATAAATAGTAGTACACAATGAAGGCGTTGCACTGGATGCAGCAACACGTTGTGAAAGTCACGTGATCTCCAAAGGTAACCCAGAAAGATGGCTTTTCCGACAAGCAAGAAAACAATGGAAATTAAGTTTGACTCCACTGGTGCAAATTTATTTTCAATATAACAAGCAAATAAACAAAATTATAAATACAAAGATGAAGTAAAAAGACAAAACACCCCAGTAATTATTTATACAGAAAGCATGCTTCCCTTGCTCCACAAGATTGTATGTATAACCGGAAAATAACATGCATGGAGACTTACTGATCAAGTTTAATATAACACGAACACATTGGTCTAACAATAGCCAGCACAGATTTACCCACGAACATTATTACAAAATAGGCCTATCGAAGGAAAAAGAAAAAATTTTTTGCTCATCGCTGTAGCATGTAAAGTGTAGGCCTGCTGTTTTTTAAGTGCTGTGTTGGTTTAAAATGACATGGCTTATATCGTTGGATTCTGTGGATTTTCCTCTTTCATTTGACATGTCGTTTTTATGCATAGCACAGATTCAGTAGAAATACTAGTGTTAGAGCACCAATATTATTTTATCCTATGTTTTGCTAGATGCTTATTTACATGCTTGGTGCTTGAATTGTGTTCAGTTTAAGTAACAAACAGTCATCATGAGCTTTTGCAGAGTTTATTCCCTTTAAGAGGACATGCCATATGACTATGTTGCTATTAGGAAACATGCTGTATTTATTATGCATATTGATTGCCCCTGGTACTGGGGGCGTTCGGGCATTAGAGGTTAATATTTGTATTGAAAATACCTTTTCAGCTAGTTTCTTTAAATATTTATCTTGACTTAAAAAAAAAGTTTTCATTGCAACAAAACCGTTGACTTACTTGTAAAGTTCTGATACGCGAAGCAGCTTTCCTCGAAGTGCTCCGAACAAAGAACTTGAATGCTTGGTAGGTTTGTAAGGCTTTCCACGGTCAATTCTTCTCAATTTAACACGCCATTCTTTCAAAAGGGTTTCATTATTTAGTGGATTTTGATGGAAACTTATTTTGGCGTATTTTCCGGACGATTCAACGGCATCATTATTGGTGCAACCATCAGCAACACAAAACTTTCCCATTTTCACTATGCCGCGGTTAACCTTTGTGTACATTTTGCTTAGGGGATCACGTGACCAGGTTCACGGTTGCGACAAGCTCATTCATTATTTTTCGTAATGATAGAAAAACAAGAATAAGGCGAAAATCATAAAACATATTACGACTCCGCAATTTTTTGAGCGGCTCAGCTCTCATTGCAATGCTGTAATCACATCACTGTCCAAGGCCGAACATTTCGCTCAGTGGCTACGGGCTTGAATACTTTTCAGGTGTTAATTCCTCTCATTTAATTTCTCTCATAATTCAAAACCAGACCAGGAGTACTAGTTTGAAACACGCTTCAGCGCTAACCGTACAGTCGTTGTAGATACGTTTATATTTAGAAAATGTACGCAAATGTTACTCCATGAGGTTCGAGGAGCCAGTTCACCTCGCCAAACTGTGCCTTTAATGTTGATATTGGCCAAATCTATCCCATGCTATGTATGGTGTTTTCCGTCTTACCATTCCAGCTGTAACAGGAGTGCTTCGACTCCGCTCAGTAAGCTGAGGTCCTCTGTGTCCAACTGGCAGCCGTCGGTTGTTCAGCAAGCCTGAGACGATGCATCAACTCTGGGCTATCTTCTTGTGCTGCTGAAATGCTGCTACTGTCTGCAGCACCAAATAAGTATGCAATGTTGAAATATTTTTTGTTTCCTCTGAGCCTTACAGCCCATTTTAGCCTTTCAATTTACATTTTTTGCCTCACTCCATGCCTCCCTAGCACCTCTTGTGTCAGTAGCACCTCTTGTGTCACAGAGACATGCTTTTCATGAAAAAAATGTAAAGCTCTTTTTTAGGAAGACGTGATAGCGTATTGGATTTGCCTACACCCCTCCCTCCCTTCCTCCCAGCAGTGAACAGGTGGCTCTCTCACCTGGGCCTGTAAAATAGGCTACTTGAAGTATACTTTTAACCCCCTCAGAAAACAATTTTCCAGAGAGATATTTCATCATCATTGCTGCCCATCTATCAATGTACATGTGATCTCTGTTCGTTAGAACAGGGCACAAATGCACAACAGTTAATCCGAAGTCCGTAATGAACTTACAAAACGCAAATATGGGGCCAGTACCTCTACGCACCACTAGGAGTGTCATAACAATTATGTGCTGAGGGGGTGCTAAGTGTCGAGGCACATTATTTTAGTATTTTGCTGTTATTATTTTAAATTTTTATGTTGCCACAGCCATTCTTGAGCAGCTCTCTGGGAAAACTTATAGTTTTCCAGATGGCTAGGCTGCCATTGCCTACAGAGCTGTTCGTGTTGAGCTGTACTGCTATAAAATCACACATAACCCTCTACTGGAATTGTGTATGAATTGTATGTTGATATTCCAGGGTAGAGGTCTCATACCAAACCCAGGGCAGTGTTATATTTTCAGCTACAAAGAGCTGTCAATCAAATCCAGGTTGCAACACAAATGCCATTAAACAAACTGTGTAAACACCTCAATGGTTCACTTACCAATTTTGACTGTCGTGGGATGGTGACAGTTAAATATTTTCAGCTGCTCAATACTGCTTTGTGTGTTAATGTTGTTCCACTTCCCAACAGGATACAATAGTAAATAAGGGAGAGAGCGAGAGAAAGAGAGAGAGAGTGCGCATCATGAATAAGGAGTGGTTCCCATTGCGAAAGAAACAAAAAATAAAAGGTAAAGGTACCGAATCTTTCATGTGAACACGTCCCCACCAAAGCGTTGCCTTCATAGAAATCACTAGAAGTTAGAGAAAAATTGCTGTGGTTTCACTGTGATGAACTTGAGATCCACCGCAGGATGGGGCTGTCTTAAAATAACCATGACATCATATGAGATGACAGCAACGACTTTATTACCCACACACTTTCTGAGGTGCGTGAGCCCATTATAAATCAAGAGCCCGCCATTATTAGTCCGTGCTGTGAGAGGGAAATTGGATTTATACCTCACAATCAGAAGTGATTCAATTTGTTTGGCTGTATATTAGACAGATTCTGAAAAGCTTGATTGATGGAGTTGTGGCTGAAGGCAGATTTTCCCCTTTATTCCACAATTATTAATCATTGTCTTCAAACCAGTTCAAGGGCACAATATGCATCATTCATTAATGAAGATCAGAGTAAAGTTTGAGATTATTATATGTGTCTTTCTTTTTACATGTTGTGCACTTTGATTGGCTTCTAGCAAGCATACTTAGCTTTTTGTGCCGATGAGAAATGGCAGTGAAAAGCTTCTTGTTTCAAAGTGATAATAGTGGCAGGCAGGTGTAGTACATCTCTGAGATCTCAGCTTTGACACGTTCAGATGCTCTCGCTTCTGCTGCCATGTGCTCTAAAATGATTTGCTGCAGCACTGCTGCCTCACTCGGACATCACTGCAGGAATTTTTCTTTTGTTTTAGGATTTGAATTTCAATCGGAAGTTCAAAGCAGTACAGGGATAACACTTTCCTCAATTTAATTTCATGTTTTCTTTTTTGTTCCTGAAAGCATCTTTGTAATTTATTCTGTAATTTATCTCTCTCTCTCTCTCTGTCTCTCTCTCGCTCTCTCTCACCCCATGTCTCTCTCATAATATCTTCACTGCTCCACCATAATAGATTTGATACTGCTAAATCGATTTTTACAGAGTATAGGAAGTCTTGACTGGAATTATACTGTAGGTGGTCTGTAAAAGTCTGACAAACACGACAGTATATGGTGGATACTAGTACTAGAACTGCCACTGACTGCTGTTGCTACTAATTCTAGTACAACTATCAGTGCTACTACTACCACTATTATTACTACTACTACTAATAATAATAATAATAATAATAATAATCACAATCATAATAATTATAATATGATAAACACATACAGTGGTGTAGTGTAGTGATGTGTATCGTGATGATTAACCACAACTACTTTCATCTAAAAGGGGTCCTAAGATATCACGTGTCTACATTTTTTTGGTGAAAATGTATTTAAAAATACTATTGTAGGCAATGAGAACAAAAAAAAAATCATTCCAACAAGCATGTTGAGGTAAAAATATGAATAATAAATGAAAACACTTGAAAACATCAATTTTTTATTACAATTGAAAGGCGTTACGAATTCTATTTTTTTTACTCTTGAATAGCCTGAATGCATGTTTGAAGGCTCATTCCATGATAATTGATGCTAAAAAATTGTTTAAACTGGTTTTAGACAACAATATTCTGCAAAATTACCTCTTGTGCTCAATTGTTGCAGTATATAAGGTGACATGAACTTTGAGCAGTGTCACAGCGTTAAACACGATAGCACGACAGAAGGAGCTCCCAGAGATTGTTCGTAGCTGTGTTGAGGCCTTACATGATGCTGAAGACGTTAAATGCTGCCATAGCTCTGTCAGAAACACCATCAAGCATTTCAAAGAGACCTGATCACTGAAAACTAGTGGCAAAAAACGTGCACAATGGAAGTTAGGTGCTTCTGATGTTCGTTATCTGTGTGTGACAAGTAAAAAAAAAAATCAGTGGTTGACAGCACAACTTTGTGATGATATTAATAGCGCCGAAAGTGAAGAGATGTAAGTACCAAGATCTGCTATTTCCAGTCGCATGTGTGAAAGTGGTCTGATTGGTCGTGTTGATGTCAAGAGCCTGCAACATCAAAAAAGACTTGAGTAACCCAAGAAATTCAAGGATTTGGCACCAATGGACTGGAACAAGTCAGTTGGACTGATGAATCAAAATTTGAAATTTTCTTACCAAAATGCAGAACTTATGTGCGCTGTAGAGTTGGAGAACGTTTCAAAAATGACTGTTTTACCCCTTCAGTAAAACATGGAGGTGGTAATATTATGGTTTGGGGTTCAGTCTACTCGAAGGGAGCCGGTGATCTCATGAAAATCGATGGAATCATGGATCAAAAGCAGAACTGCAGCATCCTTGTGAGGCATGCATTGGAAAGAGACTGATGGGGATTTTATTGCAATCAGAGTGGTTTGTTTGTTTGTGTGTCTGTGTGTTAACAATCTAGCATCTAAACAGTTGCACTGATTTACTTCAAACTTTTAGAGTAGGTGGGCAATGATCCATAGATTACCTAATTAAATTTTGGGGGTGATCGGGTAAAAGTCAAGGTCAAGGTCACCAGAAAGGTCAAAATTGTTTTTTTTTCCAATAACTTTCTTCAAATATATCATATTGACTTCAAAACAGAATGTGAATCTTTCATTTCTGCTTCCAACCATATACGACATGATGGGGTAGCTTTGATAGTCTCCATAATGATTGGGGGTTGAATGTCAGGGGGGTCAAGGTCATCAGTGAAAATAATCTATTTTCCATTATAACTCAAAAACAGATGCAGACAGACAGATTTTTATTATTATAGGCATATAGGAACTCCTATATATGCATTAATTTGACCTGTGACCTTGGAAGGTCAAACTCAAGGTCACAGATTTGCAGAGGGCTATAAATTGAAAACGGTTCATGGTTGACAGATATTTACTATAATGAACATATAGAAAGTCCAATATGGGCTTACATTTGGCACCATGACCTTTGACCTTTAGTGACTTTGAAAGGGCAAACTCAAGGTCACAGATTTTCAGAGGGCTATAACTTGAAAACGGTTCATGGTAGACAGATATTTACCAATATCAAAATATAGGAAGTCCCATATAGGCTTTCATTTGCCACCATAACCTTCAACCTAGAGTGACCTTACTCAAGGTCTCGGATTTTTAAAAGACTATAAGTTAGAAATGGTTGCAGTCACACTTGTAAAATTTAGTCAGTATCAAAAGCACTAAAATAAGTGCTGTTGGGTGAGGTTTGTTTTACCTGGCAACACTAGTTTTTTTTAACAAGATAATGACCCTAAACACACTTCTAAATTGTGCGAGAATGATCTCAGTGGGAAAGAAACATCTGATGACATAAAAAATAAGACTTGGCCTGCTCAAAGTCTAAACCTTAATCCAGTTGAGCAAATTTGTTGTAACAAAGAAATCTCTATGGAATGAACTTCAAACCATATGGAATGATTTATTGAGTGAGGAAATAAAAAATATGTAAAAACTATGCCTGAAAGATTAAATGTTGTAATCTAAGCAAAGGGTGGCCTCACTAGATATTGACTTTTTCCCTCAAAAAGACATTATTATTTTTGTTTTTACAATATTTTGTTATCTAATTACTGTACTTATTTTCATCTATATGATTCAAAATTACACACAGAGGAAAAACTTACCAGCTAGAGTTTTGAAGCCGATCTTGTTCCTGCTTATTGTTACGTTGCTGTTTGATGCTTCACTCTTGCTGGTATCGGAGGCCACATTGATCTCTGGCTCAGACTGATAAGGTTGTCTGCCAGACTTGTCAAAACTCTCAAAAAACTCTTAAAGACTTCACTTGAGCTGTCAGGCTGCTGAACATGAACTATTGTCTGACATGATTTTCTGGTACTGTAGTCGTAATCTAAAAAAATTTTGTTGAGCACAGAGAGCAAAAACTTTGGCAAACCGCATAAAAGGCTTGTAAAGAGAGTGTGGTGGTCGTCTGAGTTGATGCTGTGACTTCACAGCTCGACTTTGCTGAGCCTGCAAATGCGGTCGATTTACGTTTTTAGAATTTATTTTCTCAAACGAGGGTGGTGGCACCGCTCTAAAAATTACATTATTTTGGTCTCAAACTAATGTAGTTTCAGAAAAAAATTTTTTCATTTTTTGGCCTCAGTTTCCCTTTAAAAAGTTTTTGGTTGCTTTCGCAATATGCTTCTAGTCATTGTCCATCTGCACTAAGAAATATAGTCCAAAAGGAGGATACAATGGAGCGCTGAATTAGTTGATGGAGAAATCTACATGTAAATCCATGGTAGGGAACTATGCGTTTTTGATATGCGATGACTATAACTGATAGTAGAACGACATAGTGACAATACCATGTCGAATTTTTGCTTCAGAAAACTTCAGAAAACTAGTAATTTTTCTTTACTACTTCATTAGGATACCGTTGGCTCACTGTAGCTGAAGTGGTTGCTATAAAGGACAATTATTTTTTTCTGTCACAAGAGAAAATTTTTCAAACTGCTGGATAGATACAGGCAAGTAAATTAAGCAGTTTGCACATCAGGCTTAGCTGAGGAGTTTAATTCATACAACTCCTGGGAAACAGGGGTGGGACTTAACTCGTCCATATTCTAAACTGTGTTCGAGCTCGGCTTGCCAGTGAATATTCAATAACTGATCTGGGTGTGACCTCATGATGGAATAGTATAACTGCGAGCATAAATGGAGCAGCTCCATGTCCACTGGCATCTACATCTGCGCAGAGGGGTTAATGCGATAAAGTGGGAAGTGGGGGAAAGCATAAGAAAGACAATGTAGATTTATTTATCAGCATTATGTGAATAAAAAAATGATAAATGATGGACCTCAGTTTTGTAAAAATGGAAGTTTCCAATTCAGTATTTAGGAGTAGTGATTTAAGGTCCCATATTATTGCGTTCTTGTGGAAGATGCTATATTCTTGGAGGTCTAATACAGAGGTTTATTAGCTCTTTTGCAAAAAATCTTTTTAAAAAAATCACAATTTCTCATGCATTCCTTGACTGTCATTTTTCTCCCCTCTGAAGAACAGTCTGTTTTGAGTTGGCGACCCCTGTATGATTTTGAGCTCTCCCCAGACTGGCCAGCGAACAGAGCAAGCGGGCCCTTACTCCATGTGGCGAAGGCCTGCGACAAATATATAAAGATTCCCTAGACTAAATTAGCCAGAGTTTCTTAATACAGATAAGCTCACTGAGTAGTGAAATATACAGTATGTGTGGGAAGATAGTGTGTGTAGTGTGCAGATAAAGATGCACAGCAAGCGGGCAATTTTGAGACTTTACTGCAGGAAGAATAGAATAACTGCGAATAAACAGTGCGTTACTATGGAGGTGTTACTCTGCAATTCTTTTATAACACAATCCATTTTCAACACTGATGGGAAGAAAATGATTGCGCTCGGCATAGCTCTTTATCCCTACTGGAGAACTATATTTCCTTTTCCCATGCCCCTTTTGTATTGTTCCTTCATGTTCTGCCACTTTTGTAACAATTTTATTTATTCATTCATTTATTTATTTATTCATTTATTTATTCATTCTTTCATTCATTCATTTTTGAAGTGCTAATCAGGTTTTTATGCTGTTTTGTCATCCTCTATAATGACCTCTGGTTTGCCATGTTCTGTCTCTCATAATCCATGCGAATGCAGCATACGTACAAAACTTTATGGAGTGCACAACCAAGCACAACTTCACTGGAGGCATCTTCCATTTATAATATTTTAAGAAGTCCAACATTGTACTGACCCTCATTAAAAAAGCATTTTGATGTTAAATAACAAGCACATACAAGAAGATGTAGATGAACTTCAACCTGAAAGTTTTTGTTGGAAAAAAAGTGGGAATCATACCACGGCTCCCACTTAGAAACAAGGGGTTTTGGTATGAGATGTAGTATTTTTAACAACTGTTGAAAAAAAAAAAGATAAAAATCAGGATGGAATTGAAGAGCCTAGTTCTTAAAGTACTTTAGTCACTTTTTCACACACCGTGAGGTGAGGGTGGGAAACATCTTTTATAGTCACCAAAGTTGATTGTCTCAATTTTCTCAAAATGGACATTTTGAGACTTCAATGATCAGATTTTATATTTTATGGACCTATTATATGTTCAGGTGTCTTTTTTTTTCTCTTTCTTTCTCAATGTAGACATTTTGTAACATTTTGTAATTTTAGCACCAGGGTCTTACATTTTAGAAACATTTTATAAAATTATTTTCCAAACAAGCATTCCATTTTAAACACAAGGATTTATATTTAGAAATATCTATTTCTTTTTCTTTTTTTCTGGAGACAAAGCTTGGCTTTAGAAATTAGGAGTTCACCTCCTAATTTCACCATACAAAAATGAACAACTGTTCAAAAGGATAGGTATAAAAATCAGTCACAACATAAAAACCACGTGCACGATATTGTCTGGGTCACTCACATGCTGCCAATCCAGCTCAGTGATGTCCTCTAGAGTACCCGGACCCAGGGTTCCCCAGGAGAACATTTCCCAGAGCATCACACTCCCTTCACCAGCCTGTCTTCTTCCACCAGCTGTCATCGCTTCCCCAGGTGAATGGTGCATGCATACCTGGCCAATGCAGATGATGTCAAAAGAAAGTGGGACGAACTGGACCAGGCAACCTTCTTCAATGGCCCTAAGGTCCAGTTCCAACGCTCATGTGCCTATTGTAGGCACTTTCGGCGATTGACCTTTATTAGAATGGGCGCTCTGAGTGGTGTGCAGCTACAAAGTGGTAAAAGCAGCAGGGTATGATGTACTTTGTGTTGCATTCTTCAGGCAAGTATCATTAAAATTCTCTGTTACTTGTCCCACAGTAGCACTTCTGTCTGTTCAGACCAGATGATATTGCCTTCATTGCCCTTGAGCATTGATGACCCGTGGGCACCAAGCACCCTGTTACAAGTTGATGATCTGTCCCTCCTTGTACCACTGTTGACAGGTCCTCACCACTGCTGACTGGGAGCACTCCTGAAGCCTTGCCGCTTTGGAGATGTATTGGCACACTTATCCGATCATAAAGATTAGGCTCTTCACAGTGTAGCTCAGGTCCCATTTCTTCCACATCCGAAACGATTGAGAGAACCGACTTTTCGCTCCCTGTCTAACATCTGTCAGCAAACCTTGTGATGTCCTGTGGTCATGAGATAATTAGAACTATTTGCAAATGGTTTTTATGTTTTGGCTCATCGGAGCATACCCATGTCTCTACCATGAAATAACTCATTGGGTTTTTGCTTGCAGATTCTTTGAATGGTACCTGCGAGAAATTAGGAAATCTCTAACAGTGAAGAGGATGGCTCAAAGGTGCACGAAACCCCTTCAAGTGCTTAGATCAAACATTTTGTATTTTTAGTCCCTTAATTTATCACAGCATACACTCTTTGCCACAGACGTTCTTTGAGTTTAAATAAACCTGCCGGGATATTTTTCAATTCTTTATTTGAACCATCTTGAAAGTTCATGCCCTCACTCTTAAAGACTCACACATATTTGCCACTGCTCCACCCCACTGTATTTAAGCCTTTTCAACAGCCCTCCTGCTCCACCTCGGCTGCACTGTAGCCATACTGCATCACTCTGTACTGTATCAACACTCTTGCCTGCTGATAGTTAACATCATCTCACCTCAGACCAGCATCCACCTGTGAGTTCTGAATATTCCCTAATACTCCCTGATAACCAGTTAATGTTATTCCTTGATAAATATCCCAATACTCCCTGCTCTCTTCTACTAAAGCACAGGAGGCCGCTGAGCGTATTAGAGTCTAAATGACAAACTAACTTCAATCTATTTGTTAATAGCACAATTAACTATTTATTTGGCTGAATGAAATGGTGTCAAGGTCAGGTCTCTGGGGTGGATAGGCGATTGTTCTGAGCTTGGTGGCTTGAGGACATCCTTCTGCAGAATAAATTTACTTCAAATCAAAGTTGTCCAGAAGATATTGTACTTTATATTCATCAGTATTCTTCATTTCTTCAATTAAAGTCATGTCACAGAATCGTGATGTTGATAGGAATCCCCAAAACAATGATCCTTCACCATGCGTTACAGTTGTATACGTGGTTCAGAGAGCTATTTTTTTTAGACAAGATTTAAGAAAATCTGAAATTAAGACGCATTGACCCATAAAAACTTCCTTCACACCTCAGCTGCCCAGTTATAGCATTTCTATTGCTCAATTTGTTCTCTTTTGCATGTGTCCTTTTCTGAGTTGCTGCTTTTTACTATGTCAGGTGCTGTCATACCTAGAACACTGAGTTCTTTTCTCACAGTGGAAGCACTGACAGAACCACCTGCTGATTTCTTCAGATGTGAAGCAAGAGTGGTGTTAGATTCTTTCTTATCTCCCAAGGGTACTCCCAGATAAAATCTTTTGACACTGTTTCTTTATGGTGATAGTTTTGATAGACTATCAATTCTTGCAAGGAAGAAAGGAATCCCCCTGTATTTCTCTGTACCTTGCAGTAATCTGGAACTTTAGCTTCGGAACCTTTTAATACTCACTTATGGGTGAAAGTCAAAGGGCTTTGCCTTCTCATGCAGTGGATTTTCCTGGAGCCATTTTTATCCATATGACGAAAAATTCTACCACACTGAGGAGCACTAGAGTAGCTGCCCACGGGTCACTTCTGAAGGTAAAGCCTTTTTGACTAACATCATGAACAGTTTTACAAGCAAATTCTGTGGGAGAAAACATGAAACTTGTGTTTTGATTGGAAGAATATGGTAGTTGGGTGCTGGAAAGAGACTTCAAACAAACACTGGTACATCTGATGTTATGTGTCGAGTGGAAGCGTGCCCATCATTTTCTGTCATATATGACACAGTGCCTGCAAGCTAGTTCAGGCAGTCAACTCGAGCTGCTATTTCCCTCTCTATTTATGTCCTCTACAATCACACCTTCCCAATATGGCAGTCTATTGATGCTGAGAAAATCTCCCAGCCCTCCCTCTGCCTGTACATGCGTCGCTGCTTAAATTTGGTTGCCTGCTCTTCAGTCCCACCACCCTAGCATCCGTTTGGAGGCTCTGGCTAAAAGGGGGAAAAGATATGTAATCATCACTCCTCAATATCTCACGTATTTGATCTCCAACTTTGTTCCGCTGTTGTGACAAACATTTCAACACGAGTTTACTGACTGAAATGGGGTTCTTGTCTGACAAAAATTTCCTGACCAAAAAAATGACGGAATGGCTTTTCAGACTGGAAATGTAAACAACAGTGGCCTCTGACATTAGCGCCAATGCAGGATTAGCAATTAATCACACACCTCATACACAAAAATTTTGGAATGTATCAACAGTCTCAGCGGACACGATCTACTGGAAGAGTTATGGAACATATGTGGTTTCCAAATTGGACACATGGGAACGGTGGAAATTAAGTATGCTCTCTAAAAGTCCAAAATCTGCTCCCTCTCTTTGAAAGAAGATAAGATAGATCAGAACGGATATTTTCAGGACGTAGATAGCCCACTCTAATCCTGCTGTAATCATTTCCTGGTGAGCGTTCAATAAAAGAGCATTTAAACTTTAGTGTTTCAATAAATGCAACAAAAATAAATTGCTCGCATTAAATAAAAATCCCGCCTTTCAACTCCATGAAATGTGAGCTGTGTTGTGTTGCTCGTTGGATACACAACGTTCACTCCAAGCAATTTCGCCAGCCTCAATTTGCTGACACATGAATTGATAGACTCCATTAAAAGAGATGGAAAGGCCTTAGGCCTTCGCGTAACCAGAACCATTAATCCAGAGTTGCGATGCCCAGTGCTTTTGAAGGAGGAAAACTGTGTTTTACCACCAACATCCTGTAAAAACTGAACAGGGAATGTTCAGGAATCTTTTTACTTGCGCCTGGATTGCACTACGGAGGCACGTTTTTCGACTGAAGTTGTTAGCTACATATTTATTAAAGACCATTTGAGGGTTGGATGGATGAACTCTTACTCAAGGCAGCCGCTTTGAAGTTATTTTAATAAGTTTCGAAAGTATTTTACTTGGTTGCCAGAATGATTTGTGTTTTATGTTACATTTTTCTTTGCTAATAGATTAATAAATACTTGATAGTTTCAATGGAGGGTTCATTAAAAAAGAACAAAGATAAAATATTCATCCTACATATTTTTCAAGAACTGTTTGGAAACATGAGTTTGCATTCCAAATTCGTATTACTGTACTCAACAAAAAAAGTTAAGGACCCCTGAGTTTTTTCTCTATTATTTTCTCTTGCTCTCAGCTTCCCGAGACGGTGTCAAGCTGCAATGAGAGCATGTGGTGGTCACACTAGATATTGAAATGACTTTTGACATTATTTCACATTTTCATTTAATGGTCAGAACTTGGTGTGATTCTGGTCTTCCCTGAGGATACCCTATTTTGGGGTAATGAAGTTGTCTGATCAAATGTTCTGATGCATTTTTGTAGCTTGGATTAAGACCATTGACATAAACAACACCTGGGATTTACGTTCAGTTTGCACATCTCACTTACTAAGGTTAAATTAGCGTCCCATAACTTTTTTTGTTGAGTATATAAAGCTTACAACATTCAAGTTTTTAAAGGCTTGAATCTGTTTTATTTTATTTTTAATTCTAAGGTTGCAAGTGATTTGTCAATTATGCTGGTTTGAACCACCTTACCAGCTAATGATTCATTCCACAATGTAAAGAAACAGCGCAAACCTGTCAGAGCACTGAGACTTCAAACGGAATGGGGGAAAATCGGGGGCATTGTAAAAAATAAATAAATAAGAAACTCCAGCCTTGTCAGACTACCTGAAGGCAATTATTTATTTCATTGGTGATGCACGGCACGATAACAATCATTTTCAGTTAACATTGATTTCAAACATTGTTGGGTGGGGGATATTGTTTGTGTTTGTTGTTAGGCATATCGTCCTTGTTTGTTTTCCCACTCAAGAGCAGTAAAGTGATAAAATGTGGAAAAAATAATTTTAATACATAATAAAGTATATCCATGTCAAATTAATCTCAGCTGCAATACACTGTGAATTATTCCTCTATCTTGATGGAAATACATGACGTTGCTCCGCTTTGATCAAGTTCACAGCCATCAGATTTGTGTCTTCAAGCCTTCCAATCTTTAAAAGGGCTCTCTCTGCCTGCACAGCTTGAACATCAGCAATTCAGATGCAACATGAAGAATATTATTCAGTAATTCCCATGAAAAAGTATTTTCCTCTTCCTGATTTTCTCTATTTTTTGCATAATTTTCACATTAAATGGTTTCAAATCTTCTGACATAATGTAATGTAAAGAAAACATGAGAGAACAGAGAGTTTTAAATTATTATTTCATCAATTGACACCTATGTCACCCATGTGAAAAAGTAACTCATGAACTGGTTGTGCCACCTTTGGCAGCAACTGCAATCAATGCCTCCAATAGCTGGAGATCGGAATAAAGATTTTGCATTGCTGCGGAGGACTTTTGGCCCACTCTCCTATGCAAGCTTGCTTTTGTTCAGCTACACTGGGAGGTTGCTGAGTTTTTAAGGTCTAGCCAATTTAAGGTCTTGCCATCACATCACAATAGGATTAAGGAATTTGATTAGGCCGCTCAAATCTTAACGTTGTTTCTTTTGAGTCGTTTAGAGGTGGACTTGCTCTTATGCTTCGGATCACTGCCTTGCTGCGGAACGCAAATGCTGTTGAGCTGCGGCATCCCTACACCGCCTCCATGTTTGACTGTTTACTATATTTCAGTCTGTTCAAGATGGTTCGTACTTTAAATAAATAATTTTTTAATGCTATTTCATCACTCGAAGCCCTCCCAAGCTCTCTGAGAAATGAATTCTGATCTTCTGCTTTGTGTATTTCAGTTTTCCAAGGGCATTCATGTACATCAGATAGTTTCCTATCATACTGTCTATCTGATGAGATGCTGCTAATCGAAGTTTCAGAACTTTCAATATCTTGAGTAATTTTTTTCTTCTTTTTTTTTTTTACTGCATTTTGGCTCATGTTATTTTAAAACTTAATTGGAATCGTATTATTCTAAGATCATAGTGAATTGTTCTTTTACTTCCACCAGCACAGCTTTCATTAGATTCCTGGGGGTTTTATTATTATCATTCAAAGGTTAAGTCGGAAACTTTTCCTAAAACTATTGGTTTTGCTACAATCATCTGAGATGTAATAAGCTTCATGTGCTCACTATTAAAGGGTATGTCTTCAACAGTTTCACAGATTTGGAATAACATAAAGCATGCAACACTAGCCTTCGTCTCCTTTATGGGCCCTGCTGTTCACCAGTGTTGTTTACAAACCAATGCTGAGACCCTGGTTCTCCGGTAGGCTGAGACAGCTGTCCCTAAGACCTGCTCAACACAGTCTATGGGTTTAGGATTGGCACAGCTACTACTACAGCTCTGAGTGCATCAATATCTGCACTGAAATATATGTATTGCAGGTCATTCGCTGTTTATTAATCGCTTTTTGCTGCCAAGAAGCTATGTCCGCTTTAAGGCTCATGATTTCCTGTAATGCTGCAATGTAATGCTGCAATTTCACAACAAATTCACATGAGGCCATGACTGTCTGCTGCTGGTGCAGGTGCATCGCTGGGTAGATTAGGTGTCCCTCAAGATTATTAATGGGTAGTTCGCTTCTCAGAGGCTGGATGTGTTTCCTGTTGAAGAAACCTCGCAGCAGCTCATGCCTCAGACACACATTGATTGTTTCAGTGACTGGCATATTCCTGCATGGGAGTGGTTGGATGGTGGCTGGTGCCTTATATACTCACTGATGGGGTCATTCCTGCATGGAATGGCTTTATGGCAGCTGGTGCCTTGGTTGCACATCGATGGCCTCACTTGGCAGTATAAACCTTCATGGAATAGCCTCACAGCGGCTGGTGCCCTGGCCACACATTGGTAGCTTTGCTGGGTTAGAATATTCCAGTGTGGAAAGGCCTCATGTTAGCTGGTGACAAAGATTCATTCAGATTAGCATTCGGTGTATGGCTTTTTAGTTGGACAGTTCAATCAGGACAGACTAATGAATTGCTAAAGGTAAACATTTATTAGAAATTACAGAATGAACAACTGTGATGATAGTCTTTAAGTCTTTGGTGTTCAAACTCGACAGGGAGATTTTGCAATTGTGGGGCCTCTGGCCCGAGGCGCAACTGGATAAATCCCCCTACGGAGTCCGGACACTGGTGGCGATGGTGGCTGATGAAGATGAAACAGATGAGCCTGCAGAGTCTGGGCGGTGATGGGGAGGTGAAGGGTGCGTGCGATGGCATTCTGCATGCATTAGGAGTAGAGAGACATATTTAAAAAGATCGCCCCGCGAGGATAGGCCAATAATGTAGGTTTGTTGCAGTGTTATTGGATGGATGAGATCAGCTGATGATTCAATAGATAGCCCTGCATGATCATAGCTAGAATGAAAGCATGCGTTAGGAATGAAAGCAGATTGAATGAAAATAAACTGGCGAGAGCGTGCAAAGGAGAGTCTTCCTGACTGAACTTGTGCTAAGCTTCATTTCTTCATTTCATTTTATTTATTTATTACCCAGTTTTTTTTGGGGTTTTTTTTGGGGGGGGGGCTGTTTTGAGGGATATTTTGACACTCCCTACTCTCTTATCCTCAAGCTCAGCTGGCTGCTGGGTGTGTCAGGGTCAGAGCCTAGATGCTAATCTATCATCATATGTACTCGTTAATACTGCAATTAATGGTTTGCTCATGATTTTATTGACAGAAATGCAAAAAAAATAGCTGAAATCAGAAAAAAAAGTCTTTCCACGGTACTGAACAATTTTCATTTTTGAGATGTCAAGTCAATGCTTCTATTTATGTATTAAAATTGTTTTATTATCTTTAAATTAGTTGACTTCAATTCCATTTATTTTGTTTGAACACCTCCGGATTTCTTACCACATTTTAACTCTATTGAGGAATTTTACCAGAATTATGAAAAGTCAACCGCTGTCCATTGTAACAGTTCACCGAAAGTTTTCAAGCAATGCAGAGCATAAACAAACCTCTATACCAAACACATTTTTATATAATTTATATATTTTTAAAATAAGTTTTGGATTGGTTTGCTTTGCTTTGATGTATGAAAATATTCCATATCTGCAGCCTCTGGTTTGAGGCTGGTTTGGGTCTTAACAGTAATATATGACATGTAATATATTGGCATAATCATCAGTACATGTGATTTTTCTTTTGGGCTTTGTGTCTACTCCCAGGGCTTACGATCTGTCAATTTGTAAGCCCAGTAATATTAATTTTTCCAGCTTTGCTCTCTATTTAGACATGATTCAAACTCTTATCCCAAAGGGCAAAAAGAAATGGTCCATATAAAATGCACATCCATAAGCTATATTGATTACTGCAAATGTTAATGAGTTTAGAACGGACACATCTGATATTTCTCCGTTAAACCTGCAATAATCTGTGCGATATCATAATGATATATACCAACAGCTGTTTTATCGCTTATCAGATTTACAAACCAACTCTGCTTGCTCCCTTGGGTCGTAGAAAGCATGGTTTATGTCGTCTACACTGGATTTTTATTGATCCTACAAACTTCAACAAAGCATAAGACCGCAGATATGTTCCACAAAGGCACGTCCACCTCATGCATTGGCAGGTCAACATTGCCCCCTTGAGTACATATTTTCTGAATGAAGAGCCACACTTCCTTGTGATCCGGACTAAATTTAGGAAGGTGACACTGAGGCGTTGATGTTTTCAATGTATAAGTATGACACAGAAGTGTGCAACGAGAATCTTGCACTAAATGATCATAAAGACAGTGACACTTGCTTGAGTTAATTTGGTTCCATATTTAAGACTGCAAACACAAATATTTGTATTCTGTGGAATATCAACCACCACAACTATAACAATGAATGAAAAACAAGCATGAAATACTCCGGTTCCCTGCCATGGGATGACTTTTATTCCAAAACAAAATTCAAGAAGCAGCAGAAAGCATTTTACGAAAATGGGGGATGCACAGAAGTATGAAAAGATACATCTACAAAATAAGATATATCAATATAATACAAGATTTCATGGAAAAATGTTGAACAGTTTCAAAATTCTGGCCCAGAATAGAAGCATGACGGACGGACAGACATGCAGAGGGACAGAACTCATTCCTATATCCCCCTTCCATTTCGTGGCGAGGGATAATTGGCACTTAGGACTGCACCAAATTAAGTAGTTTATAAATTGAGGAAGTTTATGGTTTGTACCTCATGAGCTATTTGTGAGCCTTTGACAAGTGCGGACGATGAGAGAGAAGCATAAGTGGTAGCAAAGATGAGTTTAGTGTCCACAGTGGGCAGGTATTAATTTAACTGTTTTTTTGACAAGGCAAGCCACTCAACTGAGGACTGCATTAATAAGCAATTGTTCACAACCCATTAAACTAGACTACGTTAGATGAAGGGCAGATTTGCCATCTCTGCATTCTGGAAAATGGCCAGTAGTTTCCGGGCCATCAGTTGTTGGCCTGGCTAGACCTTAAACTGTGCTAAAGGGCAAGATGTGCTTTAAGTTAAGGCTGCCGACCGTGCATGAGATTTGTGTGACCGCGGAGTGTGCATTTTCTGCTGCTGTGCTGGACAGTACACTGTGCTGAACTCTCAATGTGGCCTTCAGACAGAGAATAATGGGACCAAACAATGTGAAGAAATGGGAAGAATCAAAAGTTACGCAAAAATAAGGTTAAACTGCTGGAAAGTGATGTCTCCACATGAAAATGAATGATTGAATAAATTGATTTTTAAAAATAGTGGCAAAGCCACTGCACCCCCTTGGTCAAATATGGCCAAAATCAAACTTGGCCTAGATTTTATCCCACATACAAGCATATAAAATATGAAAAGGATCCGTGAAAAACTGAAGGCGCTAGAGCGCTGACAATGCAAAAAAGTTTGCGGACGCACGACAGACCACTGCGAAGGCATCTGACCACAGCATAAGCCTGATTGGCCGAGGGGCCAGGTGGGCTAATAAGAGCCCAATTTGACAGAAAGAATGCCAGCAGTAGCCAACTCTACCTCAACATATAAAATTTACTTTTATATTTTACTGAGCAAAGTGGTATGTAAAAAGTGCGCACTGGAAGAAGTCAACATTATAGTTTGAATGGTGTTAATAATTACCTACAAGATGTTTAGGAACCTTATCTGCAATGAATGCCCAATGATGCAAGTGTTTGCGCATCCACGCAAATGACTGCAAGAATGTTGTTGAATGCTGTGCACAATAATGGTGTGTAAATGACACATGATATCTAATGGTGACAATGAATATATTTGATAAATTTTAATTACCAAACTTACGGATGAAACTTGAGTATCGTGTATATAAACTAGAAATTAGAATCATGTACATAACATAAGAAACCTACCAATCATCATAAGTTTTATGGTGATCGTATCCCCACTGCGCACCAGTTTACAGGATTGTTTGGGTCATAGCACTGGACCGATTTTTTTCAGTCCCAGGCCGCCCCTGATTGGATATATATCCGCCAAACCACACCACCATACTTACACAATCCCTGTCCCCATTACACCCACTGGGTGCTTGTCTCAAAAAACATAAATAATAGAAAAGAAATACTTGAATTCAGACATAGTTCTATGTGCTTGAGCTGCTCTTTGTTAGAATAGAACATCAGAATCACCTCACTTTACCCTAGAGCCAGCTTTCTGCCCTGTTAAAATTGGGCCTGTAAGGTTTCTTCATATTGTATTTCTCAGTGATAGTGTGCTGTGTAAGCATTCTGGCGAAGCAGCATTAGTGCTGAGCTACTCCCTCGCGATCAGTACAACAAACCTCTCTGTTTCCCCGGACCGTTCTCTGCACTACTGCACAGTAACTGAACAGTGGAATTACTGGTTCAGCCACGAGTTAGAAAGTCAATCTAGTCAGAAAACACTTTTCCCTGTAAACGACTGCGATGAGATTTCTCGACAGATATTCACGCTCCTGCACGTAAGCGCGCACACACAGACACACGCATACACTTCAGCAAATACAATGTGTCGTCCAAGAGGAAGGTGAATTAATATTGACCTTAAATACTGCCAATTAGCAAAATTACGCAAGCCGCGTTGCAAAGGAAACTATAGCTAGACAAAATAAAGGAGTGTTTAAGATTTTTATGCTCTTTTAAAACTTCAGACCATAAACAGATGCACACTGATCTTATGAAAAAATAAATAAATAAGGGAAAATTATTATTTATATTTTATTATTAATTTCCCTATTTATGTTACAAGTGAGGGTCAAATAACTGGATTTAGCCGGAACATTATTCACTCTCATATAAATTTTGTCTCTTCGCTGCACTTTCATTAAAATTATAAGCCTATTCATCCAGTGTTTCCAATTAAAAAGCTATATTTCAACACCTGTATTTTGATTTTCACCTTATAAATATTAGAAACTAAATTTGAAATATCCTTCCCGGAGCTATAAAAGATGTCCATACCAATTTTCACTCAATATTTCGGAATGAGAAAGGTACATTTTTATTATACATCAATTTGATTTATGTCAGCCGTGCAAAGGGACAGTAAATTGCGTAAACATATTCCAGAATATTATGAGCCGGAGTCTCCACGCAGACAGAGTTAACCTCTAAATATGGGGGATCTAAAAAATTAATAGGGGACATTTCACATTAAAATATATATGGGAGTCAATGACAGACGGGCAATGTTCAGGGGGTTTTATGGGAAATTCAGGCATTAGTAATATCAGTTATGAGATAAAGATTAGGAACTGTCAAGTATTTGTCAAGCGTAATGGCAACATAATGCCATTGGTTGGTTCCAGGTAATATTGCTCCCTGCGGGTCCTTAAAACAGGAAAAGTGAATTTACTGCGCTAACGTTAAATGCAAAGGAAGCATTCAATTCATCAATGGGGCAATATTTACGATAGCTAAGGAGCTAGGTGGAAGCAGTTTCCCATAATTGCTAGTTTAAACCAGTTGCTTTGTGTATCCTGGCGTAATTAAGCAGTTGGAATTTTACATTACACCAGTGAAAATGAACAAAGAGCACATCTGGGCGTCCTCTAGGTTTAGTCATTAAAAAGCCCATTATTTTTTGAATTACTTTTTCAATCTTTCGGTTCCTCTAATCCGGATGTATGCCCCGGGAGGCTGTTGCCATTCTTGTGTTTTGAATGCTTCCCAAAGGAAAATTGTAACATTGTGCGATGGGACCATGTAGCCAACGTCCATTGCTTTCAAACCTTCTGTCCCCAGACATGCATGATTCTGACAAGTGGCAGTGGCCACCTGAGGCACTAACACCGCAAATGTAATCTCCACTGCCGGCAAATTGAGGTGAAGGCTGCGGGTCCTCAGAGTCATTAAAGGTGTTAGGCTAGAAATTAATGTCATGGGACAATATTAAGACTGAAAACTGGACACAGGAGAGAAGAACTCACCTCACATGCCCACACAACCTCTATATCCAGTCTCCTCGTGCCCTACCATCGTAAACCGCACCCACAAAACACACAAAAAAAAAAAACCTTGAAAAACAAAGGTTGATGATGATCTCATTACAGTTTAAGCTTTGAAGTGGTGTGATGTTTCACAGCTTCTTTAGCCTGTAAGAGAAGGTGTGAGATCTAACATGAAGTCTGAGAGGGAATGTTGAATGAAAGCCCATTGTCTGGCTTTTGTGTTTCCGTCACAAGCTCCTATGGATTTACTTATGAACCTTTTTTTTTTATCATCCTGCAGCTCAGCTACATCCTGAAATACAGCAATTCAGGTTTAATGGTTGCCATGTCAGCAAGGGATTTATGGTTCTCTCTTTTGCCTCATGGGGTGCCTGTCACACCTAAAATAAAGATCACTTAATATGGCCGAACACATTCCTAAGCTCGAAATGTTAAAGTTTATTGATATACAGTGGATTCCGGAATGTCAGAAATGCAT